>OX276384.1:28210000-28944905 GCA_946251855.1 Alsophila aescularia
TTCAGTAGACGTTGTCTTGAAATTACTAGCAATCTCAGAGTTCGCTTCGTTAATAAAACGCGCACGACCATCGGCTGAACATCACTTTGTTGACGAGGCAAACACACACACACACACACTTTGCTGATTTGAACCGTGAGGAACAAAGAGACCGGAGAAAAAGAAAAAAAAGGTAAGCTTAGTTTGTATGTTGTTGTGAAACTAAAGTGTAACGTCCAGTTTGGTGGACCTAATAAAAAAAATATATAAAAAGAACAAAACAAAAGAATTAAATTTTGTATCGATGGGTTTTGTTTAATGATAGTTAAAAGTTAATGGACGTCTCCGGATACGGCAGTTAGACTATTTAGGTGACGCAAAGTTGAACTTAATTTGCCCACAGGTCGTTCAACTGATGTTAAGCACCAAGCCTATCCATAATAACTGCAGTGTCACCAAAACTTCTAATAGCAAAATCTACGTAATTATATAATTTTTCTGATAGAAACAAGTACAAATAAAAAAAATGTAAACACCTACTCCCCACCCCCCATTATAGCTAGGAAGCATCTCGATCACATCAGTTTTGAAACATAAAAATCATTCCATCAGTTTGAGAGCTACGGTCGTCACTCATTATTATAGCTAAGAACCATCTCGCTTACCTCAGATTTTAAACATGAAAAACCGCAGCTAAATTGGTCCATAAAATACTATTCTCACACCTCATATAGAACCATCTCGATCACATCAGTATTCAATAATAAAAAACCGCATTAAGATCGGTCAATTCATTTGGGAGCTACGATCATCACCCCACCCCCCCCCCCCCCCTCTTATATAGCTAAGAACCATCTCGTTTACCTCAGCTTTCAAATATAAAAAACCGCAGCTAAATCCGTCCATTTGTTCGAAAGCTACGATTACCACTCCTCTTTTCTCACCTCCCCCCTTTTCTCACCTCCCCCCTCCCCCTCCCCATATATCTAAGAACCATCTCGATCACATCAGCTTTCGAACAGAAAAAACGCATCCAAATCGGTCCATTCGTTTGAGAGCTACGATGCCACAGACACACACCCACACACACACCCACACACACAGTGATACACACCCTAAACTTATAACACCCGTCTCTTTGTTCGGGGGTTAAAAATGGATTATGGACAGGACTCGAACCCGCATAATCCATGCCTCTGCGCGGCGCATCCTTTGCCAACCAAGCCACTGTAACCACTACCTTGTACTATTATTTATTCTGTGCCACTACACCGCAGTTAATTTCTCATCTCAGTTCCTTTATCCGTCTTCTGGCAACGGTATCTATAACCGGAAACGGTATTTTATAAATTCTTTCTTATACAAGATTTGATTACGCTAAGAAGCGGGCCAAGCGTGACTGCTAAAATTAATACGTAGGTTAATGCTATTAATACTAAAATTTATATCAATACTTTTATTTTACCTTTTTATTTTCGTATTCCTTTACAAGTTCTGAAACCTTTTCACATGAACCTGTTTTTTGTGCAGGAACATTTTGCGAGAGCCGGGTAACATTACTCGCTCCGCCGGTTCCGAGATCGCGGGTGGAAACATTCGCGCGGCGATCCGTACCAATGCAAAAGTAACCAGAGGGAAGCAAGCCCGCATGGTATTGATTTTCTAAAACCATGAATGCTGACAATCAGTCGAGTAACCTATGAATAAAACGAACAAAAATCCTCTAATTTTGTTGATTAAGCGTAATGAAATGATTTACACAAAGAAAAATAATTGTAAAAAATATTTCTCTAACAAAATGAGTAAAACAACAAATATAATATATAAAGATCATTGAACGAGAAAACACACACATTAGAAATTAAAAAAGTAATAGGTACTTAAACAAAACTTCAACATAAGTTATGAAAGAGTTAGTTCTTCATCATCATCATCATCATCATCATCATCATCATCAACTGCCTGTATTACTTGTCCACTGCTTGCGTAGGCCTCTCCCTATGCACGCCACTTACTTATGAGTTAGTTATTCAAATATAATGTACTGTAAGTAAGAAAGACAAAAACGTGCCATGAAACGTAAAATAATGTATAAGTTAGCAGCAATAAGGATAAGTAAAAATAATATTATATAATAATTATTTTATTAACTACAGCGGTAACATTCGAAAAAAATTATGAAAAACTGTGTTAAATTGAAAATAAATGACTTTTAGTATAAAAAAGCACTATTTTATTTTCTTTTTATATCCTCGGTTTATCTATCTGTAATAATAAAGACGAAAGATTTGATTGTTTGCGTTTGATTGATTGTAATAAATAAACTAAAAAATAATAAAAAAAAACTATTTAAAAAATTCTTGCACCTTTAGAAAGTTATATTATCAGTAAGTAACATGGGCAGTACTTAATTTTTTGGGGGGGGGATGATCGTAGCTCCCAAACGAATGGACCGAATTTAATGCGGTGTTTTGTGTTCGAAAGTTGATGTGATCGAGATGGTTTTTAGATATATGAGGAGGGGAAGGGGGGAAGATGAGGGAAGGAGGAGTTGAGAAAAGGGGGGTGAAAATCGTAGCTTCCAAACAAATGAACCGATTTAGTTGTGTTTTTTTATGTTTGAAAGCTAGGGTAAACGAGATGTTTCATAGCTATGGATATGGGGGATGGAGGGGGCGAGAGGGAAGGGGGGATGTAGGGGGCGAGAGGGAAGGGGGGGGGGGGGGGGGTTCGAATCGTAGCTTTCGAACGAATAGACCGATTTACCTGCGTTTTTTTATGTATGAAAGCTGAGGTAATCGAGATGATTCTTGGCTAAAATGCGGGGATGGGGGGCAATGGCATAAAGCTATGTCAGAGGTCCTCGGTTGGCCTGACAAACTCTGGCACAAGAGAGCAGGACTACTTCATAAGACAATCATGCAAATCTGAAACAGATATTTTTATTGAGGGCATGCATAATGTACGAATAAATAGATGCCTATATACATTATACCAAAAAATGTGTACATAATGTACAATTTGTCAACGTCCACCCGCCATGGTGAAAATATGAAAATGTGAATATTTTTATTTCATGGTTTTTCTGGAATATAAAAGCGTTTATCAAAATGGCCTTTTGGTACAAGCTATAAAATTCATGTAATATTATTTTAGTACTTAGTTTTATTTTGTTTTTCTGCTGTCGATAACCAATATTGTGCTGATCTAAACAAAAATGATGACTCGTCACCCCATGGCGGATGGACGTTGACAAATTGTACATCCTGTACATATTTTTTGGTATAATGTAGTTAGGCATCTTTTTATTCGTACTTTATGCATGCCCTCTATAATAATATCCGTTTCAGATTTGCATGATTGTCTTATGAAGTAATTCTGGTCTCTGGTGTCCGAGTTTGTCAGGCCGACCACCGAAGACCTCTGACATAGCTTTATGCCTGCTAATAACCAATAACAGCAGAAACCGATAGCATAACGTGCCCTCTAAAGAACGGATCAATTGAAAGCTGCAAAGTCTTTGATGCAGAGCCAAGGATCGAACCCGGTATCTAACGCACATTAGTATACCCCTCGGGTACCATCACTCTCTAAGAAGAAAACTACCTCTTTCAAATAAATTAAAATCACAGAAATGTAAAACTGGACATTACCTACCTCTTATTATATATCTATACCTATAATAAAGCAGTAAGTAACAACAACAACAAACAGTAAGTAACAGTAAGTAACAGTAAGTAACAAGTCTCAATAAAGAAGATACAGAAAAAAATGGTCAATTTAATTAAAAGAAGATAGATAGATAACTCTTTATTGCACAAGAAAATAATTAGCAATACAATAAACAAGTCTTAATTTAGAACAATCAGCGGCCTTATCACTAAGCAACGATCTACCTATAAACTACTGAACAAGAATATATATATTTTTAAATGATTTCTGTCTGTTAGTCTACTTGTCTGTTTGTTTGTAAACGCATCACGTAAAAAAATCTGGACGGATTGCAATGCGGTTTCCTTTATTTGATAGTTTAGGGCTAGACTTAAAAACTGGAGTACTTGGTATCTCAATCCGATGAGAAGTCAAGCAATCGATAAAAAACCATTTGACGTCTGTTCGAAGCTTTATGATATTGGTACTTTCGGTTCTGGAATATCACGTAGGATCCTTATATTCCAGAAAAATTACCTCGCGGGCAAAACCACAGGCACAGCTATTTACAAATATCCTAGCTGCTCACTGTACATTTTTCTGTATTTTCCTGAAAGCTTGAGATGAAAAGTAGCAGCGCCCTCAAATGCTACGAGACGGTTCTCTTTCCGTACTGACTCTACTAGATCAACTTTGTCCCTACGAGTGAATTCGCATAGCCTTCAGCATACGTAGGCACCGTTTGAGCAATCAAGTCTGCCAAACTGCCATAAATTGATATAACACTGCCTTTTGGAGCTAGGTGTTCGTATTTTGACTCGATACAGAATGCCCGGCTACCAAGGAAATTTCAATGGCGGGTAAAACATTGAATTTTGACCACAAATTTACCCACTTCCAGTGTTGTTGACACTAATTTTGGAATGGCGCTCTGTTAATATTTTTTTAATTGTATTTTTTGTTTTATTTTTCTTTCTAATCAGACTGATCTTCATAATGTGAATTTCTACAAATCTTTGCAAACATTTTAACCAGATCCGAATACCTTTGACTAAAATCCGTTTAAACCCAGGGTCAGGCTTCAAAGGAATTAAAATCGAGTTAAGAATTAACAAGGTTACCATTTGGTTGCCGAAGAGTGCAGAGCATCGAGAGAGATGTGAATCCAACAGGCATGTATCCTGGCACGCCAGGGCGAGACAGCGGGGGTAAGGCCCTTGGGTCTGGGTGACGCGACTAGGGAAATTGCCCTTGCCGTCGGTATGAAGTGGCGTTATAAAACTTTTTTTGTTGTTGAATTCTTCATTTTTAACACAATACAAACTAACTAATAAACTAGATCTGCTTGCCAATCAACACATACACATAGTATTCATGGTATAAAAGGGACATAGAAGAAGAACAATAACCAAAAAATAATATGTATAATAAGTGTTTTATAAAACCGCAGAGTGTGTATAAAACCAAAACCCCCCAAAAACAGAATCCTAACTACGTCCATCTATAAAAATTCAAACTGGATTCAAATTCAAATGTCCAGGAGAACTTGAAAAGGTTTTTCATGTGTGTTCAGTCAAACATAAAGGCATTCAACTTAAGCTGGGCAGTAAAGCGTGATTTAAATATTCCATCCAAAGATGGCTTGAGGTTAAGGGTCAAATGCCACGAATCATAGCCCAAAATTTGCAAAAATGACGCGTTTGGCCCGTAAGGCTAACGCGTGTCCACGATTTATACATTTGTCGGATTGATAACTTGTCTAGTTTGAAGTCTGTTAAATTCAAAATTCAAAGTGCTTTAGTGTGTAATCTTAAAATAACAAAGCCCAAATCATTAAAAAAAGATAGGAGAGAGATAGAAGAACTACTAGTATAAAAAGGAAAACGAACTATAATTTGAGTTTGAAAATGCCTTCATGTGGACTCAGGAGGAGAAATCGCAAAATCTAAGACCATTGTCGTAGCACTCGTAGATCAACAAAGTCGTAGCCGTGTCGTAGCGAATGCGCTACGACCACGACAAAAGCGCGGTTCCTCATGCCCGCGACTTCGTCCGCGCGGACTACAGTTTATCAATAAAAAAGCCTCCTATGTACTTCTAGAATATTAAAAACCTATGCAAAAGCATGCAAAAGTAGGTATAGCACATGTATAGCACCAACGTTCTTGTTTTTTTTGACAGACTTGTTATTTCGTTTCCATTTCATTCCTTACAGCGAATAATCAACATTTTCCAGTTTCCCGTGGAAACTTACATTTTTCTGGGACAAAAAGTATTCTATGTTATATTCCACGGTATAAGCAATCTCCGTTCCAAATTTCATCAAAATCCATCCAGTCGTTATCGCGTGAAAGCTCCCCAAACAGACAAACAAACAGATAACGTTTTACTTTTATATATTGGTATGGATAACTGTACTGTGCCTATGATTTCGACGATCTACGAGTGCTATGACAATCTTCGTCAATTTAGCGAAACGAACTGGTACAGAAAAAGTAAATACCCCTATGCCTCGAGTTCATCTTAATATACCCGTCAAAAATGAGCAAGATAATCTACGGGAATGCAATTTATTTCATGTAATTTTTATTTGATTGAAAAGTTACGTTCGTTAACAAGACATAAGTTCAAAAACTAAAACATGACTACGGTCGGTTAAAAAACAGCCTATGACACACTTGCGTTGAAGACGAATCGATTGATGCCTCGCTTGTCAAAATAGGGCCAAGTTTTTATTTTGAACACATAACCCTTCCTTTGCTTCACCGAAGTCGAGTAAAAAATTGCCTATGACACTCTTTAAAAGAAGATGATTCGATTCATACCTCGCTGGTCAAAGTCAGACCAAGATTTTAGTTTGAACTCATAACCCGTATTTTGCCTTGCCTAATTTGGGTAAATAATAGCCTATGACACTCTATACCTGAAGACGAATCGATTGACACCTCGCTTGTCAAAAATCAAACATTGGTCCCCTATTTGTTCGATTTTGATAAGCGGGCGACGCTATGCTGGAACATCCACACACCCACATAAATAAATACATACATACATGGACCGTCAAACCCATTACCCTTCCCTAGCTTCGCTGTACTCGGGTAAAAAGCAAAAGAGTTTGCCGATGTGTAAGGCAGGTGGCCGTTTATAAAAATATATTATATATGTCGAAGTAAAGGTTGTATATTGCCTCTCTATATGCTAAATGTGTATTGTATAATGCTAAGCTATGCTTCCTCGTAAGCTACACTAGACGGTGCAGTTATTAGACGCACTGCTCCAGTTCCTGTGCTCAGTGGCCCTTATCTATAGATTTTTCTGAGTACCTTAACATTACGACTCGAGTCGAGATTGATTTTGAATCTTTTATTAGCTAGATAGTTTATCTAGGCAAAGTGTAAAAAAAGGGTACTTTGTGGTAGGACGGAACTTTACATTGCTCCGAGTATTTTTTGGAAAATAGTACCAAAAAGCTTGTGAATCTTCGATATTGAGTGATGTTAGCCTGTGTACACTTTAGTGCTAACTATTCATAGTTACATTGGTCAACGTAAACAACTTAAACCGTGAGTTTTTGAACAACCACTGCGGCTTGTTTGTTGGGCACTGTTTGCTTGTTGCGAACCTTAACTCAGGAAAGTAACTTTGATGCGAAATAACTTATCAACAAGTGATGTTGTTTTGTTGTCAACATTTATAACGGTACAGATTGGACCAACATTATAAATCTACTAATGACTGAGTGCCTGACTGAAACACAATAGTAAACACATACATCAAAATAATTGCTATTTAATAACGTCAGTAACATTGAGTGATAATACACATCTTGACCGTTGGAAGCATTGGCAGGTGCTTGCTGATATATTAATATTGAGAAGTGAACATTGCCAGGCGCATCCTGATAACATGGAATCTACTTGCGCTGGGTGTCGTTACCAAATTAAGTCCAAGTTTATTAAGTGCGCCCTTTGCGACTTTAAGTATGATCTTGACTGGTGCAATATTACTATGAAACGTTTTGATATGTTTACTGTAGATAAGAAAAACAACTGTAATTGTCCTACATGTTCACACTGTTTGTACAGCCTAAACCGGCCTAATTCCAAGACGCCAGTGCGTTCTGTGGGTCAAGCACCCAGCGAGACAACGGGTGTTACTTTTCGCAACGTGTCAAAGTCAAAACTCCGCCGCAAGTCATCTGATGATATTGCTGATGAGGTTTCCGACTCCAACCAGGATTTGCGTTCCATTATACGTGAAGAAATGGAAATGGCATTAAGAACCATGACGAGTGAACTGCCTAAGTGCGACAAGATATCCTCGTTTGAGCAGTCACTGATTTTCTTCAATACATGCTATGAAGAGTTGAAAAAGAGCATTGATAAGATCAGCTTCAGAAAAGTAATGAAGAGCTACAGACTAAGGTCAGTGACTTAGAGAAAGGTGTCACCAGCATTTTCAATTTAATGGAACAACATCAGCGCAAGTGTAATGGTGAGGTGAACGGAGTCCCAGAATGTCGCTCGGAGAATGTTATTAAAATTGTAGAAAAACTTGCAAACAAGGTCGCTTGTCAATTGTAAAGCTGCGAACTCGATTTGTACGGGATAGCTTGCTCACCGCAGTGCAGAGATTCAACAAGCAGAAACCTCATGATAAAATGAACTCGCACTTAATGGGACTGGCGGGAGCCTGTTTTCCTTTCCGAACATATTAGCCAAGCGCACATATTACTTCATGCGGCTGCCATAAGGAAGGCAAAGGAAATAGGATAAAAGTTCGTTTGGGTCCGAGACGGCCGAGTCTATGCCCGGAAAGACGAACAGAGTTAAGCACTACAGATCCGCACTAAGGATAGTATTTTTTTTTTTGATGACTCGTTGAAAATATTATCAGTTTAGTTACTTTGAAATGTCGTGGTGACTTTTTATATTATAAAAATGGCTCCATATACTATCAAAATGTACGTGGCATGACACAAAAACTAACGACATATATAACAATACACTTCAGAGTTCTTACGATATTCTAGCTTTTACCGAAACTTGGTTAAACCAAAGTATACATAGCAGCGAAATTACTGACTCTCGTTATGTGGTGTATAGACGCGATCGATTGTGTTCTGGTTCTGCTTCTCACGTTAAGAAAGACGGTGGAGAGGTGTTGATAGCGTTATCACGTAAATTTGAGTCCGCTCGATTATAGGTTTAGGAATCAGGTTGTGAAGATATTTGGGTCACTGTACTGTTGAGCATTGGCAACAAAACCAGGAAAATTGCTTTTTGTACTATCTACATCTCTGCTCCTGTCAAATTGGATGTATTGAATGTATTTTTAGAGAATGCTAATGATCATATAAATCAAGTTGACGAGGTAGTTAATTTTTGTGACTAAAATTTACCTTTTATACAATGGAATAAAGTCAACGATTATGTCAATTTTTTAAATATGAGAATGCCTTCTAACTATGATGATGCTCTAGGTAATGCATTGGTCGACTTTATATCTATCTCTAATACGTATCAACTTAGTAATGCCTGTAATGAGGACAACAGAACATTGGATCTTGCTCTTAGTACAATGAGTAATATTTGTTCATCAGAACCTCTGGACCTTTTGAGTAGACTTGATCCTAAGCATCCTCTAATATAGTGCACATTTCCCGATAGCGAGCCCAAATATCTTAAATATAAACCAACTACTGAATTGAATTTTTATAAGGCTGACTTCCTAAGTATTACATCTAAACTTAATAATCGAGTGTAATGCAATTTTTGGTAACTGTTCCTCGGTTAATGAAATGACCTCATCCTTTTACGATGTAATAAATACATCAAGTGATGATTTTGTTCCAAAACATAAATTTAATAAGAAGCAGTTCTCGCCTTGGTTCAATAAATCTTTAATAAAATTACTCGCTAAAAAGGAAAAATTTAGAAAAAAATATCAGAAATATGAGAACCCCCGCGATCTGATAGAATTCAATATTATTAGAGAACGCAGTCATAAATTATTGAACACTCTTTATTCAGAATATATCAAGAGAACTGAGGAGGGCATTACAAAGAACCCTAAGTATTTTTGGCGATATATTAAGGATAAACGCAAAGAGCGTTCCTCAGTTCCCGCAGAAATATACATGAAACTGAAAACCGCTAAATCAGGCCAGGATATAGCCGTCTCCTAATGTGTGAATCGGAACAAACGTGAGTACACCTTATAATAACCACCAAGATAATTGTGTAGGCAGCGTAACTTTTACAGAGCGAGAAGTCCTAGAGAAAATTAAGCATTTGAATATTCTTAAAGGGAATATATATTCTTCCTGACTATATTCCTCCTCTTCTTATTAAGCATTGTGGCATTGTGTATTTGTCTGCCTTAGCGTTGCCATTATGTTTATTAATGAATCGTTCTCTGAGAGTAGGGAAATTTCCTGAAAAATGGAAAAAGTCTAAAATTATCCCTTTTCGTGAGGTAGGGGATGTCAAGAACTATAGAACTATTTCTATTTTGTCATGTTTCTCTAAGCTTTTTGAATCATGGATATGTCCAATAGTTACTCGGCATTCTAGTCATATCTTTTTGGAGCACCAACATGGCTTTAAAAAAGGTCGATCGGTCAAAACGAATCTTGTCGCTTTTGTGTCCGAATTGTCTCGAGAGGTTGATAGAGGCCACCAAATCTATGCGGTATACACTGACTTCAGTAGTGCATTTGACAAAGTCAGACATTCTTTATTGTTGCAAAAATTAGAGTCATTTGGGTTTCATGGATCCTTCTTGTTGTGGTTTCAGTCTTATTTAAATGGTTGGCAATAAGTAGTATTCATTAATGGATTTGAGTCTGATTTGTACCTTGCAGAATCCGGAGTACCACAGGGCTCACATTTGGGTCCTGTAATGTTCTCGATATTCATAAATGATATTAGCACATATATAAAGCAACTACTACATATACTGTAAATACAAATTATTTGCTGACGATCTAAAAATTTATAGAGCTGTTGAATCCGATGTGGATGTAAATCTTATACAAAGTGACATTAATAGTATAAAACAACGGTGCGAAGAAAACCGAATGTATTTCATCGTCCAAAAGTATTATTACATAAAATATACCCAAAAAGAACATACAATAAAAGCGACCTATACATTAAACTTTGCTATTTTGCAATAAGTGAGTGAAGTCCACGATTTGGGAATTATAATTCACAGACAATTATCCTTTAAGTCGCATATTGGTGTGACGGTAAAGAAAGCAGCACAGATACTTGGTTTAATCAGAAGAAATACCAATAGCTATCGATCTCTTCAAACTAAAATATACTTTATAACTCGTTGGTGAGAAGTTGTCTGGAGTACGCAAGTGTGGCTTGGAGCCCTTTTTACACGATGCACTCTCAATGGATTGAAAGTATTCAACGTTCGTTTACAAGGTCATTGGCATTTTTTTGTTCAGGTATTTCACAGAGAACTCCTTATGAGACTCGATTGAAGTTCTTTAAAATGACTAAACTGCGCGGCAGAAGAAGAATTCGTGATGTTTTATTTTTGTTTAGGATCATTCACAGCTACTCTGACTGTTCCGAAATTCTAGAGAACATTTCCTTGAACGTCCCATATAACTACCCTAGGCAGAGAATATCAAAAGTTCTTCATATGCAGTCCGCTAGGACAAACCTCGCGCATAATTTTCCAATGCAAGAAATGTGACGTACGTACAATGAGTATAATGCATGCCTAAGCAATTTGGATATATTCTATGATTCTCTAAATAATATTAAAAATTAACTGCTCTTGTCTCATAAAGATGAATAACCATTTCTTTCCATTCTTTTTTTTTATTTTCGTACACATATGTATAAAAATAAACGTTAATTATTCATATAAAATGCAACCTCTTCTAAATTTACTTTTAGTGGCTGTATAATAAATTTTGCAAAGAAATAATATCTACTGAAACTAAATTATATTTTTTGTATTTTGTACTTACTATATTTTTTATAAAAGTTGTCCAATTGTTTGAGTTGAAGATGCATTATTTAATTACATAGTTACTTTATTATGTCTTTACCACTGTCTATTATGTGAACGATGTACACGCCTGTATAAGGTGTACATATCGAAATGTGACTTAGAATAGGCCTACTACTTCTATGACTATGGTCATAAAAATTGCCAAAATGTTCTTGGCAATCTTTAATATGTTGGCGTATCATAAATAAATGTTAAGTGTTTTTAATAAAGTGTTTTCAAATGCAATCAGTGAACTCAGTTTATTTTTTAAGTTTAATAAATAGAAATGAAATAATATAGAGTATGCAGTGCACAAAAATGAGCCGACAAAGCTTGGTAATTACCTACCACCTCAAAACAAAAAACTTTTGGCGCGGATGAAGTCACGGGCCAAAGCTAGTAATTAATAAACATTATTATTAATACGAAAATTTGTGTGTATGTACGATACAGCACTGAAAAGGTCGCAACGTATCACAAAAATATATGTTAGAACTAGCTGTGTCCACTGTTTTGCCCGCATGGGCATTTCTCTGGGTAGCTAGCCCATGTGTTATTCCAGGACCAAAAGTACCTTTAGATTACATTATACTACATTTCTTCAAAGTTCGTTCAAACGTCAAATACATTTTATCGATTGCTCGGCTTCTACTCGTCGGACTGAGTACCAAGTACATCAGTTTTTAAATCAATACCTAAGCTATCTAACAATGAAAACCGCATTGCAATAGGTTTAGCGTAAATCACGAACAAACAGACAGACACCATTAAAAAAAATGCTTTTTCAGAAGCTTATTTCACATATATTTTGATAATTAACTTCATTGTAAATTGTACTTGCTTTATATACTCGATTAAAGGTTTAAAATACCTAATGGAAAGATCTCAAAGCTTTTATTGGAAAGCAAGTCCTTACCCAAACAGACTACAAATACGGGCCTCATAGTTATGCAAAGAATCCCAGAAAGTGGGACAAAGCATTTTTCATCGTTCGCGAACTTCAACCAAATGAAATTTCCCCCTCTGAGACCCGACGGGTCGCTTAGTGGCATTTATTAGTTTTAGTCTGTGTTTGTGTTTATTGTATGAATCAATAAACATAAACACAGACTAATGCTCTAAGACAAGTTTCTGAAGGAATCGCTATACCGCGGTACCTGCTCACGCACTCTACACCCCCTTTTGGGCCATTCCTTGATAGAACTATACCGTGCAATGAGTCCAAAGTTTTTGAATTACGCTTACTGGATTTAGTCGCTCGCTGCCATAGACAACTGCATTATTCTCGCTGCCTAGGCCGCAACGCGCAAATAGGAACGTTCAAAAAGGTTTAAAAAACGAGGTGTGGCTGTGTCGGTTTTACATAAATACTCGTATGTATACGTATCAGCTCGGACGCCTTCATTCTTTTACGTTTCCGGCACCACTTCACTGGTCATATGGTGTTTTATGGGTATAATTTGCTCTTGAGAAGCTCTTTCCAACCGATCTATATATTTAGACTGACCGGGCAAGCGCGAAGCGCGGGCGAAGCTTCTCCTTTTCAGCTTGGGCAAAAATTATTTCATATGTCCGGAAGTCCGCCGTCCACCTGTCCGTCCAGATCTCTGTTCTCCTCTACAGGTGACATTTCTCAACTGATCTAAACGAAACTTGGTGTAAAGGTTAAACACATTTTTATTTTTTTTTAGTTATCGGGGATTTTTGATTGGAGGGGTACTTCCCCCAAAAAGGGGCAAAAGAGGGCTCTTAAAATCTCCGCCTTATTAGATCTGATTTTGATAGTTCTTTTTTTATTTGAAGTTGGTGTCATAAAAAATTGGTGAAGATCTGATGAAGGTCTTCAGCGTGATGATCAGAATAGCTTCTCAAAATGCAGTAAATTGCTCACTTTTGCATTTTTACAAGTGGAATCAGCCCTTTACCTACTAGGTAGGGATTGATGTAGCACCTTGGTTATTAATGTTAGTTTTACAATAAAACTAGATGGCGCTACTGTGCACCACTTGATTGCAAAAAAGTTTGTACTTGCGAGGTCTACAGCTCACAGAGCCACTAGTTTAGCTCTGACGAGTTTAAGCCGGCTGACATTGCATTATTTACTTATTACCCGACTGAGGGTTATGTGTTTGAGTTGTATGTATGTTTGTTTTACGTTTCTTAGGCATGTCCTACGGTGTAAACGGCTTGGTGGATTTTGATAAATGAGGTATCATTGGATTCATCTTGATCACGAGAGTGCTATAGGATGTATGAAGTGTCAAGAAAACCAATATGGCGGTATATTGTATTTCTGAAGGAACAAAAAAATTACCAAAAACTATCGAGTGAGGCAAATACACAAATTACAATTCTTTTAAATACAGGTATTTAAAAGAACATTTAATAAATACATAATTCTTATAACTAAACAGTAGTAATTTTCTTACAAGCTTCTTACAAAATTTACAAAATTTTACAAAAGTACAATATTGTACTGCGCGGAATTTTTAATCATTTCATTATCATTGCATAACTTTTTATAAGTAAGGGGGTTAATTTACATAAATACTAAATGCGCCCGACAGTTTCACCGGAATAAAAAGTAACCTATGTGTTACTGCATGTTATAAGCTACAAACAAACATAAGCTACCTGCGTACCAAATTTCATCCAAATCCATTCAGCCGTCTAGCGTGAAGAAGTAACAAGCATACACACACTCACACACACACCACACTTTACATATATACAAACTTTCGTCTATAAAATGATAGTGTGATAATTTTTACGGGCGGTCAGCTCGTATTGAATAATTTTGTTCGCAGTTGGGTTTTTGCATTATTATAATAATTTTACTTGTTTATTTATTTTATTTTAACCCCATATTTTTATGTATATTCACTATAAATATGTCACACTAAATAGCGGTGCTTATGTTTGCGTGAGTGGATAATTGTTGGTGTTTTGTAGTTACGCAATTTCATCACAAAAGACTGCATTGTTTTTGATTTTCCGTGAAAAAATAATATCATAAAAACGACTAACTTTTTGCTAAGTGACGGCCGATCGGCATAACATGGTGTTATTGTGTGTGTGAGGCCTGTGGGTACGAGTGTATCAGCATATCTTGGGTGCTTCACATTCGATTTGGCGATGTGTAATCCGTCTTTTCCTATCTCACTCAGGCCCAATGCGCTAGTGCCACTATACTGTGAACGCAAACGCTCGCAAACGAAAATTATGTTAGACTACAGCTAGTCTAACATACGCGCACGGCTATGCCCTTGTGGTCATTTTATTTAAAGTAGTCCATACGATACGTGTTATTCCAGGACCAAAATATATAGATAAGATATTGATAATGTACAATACACTACATGTATTCAAAATTCTTTCAGCCGCCAAATAGTTTTTTAACGATTGCTCAGCATCTAATCATTGGATTATGATACCTAGTACCCTTGTTCTTAAGTCAAACTCTAAGCTATCTAACAGTCATAACCGCATCGCAATCGGTTCAGCAGTTTTTACGTGATGCGTGAACAAACATATAGACAGACAGACATGATTTAAAAAAAAATGATTTATTCTTGTTCTGTTACTTATTTTAAGTATCCTAGACCATTTTTTTATTATTTTGTTTGTACAGATTTTTTCGTTACTATAGTGTGGGAAATTGTACAAATAGTTTTATTATAAGTATAGAAGATATTTCGTGCCCGCCGTCGCAACCGCACTAGCTATTCATAGTGAACGAGGACTAAGTAGGGAGATAGTCCGCTGTCTTCTGTACTGTCGGCGAGCGGCCAGTTGGAGCTGTGAAACGTTGTTACTCGTTCCACTAAAGCTGTGCGAGCTAGCAAACATCCCTCGCACATGTCCTTTGTACACATTCCTCACACGCTTCCCTCGCACTCCGCTCTTGCATGTTTTGCATGCACAAATACTACGCTCCGCTATGCCCTTTTCCACTTTTGTCGCGCTGATCGGTTCTAGAAAAATAAGGTATTTTTTCTTCGCACACTGTTTAGCTAGCTTGCATATCTCTGGTGGAAACAGCCTTATGTTCTCTACCCAAGGAAATTTTATGTACTGTGTTGTACATGGAACTTCCTTGGCGCTAACTTACCAGAGTTGATCTCGAATCGAAGTAGATGTCGCAGAGCGTCCTTAAAATCAACATCCACTGCTGAACATAGGCCTCCCGCAAAGAGCACCATGACGAGCGATCTTGTACCACCTCTATCCACCGACTTCCTGCGATGGCTAAAGTGTCGTCGGTCCATCGTGTGGGGGGTCTCCCCATACTTCGCTTGCTTGTTCGTAATTTCCAAAACGCTGCCCATCCTAGTTGGATTCGTCGGCTGACCTCTTTGTCGAAGTTGGATCTACCCAGTTGGATCGTCTGACCCAAGTAGACATAGTGATCAACAGCTTCGATAATATCGTTCCCAACATAAACGGCATGGGTACAACATGGACATTTGACATGATGTTCGTCTTGCCCATGTTCATTTTAAGACCCACCTGTTGGGAAACAATATTGAGGTCACTAAGCATTGTGCTTAGGTCTTCCAGGGTTTCAGCCATGATGACTATATCATCAGCAAATCGAAGGTGAGCGTATATCCGCCATTGATGTTAACACCAAATCCGTTCCAGTTCAGAAGCTTGAATATATCTTCCAGTGCAGAGGTGAACAGTTTCGGAGAAATAACGTCTCCCTGTCTCACCCCTTATTGCAACGATGCCCAGTCCACTTGGGACTGGCGATACATCAAGTTGATGAGGTGCTTGTATGATGCTGCGACTATGTCAGCTCATGTCCAGAACTGGCAGAATAAACCTATCCAGCTGCGCATGGGAGGGAGATAAGGCGATGTCATATCCCCAAAACTGTTCACTTACGCCCTGGAAGATATGTTTAAGACTCTGGACTGGACAAGGCATTCACATATATAGCGACTACATCTCACACGTCCGCTTTGCAGATGATATTGTTCTTATGGCGCAGTCGCTGTAGGATCTTGTGCAAATGCTGACCTTATTACCCCACAACCGATCGTCGTTAAAGGTGTCTCCCTTGAAGTTGTTCAGAAATATTTTTTCCTCGGCATGACTATGCAATTGGGTAGAAACAACTTTGAAAGGGAAGCCGATAGAAGGATTCAGCTGGGATGGGCAGCATTTGATAAACTACCTCAAGTCTTTTCGTCATCCATACCACATCGCCTAAAGACGAAATTTTTCAACGCGGGCGTTCTACCAGTTATGACCTACGGAGCCAAAACGTGACACTCACGGTGAAACTAGACCACAAATTTAAAATCGCTCAGCGAGCTATGGAGAGAGCTGTGCTCGGAGTTTCTCTAAAGTACAGAATCCGAAATAAGGAGATCCGCAAAAGAACTAAGGTAACCGACATAGCTCAAAGAATTAGCAAGCTGAAGCGGCAATGGACTGGTCACATAACTCGAAGACCCGACAACAAGTTCTAGAGTCGAGACTGCGTTTAGGCAAACGTAGTGTAGGGCGTCCGCCGGCCAGGTGGAGTGACGACTTGCGAAAGGCGGCTGGTAGAGACTGGATGAAGTGATCCGAAGATCAGGCTCAGTGGCGTTAACAAAGAGAGGCCTACGTCCAGCAAAGGAAAAATACGGGCTAATGATGATGGTTAATGTGCAGTAGGTAGCTTATTTTAAGTACTTTGGACCATTTTTATCATAGTTATCTTCATTGTACAGACTTTTTCGTTATTGTTTTATTATAAGTATAGATTATTACAGTTGGGTTTTTGGTCGCCATGATTGTTAGAATTAAATTGCATTTTATCAGACATTTTATTTTGGAGTGAAGTAATCAAAAGATATTTTTAATCGACTTCACAAAAGGAGACGGTTATATGTTCGGCTGTATGTATGTTTTTTTTGTGTTTTTTTTATGTCTCTTGATATCTCCGTCAATTGTAGACTGATTTTAAAAATTCTTTTTTTTTGTTTGAAAGAGTATACTTTCCAAATGGTCCCATATAAGTTGTATCAAAATTGGTTCAGCAGTTTTTCGAGAATAAATAGTTTTGTTGATTAAATCCATTCGATTTTGGGTTTATATTGCCTTTATTTTGTGTTTATCTCTGAGATTTCTCAACCGATTAAAGGGCGTCACAGACGATTAAGATACTATAATATTTGATGTTACGATATAAAATATTATAGCATCTTAGGGTATCACACACGGCTAAGATACGATAATATATTGAAATTAGTCATTCGCTCGCAGGCCGTCCTAGGTGCCACACGTATTTCTTCACCGTTTTCTATATACAGAATGATAAAATATGAGTAATATGGTTTCAGTATTAGATTTATTAGAAAGCTCATCAGACGACAATTCTGATTTTGAATTTGATATGCTAATTGCATTAGCGCACTGTAAAAGGTGATCAATTTGGATAGAAAATCACATTAAATTTAGAAAAATCCGCGGTTAATTTAATCTTTACGCAGATGTTTCTACAAAAAAAAACTTGTTTTAATAAGTCGAAGGAAACTTTTCTCGAAATTCATAATTTGATTAAGGAAGATTTAGTGGAACAAAATACGAACATGGGCGGGAGCATTTTTACAGAACAACGACTTGTAGTATGCTAAGAACCATCTCGTTTCATCTTCTCAGCTTTCAAACATAAAAAACCGCAGCTAAATCTGTCCATTCGTTCGAAAGCTACGATTCGCACCACTATCCCCCCTCCCCCTCCATCCTGAAATTATAGCTATGAATCATCTCGTTTATCCCAGCTTTCAAACATTAAAAAAACACAGCTAAATAGGTCCATTTGTTTGGAAGCAGATACTATATATTATTGTTTTTTAACCTTCAATTTGGCGGCAGTATGGCACTATTTTTAAAAGCGAAAAGAATGTTTTGTCTTCGATATTTACAATTTGGCGGCAGTATGGCACTATTTTTAAAAGCGAAAAGAATGTTTTGTTTTCGATATTTACAATTTGGCGGCAGTATGGCACTATTTTTAAAAGCGAAAAGAATGTTTTGTCTTCGATATTTACAATTTGGCGGCAGTATGGCACTATTTTTAATAGCGAAAAGAATGTTTTGTCTTCGATATTTACAATTTGGCAGCAGTATGGCACTATTTTTAAAAACGAAAAGAATGTTTTGTCTTCGATATTTACAATTTGGCGGCAGTATGGCACTATTTTTAAAAGCGAAAAAAATGTTTTGTCTTCGATATTTACAATATGGGTACTGGCGCCAAATTGAAAGTTAAAAAACAATAATATATAGTATCTATATAGATACTAAGTAAGTGCAAGAAAATCCCTATCCATCCCTATTTTTGTGTTGCGTGCTGACGTTCGTAGCGCTCGTCGCGGCTTGTCGGCATAACACTCCCAGTTGAAGGACTTCAAAATAGTCTGAAACTGGTCGGAGTATTTCCAATCTTCTTTTTTTTCGTGAGTTTTTAGCCGTTTTGTTTATATTTAATATGAATATCACTCGCGTTAGTTTTCAAAATCAAATAGTATATAATTTATTGGCAAAAGCTCTTTTTTGGCAGGGCAGGCGTGTTTTTTACCTTTTGAGCTAGTTATTTCCACATTTATTTTATAGTTTTTGCAAAAGTCAGAAATTATATTAAAACTTATGTACATTACAAATATAAAAGATAAAAGTGACAATGAGATGACCCATAAACATAAAAAAAAACTGGGATAAAGAAAGTAAAAATTCTCACTACGTATGTTGTATAAGACAAAGTGACATTATGTTATGATCTCATGGCATATTGTAATAATCAGACATCTCACAAAGTACTTTGAACATTGTATTCACTAACATTGAAGTAATCACTGATTATTATCATGGAGATTGAAGACATCAGGCCATGCATTTCTGTCATTAATATAATCATTTACACTGTAATACGCTTTCTTTATGAAATTTACTTTAACAAAAGCTTTAAACCATTGATAATTTATAAATGCTGTCAGGTAATTTATTAAAAGAGCGTATACAGTTCCACATATTTGAACCGCTAACGTTCTTTAACCGAGAGACACATACTTTTTTTTCTTGTTTTAAAATTATGAACATCCCTATATATATATATATATATATATATATTGACAATATAATTTATATTCGGAAGAATATCACTACCTTTGTCAATATAAATATATAAAAATTAATTTATAAAAAATTAATATAAATATATTGACAAGCCACTGTAAGAATATTGATCTGTTCAAAACATTCCCTCGGAGAATCGAGGGATTTCGTATTGTTTATGAAACGAATTGCTCTCTTCTGCAGCACAAATATTGTTTAAATTTCTGCGGCCTTACCCCACAGCAAAATGCCATATGACATACTGTGAATGTAACTAAAACATACTAATATTTAAGTGGGTCGGTAAAATATCTAATTTTACGTACTGCATTGACTGCAGAGCTCAATCTACCAGCTATCAACGATATGTGAGGACCCCACTGTAGTTTTGAATCTACAGTAATACCCAAAAATAAGGTTGACGTAACAAGGTCTGCAAGTTCACTATTTATTAAAATACTTTAATTCCTAGGAACCCTCTGACATTGGGTAGCGAGAATTTGATACATTTAGCTTTCTTAGGATTTAACATTAAATTATTAGTTGTAAACCAATTAAGAATTATTGTGATTGCCTTGTTAACATCGTCAAGTTCAAGGTTCTGTCAATCATAAAAATTAGAGAAGTATCATCTGCAAACAAAACAATATCACATAAGTTAACTATAAAAAATGGAAGATCGTTAATGTAAACCAAGAACAAGAATGGCCCCATTATTGAACCCTGTGGGACTCCCATTGTAATGAGAGATCCAGGTGACCTCACACCATTTACTAGTACATCCACTTTTTGGATTCTATTGCTAAGATACGAGGATAAAAGATCGAGTGCCTTCCCATGAACTACGTAATGCTTCAATTTAAAAATTAAGGTTTCTTGGCTAACGCAAATGGTTTGGATAAATCACAGAAAACGAAAATTGCCCCTTTAGTGAAGCCATATTGTTCACTATGAAACAGACCGTTGAAATTGAAGTGTGTCAATAACTTTCACAAAAATTACTTTCACAAAAAAAAACTTAGAGCGGGAAGTATAGAAATGCGTATGTAATTAGTCGGTTTTTTTAATACCACATTTAAATAAGGGAATAAGTTTACTATTTTTCATTATGTCGAAAAAAGCTCAGTCATCAACAAATTTATTATTAATAATTACAATTATATTAAATTAATTAATAATTATTTAATTGGAGCAATTATATCAATAAAATAACTTGTTTTTTTAGTAGATATACCCCAGAGATACTCCGTATTTTTTATGTTAAGCAATTTAAATGTCTTATTAATCGAATTAACATTAATGTGTCTAAAGGAGGATGCCAGCTTTCGGCTTCCAAGACTTTTACATGTTAAATGCCGCGGACACGAAATCTATCCACATTATTGAGTATATAAAATAATTTAATTCATTCTTATTAAAACAATAACATTCTGGGACTGTTATTAAAATAAAAACAATGTGAATAGAAATGACCGGAAATAGCTGTGCAAGACTTTTAAAAGTTAAATGCTGCAAACATGAAATCTATCCACATTATTGACCATATACAATAATTTAATTAATTCTTATTAAAACAATAACTTTCGGAAACGGTTATTAAAAAAAATAGGAATTAAAATGGATAGAAATGACCGGAAGTTGCTGTGAATTGATACTAGTTACGAATCATAGCGTTCACTATAACTCGTAATTAGTGCAAATAAACTATTAATAAATCGATAAACAAAATCGATTTAATAATAATCTACAGGCTATCTTAGTTTATTGTAATAGAAATCATTTCAGTATATTATTTTATGATATTAGAAATAACAACAATAGACGCATACGTTTTTTTTTATCTTGCTTATACGTTAATTCATTATTTGTTATAAATGTTTCAGTGGTTTAGGTACCAAGCTCATGACAAGAGCCGAGAAGGCCCAGGGTTCGATTCTCAGATTGAGTACCTAAGTGCCTACTACTATAGCAGGTGTAGGTAGATAAAAATACTTTATAAATGATATTAAACATGATCGTAAAGTGTAGGTACCTACATAATGTATCAGTTTAATATTAGATTTCAATAATATCTTGGCTATATCATTCTCTTGACCATAAACCGTGTCATAATCTAACGAAAGTCACATAACCACAAAAGTGAACTTTATTTCCTCATAACTTATTTTTGAATAGTTCCCAGAAAAAACTAATAACACACAAAAGCTTTTAACATAATGCTTTAAAAATTAAAATACTGTTCAGTTGTGTCCGCGATAATTTTACATCGAGCCACTTCACTTTGGAGATCTGGCATAGTCCTTTAAATATAACATCACACTCCTCAACGTTGCTTGAGAGCAAAAAAGAAGCCTCAACTGGGAATGATTATAAAGAGCCAGTCTTATAGTTACAATAAGAAAATAATATTGTGTTTTGATCACAATCGACTTAATTTAAATAGAGCCGCGGTAACGTAACGTAACTTCTTTTTCGTTACATCAAACAAGTACCCAGTTTTCCTTTCCGTTGACCTCAAGACTAAATAAGAGCCCCTCAGTATGGAAATATAAATTGCTGTAACTTTTCGCATGGTTTTTCCGCGTTTCCGTAAAAGAACGAGAGCCCGCGTCTAATGAATTTCAAGCGGTTCAGCTTGTTTTTTTTTTTTTTGGAGAAGCTTATAATTTTTCTCTGGTTTTAAATGACGATGAGACGAAAGAGGTATTGTCACAAGGCGGTCCTAGGCTTTGGGGTTGCTCCACCAGCCCAGGGGCCAAGCCTCAGTGGACAACACAAAATGTCAGGAATAATTAGGAGCACAGGAACAGGAGGAGATGATCATAAACAGCGGCTTACGAAGGTATTATTATATATATTTAAAATCTCCAGTTGTAATGAACTTAATTAGGTATTTTATAACATATTATTTTTGTGAAATTGGGGTTTGCTCAAAATCAATATCGGAATGACAGGTTATTTGAATTTAGAATGAATAATTACACTATCAAATGGAATGAAATGGATTATGAAAGAATTAAGAGATCAAATGAGTATTATTACGAAAGAGGTTTGACCTCGTTACAATATATACAAAATTAATTTAACTGCTAGTACATTTACTGGCAACTCGATTTGCTTTTCTTTTCGTATCAGCTAGTGCTGGCATGCATACAAAAAAACTGTAGGAGACGTGCAAATTATAAAAACACGCTCTAAATATAACGTGCCCTCCAAAGCACAGAACGATGAAAATCCTAACATAACTTCGAAAACTCATTGGTGCGAGGAACAAACCTGGTGTGATTGGATTGTAATTTACACAAGTACATTATTCGGTCACCATTACTCATCTGAATAGGCAAAATCGGGAGTTACTCACGTATATTAGTTGAAATTATTCCAACTATAGTTTTAACGTTTTAACGTTTTAACGTTTTCGCGTTCGCGTTCACGAACGTGTACAGAGTTACTGGACACGAAACTAGAATAATTTCACCTAATATATATGAGTTACTCCCGTTTTTGCCTCATGTAATGGATAAAAAACATGTTGTTTGTTTTCATAATAATATAAGTCATCTTCCTTTTAATACTGTTAAACATTACAAAAAATATATTGCTTTTTATCTAGTTTGAGAGATTTTTTTTTCGTCGATTTTGTTATTGGTTCGTACGCAATTGTTGTGTAAACAAGTACAAATAAAACAAGCAGCAAACATTGAAAAACTAACACATTTTGTTTTTTTTTATAATGTACTGGCATCGCTTTGTGAGCTACCGTGAAAGTTTCAGCCGGAAATTTAATCGTGAAGTGCTCGTAATTTGACTTGCAATATTCCACCCGGAACCACGGACAAGAAAATGTCTTAATATAACCGTGGTAAAATGTATATAATACCCAATCCCCCACATTATAGCTAAGAATCCTATCAGCTTTCAAACAGAAAAAAACCCATTAAGATCGATCTATTCGTTTGGGAGCTACGATAGCACAGACAGACATACACACACACACACGCCCTAAACTTATAACACCCCTCTCTTTTCTCGTTCAGGGGTTAAAAAGTGGGCAAAAATTTAATTTTCAGTACACTTTATCAGACGTTATATTTTTTTACATTCAAGATAAGCTCGTATTTCGTTTTTTCTCGGTGGATAGTCGCGAGTTGTTGGGGATTTTGAAGTCAAATCAGTTAAGTTCACTCTTATTTTTGTTCGTAGGTAATATTAGCCATCACTTGAGATTTTTGGATGAGTTACTTTCAATTCCTGAAGTGACCTTACAAGAACTACTAGTAACTCCTAGTCTAAAAGGGTCTGATGGAATCCATGTAAGTAATAGATTTCCGGATCTCGGCTCTGTGAGGCGGAAAAACTCAGTTTTGAGTGACTCGTGTTTGCAAAGGTGCCTTAAAAGGGGTCTTACGCTTAAAAGGTTTCAGTAAATGCAGTAGGAGATTGCTTATGTCACTGACAGTTTGAGAGCGATGGTAACCTAGCGTTACCTATAGGTACTAGTGGGACTTAGAATCCAACGATACAGGGTTCGGTCCTGAGTTATGTGTGGATTTCCATCGCTCCGTTCTTCAGAGGGCATGTTAAACTGCTGGTCTCGGATGTCATTTATTAATCAATCGTTAAGCCATGTCAGAAGCCCTCGGGCGCCTGACCTGACCCTCGGGCGCTATCAGTTCATCCCAAACTAGCAAGCAGTCATTTATTTGTTTTTACCCGAGTACGGCGAAGCAAGGGAAGGGTAATGAATTGTACTATGACAACTCATTACCCATGTATGTATGTTTGTATGTATGTGTATGTTCCACCATAGCGTCGCCCCTATTGGTCTGATTTCGACAAGCGAGGTATTAATCGATTTCTTTTAGGTACAGAGTCTCATATGCTATTTTTTAACCAACTACGTCGAAGCACATTAGGCGTTATGTATTCAAACTAAAAAATTGTCAATTGTTGACAAGCGAGGTATCAACGGAATTCGATTTGATCGCGAGAGTATCCTCTGCTATTTTTTACTTGACCGTAGTCGGAACTTATATCTTGTTTTTTGTATTTTGTATAGTTCGTCGACTTACCAAGTTCAAAGCTTTGCCATTGTGCACAAACGCTAGATATAACTCCTTAGTGAGCTGAAGGAGAGCTATGGTTGGGATCTCTGCGAAATAAACCTAAATGTGGATATCTGCAGTAGAAGTAAAGTTACCAACCAAGAATATTTAAAATAAGTTATGTAATTAAAATATATTAAAAAAAACGTTTTTATACCATGTCATGGTGAAACATAGATCGAGCAATCATAATTAAATGCGTATACAACCAAGGCCGTAGCCAGGAATTCATTTCGGGGAGGGGGGGGGGGGGGGGGTTGAGCTTTGGACCAGAGTTTTTCACCCGAGTATGGCGAAGCAATGGAAGGGTAATGAGTTTAACAGTTTATGTATGTATTTATGTATGTATGTATGTATGTATGTATGTATGTATGTATGTATGTGGGTATATGGATGTCATAGGCTATATTTTTTTACTCAGCTACGGCGAAACTAAGGAATAGTTATGTATTCAAACTAAAAACTTGGTCCGATTTTGACAATCGAGGTATAGCTAGCGGCACGTAAGTCTAGCGGTGAACGAAACGGCGGGGATCTTGGCACAGTTTGCTTTCGGGATAAAAAGTATTCAACATTGTAACACATCATATAAACTTTGACTGTGCCAAGATCCCCGCCACGTTTCGTTCACCGCTAGACTTACGTGCCGCTAGGTATATCAACTATCAATCGATTCGTCTTCATTTACAGAGTGTCAGAGGCAAAAACACACGACCGTAGTCGAGTTTTAGTTTTGAACTTATGTCTTTTTTATATGTTGATCGATTTTAGCGATAAGACCTCCCATAGTGCCAATTTTTAAAATATTATCCCTTATATTTGTCCTTTAATTTTGGTCTCTATTGACACCAAAAAGGTTTTTTATAATAATAATAATGAACACTTTATTAAGTGTTTATTATTATTATTCTCTTTATTTATCTTTTTATCTTAATTTTTTTTTTTTTACAATATTTCTTTAAATAAAAGCAGATAAAAATATTATAAAAAACCTAAACCTAGGGTACCAACGGTAGCGGAGCAGGGCCCAAACTACCGGTGGCTAGGGCTGCAGAGTGAGTAACCTCCTGACTATACGCGCCGTGTCAAGGAGTACTGCCTTCTGCATCTGACCCTTAATCCAACCATCTAGCGAGAGCCTCTTAAGATGTTGGTCGAGGCTCTTCGCTATAAGGCCGTTCGCCGAAACAACTATCGGGACAATGATGGTCGAGTCAACATTCCACATGGCGGTCACCTCATGAGCCAAGTCAAGGTACTTGCTGAGCTTGTCCTTTTCGGCCTTCACGAGGTTCTCATCGTGTGGAATGGTGATGTCGACGAGCACTGCCCGGCGTTGGGACCGGTCTACCAGCACAATGTCAGGCTTATTGGCAACAATAGTCCTGTCCGTGATGATAGAGCGGTCCCAATAGAGCAATGCACGACCATTTTCGAGAACTGGCGCCGGTACGTACTTATAGTACGGCTTATTATTATTATTATTATGTTGTTAGGACCCCTGTTAGTGTTTATATGTGTTATAAGTTTGGAACACTGAAAATCTTGTGCTAATCCCGTGGTACTCTAAAATTGTATTACTTGTTTCGGTTTAAAAAAAAACTCTAATAGAGCGATTTTCGGGTATCTCTTATCTATACTTTTGTATAGGAAACTAAATTTTCTACAATTTTGAGCTCAACTTGAACTCTGGTCCATTGCTTGTGGAGATACAGCCAGTAACAGATGATCAATTTTTTTTTTAAAATATGTATATTAATCGGTTTGGTCATATCCAAGATAAGTACTGGCAATATTTTTTTATAGAAAAGTCATGAGAGAGGAATTTGTAAAGAAATTAATTAGCTTCAATTAACTAAAAGTAAAGATAAGTACCCGAAAACGCTTCCCTAAAGTATTTTTTTTCGAAAAAACCGAAACATGTGCCAGAATTTCAAGCACCACAGTAGTAGGTAGCTCAGTGTTGCAAACTTGGATACTTATATACTACTCTCACTCATGGGTCCTATCAGTAAAAAACTACATACATTACATTGATAGATTGCGATGTTTGATGGTTTTAATGACTGGTGTTATTCATATAGATATTAGTTTTAATTGAAAACATTATTTGGTAAATACTTAATTTTACTTTCTCTCTTAATAAAATCACCAAACACATATACCTAATAGAATTTTTATGTCGTTTCCAGTTTACATTAAAAAAAATGTAATTTTAACTGCACTTTTACCTATTGTAAAAAAAACATGTTAAATTGAGTTTTCAGTCTTTCCGTGTATAAAACGGTGGGAAATTTCGGGGGGGGGGGGGGTTTGAACCCCCAAAACCCCCCCTCTGCCTACGGCCTTGTATACAACATTTCGTCTGTGCTGTTGACCTTGAAGAATTCCTTTATCTGGAGCTGTTCGTGGATGTTTACCATAATCAGGTCATATTTACCATAAAAATACATTGTCATCAGAACTGAACCAACTTGTTAAAATTCAACTTCTTAGGTTAAGAGGATGCTTTTCTAATTCAGCTTACAAGATTTGTAGGCGCAGCGAAAGTATGTGTCTCGGAAGTTATCTGCTAGTCACTGCGCAAACTACTATTTTTCAGGCGCAATCCCAATGTTGAAGGTGAAGACAGCATTGTATAACTGCCTCGCTCACTCGCTTACATTTTTCGCATATTCTATCTCGCTCTTACTTTATGCTATTTTATCCCCACAGCAGTACCTGCGCAATCGTCACAGAGCCTAACTTCTTTTAGGTACACTACAGGTTACTACTGTACATGTTTGTAACATTGCAACTAAAAGCTTTTAATTAAAAAGAAGGATTCCACACAGACAAACAAACGAGTGAAGCGTAGCAAATGGCGGCTGCTAGTGTGTCTGAGTAGATAATTTGAGATTTTTGTGGTTTGTACACAATTTCATCACAAAAAACTGCATTGTTTTATTTTTCGTGAGAAAAGACAGAATTAACAAGGACGAGATCCTGCTGTGCTATGGCAGCCGATCGGCATAACGTGGTGTACATTTCTATGCGCGAGAATTTTAAGTACTAGCGGATCGGCATATCTTGGGAGCTCCAATCTCGGTTTGGCAATGTGGCTGCCGTCATTTTACCGGACTGCGCGGAGGGTAATGTATTCATCAGCCTATGTATGACTGTTCCTTTTTGGCACTATATTGGTCAAACGCGTGGACCGCTTTTGATGATTTTACGTCAATCGATTTGCCTTAATCTTCCGAGTGCTAAGAAAATTCAATAAGGCGATAACCAGACGCAAAATTGTGAAAAAGAAAAAATGAAAGTAGATGAAGTAACTTTATTAAGTGGGGTGTTGAATAGTTTAGGTTGCTCTTATCATTTCCCATTTTGAATGACCATTAGGATTTATAACGATTTTAAGTTGGTTAGCAACCATTCCCACTTAAAATTTTACCTCTTTTTGACCGAGAGAGCGCGTATCTTCTCCGTTTCAGCTTGGGCAAAAATGCTTGTCTCCTCTACAAGTCACATTTCTCAACCGATACTCGTGAAATTTGTAAGCAGATTCGATAATGATATGGAATTCTTAAACGGTTAAGCCTTTTGAAATTTTTTAAAATTATGATTTTTTACTACTGCTAATTATGTTTTTGTGTCTGGGAAAAACAATTAAAATAAATAAATAAATCATTTTTTATAAGCCTTACATGACAAGAAAAAAAATGCTCTCACCGGGATTCGAACCTGTGACCGTCGACATCAAAGTCCAGGTCATTAACCATTCGGTTTACCGGTCGTTTTAAGTAAACAAGCTGTTGTTTTACATCCCCGCCATATTTACAGAGGTAGGTATACTCCACTTATAGAACACGAATCATTAATAAAAAAGTACCGAAAATACTGAATTTAAATTATACAAAAATAGTTTATATAGTAGTAGTATAGTATTTTAATAGTATATAGTTTATAAAAAGCGATATGTGTACGTGATCCTTATTTTAAATCTTCCCGTGTGATAAAAGATCACATGCCCGCACACACTAATAAAGCGCTGCCACATGTATTGCCTCTTTCACCACGGCAGCGGCGGCACCCGATAAACACTGGTGGCATCCAAAAAAGGCAGGTGGCGCGGCGTCCGACAAAGGCAAGACTGCTTGGGACATTGCCCCGGTCATCCAAGCAATCAACTGTTCGATCAGTTACAGTCAGTCAGTCGACAGCGGCACACGCTCGCCGCGATGCGCATTCCAGCTCAATGTTAATATGGAGCAATTTTCGAATGTAGAACTTGTGTAGATGGTACGTTTGTAGCCGGGCTCCAACACACGGTGTGATGCTGGGTGCCACACAGAGACTGAGGGATTATGAGCAACTCCAGGTGTTAACTCAATGTGTGAACATGTTAAAAAAACTACACGAAACATAAAGACTTCGTGCTCAATTGTGTATTGAAAAAGGAGGATACTGAACAATATCATTGTAACGTAAATGGTAAACTTATTCATATTTTTTTTCATCCCAATCAAACTGAATAAGCTGATTCCTCTTGCAATAAGTTTATTTATACCAACTGATAATTAAAGGTTCGCTATATATTCTGTGGCGTAGGCGACGGCGCGCGGTGCGGCGGTGGGAGCGCGCGCACATACCTACCATACATGTGTGTGTGTCATGGCGTTCTACTCCAAGATAAAGTGTGGCCTACTATGATTTATCAATAAATAATTTAATCAAAAATTCCACCTCCAGTTAAATGTAGGAATTAAATAGTTTTGTTAGGTGATTAAGGTATACCTATTACAATTGACTCTACAAATATTGCGGGGATGCAAAACAACAGCTTGTATATGCGTCTTGAACAAATATTCAGTTTTAAGCTATGCAAAGACAAACTCGTGAAGTCTACTCTCATAGAGCTATTAGTTTTGCTCACTGTTGGGTTTTTTAGCACTTTCGATTATGTCTTGTTTATTATATATTCTTGTAACCGACATAGCTCTTAGAAATAGCAAAATGAAGTGCCAATGGGCAGACCAAAAAGCTCGCAGACCGATGGTGAAAAAAAGATCGGAAGGCGAAACTTAGTACCACTAGGTGCACCGAAGACCTGGTGAGAGTTCTACGGGGGAGGCCTTTCTTCAGCTTTGGACTTCTTCCGGCTGATGGTGGTGATGATAGCTCTTCCGTTCTATTTGCTGTACTCAACCGCTGTGTCAACGGATGAACTCAAGCTACTCTAACTTTCCCTTGGTAGAATTTGGATAACTTCAAAAGCCTAGCCTTATAATTAACCTATAGAATATTCATTCCATTTCTGACGCACATTTATTTTTAATGTTGTTTACCTTACAACATTAAAAAGAAATGTACAGCCGCAAACATATACAGTACAGTGCAAATCATTACAAAAAAAGCTAAATACTTTAATGCTCAATAGATTTCAATATATTTTTTTTAGCTGGTTGCTTGCTTGCTTGTCGTATGAGGTAGTGCTGGCCTCTGGTGTCAGATTTTGTCTGGCCACCCGAAGGCTTCTGACATGGCTTAACGACTGCTATTAATCAATAACAGCCGGGACCAACAGCTTAACGTGCCCTCAAAAGCACGGAGCGATGGAATACCACACATAACTTAGAAAAGTCATTGGTGCGGACTCTAGAACCGAACCCGGTATCGCTGGATTCTAAGTCGCTAGACTAGTAAACCGCTAGACTGCCATCCCTTTTTAGCTTGTAAGATTTTAATAACATCTGCGCGTAAATTATATGAATATAATTTACGCGCGGATGTCACATTTCAGTCGGTGACATTTACCGAAGAACCGATAACCGAGTTCTCGAGTAGAGACCACGTTTAGGCAAACGTAGTGTAGGACGCCCTTTGGCTAGTTGGAGTGACGACTTGCGAAAAGCGGATGAGGAGCGCTGAAGACCGAGCTCAGTGGCGTGCATTAGGAGATGCCTACGTCCAGCAGTGGACAAATATACACGGGTGATGATGATGATGACGAACAGTAAAAAATAAAGTAACTGCCTTTTTATTTTATAGTTATATATTTAAACATGACTTAATCACGCTGAAAACTTAATTTTCGCGAACGTTTAAAAGTTACAATTTTTACTCCATATTATTTTTTATAAGTATCTACAGTAGTCGCAGCCAATGTATATGTTTGTGAAGTTAGGCTCTGTGACGATTGCGCAGTTACTGCTGTGGGGATAAAATAGCATAAAGTAAAAGCGAGATGCGAAAAACATAAGCGAATGATCGAGGCAGTTATACAATACTGTCTTCACTTTCAACAGTCGGATTGCGCCTGAAAAATAGCAGATTGCGCAGCGACTAGCAGACAACTTCCGAGACACATACTTTCGCTGCGCCTACTATACTTGTTTACCAATTACACCACATTCAACTTTGACCTTACAAACAGAACAAACAAAAAACGCAGCCTACTTCCGTTTCCGCTAAGAAAAAATAATTAACGCTGTCAAACAAAACAGGGTGTTAAACAAAGGGCCGCCGCGCCTTCACGGGCTTAACACAAATTTTAATAACAGTTACAGAATAGGGATGGGAAAAATTGATGTTTTGAAATCTAATATTGTTAAATCATTATCGACTCAAGTGCTTAAAACTGATATTTTGTATTATACCATAAATACGATCAAACTTGCGCTTGGTACAGAATTGTATTATTTTTTCTTTGAGATCAAAAATGTTTAAAGAAAGACACCACCAAATTGAACGTGAAGCAACCAAGATATGCCGATCTATGCACAAGCCTCACGCACACACTACCACTATGTTATGCCGATCAGCAATGTCGATATCTTTCTGCGATGTGGGCATCGCAGAAAGATATGAACCTTGCTAGTCGTAGTAATTCTATCAAGTTCTCAAGGAAAATCAATAATAATGCAGTTTCTGTAATGAAATTGTTTATCATCCACTAATCATTCATTAACGCTCACTTATGCAGATTCCATTTGCTTCACTCCTTTATTTGACGAACCTACGAATATAGGCTGATAATAATGATTATGTTTTTTTGTTTGTTGGTTTGAATGTTAATAGGAGGTAGTCTCTGGAACTACTTATCCGACGTTGTAAATTATTTCACAGATAGGAAGCTACACTAATGCACATAGATATTATGCTACTTTTTACCCCAGAAAAATTCAAATATTCCATAAAAAAGTTTGAGAAAGCAAAGGCTGGAGTTGTAGGGAAGACCATCTAGTCTCCTATCGATGACCGGTTGGTCTTGTGGCTAGAGACCCTACTACTAAATCAAATATTTATTATTCATCGTCATCATCATCATCATCATCATGTCAGCCTTTAGAAGTCCACTGCTGAACATAGGCTTCCCCCAAGGAGCACCATGACGAGCGATCCTGTGCCACCTCCATCCACCGACTTCCTGCGATGGCTACAATGTCGTCAGTCCATCGTGTGGGGGATCTCCCCACACTTCACTTGCTTGTTCGTGGTCGCCATTCGAGAACCTTTATTCCCACCTTTATTCCCCAGCGGTTTTCGGTTCTACAAACTATATGAACTGCCCATTGCCACTTCAATTTGCAAACTCTGAGAGCTATGTCGGTAACCTTCGTTCTTCTACGGATTTCCTCATTTCTTATTCTATCACGTAGTGAAACACCGAGCATAGCTCTCTCCATTGCACGATGCGCAACTCTGAGCTTTTGTATGAGACCAATAGTTAGCGACCACGTTTCAGTGCCGTATGTCATCACTGGCAACACGCACTAATTATAAACTTTCGTCTTGAGGCTCTGCGGTATCTGCGATGAGAAGAAATGGCGTAATTACCCGAACGCTGCCCATCCAAGTTAGATTCGTCGGTTGACCTCTTTGTCGAAGTTGGATCTACCCAGTTGGATCGTCTGACCCAAGTAGACATAGTGATCAACAGCTTCGACAATATCGTTCCTAACATAAACCGGCATGGGTACGACATGGGCATTTGACATGATGTTCGTCTTGTCCATGTTCATTTTAAGACCCACCTGTTGGGAAACAATATTGAGGTCACTGAGCATTATGCTTAGGTCTTCCAGGGTTTCAGCCATGATGGCTATATCATCAGCAAATCGAAGGCGAGTGATGTATTCGCCATTGATGTTAACACCAAATCCGTTCCAGTTCAGAAGCTTGAATATATCTTCGAGTGTAGAGGTGAAAAGTTTCGGAGAAATAACGTCTCCCTGTATCACCCCTTTTTGCAGCTGGATAGAATTCGTGCTATGATCCTGAAGACAAACTGTCATGGTGGCCTTACGTTGATATTCAATGAGCCTCTTACCATGCGGTGATCACTGCCGGTCTTAACCCTGTTGATCACAGAGATATCATTGAATATATGCTTATTGGTCGTCAAAATGAAATCTATCTCATGCTTATGACCGCCGGGGTGCAGCCATGTCCATTTCCTGGACGGGCGCTTCTTGAAAAAGGAGTTCATCATAGAAAGTCCCTCCTTCTCCATGAAGTCGGCCAATCGCTGACCCCTTTGTTTCCTCTGTCCAAATCCAAACTGCCCCACTCTCAGTTCGTCGCCATTCCTCATGCCCATCTTCCGGTGTGTAATCCCTTAGTCGCCTCGTACAACATCCACGAGGATTGGGAGGGGTCTTATTCTAAGCCGAGACCGCCACGGTAGGCAAGACCGCCACGAGGCTGAGTAATAGGTGTGAATTGTCCCGAATATATTTATTTATTTATATATTTCTCTTTCTTCTTCTTTTTTAGCCTTCTTCAACCAAGTTTTTGGTGTAGGCCTCCTTCAAACTTCTCCATTTCTCTCGATTTTGGGCAGTGAGAGACGAATTGCTGCCCGCCACATTTATGGCCATATGGTCGCCACTCCAGCAGCAGTTTGGACAAGCGTGCTACACCTTTAAGCACATCATCGCTTTCCATCAGGTAAGATCGGAATCAAACAATTGCTAAGTCTGTAAATTAAAAAATTAAAAAATCTTACGATTCGTGTGATTATTTCAGACACTTTGCTTTTTCGCCTCAGTCACTCATTGGTTTATCTGTCCCTCAATGTAATACCCACCAGTTTCCTTTCCATTACTTTTTCAGCCACTTATTTCACAAAGCATCTAAACGTTTAAATTATAAGTCTATCATACGTTTTATACGTTTATGTTAGTAAAATATTTATTATCTAAATACCATTGCTACATCACTATAAAAGAATCACTCTGAAAAGGTGCCCGGCACGGCACGAAGAGAGAGCCTTTTGAGTTAAATGGAGTTTTATAAATAAGCACAATTAAAATTACTGAAGAGCTACTTCTAATTTCGTAGTGAGTAAGCTTTATTACAAGAGGACAAGACGTATAGAATGATGATGTTTATGATGATGAAGCTTCACTGCTCCAAAGTCCAAGTGCTTCATTCCGAAATAAAGCTGTTATTTCAGTTTTATACAAAGTTGTATCATGTAACTAGGGATATTTTATGACAGGGTTTTCTGTAAATTGGACGGAACGGGAGGGCCTAGGCTATAAATCATGCTGAAGTTGAGATAACGTCATGTGTCCAAGCATAAGAGTTAGCGGCTGTGGAATAGAGTTTATATTAATACCGGCTGTAAATGAAAAAAAGTTTTAGTATGTGGGTTTAAGCCATTTTAGATAACATCTAAATAAAATTAATAACACTCTTGATGGAACTAAAAAGAAATAAGCTTTCAGTTTAGTAAACTAAACTGAAAGCTAATAAGTCTACTAAAGAAATATATTTTCATAATAATGATTTATTAAGAAATGTATATGGAACAAAAAATATAACACTACTCTGACTCATCTCTAAAAATACGCCTGTTAGAAATATAGCTCTTTCAGTATTAAGGATACGGTATAGTATCTACCAAGAAACACCCTAGCTCTTTTAGTATTAAGGATACGGGATAGTATCTACCAAGAAACTCCCTCTAAATATACGCTGTTAGAAATATAGCTCTTTCAGTATTAAGGATACGGTATAGTATCTACCAAGAAACACCCTAGCTCTATTAGTATTAAGGATACGGGATAGTATCTACCAAGAAACTCCCTCTGAATATACGCTGTTAGAAATAAAGATCTTTCAGTATTAAGGATACAGTATAGTATTTACCAAGAAACACAATAGCTCTTTTAGTATTATGGATACGGGATAGTATCTACCAAGTAACTCCCTCTAAATATACGCTGTTAGAAATAAAGCTCTTTCAGTATTAAGGATACGGTATAGTATTTACCAAGAAACACCCTAGCTCTTTTAGTATTAAGGATACGGGATAGTATCTACCAAGAAACTCCCTCTAAATATACGCTTTTAGAAATATAGCTCTTTCAGTATTAAGGATACGGTATAGTATCTACCAAGAAACACCCTAGCTCTTTTAGTATTAAGGATACGGAATAGTATCTACCAAGAAACTCCCTCTAAATAAACGCTGTTAGAAATATAGCTCTTTCAGTATTAAGGATACGGTATAGTATCAACATATATACCGTATCCTATAGTAACACCTCTTTGATATTTGCCATAATTTTGTTTATTAGTGTAATGTAGTGCTACTTATAAAGAACACATGAAAAAAGTTTCTTTACCTTAATATATACTGTAAGAAAAGTGTAATTGGACACATTCTTAGTTCTATTCAATCTAACAGTTTAAGTTAAATTTAAATTACTTACTAGTATAATTGTTGGCTAGATTGTGATATAAATAGGGTACATACATAAAATGTACTCTAGAAGTAAGAAAATAAAAATAGTTTTGTTAAAAAACAACAAAAAAAATGACACAAAATATTGTATCTATAATAAAGCAATAAGTAGGTACGATAAAGTCTGTACAAATAAGATAATAAAAAAATGGTCTAGGGTACGTAAAATAAGCTACTGAACAAGAATATACAATTTTTTAAATCGTGTCTGACTGTTTGTTTGTTTGTCTGTATGTTTGTTCACGCATCATGTAAATACAACTGAACCGATAGCGATGCGGTTTTCACTGTTAGATAGCTTAAGGTTGGACTTAAAAACTTGGGTACTTGGTATCTCAATCCGATGTGTAGACGCCGAGCAACTGATTAAAAACTTTTTGACGGCTGAAAGAATTTTGATCAAGTGTAGGTATATGTATGTTAGTTTTTGGAACACACATAGAGTACTTTTAACCTAGAGAAATGACCACGCGTGCGTGCACAGCTAGTTATTATATAATCAAATAATATAGGTATATAAAAATCACCAGGTATAAATATTTAGTGTAAAATTGTGAAATATTCACAATTTTTATTATTTTCTCTAAAACGGTAGACTTCAAATATAGTTAATTTTACGCGGCAGCCCCTTAAATATGAATCGCCAGCGTACACCGCTGAAGTTTCACAACTTGTTCCCAGAGTCGTCAAGCGCCTCAGACCTTGGGGACAGACGATATGACATGCCATCGGCTTAGATTTCACGGGGTTTCAGTGAGGCTATATTAGGGATGACTGTTTTTATATTCTACTAGCTGTGCCCGCGGCTTTATCCGCGTGGTCATTTCATTTAAAAGTAGCCCATACGTGTTATTCCAGGACCAAACGTATCTATAAATTATAATATACTACATTTCTTCAAAAGTAGTTTAGCCGTCAAACAGTATTTTATCGATTGCTCGGATCATCGGATTAAGATATCAAGAACCCCAGTTTTTAAGTCAAATCCTAAGCTATCCAATAGTGAAAACCACAACGCAATCAGTACAACAGTTTTTATGTGATGCGCGAATAAACATACAGACAAACCAACAAACAGAAAGACAGATTTAAAAAAATGAAATTTTCTTGTTCAGTAGCTTATTTTAAGTGCCTTAAATCATTTACTTAAATTATCTTCTTTGTACAGATTTTTCGTTCTTATTGCTATATTATAAACTAGCTGTTCACACGCGCGGTCATTTCTCCAGGTTTAAAGTACTCTATGTACTATTCCAAGACCTAAAATACCAACATTTGATCAAAATTCCTTCAGCCGTCAAAAAGATTTTATTGATTGCTGGGCTACTACTGATCCGATTGAGAAACCAAGTACACCAGTTTTTAAGTCAAACCCTAAGCAATCCAAAAGTGAAAACTGCATCGCTTTCGGTCCAGAAATTTTACGTGATGCGTGAAAAAACCTACAGACAAACTTACAACAAACAGACAGACATGATTTTAAAATACGTTATATTCTTGTTTAGTAGCTTAAGTAGTTTGAGTACCCTAGACCATAATTTATTAAATTATCTTTATTGTAAAGACTTTTACGTTCTTATTGCTTTATTATAAAATAGCTGTGCCTTCGCTCGCGTGGTCATTTCTCTATGTTAAAAGTACTCTATGTACTATTCCATAACCCAAAATACCAATACACCAACATTTGATCAAAATTCCTTCAGCCGTCAAAAAGATTTTATCGGTTGCTCGTTTCTACTCATCGGATTGAGATACCAAGTACACCAGTTATTAAGTCAAAACTTAAATAATCTAACAATGAAAACTGCATCGCAATCGGTCCAGATTTTTTTACGTAATGTACGAACAGATAAACAAACAGACAGACACAATAAAAAAATGTTTAAATTCTTGTTCAGTAGCTCATTTGATAGTTTTTTACTTACTGCTTGTTTGTTTGTCGTATGAGGTAGTGCTTGCCTCTGATGTCAAAGTTTGACAAGCCGCCCGAGTGCCTCTGACATGGCTTAACGACTGCTATTAATCAATAGCAGCTGGGACCGACAGCTTAACGTGCCCTCCGAAGCACGGAGCGATGGAAAACCACACATAACAGAATAGTAATTGGTGCGGAGCCTCGGTTTTGAACCCGTTATCGTTGGATTCTAAATTGCACTATAGGACCGTTAGGCCACCATTGCTCTAGGCCACTATCGCATCACCATCGCTACCTCATACGACCAAACAAACAAACTTACTGCTTTTTTTAAAGTAGTGTAGATTACTGCAGTCGAGGTAAATTCGATCCTCATCTCCATACTAATGACTTTTGATAAGTAATGTCTTGTGCTTTTGTCTTCACATTTTGCTTCGGAAATAAAGTTGAGCCGTCCCGGTTGATACAAATGCAATAATTGATAAGTCATAGGCACTTGAACAACACCCTGACAAACCAGAGGTAGTCACTAACTTTTTCAAAATACATACATTTCTGCAGTACATGATACATTTTGGTTAGGTACACATACAATCTAGTGTTGACCACTTTAGTAGAAGGCAGTAAATACGATAATTCTAGTCAGGGACTGGCTCTCGTTTCTCCAGAACTTTTATTCATAAAAGCGCTTCACAAATTATGTTAAATCTACTAACCTAGAAGCCTAACCAGCTAACAAGGCGTGCTTTGCTCTGGAACCACATAATAAATAGTACACATTTAAATCCTAAGCCTGAAGACTTGTCTCTACTTATAAGGGGCAAAATTCAGAGAAAGGTATTTTATTCCTCAGAGATCTCGTTTCGCCACCATTTTGCCTGATGTTAGGAAACAATGAGCGATAAGATACGATAACCACATGAATATGTCATTCAATGAATAACTAGTGGCTATGTGAGCTGTAGACCTCGCGCGTACAAACTTTTTTGCAAACAATCTAGCGGTGCACAGTAGCACCATCTAGTTACCTTATTGTAGCACTAACATTATTAACTAAGGTGCTCCATCAATCCCTAGCAGGTAAAGGGTTCCACTGATTACACTGGTAGAAACCTAATAGTGAGAAAATTATTTGTTTAATACTTTAGCACAAAAAGTGTACATGGAGGACTTAATGCTAGGAAGCATTTTCTACTATTCATCCTGGTCTTGCAAGAAAAATGGTAAGGTGTGCGGCTTTCAAAGTCAAAGTCAAAGTATTTTATTGTACATAGGCAAAAATAACAGCACTTTTACAAGTCTAATCTCTCCTGAACTTAGAGATATACATAAAATATTATAAAAAGATCAAATCAATCCAAATTTAGATAAACTAAGTATTATTTGAGTTTGAAAAGGAAATTTCCCTTTCATGTGCCAACAGAGTTTAATCTCACACTGGAAAAGGAAATACCCTTCTGACTCTACCGGTGCTTCGGAAATACGCCCGCTTTATTGTAAAAAAGCTCTGGCATTGATAATAAAATAAAATAAAATAAAATAAAAATGTACAATAAACTTACATACAAATAGTATATTATTATCTAAAATATACTTAATAATCACTAACATATATATATTTTATACTAGCTGTACCCGCGGCTTCGCACGCGTGTTCTTTTCTTTAGGTTCAAAGTACCATGTGCTATTCCAGGACCAATATATCTACCAACATTTGAACAAATCTTCTTCAGCCGTCAAAAATACTTTATTAATTGCTCGGCTTCTAACTCACCGGATTGAGATACCAATTACACCAGATTTAAATCAAACCATAAGCTATCTAATAATGAAAACTGCATTGAAATCGGTTCAGTAGTTTTTACGTGATGCGTGAACAAACAAACATACAGACAAACAGAAAGAAAGAAAAGATTAACAAAAAAAATATGTTCAATACCTTTTTAAGCACTCAAGAGCATTTTTTTTATTTGAATTCATTTAGTAGTTTGGGTGCGATGCGCGGTCAAGATACGGACTAACAGACAGACAAAATTAAAAAGTAAAACAGTTTGGCTTCAGTATCGAATATAGAGAACCATCCATAAAATATTTTTATTACTTAATTATTAACATAACTTTGGACCCATATCCCCCAGAAACCCTTTACTTTTTCGGGATAAAACGTGTCCTCAATTTTAACCCATCATATAACTTAAGACAGTGCCAAGTTGCATCAAAACCTGTCCATTACTTTCAGCGTGGTACGTGTTCTTTTAAATAAGTTTCAACCTCTAAATAATAACCCATAAATTTTTCGATATGTAAAGTATCCTTTGTCCTACGTCGTAGTACGAAATCAAATCATACCAACTTTCTTTTGAATTCATCCAGTAGTTCCGGCAGCGTTATGCGCGTCTAAGATATAGACAAAAATTAAAAAACATACAGTTTAGGCTTCATTATCGAATATAGAGTAATTTCCAAAAAAAAAACTATATCTTTAATGTACAGAATTTGGACCCTTATCCCACAGGAACCCTTTATTTTTTAGGGACAAAATGTATCCATAATTTTTCTCCTATCTTATAAACTATGTCTGTGCCAAGTTGCATCAACAGCCGTCCAATAGTTTCAGCGTGCTAAGTGTTCTTTTAAATAATTTTCCACCCCTATCCTGCAGGAACACTTATTTTTTCGGGATGAAAAGTATCCAATGTCCTACCTCGAAGTGTGAACTCAAAGTATTTTCGGCGTGGTGCGCTGCCAAGGTGCAGACAGACAGACGGAAAGACAGACAGACAGACAAAGATAAAAAAACAGTGTTAGCTTTAGTATTGAATATAGAATGGCTTCCAAAAAATATTACATAATATCTTCAATTTACAGAATTTGGGACATTATCCCGCAGGAACTCTTTATTTTTTCGGGATAAAAAGTATCCTCAATTTTAACCCATCATATAAACTATGACTGTGCCAAGTTGCATCAAAATCCGTCCAGTACTTTCAGAATGGTAAGTATTTTTTGAAATAACTTTCAACCTCAATCCAGCAATTAATTTTTTGGGATGAAAAGTAGCCTATGTCCTACCTCGTAGTATGAACTCAAATCATACCATGTTTCATTTAAGTTCATTCAGTAGTTTTGGCGTGATGCCTAGCCAAGATACAGACAGATAGACAGACAGACAGACAAAAATGAAAAAAAAATACAGTTTTGGCTTCAGTATCGAATCTAGAGTAAGGTACAAAAAAACAATTCAAAATATCTTCAATGTACAGAATTGGACCCGTTACAGTTTTATTATAAGTATAGATATAGATTATATGGATAATAAGGAGAGAAATTATTAAATTTAATTAGAGAGACAAGCAGAAAAGTACAGGATTTTTTTTTATTTATTGTGAACCTTATTAACAAAATGTGCATGAACTATTTTTTTTTAAATTATTTTATTGTTAGATTTTTTTGATTGAAACAGGCAAGTCCTTCCATATAAGTACTGCCACTAATGCAAAGGAGATAGCGGACCGTAGTTGGCGGTCATGGGTATCTGTGAGAAAGGTAAATTTCTCTTTGAGATACTCTGGAGCATTCAGATCTCTAAGTATAGTGTAAAAAAATATTTTTCCAAAAAAAAAACTACTTCATAATAAAAATGTTATGTTGTAAACAACCACTAAAAAGAATAAAATAATTACATTGAGCCAGAACAGTATCACTTTTTCGAAATTACCAACGTAATAATAATGCATAAATACAACATAAGATAAGAAAGAGTTTTTTGAAGGCGGTGCCAAGCCGATGCATAATTATTAATATGGTTGAGCTTATTCAAAAAGATAATGTCTTAAACGGCTTGACGTGCTATATAAAATACTAAGCTTTTAAAGTAATTATCTACAAAAACTTTATCATTTACTAGATTGCTGTATTCGTGGCAATCGGTTTGTGAACGTGTGAAAGTCATAATCTGCTCGTGTGAGTCTCTTGTTTTGTCTCTTCTGCGTTTCGTGTTTTGTATGAGGGTGCGTCATAGACAACTGCATATTACTTCGTACGTAGGCAGGAATGTATTCATTTTGTAAAGATATTATATTTAAATGATGCCTGGGTTTGGCACCGCCTTCAAAAAACTCTTTCTTATCTTATGTTGTATTTATGCATTATTATTACGTTGGTAACTTCGAAAAAGTGATACTGTTCTGACTCAATGTAATTATTTTATTATTTTACATAATAACACTTTTATTATGAAGTCGTATTTTTTTTTTGAAAAATATTTTATTTTTTTGATTTTTGGTGGCCTAAGCAAACATCGGAAATAATATATCCCAAAGAAAATAGTAGACACTCACTCATTGCATTCCTGACTGTCTTCCGGCTTCATCATCAGACCCTGAAAGTTACATAACACCAGAGAACTCATCAAGACAAACCAAATTAGCCCAAACTCGAAGGGGTTCCATAGTTTTGTTGTTGAGTTCCTGTGACTACTTTCCAGCTTCATCATCCCTGGATACCACATAAAACCAGAGAACTCACCAAGACAAACCAAATGAGCACAAACTCTAAAGGGTTCCATCATTTTGTTGTTGAGTTCCTGTGACTACCTTCCAGCTCAATCATCAGACCCTGGATACCACATAACACCAGAGAACTCATCAAGACAAACCAAATGAGCCCAAACTTGAAGGGGTTCAATCATTTTGTTCTTGAGTACCTGTGAGTACCTTCCGGCTCCATCATCAGACCCTGGATACCACATAAAACTAGAGAACTCATCAAGACAAACGAAATGAGCCCACACTCGAATGGGTTCCATTATTTTGTTATTGAGTTCCTGTGACTACCTTCCGGCTCCATCATCAGACACTGGATACAACATAACACCAGAGAACTCACCAAGACAAACCAAATGAGCCCAAACTCGAAGGGATTCCATCATCCGATTGAGTTCCTTTGACTACTATTACTACTACTTAGTAGTAGTAATAGTAGTCTACTACTATAGTAGTAGTAGACTACTACTACTACTATAGTAGTAGTAGTAGTCTACTACTACTATAGTTTTTAATTGTCATCAGAACATCCATGTGCAAAACTTCAGCATCTTTGGACGTACGTAAATTGTTCAAAATTGACTTGCAATCCAGTCCTAAACATTATAACACAGTGAATTAAATTAAAGCTTGTTTAAAACTACTAAACCAATTTTGATGAAATGTATACAGTACCACTCTAGAGGTATTTTTACTTAAGTTAAAACAATCATCTAATTTGGTTCAGGAATCCCAAGATATTAGAGAACATAAACTATAAAACAAATTGATTTTCTAATAAAACTCCTGAACTAATTTTGATGAAATTTATATGGGACTACAAGGAAAGTTTACCCTTATGATTAAAAAAACAACCATCTAAATCGGTTTAAAAATCTTAGAGATAAACACAAAATAAAGGCAATTTAAACACCAAATCGAATGGATTTACTTAACAAAACTATTTATTCTCGAAAAACTGCTGAACCAATTTTGATACAATTTATATGGGACCACCTGGAGAGTATACTCTTTCAGACAAAAAAATTTTTTTTTTTTATCGGCCCTCAATTGAAGGAGATATGGACCGATACATAAAAAGAAGAACATACAGCCGAACATATAACCATCTCCTTTTGTGAAGTCGATTAATTATTAACGTTTAAGAAACTAAAACCCTTTTTTTGGCTTCTTATAAAAATATATATGTTTTTTTTTTGCTTTGAATATTAACAGTAATGAATTAATTGACATGAACCTGAAGGCGTACGTCAACAGCTTGTTTTATTTAAAAGTTATAGCTATAATAAAATACAGGATCTTATGCACCCTGTGCCGCACTGAATAAGGGAAGTTTTCTGCATATTTTAGGGATAAAAATAAAAATATATTGTTCCCACTGTCTTCACGAACATCGTAGTTTATTTTTTTACGGCACCTTTTCGTCGGTTTTGACGCCATGTCGACGCGTGCGTTTCACTCGAATGTGATCCAACACTAGCCGCGCGAAGCTAGCGCGGGGTGTGATACAAGGTGCGCGGAATACCAGGAGCATTCAACCTGTTTTCGCACTGTGATGAAATTTTATCTCTTCTGTGCGGTACCTGGCCGAAAAAATCTGGTATTAAGGTAGCCACACCAATTGACTCTATTTTAATAACACATCTTAGATATATATTCATCTCTTTCTTTCACCGAACAAAATTGAATTTATGCCTTTCGCACGACAAAGAGGTCTATATTTTTCTTAGCCGCACTGTAAGCGAGGCATAGACAAGGTGTTTCAGATCTGGTTTCGCACTCAACGTGTTAACCTGTATACCAAGTTTCGTCTAAATCGGTTGAGAAATGCGACCTGTAGAGGAGAGCAGCCGGAAATCTGGACAGACATCTGGACATACGAAAGCTTTTTTGCCGAAGCTTAAACAGAGAACACGCATCGCTCGCACTTCGCGCTCGCTCGGTCAATCATGAGTACAGAAGCAGAAAAACTCAAATACCTACTGACATAATTGATTTGAGAATTTAGTCAGGGAATTCCACCCCGTGGATAAAAACGTAGAACAAAACACTTGGTGATTGGCGGCATATCTACTATATCCATCTGTCAAAGAAGGGGGGGAAAGCAGGGAATTAGATCGTTCACTCTGCAATAGATTGAATGAAGTAGTTACAATGAGTGAATTTTCAGTTTCAGTCACAATTTCGGTGAGTTTATTCAGCTTGCGTCCTAAATTATATACGAATCTAAAAACCGCACTAAGCTGAGCAGTGCTATAAATAAAATGTCAACAGTATGGCGCGAGTAAAATAATACAATAAGTCAATATACGGACGGTTAAACGCGGCGGAAACGCAAGCGCCTGCTGGGGTTTTTTGGCAGCAGCCATTCAAAACAGTGTCATTATAATTATAGCCTTACCGTGTAGGAAAAACCTGATAAACCTAGTGAAACAGATGTCGAAAGATAGCTAAGGAAAAAACGGCCAAGGGCCTGTCAGACACGCAAAGACTTCTGTAGCCAAGCTACCATCGAAGATCAGCGGCCTTATTCAGCCCGTCGGAAACGACTGTCCAGAATAGATATCGGAAATTTCCGCACGGAATCTTACACATATTCACAAATCCGTACTCGAAAACGTTTGATAGTTGTAATCGGATGAACAGCTGATAAGTCACAGAAAGTCATCCGAGAGCCGTTTGCCTTTCGACGCAATACACCAAAAACGCAAAATCCCAAAGACTTAAATTGGTATGCCTAATGCCAAATTCTCATTATGCCAAATACGCGAAATAACAAATACTAATAACTCAAAACGCTTTTAAGCGAAACGCCAAATACGAATAATGCCATAACTCTTTTACGCGAAACGCAAAATACAAATATTAAGTAATACTTATTAAACTACTTTTGTTTTCCTATAAAAGTGTAGTCAGTGTTTGATATAGACACAGTCATAGTTTTATTTATGGCAATAAAGCAAGTACACAAAATAAAAACATGAAAGAAATAAGTTAGTATGTGGGCGCCGAGGCCCTAGTTTTTATCCAATTAAAACCTACCTGGATAACGTGCATGTAGATAGGTACATAATAAATAATTGGAACATATTCCAGATATACCTATTTAATGTTATCCTATCCTATGTCCATCTTGACCTAGTTTTGGTAACAAATCGAAACCGATACTTTCGCATAAATTTAATGTATTAGTTATATAAATTATTCTAGAGGAATTTACTTAAATCTAATTGAAATACTCAATTTCGATGGAGTTCGTGATTGTAGGGGCCTTAACGAAAATAGCACAGGAAAACATTGGTTTTGCTTGGTAACTCAAAATATAAATAGGGAATCTCGCAGTCGATAAGTAAATATGGCACAGACAATATAGGAGACGTTTACAAAATATATTTTTACAAATTATAGATTAGACTATAAAATCTAATTATTGTATATCTGAATATACAATATTAAGTGTAAGTAATTATTTAATTTGTGTTACATATGCTTGTGTAACATATCTTTAAAAAATTACAGGGTTATTCGTTTTAATGACCATGAAAAACTTTTCCATCTTGATATATATATATAATATATAGTTTCTACTATTGCGCACATTCTCCATAAATTCACAATGTAAATCAAACAAAAAGAAGTATTCGGTACTTGCCGGTTTCGTCTATGGTCCATTTTGGAAAACTTGTCGGATACCCACGGAAGAAGACGGAAACACTTTCCGATAGGAATCCATACCAATATATAAAAGTGACAATAAAAATCCATTTTTTTTTTCTTCTTGATAATGTTTAATGTTGTGTGTAGTCAGAAATAAATGTATTTTCTTTCTTTCTTTCTTTCAAACGTTGTCTGTTTGTTTGGGGAGCTTTCACGCGATAACGGCTGGACGGATTTTGATGAAATTTGGATAGCCTGTAATAAAACATGGGATACTTTTTATCCCGGAAAATTGAAATTTTTCACGGGAAAACTGGAAAATGTTGATTACTCGCTGTAAAGAACGGTTGCCATGAAAACGAAATAACAAGTCTGTCAAAAAACTTCAAGAGCTTGGTGCTATAACTACTTTTGCATTGTTTTTTATTATCCTAGAAGAACCTAGGATGCTTTTTTTCGCGATAAACTGTATTTCGCGCGGACGAAGTTGCAGGAGGGAAAGCTAGTGCTGAATAAAGATAATGTAATCTATCGGATCGGGAATGAGTTCGGCAGAAAGCTGCTCAATCGGAATTGAAAACAAAAACTTTCTGTGACTTGTTGAATAGGGCAGCAGCAATGAAAACCGCATTTGACGACCGGTTGGCCGAGTGGATCACTTATCCATTCGGCCAACCGGTCCTCAAAAGCGGTTTTCATTGTTTTCATTCAGTCAGGGTCACTCCCTGACTGCGAATTCAACCAGCGGTCACGGGTTCAAATCCCGCAAGGAGCAATTATTAGTGTGATACGCAAAAATGTTTGCTTCAGAGTCATGAGTCATGTTTGTTTGAGTCAGTAGTATCTATGTATGTTTATCAGTTGTCTAGTGCCCATTGTACAGGGTATCCTAGTTTGGGGCTAGGTAATTGGTTTGAATTGCCCGGAATATATTAATATTTATGTATTTATTTATTGTACGTCGGTCCAATAGTTTGTACGTGAGACGCGAAAAAAATGTTTTACGAGTATTAGGGCCTTTCACACCAGTTCGGTTAAGACCACGGTTTGCATCGCCTTATTGATCTTTTTCAATTGTACCTTTTGAACCACGATGTCAAATGTCCGTGGCTTTTTATATTGAACGATTTGGACCACGGTTTCAAACGACCAAGTATTTTTCCGATGGAGTGATTCGCACTATCAACTATGGATTCTGTCTCTCACTGCGAAAATTGGTCAGAGTTGACAAGACGAAGGCAAAACAACCCGTATCCAATTTTGTACCTGACTGCATGGAGGTTTATGACTTTGGGTTATATGTATGTTTGTTTGTTTGTACGTTTCTTAGGTGCGTCTTCTAGCCTAAACGGCTTTATAGATTTTGATAAATGAGGTATCTTAGGATTCGTCTTGGTCACGAAAGCGAATGAGGTATCAAAATTAAGACCATTCCAAAAATATTTAATTCTTATAACTAAACAGTTGCAATTGTCTAATAAGCTGGTCATAAAAAATTATATTTTAGATAATTCAAGTTAATCTAAATACTATAGTCTAATGTTGCAATTGTAACTATTAAAGTAAAGTAAAATATGTAAGTAAAAAAGAAAGATTAAATTTATATAAATACTAGCTGCGACCCGCGGTTTGACCCGCGTCCCTCAGGAACTGTGCATTTTTCCGGGAGAAAAGTATAAGTTACCTTCGTACCAAATTTCATCCAAATCCGTTCAGCCGTTTAAGCGTGAAGAAGTAACAAACATACACACACACACACACAAACCCTTACATACGAGTACGATACAAACTTTCACCTTCATAATATTAGTGGGGTTATCTTTGCGGTCAGCTCGTATTCAATAATTTTGTTCGCAGGCGGGCTATTTGTATTTATTAATGATTTTACTTGTTTAAGTACTGTTCTTGTGGTAGAGTACTACTCAAAATCATTAAATAGTCCAATATATCGTTAATATAAAACATACTAGTGTAAAACCTCAAAACTATTTTGAATTACCATTAGAAACACCTGGGTAATCGTTATTAATATATATACCTTATGGGTTCATTTTCTGACTACGTAACCTTAATAAAACAACTTCCAAAATGTACCCTAAACTATGTGAAAGAACATAAAACGGTACAAAGAGGTAAAGGTATACTGATAGATCATAAACCCATTTCATAAAATAAAATACGTACAGGCTCCAAACTGACACTATACAGGATGGTATAAAATCTCTAGGGGCAATATAAGAGCGGTTACTCGGGACGAACACGACGGTATTTACCCCACCTGCCGGTATTGATAGCGCCTAGCGGGTTAAACGCCGGTTAGCGGATTTGATATTGTGAAATAGGACCCGGAGACAGGGCGTAAAGTTTATCAGGTTTACAAACATACAGAAAAACAGACAAACAAACAGACGAACACGATTTAAAAAAATGTTATATTTTAGTTCTGTACCTTATTTTAAGTACCATAGACAATTTTTTTAAATTATCTTCTTTGTACAGACTTTTCGTTCGTATTGCTTTATTATAAAGTTAGAAATTCATAGGTGAACTCGCTGCGCCCCTCGGTTTTTTCCGAGTCTTATGTTTTATTGGACTAAGATTTATCCCAAGACTTCCAATATACCAAATTTCTTCAAAAAGTTTTCAGCCGTCTTTTAGTTGTTTTTATTGATTCTACGCATCATATCGAGAAAAAATGTATATCAAAATGTCTAAGTTAAATCTTAGGTTATCCTTTTTGATCTCGAAAATTGGCCTGCAAACATCAATTTGGAGGTGATTATCTTTTTAATTAAAAGCTTTTATTTAACTTGTAATATTTGTATGTATATTTGAATGTTTAGGTTAAATCTTGGAGCTGAATTAGAACCACTTCCTCTTACCTTACGAACTTACATTTTTATTTTTTGTTTCAGTTCCGATTACAATGCATTTTTATGGTAAGTATGTCCTGAATCGACATCCAGGATTATCTCCAGATAAAGGAACTCTTCAACGGTCTACAGCACAGACACAAAATGTTGTGTACAAATTTTATTGATAGCTGGTTTTAAGTTTAGCTATGACATGTTTGCTTCACTCAGTTGGCTCCTAATCAGGGAACTCCTCAGCGGTTAACAGCACACACACGAAATATTGTATACGCATTTAATTGTTATAGCCCGTTTTAACTTTCACCATGACATGGTTACTGCATAAAAGCTTTTTTATGATTTTTAATTAACTCCGAGCACCGAGCGCAATACACTTTAAATAAAAGTGTATTGCGCTCGGTGCCCATGGTGACGATCTACGAAAAGCCGCTGAAAGAAACTGGACGTTGAGAGCTGAAGACCGAGCTCATAAAATGACGTGCATTAGAAAGTCCTTTACCTCCAGTAGGGGACAAGTATAGTAAAAACTATATCTATACATATAATGAAGCAGGAAGTAACAAAAACTATGTATAAAAAAGATGATTAATAAATTGTCTAGATCGTCCTCTACTAGAATATAGCATTTCATAAAATCTGTATGTCTGTATCTCTGTTCGCGAATCACGTAGAAACTATTAGACTGTTTTCGATGCAGATTTATCTGTTGGATAGCTTAGGTTTTGAAATAAAACTAGTATACTATCTCAACCCGATAGAAACCGAGTAATCGATAAAAAACTATTTGAAGGCTAAATAAATTTTGACCAAATTATAGCATAATTATACTTTGCAGGTAGTTTTAGTGCTGAAATAGAACATGTAAAGAAGGCTACCATCTATCTATACTTCTTTATAATAAAGCAATACGAACGAAAAGTCTGTACAAAGAAGATAATTTAAAAAAATGGTCTAGGTACTTAAAATAAGGTACTGAACTAAAATATATCATTTTTTTAAATCGTGTTCGTCTGTTCGTTTGTCTGTTTTTCTGTATGTTTGTTCGCGAAACAAGTAAAAACTACTAAATCAATTGCAATGCGGTTTTCACTGTTGAATAGCTTAGGGTTTGATATAAAACTATGTTACTTGGTATCTTAGTCCGATGGTTAGATGCCGAGAAATCAATAAATATTCCTTGACGGCTGAACAAATTTTGAAGATAATATGTAGTATTATAGGTACTTTTGGTCCTAACTTTAAGTTTAAATATTTACTGATGATACTGCTGCTCAAGGGCATATAAGGCACGACACAGATAAAGAAAAAATAAACTTTATACGGTGATGACGGTAATGGGACTTCTCTTTCTTCTACAAATAATTTGGATTCGGTTATTTCATGGGACTACTGGGACAAAATAGTGTAATGGGACAACACGATGGGATTATTGGGTCCGAAATAATGATGTCACTTGTCTCATGGGACTACTAGGTCAAAATAGTGGCAGTTGTCCCATCACGGGACAACAAGGACTAGTGAGATAGACCCGGAATAACTCGTATGGACTACTTTTAAATAAAATGCCCATGCGAGCAAAGCCGCGGGTTCAGCTAGTATAATTATAATGCCAGTTATTTTGCGACAGATGTAGCAAAAGCTCGAAATGAGCCGCGTATACTTTCTTGATTTTATGGGGTAGTGTTGGCCTCTAGTGTCAGAGTTTGTCAGGCCGCCCGAGGGCCTCTGACATGGTAAACGACTGCTATTAATCAATAAGAACCTGGAAAGACAGCTTGACGTGCCGTCCTAAGCAGGAAGTAATTATACTATCACTATCATAGTAATTATATTATCACTAACCTAAAATTAGTAATTTAATTTGAGTTTAGTGATATTTGACATTAATTTTTAATTTTATTTATTTTTGGCCCATTTCCATTGTAATAATATTATTTCTTAATTTTAATTTAAGTACTAATTTGCACACCATTATTTATGATGGCAGAATGTAATGAACGATTTTATAATAATTATTACCACAATAATGTTACAACATTCTTGGGAATAAATGTTTGATTGATTGATTGATTGATTGATTGATTGATTGATTGATTGAAGTGATTGAACTGCACCTTAACTTAGAAAAGTCATTGGTCGAGGATCCCGATATCGTTGGATTATATAGTGCACTGTATATCGTTCGGCCACCACAACCATACTATTATTTATTCTAAAGACAAGATAAAGTGGTTATCTGATAGCAAGAAATATTCTAGTAGGCATGGCTCTCAACCTCAACAGTTGTCAATACCGCGGCACCGTACTACGTCTTTCAAAGGTTGCTTCCGCTATGCTGCGACAAAGTGTTGGAATAATCTGCCGCCACCAATCCGGGGGCTAAGAAATTTATACTCTTTTAGGCGTAAACTCAGGCAATATTTAATTGATGAGCAGAGGCAGCATGGCAATATTAATATAGACATATCGTTTTTGTGATATATATACTTATTATTATTATTATTTTTCCTTGAAATTCATTTCTTCTCACTTATTAGTTGCACGTAATAGTAGAGGTTATTTCGCTGCTACCCACGTGCGTGGTATTCTTAATAGTCAGCGGTTAGTCTTACGCAATTTTGACGACACTTTCTTCGTCTGTTATTTGACACCATTCAGAGACTACATTATTTTATTCCTTTGTCGTTGCTATATTTTATATATACTTTTTTATTTATTTATTTATCTATGTTTATTTAAATTACTTATATGTAATTATTATTATTATTATATATATATATATATATATTTATATTTATATATTTATAAATGTATTCATATTTAATTTCATTTTTTATACTCTTATGTTTATTTTTTCCGCTCCCTCTGGGCTTTAGCTGAAAACCAGCGCTGCGTGCCTTCGGCAAACAGCCTAATGCTGAGTTAAGGCCCATTCATCACCACTTTAATTATCTACTTTTACATTTTCTTTGTTTTCCTTTTCTATTGTTCCTACTTAATTTTTCTAATTATTTGTATCTTTTATTTTTGTGTGTGTTGAATAAATGTATTTTCTTTCTTTCTTTATTCTGTCCACCACTCGAAAAGGAAAGCTCGTGAATTTCCAACTGTATTCCACTGTTGGGCATTAATTTGAGCAGCAATTAAAACTTTTAGCAAACAACGAATTTCAGCGGAAAAATCGGTCAACAGAGTGGCTTAGATTTGAACATATGTTTCACAAACTTGCTGTCCAGAATATTTAAGCATTTAGATTAACTTTGGCGTATATTTTATGTTTTTACTAATTGCGATTGGCCCTTATTTGCTATGACCATTCACACATGTAACGCGTCGCCACGTGGAATCGTTCGTAAAAATACGATAATTCAATATCATACATGAACAATTCCACGCAGATATTTTGACTCGGTGCGTTACGTGGCGAAATGGTCATAGCTTATAAGAGCGCAGTTCTAATAACTGCATTTCTAGGCAATCCTCATTACATTGCCAGCCTATATCAGTCCACAGGCAGACATAGGCCTCTCCGTAATCACGCCTGTGAGCCCGCGATCTTTGGTTCTTCCTTATTGCCAACTGCTCCCAGCACCGTAAGTATAGGGCGCCCTCCGCCTTGGTGGAGCGATGTTACTTGTAGATCCACCAAGGGGAGGGTACCCTACACTACGTTTGCCGTTTGGTCTCCACTCAAGATCACGTCTTCCCCAACGGCTATCAGTCCTTCAGCAGACATAACCACTTCCATTCCAGCTTGCTAATCCTATGTAATGGGCTCTGTCGTTTTCTTTTAAAAAAATGTGTGATGAGCAGAAATGTTTGTTTCCGAGTCATGGATGTAATATTCCTATCTATGTATGTTTATCCGTTATCTAGTGCCCATAGTACAGGGTATCCTAGTTTGGGGCTAGGTAATTGGTATCGAATTCTACAGAATATATTTAAAAAAAAAAACTCATTCGCGCTACGATCTTCGTATGTCTTCGTCTATCTTTGTTAATGACGCGCATGAAGCACGACTGTGGGAAAGGCGAATGTAGCTCTATGGGTGTGTTCATCTGTAGTTGTATCTAGTTCAGTTTTTGATTACGTGATAAAGCGTGCCGTATTTGTCTCCCTCTAACTAGATCCATGACTTAACTTTTAATTTTCCTTTAAATAAGTTTCAGACAAAATATATTACTGTAAAAGACAAGACTGATTAGCCAACTTTCCGTGAGAAAAATGCTCGAAAATTACTTGCAAACATCCGTCTAGCTCTAATCCTCTTTGTTGTGGAAACATTATTTTTACTCGATTGCGGCAAAACTTAAAGGAAGAGTTATTCTATAGGTTGACCTTGAATCAGTAGTTACTTGAAATTTTTGCTGTTTGTATTTAGTTAACACAAAGCTGATGATAAAGAGATTTTGATGGAGGGTTCAGCATTTGATAGATAGGTATCAAGTTATGACAAATGACAGTTAGAAGAAAATTATGCAACCGCGTTTGCTAAAAATACCCTTTTTACCCGACTGAAAGGAGGGTACCGTTTATGTATGTATGCCTCTATGGCACTATATGGACCAAATGCGTGGAACGATTTTGATGATTCTTACGTCAATCGATTTGTCTTAATCTTGCGAGTGTTTCATGATAATCAAAATTCAATATGGCAACAACAAGACGGCAAAATAAGAAAAATAAAGTCGACTATCAATGTTAAGTGGGATATCAATGCATATTTTTTTTGAAAATCATCTAAGTTTCTCTTAATTCTACATTTTGAATGACCATTTAGGATCATTAACGATTTAAAGTTCGCATGCAACCATTCCATCATCATTCATTGCAATTTTTGCCTCGTTTTAGTTTTGTTCGAAGTCGGGTGTTTAGCACTTTCGATTATCTTGTTTAAACCTACTATTTATCTACAAAATCTTGATGTTATCTAAACGGTTGTAGAATGCAAAATAACTAACTACTAGATACATAGTACACTCAAAATAAAAATGAAACATAATCAGGCCCGGGCACAATTTTTAGACTATTTGAAGCTCACACGGACAAAGTCACGAGCAAAATCTAGTTTATTAACATCTAAGCACAAAGTAGACGCAAAATACTACCTGCGGCGCCTCCCCGCTGAGTTTCATTAACATTAATCCATCATCGTAGGGGTGAACACGACGCTCGCAAAATTACAAAATCAGCTTAGCAATTATCAAAATGTGTTAAGGCGAAGCAAATGTGTTGTGAAATTAATACAGTTGCCGTCTGTTAAAAATCTCACGAAAAAGCTATGTAGCAGGTAATTGGGAGCCGTACTATTATTTATTCTGTGCCATTGCGTACCGATAATTTGCATTTGGCCTGTTTTTATATTCTTATTTTGCAATTTTCCCGTTGAGTTTCCTAGTATGTACTTGAAACTTTTTAAACATAGCTCTAAAAGGGATGACAAACCAATACAAATATTGATAAGTAGGTAAAATCAACAAAAATTAAAAAAAAAAAACGTCTTGAAAACAAAGGTATACAAATCAAAATAATATGTTTATTTATTAATTTATTTATACTTTATTGCACAATTAATAGGGTAAAATGGTGGACTTAGTACTAAAAGCATTATCTACCAGTCAACCAAACAATGCGTGAGAGAGAGGGGTTGTAATAATGTGTTAATATAATTGCAAAATATGAATAAAAATACAACATACAACATTGAACAATAAATAGTTATATATTTAAACGGGACTTAATCGCGCTGAAAACTTAATTTTTATTTATTTACTTCGACGTTTAAAAAATAGTTATATGTATATGTTTAATCATTCGAACATCCAGCCCGGCCAAATGTTAGCTTGTGCGCTTTGCAATCTAACAACACTGGATTCAATCCTCGACCCGCATAAAATTACTTTAGAACCTAGACGCAGCGATACAGACATAGCCCTTCTTAAAATAAACTACTATTAATTTAATTTAAACCTTGTCGACTTCGTAACGTGGTCTTTTTGCTCCTGGCATCTATTTTTCGACACAACTCACTCACTAAACTGTCACTAAAACCTATCAGCGTAAAATCAACTTTGAATCCACGCGGCGAGAGTCCCCATTTGTCCATACGCTGTCATAGAAAGTGTTCACATTTGCGCAAACGTTGTGAGACAGCGTAACCTGTTTTAATAACGTTATTTTAAGCAGTGCAGCTTAAATTTACGTTAGTTTAGAATAGATGCCAGGGACAAAAAGACCTAGTTACGAAGTCGTCAAGATATAAATTACATTTGAAGAAATGAAGTCTAGTTTAGTATAAGGAGCATTATGTCCGAATCGCTGCCATTAGAGCAAGAATCAAAGGCGAGGGTAGATATTGAAGACGAGTATAAAATGCATTGTTTTATAAACGACCCATACACTCTGCATTTCACTTCAATTTCTAGAAAATTAAACTGTGATAATGTGATATAATATATATTTGCTTGTATCCCGCTCCAATGAATGAAATTGGGATACATTTAAAATATTTGGCTAGATTATTGCGGCCATATCTGCTGAACAACTTTTTTGCGTTTGTTATTAGTTTATTTTAGGTAAGTATTATTTTATGTTCACTTTGTAATATATTTAACTACCAGTAAAAGTGCAACATAAAAAATCAAACATTTAGATACTGTTATGAAAACTTACATGGTTTTCATATATTTTATTAGGCAAAAACGGGAGTTCCTCACGTATATTAGTAAAATAAGTAGGTAAGTAGGACTTTGCATTTTAAAATTTAAAACGAGACCTTTTATCCCGCCACTTTTTATAAAATCTTTCTATTTCTAACATTAGGTTTGGTTTGGAGTCCATAAAGCACACTTTATGCACATAAATGCAGTTTTAGTCCGCTTATACCTAGCTTACTTTCGTGCTACCGCCATTACCGGTTTCACAGTGTTTGGTTTGGTGCTAAAGCTACCAGCACCAGCGTTGAGCAAGCGAATAAAGAAGAATTATACAAGCATGAGAAGTGAAAAATACGTTATTACAAAAAACAGCCCTTGAAATCTTCAGCCCGGGGAAATTAAAATAAATCATCACATTATCAGGCAGATAACCCGAGCCGGGAGCTAATTACATCAGTTTTCGTCAATGACTAGGGAATCCTGCTAGACACCACATAGTGCAGTGTTTTTTTTCAATTGTTGGTCAGGCGTAAAAGAACTATCTCACATTGTATTAATTCTTCATTATGTAGGTATATAATACAGCGCTTAAACACTATCTCACATTGTATTAATTGTTCATTATGTAGGTATATAATACAGAACAGTGAAAAAAAAACACCCACACACTGCAGTGTTTTTTTTTCAATTGTTGGTCAGGTGTAGGGTAGCGCATAAGCACTATCTTACATTGTATTAATTGTTCGTTATGTAGGTATATAATACAGCGCTTAAACACTATCTCACATTGTATTAATTGTTCATTATGTAGGTATATAATACAGCGCTTAAACACTATCTCACATTGTATTAATTGTTCGTTACGTAGGTATATAATACAGCGCTTAAACACTATCTTACATTGTGTTAATTGTTCGTTAGGTATATGGTAGCACTTGAGCACTATCTTACATTGTGTTAATTTTTCGTTCCGCACTATCCCCTTTGGCGCTGTAGCAACCAAATCCCTTAGCACCCTATCCCTCTTGGTTGCTGTAGCGACAAAAAAAACATGGAAGTTAAGTATTGCGTTTCAAAAAATTACAAATATACATAATATAAAATTATACATATATATTTTACCCTACATTTAAATCGATTTAAATGTAATCCCGCATATGTTATTGAATCTGTGTGTTTCTCTCCTCTAAGGGATACATATATTATACGTTAAAAGACCAAACTTTTTTTTTAAGTATAGCCACGGAATTTCTCCTCGAGCTTTAAATTTTTGCAATTTTTGTTGGTTTTCACAAAAATATTCTGGTCACTTTTTCTACAAAACCGTGTTGATGTTTTAATGTTAACGGATAGGTAGATTCATCTAGTATTTAAACAGTATGTCATCGCTTTCATTTCCAAAATACTTTATTTTTCTGAAACTGGTCCCATTTTTGGCTTCATCATTTTTCCGCGGTGCCCTCTACTTACATAATAGTTTCATAAATCTTTGGTTTGGTTTGGCAGTGGCTACATATATTCAGCCAATCACAGGCCGAGTTTTGTACGGTTCCGCCACACCATTGAGGAAGGAAGGCAAATAAGTTCTACGTGGCAATAATATTTTCGCGCCATTTTGCCGTCTTGCCGCAGTGATGTCATGGTCACGTAGTCGGAGTGTAAAGCGGGGGGAATAAGCGGTAAGGTATCACTTGATTGGTAGCGCTTGAGCACTGTCTTACAATGTGTAAATTGTTCGTTAGGTATATGGTAGCGCTTGAGCACTTTCCACATTCTGTCAAATGACGACGTTGAAGATGATAAACTAGCTGACCCTAGAATATGACTGGACTTTAAGGACTGTCGAAGTTTATTAAGACTAAAACGGATATAATAATTAATTAATTAATTAATTAATTAATTTGCATAATTTTTTTATTGAAGACCTCGACATCGATCCAGTTACATCGATCGTCATCATGAGAAGACTGGATTCGGGTATCAGCGTTGTAAACGGTGGGCGTTGTTTCCAACTACCTATTTACTGCGAGTTTGGTCTTGAAAACGAAACCGGCCCGATCGCGCACTCATAATTGAGCGTAGTTAAACAGAAAGCGACCATCAACGAAAAATGCATTTTGAGATACAGCCGTTTAAAGGGGTTTTCACTGCTGTTTTATGTACAGTTCAGAATTGATTTAAATGTTATTCTTATATCAAAGAACACTTCAGAGGCTACGAAATGGGCTATTTATAACTAGAAAATTGATTAGTTTTGTTAATAAACTTTTGAGTTAAAGACATAGTCGTTTTCTGCTTTTTGCAACCATTCATAATTTAGTTTTTTGCAGAACGCATCCATAGAAATGGTCTCCTTTAGCTTATTGAGGTTTGGACAACAACCGAGAGATATGCAAAGCCAAATCAATGGTGTTACTCTGAAAATTATAATAACCATATAAAATAAACCTACAACGACTCAAGGGATTGTTATGCTCGCACGAGTTCTTTCCATAGCGCCCTGCCCCCTGTATGATGCTACACGAGATCAAAACATGGACGAAATTTTATCAAGAAAAATATTATAATAGGCCCAAAATATTTATGGCGTATTTATTTATTACGCCATAAATATTGCCATTATTTTTGGGCGTTATTCCCAAAACTCGACTATTGCTGTGGTCGGCTTCTGCATATGAAAAATGGGAACTATTCCATTATAAATAAAATTTGTAGAAGCCAGACCAACTGCGATAGTCGGATTCTGCTTACCACAATTTCCTCTTTTAGGGATATTTTGCTAGACCATCCCATAAAATGGTCATCTTTATCACAAAAATGGGTGATAATGGCATGTGGTCTTATTGGACAATTTAATATCTTGACCTCAGAATGTGCTTTGAAGAAACGTGTCTTTGGAATACGTAAAGTAAATAGAACCTTAAGACACAGGCATTATAACTCATTTTCTCAAAAAACAAGGTTGGTCGCTTTCTGCTTAACTATGCTCAATTATCGGCATTGGCACATACGCTTGAAGATAAATCGGAAAAGCTAAAATAAAATATAAAATAAATATATTCGGGACAATTACACACCAATTACCTAGCCCCAAACTAGGACTATGGGCACTAGACAACGTATAAACATACATTGGTTCGAATAGATAAAATACCAGCTTACCAAATTTGCCAGATTTTTATAGCTACTAGCTTACCCGCCCGCGACTTCATCCGCGCGGACTACTGTTTATCGCGAAAAAAAACATTCTATGTTCTTCTAGGATATTAAAAACCAATGCAAAAGTAGGTTTAGCACCAATGCTCTTGACGTTTTTTGACATACTTGTTATTTCGTTTCTATGGCAACCGTTTCTTACAGCGAGTAATCAACAATTTGCCAGTATTCTCGTTGGAACTTGCATATTTCCGGGATAAAGAGTATCCTTTGTTTTATTCCAGGGTATAAGATATCTCCATTCCAAATTTCATTAAAATCCTTCCAGCCCTTGTCGCGTGAAAGCTCCCGGAACAAAAAAACAAACAAACAGACAAAGTTTTACTTTTATAATAATATATTGGTATGGATTACCAGCATAGCATAACTTATTGCGTAACATTCTATTACAAATTGTTTATATAAACGCATTACTTTGCGCTTCGATTACCAGACGCCAACGTTTACAGGGCAACATCAGTGTTTATGCACAGTTGTCTATCAAAGCCATTTTTTGGTGTCTATGGAATCCTATCCATGGTTATTATCAAGCCTTCATAAATCGACGTAACTACGTTGTAAGTAGGTACGTGACGTTAGGTGCGGGTCATTATCCAATTTTATGAAGGTCTAGCGATTACAATAAGAAGGTTAGTTAAGTTGAGAAGATAACAGAAATAAATAGGTTAGTCGATTGGTTGATATCTTTTACGAACAAAACTCAATGGAGAAAGACTTAGCCAGCTGACTAGTCATCATTAATTTGGATATTTCTATCACATATTTAGAATTAGAAACAGTGGTTGACCGGTAACACGTCTCATTTAAAATCCGAAAGCACACGGTTCCAACCTCAGCCCTGCACCAGTTACTTTTATGTGCATCAAAAAGTCTCGTGGTCTAACTGGTAATCCATACCATCCATACCAGTATATAAAAGTGAAACGTTGTATATTTGTTTGTTTGTTTGTGGAGCTTTCACGCGATAACGGCTGCACGGATTTTGTCAAAATTTAGAATGGAGATAGCTTATACCCTGGAATAAAACATGGAATACTTTTTATCCCAGAAATTTTTAAGTTTCTACGGGAAAACTGGAAAATGTTAATTACTCACTGTAAGGAACGATTGTCGTCAGAGAATGGTCTGTGGTTGCCATGGAAACGAAATAACAAGTCTGTCAAAAAATATCAAGAGCATTGGAGCACCTACCTTTGCATTGGTTTTTAAATCCTAGAAGAAAATAGGATGCCTTTTTCGCGATAAACAGTAGTCCGCGCGTACGAAGTCGCGGGCGGGAAAACTAGTGTAAAATAAACTCATAATTCAAGGGAGACATCTAACAACCTGGGCCCTTAATGGCTATGACACACACGATATTGATTCACACACGTAACGCGTCGCGTTGTGGAATCGTTCGGCAAATTACGACAATTGACGAATATACACGAACAATTCCACGCAAAAACACCCGATATCTTGACGCGGCGCGTTGTGTAGCCAAATGGTCATAACAAATAAGGGCTTTAAGCCAGTTCCCTTGTTTAATCTATACATAAAATAATACTTAAAAAATACGGTACAATAAATATTTTTAAAATGGTCTAGGGGACTTAAAATATTCTACTGAACAACTTGTCTGTTTGACTGTTCGCGCATTACGTAAAAAAACTGTATTAATTGAAATGCGGGCTTCACTGATAGATAGCTTAGGTTTTGACTTAAAATCTGGAGTACTTTGTATCTATATCCGATGAGTAGATAGAAGCCGAGCAACCGATTTAAACTACAAGCTGCGACCCGCAGTTTCACCCGCGTGCATTAAGATGATGATGATAAAAACTAGCCTATGTGTTAATCCAGGATATAAACTATCCTGGTACCAAATTTCATCGAAATCCATTTAGCCGTTTGAGCGTGAAGGAGTAACAAACATATACATCTAAAGTTAAAATATAGGTGGCGTTAATCGGTTATGTATTTTATAACGATTTGTATGGACTGTTAGTTCTAATGTAAGGTGTTCTGCATCGCGCACACGAAGTTGTCCGCCCGATAAGATAATATTAATTTTTAAAACTCTAAGCTCTGATTGGCCTGTTATGGCAGTGGCTACACTTCTCTGATTTATAATATTATGTAATATAATATATATTATATAATATAATATATAATATATATTATATATAGAGTGAGTGTGATAAGATGGATATATAAATTAATGTTGATAAAATGTTTATATTGTTTTTCATCATCATCATCATCATCATGTCAGCCTTTGGAAGTCCACAGCTGAATATAGGCCTCCCCCAAAGAGCGCCAGAACAAGCGATCTTGTGCCACCTCCATCCACCGACTTCTTGCGATGGCTACAATGTCCGACGGATCGACATCCATCGTGTGGGGGTCTCCTCTCACTTCGCTTGTTTGTTCGTGGTCGCCATTCGAGAACCTTTATTCCCCAGTGGTTGTCGGTTCTGCGAACTATATGGCCTGCCCATTGCCGCTTCAACTTGCAAACTCTGAGAGCTATGTCGGTAACCTTCGTTCTTCTACGGATTTCCTTATTTCGGATTCTATCACGTAGAATGTTTTTATGATTACTTAAAGCATTAAATCCTGCTTAGCGAGTACATATCTAATACACGGTGGCAAAATCGGATAAGGCATGTGCTACAGTTAATGCAGGTTCGAGTCCCGTCCGAAAAATATCCTTTAGAAAATAATTTGATATGTACTATGTTGTACTTTTTGTTCCTGGAATAACACATACATTACTTTTAATCCAGAGAAATTACCACGTGGGCAAAGCCGTGGGTACAGCTAGTTATTAACCACGTACGGCGAAGCAAGGGAAAGGCAATGAGTCTAACAGTCTGTGTATGTATGTTTGTACGAATGTATGTATGTATGTAGATATTCCACTATAATTTCACCCCTATTAGTCCGATTGACAAGGGAGTATCAATTGATTCGTCGTCATTTATAGAGTGTCATATTGCGTAGAAAAGGAAGGGTTATAATATGTTCAAACTAAAAACTTGGTCTGATTTTGAAAAGCGAGGTAATCGCTTTGTCTTCATCGCAAGAGTGCCATAGGCTATTTTTTACCCGACCATAGGCGCGTTTTAGTTTTTGGACTTATGTCATTAAATAAATGTTTAGCCGTCTTCGCCTTAACCAGCCTCGTGTCCGCTTCATTACCCGCTACAGTTTGCGCCGAACAAGCGCGTCATGTTGCCAACTTTTTGCCTTGTTCACGTGTTTGAACAACGGTTCAACATTGTTGTGAAACATTTTGTTCATTTTTGTTTACACGCGTAGACGACATCATAATTTGACCTTTTCACTGACTGGAAAAGACAATTGATTCAAACATTAAAACCTGCCAAGTGCGTGTTAGACACGCATAGACTTAGGCATAGGGTTCCGTAGTATGGGTCCTAAGCTACCCAAGTATAAAAAGCGCATTGCAAACGATTCAGTAGTTTTGGCATGGCCAATAAATTTGGTTTAACTATTTTAGCTATATCTCGTATAATTGTTAAATTCTAGATAGAGCTGCGCTCATTTTGTTAATAAATTTGTATTAAGTGCTAATAAACTAGATTAAATAAAAAAAACTATAACCAGTAGAGCACAGATTAAATTTAAAAAAAACACTAATATTTTAAAAATAACCAGTTAACATATTTTAAAAGCTTTTATTTAACTTCACTTGCATGTATGTATCTATTTATGTATCTATGTATTTCTGTGTGTCCTGGAATCTTGCGACTCAAATTTCGAGCACTTCCCTATTATATATCCTGCTGAAAATTTCAGGGTAGATCACAAATCGATGACAATGCAAAACATGCATAGAAAATAATAATAAAAAAACAACTTAAAACGTAATAAGTGAAAAGGCAATAAAAAATAACATTAAAAGAGACAATACAAAAAAAAAAGAAAATAGAATAATGTTCTTTAACAAAGTAAAATTCGTAAAAAAATACTGTTTTTTTAAATAATCATTATTTTTAACATTATCGACACACCTAATAGCGACTATAAATATCTGTACATAAAACTGTGATAAAATTCAATCATGTAATGTTAAAACATCTCAATAAAATGGCTGTGATTTAAAGATAAACGGACAGACAGGCGCACTGGTTCGTTCTTTGTTTAACTACGGAACTTAAAAAGGGTATTTACAATAACTAAAAGTCAAAAACAATACTGAAAGAAGCCGAAAGCAAACAGCAACTTAGTATCGGTATCTTAAAAGATTAATCCCTTTTGCGGGTAGAAACAAGCAACGATGTGGTAAACGATGTATACGTGTGACAGGTGTAACGTTCACAGAGAGGGGAAGGTATCGATAAAAATATACAACTGCTTGTATGATTTCACCATCACACTACATTGCATTGTAGATCATTCACTTGATGCTAAGCGACAACCTAAAAAAATAGCAATACTATCCTGGGGTGCGTTTACTTACTACGCTCGAATCACCCGTGCGAATATCGCTCGATCATCTGGAGTTAGTGAACGGCTTTGGACGTCCACATAGAACTGACAGCTGTCAAATGTCAGTTTCATACTATTCCTCCCCTCCCCTACTATTTTTCGGGTGACCCAGGCGAACGCCCGACGACGCCGTGAACGATTTCAAGTGATCGCGCAGGTGATCCGTGCGTCCTCGAACGTAGTAAGTGAACGCAACCTTTAACTTCACATGGATAAATTCTTGCGTGGCACAGCACTGTCGTCATCATCAACCTGCTGAAAAATTGTTTCAAATCTTATTATTCCTAGTAATGATACAGTCATAGGCTTTACAGAGCTTTGCAGCTGGACAGAGACGTTGTCTTGTCACTGTTGTCAGCAATGCCAACAGAACACGGGCGCCTATATTTTTCTTGATCTCGCCCAAGTTGCAAGAGTTATCGAGACACGCGTGCGTTCCCGCGCAAAAGTACAAAATAAGTAATAAATAATAATTGCAATACTACATAATGCTATCAAAAATAGAGAATAAAGCGTACTTGGTAATACAACAATAAAAAAAACGAGCAAGCCTTACAGTAGTCGATGTGTAAGATCTGATTCAAGCTCTGTTTAATCATCGCTCTGTTTTATCGCACGCGCTCATTGTCAACTGTTTCACTGTAACGTGAATCACGAAATTACTCATATAGATTTCAGGAAAGTGAGAGGAAATATGTTACACGATAACTTTTGTCGATACTGATCCATCACTATTATCACAGATACTTAAAGTATGCGAGCGCAGATGCCCTCTCTCATTTGTAACGCGTCAGTCCTAAAGCAAAGAATATACTTGCCAATTTCGTACCATGTCACAATAGAAACCTCCAATCTACTGTGAACTAAATAGAAAAAATCCTTGTTCTTGCTTAGGAAAGGTTGTAAAGTGTTACAGCGTATGTTAGTTACACCTATGTAGATGAGATTTCTTGCTATTTCTCAATGTCGCCGGCTGAATTGAATGATTTAGGTATATTTTTTCGTACTTTGCCAAATAAAGGTATTGTTTATTCAGTAGGGTGTAATGTTTTACAGACAAGTTGATTGTGATCTTTTTGAAAAATGTCAGTTGGTTAAAAAGAGCGTACCAAAAAGTTATGCTTATAACATCATCGATACATGTTACCTATGAAAAGAAGTAGGTACCGGGCGGGCGTTTTTATGACTCCTGTAATCTCGATATACACTGAACGGATTTGCATGTGGTTTTCGTAGTTATGATTTGCTTTTATCGAGAAAGATTAAAGTATGTGTGTGCGTGTGTAGTGTGTGTGTATGTATTTTGTGTAAATTAGCTTATAATAATAAATAGGTTTTTTTATCAACGGAATCAGAATAATCAGCCACCTTGTAGGTAAGTTGCTTTTTTGGATACGTTGATAGAACTATTCGAAAATAATGTATGATCAGATCACCTCAACAACTTCTAGTCAATGAGCTCTTTTAAAACTAAGACAAAATATTAATAAAAATTTATAATAATATCCCTGTGAAGATGTCAAAACCTCTTTCATAATAATACTCATTTGATCTCTTAATTCTTTCATAATCCAGTTCATTCCATTTGATAGTTTGTCATTATTAATTCTAAATTCAAATAACCTGTCATTCCGATATTGATTGGATTAGCAAAACCGAATTTTACGAAATAATATGTTATAAAATACCTAAATAAGTTTATTACAACTGGAGTCTTTTAAATATATATGATAATGCCTTCGTAAGTGGTTGTTTTGATCCATGTTGTTGAAGCACGAAAAGTCTGTGATAATAATGCTCCTATTGTTCCTGTACTTTTGTGTCCACTGAAGTTTGGTCCCTGGGCTAGTGGAACAAACCTGGAAAGGAAGGACCGCCTCGTGACACCCCCAGCAAACTATCATGATTCGTTAGCGAAATATGAATGTTTTTTATTGAACATGTCCATAGTTGTTGAACATGTCCGCACGCAGAAAGCAGCACTTAGCAACTCTAGCCTTTGATTTAGTTAAATTTAAACAACCATATTAATTATATACGAAGCTTGTCCATACAAGCTTCATATATAAATAATACTAGATTTCCCGCTTGCTACTTCGTCCGCGCGGACTACAGTTTATCGCGAATAAAAGCATCCTATGTTCTTCTAGGATATTAAAAACCAATGCAAAAGTAGGTATAGCACCAATGCTCTTGAAGTTCCATGGCAACCGTTTCTTACAGCGAGTAATCAACTTTTTTTTAGTTTTCCCGTGGAAACTTTCAATTTTCCGGAATAAAAAGTAGCCTATGTTTTATTCCAGGGTGTAATATCTCCATTCCAAATTTCATCGAAATCCGTCCAGCTGTTATCGCGTGAAAGCTCCCCAAACAAACAAACAAAAAGATAACGTTTCATTTTTATATATTGGTATGGATGGTTGTTTAAATTTCGTATTGTAATGTTAGTTTTATGAGCATTCACTCATAATACCTACAATACGAGAGCCTCTCCATACCTTTTAATAATAAAAAACATAAAACCACTGTGTTTTGAGGGTGTTTCCGCTATCAGGCTACTAAATGCTGGAACAATATTCCACCACCTTAACGAAAACCTATGTCATAAACTACTTTTAAATTAAAATAGAAATTAATATTACTTTTTCAACGAATGTCAGCCAGGGCCCTATTTTATAAAACTATAGTAGACTGACAAGTGTCAATCGACAAATGTCAGTCAAACTACCTAAATGCGTTTCATACAAACCCGACAATTCATTCAATGAATTGTCAAAATATTACTAAATGTGTTGTCAACCGACAATTGTCTAACAAATGTCAATAGAAAAACGTTTTATGAAAAGGAGGTTGCTTAAAAAATACCACGATTTGTAGAATTGTCGTGACAATTGTGACAGCCGAAGCTTTACCCATCACACTACTATGACTGGCATTGTGAAATGCAATATGACTGACAATCATCAGTCCTGTCGTGATTGTTTGTTATATGAAACGCAGGTTTGGCGTATTTGACTGACATTTGTAGTTTTATTATGATTTGTCGCTCTATGAAATAGGGCACTGGTAGTGTAAACTCGCCCGGAATAAACATTACCTATTATTATTCTTGTATAATTGTGTATATTCTAGTCTAAATTTACTTACTAATCAATATTTATGTGACTATGTTAAATTCTATCCCTTTATTTGTGTATCATATTTTCTTTGCCAAATCTTTGTAATTCATTAGTCAAACCTATCTACAACATAATTTTTGATGTTTTTTTTTCGTGTTTCTCGCTGCAACTGCTCGCTGCGAAGGGTGCAATTGAAAATCAGTGTGTTATTTTGTGGTAAAATTAACACAATAATGCTGAGTTGTGCCTTTATTTTGTAGCCAAAATGCAACATATTGTTTTAATACATTTTATATACTTAACTCTTTCATTATAATTGTACAAATTAATATGTACGTATTTGGTTATATATAAAAAATAGATTCTTTCCTTCTTTTTCTTATTTATTTCCGCTTTCTATCAATAGAAAGCATTAAAAAAAACTGTTCGAGTTTTATTGGTAGGTTCAGTTATTTATTTGGAATAATTTTTCGTGCCCCTTTAGATAAGTTTAATTTTGTCGATCGATACTGTAAGTTCTTTTAGCACCCAATCACACGACTGCCCGAAAAGGAGTGTAATGTTTTTAAGGTTCATGTATGTTCCGTATGTATGTGAGTTTCTTTATTCTACCATAATTTTAAAAGGTCTGAACAGATTTGGATGTATAGCATATGTAATTATATTGTAACTGTTTGACAGTTATTGTCAAAAAGTATCGATTTTCATCGGTATTTGTACTGACATTGATCATGATTGACATCGATATTTGGCAGAGACTACCAAATATCGATATAATCGGACTTTGCGACTGATTTCGGTTGTAAATCAATCACTGTATCGACATCGGTCGAGACTGCAAGTCCTGGGCTACTACACAAAGATCAGTTACGGCAAGAGAATTGTGACCTGTTTTGTGTTCGGGATAACGGTGGTCGTTATTATCACCTGTGAAATCGTTTTGAATGTTTTATATAAGTCTGGTGCCGATGGTGATTTATACTATTTTCTATTTCACAAGAGTTTTATACAAGTATTATTATGACTGTCACGTTGTTATTGTTTGTGAGAATAGTTATATCAGTAATGTTTTGCTGTAAAAAGACTATACCGCTTCAGTCATGTCATAGCGCTCGTTGGAGTAGCGGTGCTGTGTGATACTTTTGTTGGGATTTATTTCTTTTGGAACGGTTTTGTCTTAAGATACGTGCGATATTAATTAAATCGTGAGCGTGTAATGTTAACTATTAGGGAACAATTTTTTACCATTCCTTACGTAAATATGTGCGGATTTAAAAAAATAGTTGAATATTTAAGATTTTGGTTCCATTATCGGCTCATTCCACATACATTTGCGATACTGCTGAATAGTTAATCGAGAGATATCATTAAACACTATACGAGGAGACGGATCCATTTGCTCCGCGCCGCACGGATGCGAGCCGCAAGGGCTCATTCTGAAAGCTATTTAAATAATATTAATGTATTTACCTATATTTTTTAAGTTTTTTTTTAAACATATATTACTTAAAAAGTGAAAATGCAAAAAATAAAATAAAAGTAAAATGTAAAAAAGTAGATACTTAAAAACTGATACACATTAAAAAAATAGATACATAAAAACTGAGACACATAGTAAAAAAATAAATAAAAGAATAAAAGAAAAATTTTACGACAAAATAAGGTCTTAAAATTTTTCTTTTATTATTTATTTTTGTAAATCATATATATTATGTCTAACTTTGTGTAAAAATATATATTATTCTGTTTAGTTGTACCATAAAGTATAAAGACTCTGGAAGTAGGAATAAAAAATGAATCTTAAAAATTAAATGAATAATCCAAAATGTATCTAGCTCGCAAAATAAATCGATTCACCTGCCTGTAGAAATGTTCAGCACTATGAAAAATAAAAAACTAAGCATAAAATTGTTTTATCTGTATGCTAAAAATAATAGATATAATTTGAATTATATTAGTCTAGAACGTAATATTGACAGAGCCTCACAGACTAATTCTGTCTTCTTATATACTAGCATTAAATCAAAATGTATTGTGTAAGTAATGTTTAAAAAAAAACGCTTGACCGTTTAAAATTATAAGTATTTCAGCACTTTAATTTCATGCCTCATCGGTTTGATGTGTTTAATTTTATTTTAGGGTTATTTTGTTTAATTACTTAAGTTTTTTTACTGTTAATATATTTAATGTTTTACGTAAGAAATGTATTGAATTGTACCTAACGTTGTTCCTTAATGTTGCAATATTGTAAAATAACCATTTTTAAGACTATTTCATGTCTCTGTGACTTTTTACCCGACTACGGCGAAGCAAGAGAAGATTAATGAGTTTAACAGTCTATGTATGTATGTGGGTGTCCAAAGTGTCATAAGCTATTATTTTTTACCCGATTACGGTGAAGCAAAGGAGGGGTTATTTGTTGTATCTAAAAACTTGGTCCAATTTTGACAAATGAGGCGTCAATCGACTCGTCTTCGTTTATAGAGGGTCGTAGGTAATTTTTTTTACACGTCTACTGCTAAGCAATGGAAGGGTTTCGTGTTTAAACTAAAAACTTGGCCCGATTTTGACAAGCGAGGTTTTAATCGATCCGTCTTCTACTAAGAGTGTTATATGCTATGTTTTACCCGAGAGACAGTTGTTTTATGTCTCAGTCAGTAGAGTTCTAAAATGAGACATGGACTTTTTACATGGCTTGATGTATTTTTAACTATTAGTACTATTGTTTAGTCTCAGAAGCTTGATGTAATTTTTAGCTTTTAGTAGGTACTGGCAACTTCGTCCGCGCGGACTACTGTCTATCGCAAAAAAGCAACCTATGTTCTTCTAGGATATTAAAAACCAATGTAAATGTAGGTATAGCACCAATTCTCTTGATGTTTTTCGACAGACTTGTTATTTCGTTTCTATGGCAACCGTTCCTAAAAGCGATTAATCAACATTTTACATTTTTCCCATAGAAACTTATAATTTTCTGGGATAAAAAGTATTCTATGTTTTATTACAGGGTAAAAGCTATCTCCATTCCAAATTTCATCAAAATCCGTTTAGCCGTTATTGCGTGAAAGCAGGGAAAGCTAGTAGGTTCATAAAATTTGTATTTCATGTCTCATTGTAGTTCATGTCTCAATAGCACGATGTTATTTTAAGTTATAACCGTTACAGCTACGAACATTTGTATTTCATATCTCATGATGTAATCTTTATTGCGTAAGAGACATCTTTTATATCATATCTCAGTGGTTTGATGTAATTTTTCACATAGTAGCGGCCCTGTGATGAACCTGACGTCATCACCTGTCGATAGTTAAATACAAGCACAAAGAATATTCCTCTTTTAAATTCGGCAGGTTGCATTAAGTCAACGTGGTACAGTGTTATATTGCTCGACAGCAACGCGGTTGTTAAATCCCCAGTTCCATTGAGAAATGATTTCTTGAAATGTTTTATTGCAGCAAGGTCTGTTGTAAAGTTAGAAAAAGGAATAGAAAATTTGATTCTAGAAATAAAAGACAAATAAAGAAGACGTATTATGAATGGATAAATTTCTAACACAGGTGTATCGAGATTACGGTATGGGGGGGTATAATAAGCGACTCAGATCTTGCCTAGTGGCAGTTCTGTGGAAAGCGAGCTCAAGAGGAACACGATGAATATAAGTGAAAAAGGTGGTTTTGTGAACAGTGCGTAGTGTGTCGGGACGCTTGTAAGGACTCTTTGTTTGTATGTCAATAAACTTTCTCGTTGTACAACTTGTTTCTTTCCAGTCCTACGAATAGCCGTACCCGCTTCCGTTACAGTACTACAATATACTATTACTAGCTACATCTGGCTCGCCCCGGCTATGCTCGGGTAGTGCTCACACCGCGTCATTTTTCTTACTTTTAACTTTTTATACCCGTCGTAACTTCTAAAAAATACGCCAGTAACCGTAAATCACGATCGTGGTGCTTTTTGACAACTGCATTATTATATTACTCACGTACTTGACAGATTTGTTATTATTCCGTTTCCAAGACAACATGTCATTACGTTCCTTACAGCGAGAAATCGACATTTTTGAAATTTTTGATACCTTGGTTTACATTATTGGAATTTCCGTAGGGATCTCTATTTTTTTGAAAAACTTATTTCTGTCCATAAAAAAAACTGTACTTGCTGAAGCTCTGTGCTTGCTTGCTTTCTCTAAGTGAAACAATTTTTAAAATCGGTTTTGTATTTTTTATGTATATCCCATACAAACAAACATACAAAAAAAACTTTCCTCTTTATAAATAGGTATAATGGAGATATAGCAGTACAAAGTTACACACGTTGGGTTTCCTTTAATCGGACGACTTCTAAGTCACCTTTGCGGTGTCTGTTTGAGCGCTTGTGTGGTTTATCTTACTCCCGTAGGAAATATCTATGGTCAAATTGGTAGGTAATATGATTGAAAAGATCCTTAGTATTATGAGACGTATATTTCTAGTCTGTCTAGTCTACATGGCAATCCAATTGTATAAGGAGAAGAAGCGCTTACCATCGAGCGACAGACCTGATCTTCTCATCATAACTTTACATTAAAAAAACATCCACGCTAACACAACCTCACACAATAATGGGATAAATTTGCGGCACAATTTCATCCCAGTGGCTATGAAACCGTTCGGTGATTACCGATTTTATTCATTGAAAACTGTCGCGTCAGTTGATGGATTTATTCGTTTTATTTGTACTGTTAATTGCTTACTTCCATTTTAGGCTGTTGACCGTTAAATTACGAACGGTCATTTCCGTCGTTTAGATTGATTGGGGGAGGGGACTAATAGGATCCCCATAGGAATTATATGTTTAGTGATAGTTTAATTACGTTGTCCGTACGTAATAACGGACAACTTATTTAAACTATCTATCTATTATTTAGTTATACTATTCTTGAACCATTCTCACTATCTTTGCTATTTTCAATCACATCTTGGTGCAACTTAGAATCCAACGATACCGGGTTCGGTTCTAGGCTCCGCACCTATGACTTTTCTAAGTTGTGTGCGGTTTTACATCGCTCCGTACTTCGGAGGGTACGTTAAACTGTCGGTCCCGACTTTTATTGACTAATAGCAGTCGTTTAGCCATGTCAAAGGCCCTCGTGCGGTCTGAAAAACTCAAACACCAGAGGCCCAGCACTAACTTATACGACAAACGACGGGCAGACTACGGACAGATGGATAGACGGAAGGAAAGACGGAAAAACAGGCCTGATGGTATGACTTTAATTCCTTGGAAGATGGGACGGCCTTTAGTTTGGGATGCAACTTGTGTCGATCCTTGGCGCCGTCTCATCTTCCAGAGACAACAAATCGGGCTGGCGGCGCTGCAACCAAAGCAGAAAACCTCAAGCGGCGCAAATATGGCAACCTTGACCGGAGTTACATGTTTGTGCCGTTTGGGGTTGAAACTTTGGGTTCGTGGGGGCCAGGTGGCCACGAAATTTACAGGGACTTGGCAAAACGTTTAGTGGAAGTGACATGTGGACAGAATGCTGGCTCCTATTTAGGCCAAAAAATTAGTATTGCAATACAGCGTGGCAATGTAGCCAGCATTCTAGGCATTTTCCCTTCCTCCGAAGGACTTTTAGATAGTTTTGTGTAAATAGTTAAGTTTTTTTTATTTATATTTTAAAATGAACTTTTGTTTTTTGTATGTTTTATCTTGTAAATAAATTCCCCATACTTTATGAATAAATTATTATGATATTGTTTGTTTGTTTATTTGTTAGTTTGTTTGTTTGTAATAGATAAACTCAAAAAATACAGAACCGATTTAAATAGTAGATTGTATTACTAGGGAGCGAAATAATATTTTTCCGGCGAGGGCGCTATTTTGAATCCAGAGCGGAGTGAAGGATTCTAGAGTAGAATCCTGAACGTAGCGAGGGATACAATATACGTCGCCCGAGGGAAAATAATTTTGCGCCTGAGTGATACACTCTACTTTTCATCTCTATGAGAAAAATAAATAAAAGGCGCTTGTAGATACATTACAGCTCATATATCTATTTACAAGCCCAAATTAAAAATGTACATACCCCCCACCCACCACAACCGCCCCCACCCCCCATTATAGCTAAGAACCATATCGTTTACCTTAGCTTTCAAACATAAAAAACCGCAGCTAAATCAGGCCATTCGTTTGGATGCTACGATTCGCACCCGCTGAGACTGAAGTATAATGATGATAATGATGATGATGATGATGAAGAAACTGTCACGAGGCGGTCCCAGGGTTTGGGGTTGCTCCCACTAGCCCAGGACCCAAACCTCAGTGACACAGAATTACAGGAACTATTGGAAGCACAGGAACAGGAGGAGATGATCAGACTTTTGTACTAACACGATTCGGATTAAAATAACCTCTTATGTAGGTATTATCGTTTATATATTTACAAGTGTAATTCAACTGGTTATAATAAGTTTATAACCAGTTGAATTACACTTGTAAATATGTAAACGATAATACTGATTACGATTTATGTATTTTATATCATATTTCCCTTTTGCTCCAAAAATCAATGTATAAATGACAGGATATTTGTATTTAGAATTAATGATATCATATTTATTTCCCTTTTGCTCCAAAAATCAATGTATGAACGACAGGATATTTGTATTTAGAATTAATGATGACCAACTATCAAAATGAAAAGCAATGGATTATGAAAGAATTAAGAGATCAAAAGAGTATTATTATGGAAGAGGTTTTGACCTCGTCACAATACTATGTGTTATTCCAGGGTATAAGCTACCTCCATTCCAAATTTCATCAAAATCCGTTCAGCCGTTTCAGAGTGAAGTATAATGATGATGATGATGAAAAGTATCCTATGTGTTATCCCAGGGTACTTCCTGCCAGGGTACTTCAGGGTATTTCCTTTTTACTTTACTTTCCTGCATTGTTTTTATTGAGCAGGAATGAGGTACTTTCTGCTTACGTTTTAGGTGAACAATGAAATAATAATAATAAATAATAAATTGTTTATTGACAGAAATTATAACTACTTATTAATAACAACAAAAGTATAATATAATATAATCCTATTTATTCTAACCATTTTTTTTTTTATATGGACTTTATACTAATTATAGGTACTGGACATTAAAAATGTTGTTAGGCTGTTGGCACCTGAGCTAGTAATTAAACTGTATTACAGACGCTAGAGCCCTTCGTTTTATGGAAATTTACAAAGCATTATTTTTGTCTTTTAATTTAGGAAATTACAGTGTAGGATATACTTAATATATTATTACAAGTTTACAAGAAAAATGCCTACCTAAGATTACATGTATACATTATGTTGTTAGGCACATAATGATTATAACGTGTGGGTGTGTGTGTGTAGTATATGAGTGAGTGAGGGTGAGTGAGTGGGATGTGAATGTGGGTGTTGTGAGGTAGTGTGTATATTAATAATAAATAATAAATAGCAATACGCATATTTTATCTGTTTCGACAATCATCATTTGAGTGACAGTCTGATTAGCTCTTCTGTTTGCATGTATGTAAGTGTTTTTAGCCAGTTACTAATAACTTTTTTTAATTTAGTGCTGGTAGGCGGATCGATGTGGAGTATTTTGTTCACTTTGTTATAAAGTCGATTTGAAAGATTTTCGAAATGTTTGCTAGCCAGACTGGTTCGGTGAGGTGGAATAGGACAAATTCGAGAACTCCTACGTGGATTTATATCAATTTTTTTTATTAAGAAAAATACGGTTTTCGATTTTTTCCTTTGGAAAATTTCATGATTCTATGTCCACGGCAAGTACCCGGTTTTGATTCCCTTGCGAGTATCGAAATATAATGCTGCCTAAATGGCCGTATCTTTTGATTGCGTTGACTTAGAAGTTTGATTTTTTCTTAGCTCCAACACCTCCAAGGGGTACTTCCCATCGGAACTCGATATCAGAATTCCTAATTAATTGAACTTGCTCATCGTTCCCATCGGATCTGGAGATACGTTGCAAGTCAAATAAATATGGGATTGCAGGCCTGAGTATTTGATATTAACTTTCTTAGAAAAGGGATATTGACAGACAGACATACATATAGACAGATAGACAAATATACAGATAGACAGATAGACAGACATACCGTTAGACAGGTAGGCAGATATACAGATAGACAGATAGAAAGATATACAGATAGACATATAAAAAGATATACAAATAGACAGATATACCGATAGACAGATAGACAACCAAGTGATCCTATAAGGGTTCCTTTTTTCCTTTTGTTGTATGGAACCCTAAAAACAGTCGAAGTTACCAGAATCAGAAAACATATGTCCGAAGTAGTTTCGGCTGCTTTAACCTTTAGGCTTAGCCGTTTTTACATAGGTCATATCTCCATTTGAAATTGAATAGCGCTTGCGATAGCATTCAAACTCAAGCTCGTAATAACTTTGAGCGCGACGTGCGACCGCTAATCGGAGCCAGCGGTCGGTCCGACTCATTTGTGATTACAGTTGGTATTGCAAAAACGTGTTCATCGTCACCGATATTTAACACTGCGGTCTTGACTGCGGTTTATAAATTATTAAAGCTCCCAATTTTGTGAGTTATGGTAAAATGGAAATGCTTTCGGTAAAATTATGTAAAGAATTGGGTAAAATTAAGATGTGATATAACCAACAGGATAAATTATCATGGTGCTATTTCTTTTAAATTGTACAAGTTACAACACGTTGCGAGAAAAAAAAAACATGTCATCTGGTAGCACGTTGTAACACATTCGCAGAAAAGACCGCTCGAGGATGTAAGCATTCGATGAATAGACTTCGAGGGATAGACATTCGCAAAAATGACATTCTAAATTTCGTACGTATCCCGTAACCAGTACAGTGTGACATGATTCGATTATTTCCGGCAAGTACAGTTTTAAATGATACAGCACCATGTTTCTTGCCCATTTTTAACCCACGAGCTTGAAATGAGAGGTGTTTTAAGTTTCGGGAGTGTGTGTGTGTGCCTGTCTGTGGCATCGTAGCTCCCAAACGAATGGACCGATTTTAAGCGGGTTTTTTTCTGTTTGAAAGCTGATATTATTGAGATGCTTCTTAGCTACAATGGGCTTTTCCATTGAGGTGTCACAAATTATATAAATTTTTAACTTGCGCTTGTCTCTGTATACCTACAAGTAGGTCTACAAAAACCAGAATCTACTCCGAGAAATCGAAAGTGTCGCACCCATGATATGCCGATAAGCACAAGACTCACGCACACACACCATGTAATGCCGACCGAACGCCACATCACAGGAAAATCTGAAATTATTAGTACTGTTAACTCTGTCAATTTCTCATGGAAAATCAAAAAGTCAGTATTTTGTGATGAAATTGTGTATCAACCACAATTTATCCACTCACGCACAAACACGCAGCTGTTTTTTTTCTATGATTAACTCGTTTGTTTGGCGGTTTTTTTTGAAATCTTCTTTCCTTATTTGTTGGTTATTTTTCCAAATACTATTTTTGAATAAAATCTAATAAATAATGTTTAAATGAACGTAAACTCACTCTTTACTCTAATCCTACTAATATTGCAAACTAGATGTGCCACGCGACTTTGCTCGCGTGCAATCTTCTAACATGACAATATAGTAATCTTAATCAATAAGTCTTTTGTTTATTTAGTTGTATACACTTTGTTTTGCACAATAACCCCTCGTGGGCATCCTACCTCTTTGACTCCTTTCATTTTGACGAAAGCTTCATAAGCTCAAATACCTTAGGATCATTTTCGGTCAAATTTGATTCAAAAACTTCAAATGCTTCATATCCTTCAAAATCTAAAAAGATTAAAACAAATAAAAAAATCAAAAATATTTTCTTTTCCTAAATTGGAATGATTATCTTAGCCATAAACCATCCCAGGCGTCATCAGAAGATCCCGCCGAAGTTTCGTCGCAATCCGTTCAATGTTTTAGGAGCGCATCGCGCATAGACAAACACATACACACATTCATTTTTATATAATATAATGCAAATGATTGTGTGGGTGTGTGTATGTATGTCCGGTCTTCACTCTGAAATGGCTCAACGGCATTTAATGAAATTTCGTATGTAGATACTTTCGCACCTGAAATAACACATAGGATTAGGACTTTCCATCATCATCATCACAGCGTGAACCCGCGGGGCCCAGCTTTATACGAGTATATGCATATATGTGAAAGTTTGTGAGTGACAGAATGTGTATTTGGATGTCTTAGGTACAGACACTCAAATATACATTCGAAAGTTTGTGAGTGAAAGAATGTGTATTTGGGTATCTTAGGTCACGTTTAATACACTTTTAAACTTTCGCGATTCAAACACATATTTAAATATTTAAACAGGACTTAATCGCGCTGAAAACTTAATATTTATTTACCTCGACGTTTCGATCAAGTTGCATTGATCGTGGTCACGCAAAGACTGAAGTAGCGGGTGTCAGCGTCGAGAAGGGCGAGCGTTGTCTCCAATTACTGCCCGCATTTGGTTTTTCAGTCTTCTCGTGACCACGATCAATGCAACTTGATCGAAACGTCGAGGTAAATAAATATTAAGTTTTCAGCGCGATTAAGTCCCGTTTAAATATTTAACCCAAATACACATTCATCACATTCTCTCACTCACAAACTTTCATGTTTATTACTTCTTCAAACTAAAACGGCTGAACGGATTTTGATAAGATTTATAATGGAGATAGCCTATACTTTGAGATAACATATTGGATACTTTTAATCTCATCCTCATCCAGGTAAACCCACCGGGCGCAGCTAGTAACAGAATAAATAATCTTTGATTAGACCTGACACAACATTGCTCTACAACAAAGTTAACAAAGACCTTTCATAGCTGCTTCTCCAAACTCTCTCCAGATTTCCTCCAATAAATTGCCACCTAATTTATTAGTTCAAACAGTGAAATGCTTTAATCTCTGCGGAGGCCGCAGTGGCCGAATGGGCCGATAGAGTCCGCTGATTTATTTGGACCGGACCAATAAAGGCCTTTAAGTTAGGGACGGGAATCGGTCTTGATCGGGTATTTGAAAAAAGATTTGTTTCAAATAAGCACGTTTATTTTATACTAGCTGTACGGCTTCACTTTACTATTCAAGACCTAAAATACCAATATATCAACATTTAATCAAAATTCCTTCAGTCGTCATAAAGTTTTTATCGATTGCTCGGCTTCTACTCATCGGATTCAGATAATAAATACGTCAGTTTTTAAAGTCAAGCCCTAAACTATCTAACAATGAAAACCTCATTGCAATCGGTCCTGTACTTTAACGAAATACTCGAACAAACATAGAGACAAACAGACTGACACGAATTTGAAAAAAAAAAAAACTTGTTCATTAGCTTATTTTAAGTACCCTAGACCATTTTCTCTTAAATTATCTTCTTTGTACAGACTATTTCGTTCCTATTGCTTTATTCTAAAACGGCTGAACGGATTTTGGTAAGATTTATAATGGAGATAGCCTATACTTTGAGATAACATATTGGATACTTTTAATCTCATCCTCATCCAGGTAAACCCACCGGGCGCAGCTAGTAACAGAATAAATAATCTTTGATTAGACCTGACACAACATTGCTCTACAACAAAGTTAACAAAGACCTTTCATAGCTGCTTCTCCAAACTCTCTCCAGATTTCCTCCAATAAATTGCCACCTAATTTATTAGTTCAAACAGTGAAATGCTTTAATCTCTGCGGAGGCCGCAGTGGCCGAATGGGCCGATAGAGTCCGCTGATTTATTTGGACCGGACCAATAAAGGCCTTTAAGTTAGGGACGGGAATCGGTCTTGATCGGGTATTTGAAAAAAGATTTGTTTCAAATAAGCACGTTTATTTTATACTAGCTGTACGGCTTCACTTTACTATTCAAGACCTAAAATACCAATATATCAACATTTGATCAAAATTCCTTCAGTCGTCATAAAGTTTTTATCGATTGCTCGGCTTCTACTCATCGGATTCAGATAATAAATACGTCAGTTTTTAAAGTCAAGCCCTAAACTATCTAACAATGAAAACCTCATTGCAATCGGTCCTGTACTTTAACGAAATACTCGAACAAACATAGAGACAAACAGACTGACACGAATTTGAAAAAAAAAAAAAAACTTGTTCATTAGCTTATTTTAAGTACCCTAGACCATTTTCTCTTAAATTATCTTCTTTGTACAGACTATTTCGTTCCTATTGCTTTATCCTAGGTATACGATAGATTACAACATAAATTATATGAAATTGAAACGGCTTGGGTGAAATTAAATTATTCATGAACTAGCTGTCCCCACGGCTTTGCACGCGTGTTCGTTTCTTTAGGTTTAAAGTACCTGTGCCATTCCAGGACCAATATACCAACATTTGAACAAAATTTCTTCAGACGTCAAAAATACTTTATCAATTGCTCGGCTTCTAACTCACCGGATTGAGATACCAATTACACCAGATTTAAATCAAACGCTAAGCTATCTAACAATGATGCATTGCAATCGGTCCAGTAGATTTTACGTGATGCGTGAACAAACAAACATACAGACAAACAGAAAGAAAGACACGACTAACAAGAAAAATAATTGTTCAATACCTTTTTTAAGCACCCAAGAGCATTTTTTTCATTTGAATTCATTGCAATCGGTCCTGAACTTTAACGAAATACGCGAACAAACATAGAGACAAACAGACAAACAAACAGACTGACATTAATTTGAAATTTTTTATATTCTTGTTCATTAGCTTATTTTAAGTACCCTAGACCATTTTCTCTTAAATTATCTTCTTTGTACAGACTATTTAGTTCCTATTGCTTTATCATAGGTATACGATAGATTACAACATAAATTATATGAAATTGAAACGGCTTGGGTGAAATTAAATTATTCATGAACTAGCTGTCCCCGCGGCTTCGCACGCTTGTTCGTTTCTTTAGGTTCAAAGTACCTGTACCATTCCAGGACCAATATACCAACATTTGAACAAAATTTCTTCAGCCGTCAAAAATACTTTATCAATTGCTCGGCTTCTAACTCACCGGATTGAGATACCAATTACACCAGATTTAAATCAAATGCTAAGCTATCTAACAATGATGCATTGCAATCGGTCCAGTAGTTTTTACGTGATGCGTGAACAAACAAACATACAGGCAAACAGAAAGAAAGACACGACTAACAAGAAAAATAAAAGTTCAATACCTTTTTTAAGCACCCAAGAGCATTTTTTTCATTTGAATTCATGTAGTAGTTTGGGTGCGATGCGCGGTCAAGATACGGACAAACAGACAGACAAAATTAAAAAGTAAAACAGTTTGGCTTCAGTATCGAATATAGAGAACCATCCATAAAATATTTTTTATTACTTAAATATTAACATAACTTTGGACCCATATCCCGCAGAAACCCTTTACTTTTCCGGGATAAAACGTGTCCTCAATTTTAACTCATCATATAACTTAAGACAGTGCCAAGTTGCATCAAAACCCGGCCATTACTTTCAGCGTGGTAAGTGTTCTTTTAAATAAGTTTCCCCACACTAACCAAACCCTAAAAACCCCTAAATAATAACCCATAAATTTTTCGATATTTAAAGTAGCCTATGTCCTACCTCGTAGTACGAACTCAAATCATACCAAGTTTCTTTTGAATTCATCCAGTAGTTCCGGCGGCGTGATGCGCGCCTAAGATAAAGACTGACAGACATACAGACAAAAATGAAAATAACATAAAGTTTAGGCTTCATAATCGAACAAAGAGTAACTTCCAAAAAAAACCACTATATAATTAATGTACAGAATTTACAGAATATCCCACAGGAACCCTTTATTTTTTCGGGACAAAATGAATCCATAATTTTCACCCATCTTATAAACTATGTCCGTGCCAAGTTGCATCAACATCCGTCCAATAGTTTCAGCGTGCTAAGTGTTCTTTTAAATAATTTTCCACTTCTATCCTGCAGGAGCACTTATTTTTTCGGGATGAAAAGTATCCAATGTCCTACCTCGAAGTATGAACTCAAATCATACCAAATTTCATTTGAATTCATTGAGTATTTTCGGCGTGATGCACTTCCAAGGTACAGACAGACAGACAGACGGACAGACAGACAGAAAGACAAAAATTAAAAAAATATAGTTTTGGCTTTAGTATGGAATACAGAACGGCCCCCAAAAAAAACAAAATATCTTTAATTTACAGAATTTGGGACATGATACCGCAGGAACTCTTTATTTTTTCGGGATAAAAAGTATTCTCAATTTTAACCCATTATATAAACTATGACTGTGCCAAGTTGCATCAAAATCCGTCCGGTAGTTTCAGAGTGGTAAGTGTTTTTTGAAATAACTTTCAACCCCAATCCAAAAAATCCCTTTCATTTTTCGGGATGAAAAGTAGCCTATGTCCTACCTCGTAGTATGAACTGAAATCATACCAAGTTTCATTTAAATTCATTACGTAGTTTCGGCGTGATGCCTAACCAAGATACAGACAGACAGACAGACAGACAGACAGACAGACAAAAATTAAAAAAATTACAGTTTTAGCTTCAGTATCGAATCTAGAGTAAGGTCTAAAAAAATAATCTAAATATCTTCAATGTACAGAATTGGACCCGTTACAGTTTTATTATGAGTATATAGATATATAGATTGGGTAGAATTAATTGCAAACAAATGTTGTTTACTACTTTGAATTATTCCAGATTGGTACATTTTTTTACACGACTTCCCAAAAAAAGGAGTGTATTGTTTTTAGCATACATGTATGTATGTAGGTTTGTATGTGAGTGTCTTTATTCCACCATAACTTTTAAATGCCTGACCAGATTTAGACGTATGGGGTAGCCTTAGAATCCTTACATCCCCCCGAGTAACATAGGCTTTTCTTCTTCTCCTTGTAGAACCATCTTCTAAAAAAAAACAGCTATCACTAAAGCGACTAGAACCTTCGACACCACAGCCCGAAACAAAGATATGGAGATTTTGTTGAACCACTGACGTAGATTTGTGAGCCATGATATTCTCTTCGACCGACACTTCTCTTTCCCTTATCTTGCCCTGAATTATTAACTGTAGCAGGTCGTACTTTGGGATTCTCATTATAATCATGATGACCTGTACTTGTCCACTGCTGGACGTAGGCATCTCCTAACGCACACCACTGAGTTTGGTCTTCAGCTCTCCTCATCTACTTTCTTCCAGCCACTTTTCGCAGGTCGTCACTCCACCTGTCCACAGAGCGTTCTACGCTACGGTTGCCTTAATGTGGTGTCCACTCGAAAAATCGTCTACCCCAATGGTAATATCGGTTCTTCGGGAAATGTGACCAGCCTACTGTCACTTAAGCTTGCTTATCCTTAGATCTATGTCGATTACCTTGGCTTCTCATTATATGGCACATATATTCTAGCTGGTCTACTTTTTATTATTTAGAGCACATCCCGCTTCCTGCCAACTCGTTGCAGTACAGCCTTGTTTGCGGCTGCCTTCTTCACGATATTCTCATCATTCTCCGGTACACATATCGAAGGCTTGCACTTTTTCAAACATATCAAATTCAGTAAGCGTCCACGCTTCTGCTCCATACAGGAGAATTGAGAAGATATAACAATAACAATGAGCCAGTCGAGTGCGGAGTCTGATGCTAAGACTTTGACCCTACTACAGCAAAGCAAGGAAAGGGTAATGAGTTTAACAGTATGTATATCTATATATGTGTCTATCTATGTATGTGGTTATGTGGATGTTCCACCATAGCGTCGGTCGTCCCTATTAGTTCGATTTTAACACGCGAGGTGTCAATCGATTTGTGTTCAGGTAAAGAGTGTCATAGGCTATTTTTTTTACCCGACTAATGCAAGGCAAAGTAAGGGTTATTGTAAAAAAATAAAATTTCCTCTATTGTCAAAATGGATTCGTCTTCGTCGCAAGATTGACATAGCCGATATAGTATAGTTTTAGGACTTATGTCTTTTTATTATAGAGAAGAACCTTACTCTAAAAGAAAGCATTTCTGGCTTGCTCAATTCGACACCATATTTCCACTGTGGTCAGCATGGTCATACAACACTAAATACTTGTATTTTTGGACCTTTTATAATCTCTAGCCATTGCATATGAAGTCGCTGATGAGATGTTCTTCTAACTATCATAACTTCTCCAGTTCAGACTGCAAATAATTTTCGCCTTACCCTTAACACTGATAGTGATACTTACCACAAGAAAAGGACCAATCTTGATTCAAGCTCTGATCTATCCACTGAACGACGTTTCCCCTCCCCCTAACTTAATTGGCCCCAATCAAGACTGTTTTTTTTCCCCCAAACACAGCCAAGTAACTATCTCTCCGCAAACTAATCCTGGAGATCCTAAACCAACGGAAACGTTAGATTTGAGGAAGTTTGTTATGCAAATGAACCGAATAAATTATAATTTCTGTGTTAATGTCGAAACCTCGTTAGGCGCTAACGAATCTGCAGGTTTCGGTTTGCGGTGTTAGGTGTAATTAAAGTTTGGGAGTAATTATTTTAACTGTATTTATTCTTTTATTTGAGCAATGTTGTTCTAAGTATATTTACGTTGTTCGTAATTCGTCCCATATATTTGATTGTGAATTCGTAGTCATGAATTTTCGGTTTTTATGGACTTGCGTTTGACTACATCTCACCTGATGGAAAGCGAAGATGCGGTCGGTAAAGCACGCTGCCCTTTATATGACTATTCACTCTAGACTTTCAATTTAAAGGAGATAGAGACGCTAAAAAAGCGTTTCAAGCCCTAAATAGTCAACCAAAAGATAAAATGAACGACACGAAACGAGTTTTAGTTAACTTAATTTGATGTCTTGGAAAGTTAGTTATATTGTTTAGAATACGTAAATGTTTATAAGAACTTGTGCGTTAATGTTTCCCTAGATTTTATTAATTAAAATTATGTATGATAGAAATAGACGGTGACGGAAAATCGTATACAAAGGAACTAGACCAAAAACCTCCACAACCCCGCATTATTTTGTAAGCATATTTATATAGATTACGGCTTCCTGGGTGTCAATTGATCTCTTAATGAATAGGAAAAAAAACATTTTGATTAAATAAAACCGTCGTCTACTACGACATCGATGGATGCCATGATAGACAAAGATCATCAAGGATTAATGTTTAGATATCATTGCAAGTATTTAAATATTGTCCCAATTAAATAATGCCTCATAGTAACAAACATTTATGAAACCACTAGTGTCCCGTCCCGGCTTCGCACGGGTTTAATTTAGAAAATAAAAGAACAGAAATATGTGAATTTAGCGCACACTCGACCTTCTCTCCTTGGCTACGTTCAGGTCTCTCAGGTATTCTCGTATCTATACTTATAAAAAAGCAATAGGAATGAAATAGTCAGTACAAAGAAAACAATTTAAAAATATATGTCTTGTATACGTAAATTAAGCTACTGATACTGTACTGTAGCTGTGTACTGTTTACTTTTAATTATTTCTGTTTGTTTCTTTGTTTGTCTGTGTGTTTGTTCGTGCATCACGTAAAAACGACTGAACCGATTGCGATGCCATTTTCACTGTTGGATAGCTTAGGGTTTGACCTAAAAACTGAAGTACTGGTATCTTAATGCGATGATTAGATGCCGAACAATCGATAAAAAACTATTTGACGGCTGGACGAATTTTGAAGAAAAGTAGTATAATATAGATACTTTTGGTCCTGGAATAAGCCATATGGGCTACTTTTAAATGAATTGACCATGCGGGAAAAGCCGCGGGAAAGCTATAAATAAACCTTCCGTGTAAAATCATCTAAGTGATGGTGAAAACCGCATCAAAATCCGTTGCGTGGTTTAGGAGGAGTAAGCGGCCAAATAGACAGACAGACAGACGCGGAAACTGATTTTGTTTTAATGATGATGTTGAGAGATCATTCTAACAAATACTTTAATATTTTCTCTATATATAAACGTCTATCATCAAACCATAATATTGAGAAATCATTGTACCAAATAATTACCTACCTACTTATATAAAGGTTATGAATACGTAAGAATGAAAATACCAGAGAGGAAACGGAAAATAATGCCCGATAAAAATAGACTGATATTAATGTAAACAAACAACAAATGAAAATTTCAATAAAGGCCCACAAAAATAGCAATTTAAATTCCTTCTAACATTTCCAGAAAACAAGTTAATTTAAGTCATAAATTTCCGCGAAACAATCTCACAATAAAATCTCCCGATACTCTAATTCGCTAAATAGAAATTCACCCGTAAATAAACCAATAAACTGGGAGGAGTGATTAAAGCTTCAAAATAAATCAGCGAGAACAAATAAAACTGGCCGATCTACCATCTACAGTAGGGATAATTTTGTTTTTTCTTAAGATTGGTCCAGACAAGTTCTCTATGAGGAAGTTTCTGGGAAATAACCAAGATTTTTATATACAACTCACATATAATAATATACCTATATGTGAACGTATAAATGCGAACAGAAGGTCAAGTTCAAATCACTGATCTAATCGTAATGCGAATAAGAAACTAGTCAAAACCTGAAGAAGTACGTAGTGATTTTACATTTAAAAAAAATATTTAACTAATTAGGAAGCCACTATTCTGCTATTTTATACTAATTGTGGAGACCGAATATTCAGGACAATAATTGCTAAACAAAATTGAATTTGTTACTATTAAACATGGTTTGAATTCTGTTTTAGTTAAATTAGGGACTTAACTGAAGTACTTATCTCTGTCTTCCTCTCCCTTTCTCCTTTTCTTTCTCTCGCTCTCTCTTTTTCTCTTTGAAGATCTGTTTCCCAGGAGTGGCAACGTAATAAAATATTGATGATTAAACTACGGATTACTACGGATACTAACTGCGCTTTGTGGCTTTATCCGCGTGGACAACCATGAAAAGCGTTCTATGTTTTGTTCTAGTACTTATGTATCAAAATTTCATCACAATCCGTTTAGCCGCTACTTAGCTGTGTTGTAACAAACACATATAATAGTATAATAGCATGGGCTCCCCATAATAGCATGGGCTCCCCATAAGAACATGGGCTCCCCCATAAGAACATGGGCTTCCCCATAAGAACATGGGCCTCCCCCATAAGAACATGGGCCTCCCCCATAAAACATAGGAGATATTATTACTTACACAGAACAATGCTGCTGACCATTTCTTGAATTTCATTTGCTAGCATCACAATACTACACTACATCAGCGGGCATTTTTTGCCCCATAAAATTCAGATGAAGGATATCAAATGCCTGCTGCATTTGATCTCCTTCATCTGAATTTAATCGATTTATAAGCTCAATTAGTTTACGAACAAGTTTGTATGAACTGTTACTTGGTACTATGTATTCGGGCTCTTTTCCGCAACTAAGCCAATAATTGGCCTCTTTTGCGTGATACGGGCGGCGTCAGCTAGTTTAGCCACCCGATATCCCTCAGGAAGGCCAGCAGCTCACGTATTCCGGAGGCTTCCCTCAGTGTTAGAGATGTTCCCAGAAGCTGTTCCCTTTGTGGCGCCACGCTTTCGCAGTCTAGCAGCACATGCGTGTCCGTTTACGAACATGGGTTACTGTTCATCATTGTATACGTCCCCAAAAGTCGTTGATACCTAAGTGGCTGAACTTAGGTAAGTACATAAATACCTGGTTATGTTACCACTAAAAGATTGTTGTTTTAGTTAGGAAGAGTGCCTAACTTTTCTAGTAATAGGATAACGTAGACCCAAAAAAGTTTTACTAGTTCTTATCTTTCTTCATAAAACTAATAACTTCGTAGTTGAAACTGTTACTTCTTCTGCAAAAGTAGCTGTTCGTTAGTTGTTATTTTTTTGTGGCTTCTGCGGCAGCATTACCATCAGTTCTGCCAAAGTCAAGATTTTAGTTTAGCAAGTCGTATTGTCACATCGCAGTCAAATTGTAAAATCTACGAATCAGTAAAATGATGATGGACCTTCTACTGAAACTCTCTAGAGAGTTTTGAAGACATCACAAAGTGCCAGTTTTTTTTATTTGTATTCTATGCCTACACTGACGCACGTTAACGAACACCTAATGCTTAATGCTCATGTCTTCTTATAGCTCATTAAGATGAACAGTACACGCCATCTGCAAATCTGAAGCACAGTACATAATATAGTAACTATATAATAATACTAGTTTTCCACCTGCGACTTCGTCCGCGTGGACTACTATTTATCGCGCAAAAAAAACATCCTATGTTCTTCTAGATATTAAAAACCAATACAAAAGTTGGTATAGCACCACTCTTGATGTTTTTTGACATACTTGTTATTTCGTTTCTATAGCAACCGTTTATTACAGAGAGTAATCAAAATTCATACAGTTTTTCTAGATTTCCCGTGGAAACTTACAATTTTCCGGGATTAAAAGTATTCTATGTTTTATTCCAAGGTATAAGCTGTCTCCATTCCAAGTTTCATCAAAATCCGTCCAGCCGTTATCACGTGAAAGATCCCCAAACAAACAGACAACGTTTCACTTTTATATATTGGTACGGATGTACTGTGTCTGAAGCGTGAATACAAACAGAAAGGATTGTTACGAACAAATGAACAAACGAAACTCACCCTCTTTTCTTCGAACTCAGTGTCGAACATTCGCATGAACGTTACACTATACATAAATGTTTTTTATTTGAGCTTTTGCTTGTACTGTCACTATTCGCAAAAACGTTACATTACATGGAAATGCTATGCAGTAGAATATGTTTGACAAACGTTATGGTAATCAAATGTTTGGTCGTTCTGTTTGACATATTAACTCAAACAACGAGTTTGATGAAAATGTACATAATTGATGGCGTTTGACAAATTTTAGAAGCTAAGATGGGATGATGATTGAAGAAAATCTTCAGATTCATTATTTGACTGTTTTATGCTTATGGGCCCCCCGGGTGGCGTCTGAATGAAAAAAAATACGGAGCTCTTTACCGAAATTTATCACATATATGAATTTCTGTGACCCAAACACGGACGTGTCATGTAAATAAATGAATACCTATAGAAAAGACAAATTTAAAAAAAAAGTTTTGCACACTGTACCGTGAATAGAAAAATTGAAAGGGATTGTAGGGATCTCAAATACTTTTATCTATACTTAAAATAAAAATGTAAAAAAGGAAATCAAAAAAATGGTCTAGCTAGAGTACTTTATTAATAAGCTACAGAACAAGAATTTTACATTTTTTAAATTCGTGTATGTCTGTTTGTTCGCGCATCATGTAAAAATTACTGGACAAGTTGCGATGTGGTTTTCACTGTTGGATAGCTCAAGGTTTGACTTAAAAACTGGGGTACTTGGTATCTCAATCTGATCAGCAGAAGCCGAGCAATCGATGAAAACTTTTTGACGGCTGAAGGAATTTTGATCAAATGTTGGTAAACGGTTTTGGAATAGTACATAGATTACTTCTTAGAGAGAAAGACCATGCGTACGAAGCCGCGGGTACGACTTGTTATTTATAATTACCTATTTGTGAAAATTTATGAAAAATTACGTTTATTTCTTAATACCATAACATGCTGAAACTTTCCCATCGCAATACCAAAATATGCCTCCCCGGTGTATTTTTTACTCCCCGGCCCAATTTCCGGTTGGCTGCTCGTTTAATACATGTAAGTGACGGCTAAATATGAATACGAAACGGGGGTAGTAGGTTCAGATGGAATTTAGGTCGTGAAAAAGACTTTTGAGCGGCTAAAGTGGATTTCATAATCAACTTCGGTAGTTGGCAGAATGAGAGCAATTTTTGGCGCTCCTTTATTAAATTGCTCGCATAAAAGGACCTACTTTCAACTTTTTCAAATTTGAATTGTAAAGAAGTGAGTACTTACGTTTGTGGCACTCGTTCACTTAACAAATTTCTAAAGGTCAAGTTCACCTCATGAAATTCCGCATACAGGAATGTTTTTGCATGTGGATGTTCGCGAAAATCTGCATAAGCAAGAACTTTTTCTTTACAAGTTGAGTGAATTACCTCGGGTTTCTGAAACGTTTGTTAAAATTGACATCAGATTAAGTCTATTGCTATCTCTACCATTAGTTTAGTGCCAGATAAAGGCAGCATTAGAATTAATCTGTTATCAAAGTCAACAAACGTGTCAGAAACCCGAGGTTAGTGGTAGAATGTAGAGCCAGCACAACGATACATAGGTGTCGATACCGGATTCGGTCTTAGGCTCCGCAAATATTACTTCCCATCACACCGTGCTTCGGTGCCCCCGAAGTCAGTCCCAGCTGTTACTAATTAATAGTAGTCGTTAAGCCATATCAGAGGCCCTCGGGCAGCCTGACAAACTCTGACACCAGAGGCCAGTACTACCTCATATGACAAAAGAAACTGCGATTCTGCAGAATATCCTAGCAGCATTCAATTCAAGTGATAAAATGTTATGGAAGCAAATTAACCTACTGACTAATCCATACCAATATATAAAAGTGAAACGTTGTCTGTTTGTTTGTGTGTTTGGGGAGCTTTCACGAGATAACGGCTGGACGGATTTTGATGAAATTTAAAATGGAGATAGCTAATACCCTGGAATAAAACATAGAATACGTTTTCACCCGGAAAATTTCCACGGGAAAACTGGAAAATGTCAATTACTCGCTGTAGGAACACTTGCATTGGAAACAAAATAACAAGTCTGTCAAAAAACATCCAGAGTGTTGGTGCCATACTTACTATTGCATTGATTTTTAATATCTTAGAAGAACATATGATGCTTTTTTTTCGCGATAAACTGTAGTCCGCGCGGATGAAGTCGCGGGTGAAAGCTAATTTTAGTAATAAATCCTATATCAATGATTATGGTAGCACAAAAAATATTTCTTTGAGGCTTACCGCATGCTAAAATCATTACATTTATCTAAAATCTACTCCCGAGCTGTATCACCTCTCCTGCTCCACCTACACTCGGACGAGCAGGACAAAATTTGAGGGCCTACAGTGCCTTAAATAAAATACTAACAATTACTAAGTTTTTTAATCTATAGGTACCTACTTATAATAAAGCAGTAAGAACCAAAAAAACTGTACAATGAAGATATTAAAAAAAATATGGTCTAGATTACTTAAAATAAGCTACTGAACAAGCATATAACATTTTTTTAAATCATGTCTGTCTTTTTGTCTGTATGTTTTTTTGAGCATTACCTAAAAACTACTAGACCGATTGCGATGCAGTTTTCACTGTTGGATAGCTTATGGTTTGTCTTAAAAACTGGCGTACTCGGTATCTCAATCCGATGATTACACGCCGAGCATTTGTTTAAAATCTATTAAAAAATGTTAAAAACATACAATAAAACTGTCTCAGTAGTAACATTTAGAACACATATTGTTTTAACATGCTGTCGACAGCTATTTTAAAGGGTCCCCACACGTGCGGCGCGTAACAAACGGTCCCTTCTGAGGTAGTGCTTAATGTTATCTCTTGAAGATCTGTTTAACAGTATTACAGCTATTGGTAGAACAAGTTGTCATGTGAACCAACATAATGCCAGTGCGTCTATATAATCATTTTGAATATTGAAAATCCTGAAAATATTCGCATATATAAAACAGAACACAGTGACAGTGTCACACAGCACCGCCACCCCAACAAGCGCTATGATATGAGTGTAGCGTCTCCTCGACATTGACCTGTCACAACACATTATGATGCTACAATCTTCCAAAATAATATTAACATTAAATTCACATAAAGACAGCCGCATAAAGTGCTTGTAGCATTAAACATGTTACTACATAATTTCATTTCTTCGTCCCGTTATAGACATCTTCCATCGTCAAAATAATAGGAACAGTGGAATATAGGATTATTAGCAAAATTTCTATAGCTGATTTCGAACGACGCAACCACAACTGCAACCATCACAAACACAGAAACTGTCACCATTTTTTTCTCGTAGCTTATTCTTCTGTTGTCAACCAACAAGAGTCTCAAGTACGCGAGTATTGTAGCGTACAGCGCCCAGCATATCGTCGTCATAAACAAGTAGAATGGTAACCGGCCATCTATGATATCAGTGTATGGATTCATATTAAGCGAGTAAGAGTTAAAACACAGCTGCACTGTACCGAATAGTATTTGATTCACTGCTATGAAGTTTTGCAAAGAGTGGGCCATCAAGCACCATGCTGTTAATACTAATATAATAGCACATAATATTGATACAGGGAATCCTATGAGTAGGTATAAACACTGCTCCCCAATCAATCCCACGTATATTGAATGTTCTCAGTTTGGTTTGTATGGGACAACTGTTGTATGATTATGGAAATGGGTAAAATATCTACTTAATTAGATTAATGAGTTCAAAACTGTCGAAACAATGGTGTTAATAATTAATGATAATGATTACTAAAAAACTATTTAAACATAAAAACGTAATCTATACTTATAAAACATCAATAAGTACAAAAAAGTCTGCACAAAGAAGACAAATAAAATAATAATAATATGCTACCGTTTTTAATTTTTTTTAAATCGTTTCTTTCTGTTTGTTCGCGCATCACGTAAAAACCACTGGACCGATTGCGATGCGGTTTTCACTGTTGGATAGCTTAGGGTTCGACATAAAAACTGGGGCACTTGGTATCTTAATCCAATGATTAGATGCTGAGCAATCGATAAAAAAGTATTTCACGGCTGAACGAATTTTGATGAAATGTAATTTATTGAACATTATATGTTCTTTTGGTCCTAGAATAACTACTTTTAAATGAAATGACCATGTGGGCAAAGGCACGGGCACAGCTAGTACATTAGTAATACAGTAATATTTTTTTTACTTTCCTACTTACCACTTTGTTATTCTTTGTGCTGAAGAGACAGACACGAAAGCGAGTTTACATTGTAGTATCATCCAGTTCCGAGCTAAGATTTATTTTTTTACTTATAATAGAAGTAGTGGTAGTTAGTTTAAAATCAAAATTTGTTGTGAACAAACAAAGAAAGTAATAAACAGAACTCGCCTTGATTATGCACCAAGGGGATAAAGCAGTGTCTTACGTCACGGGCTGCATATTGGACCTTGAGCGCAACGTGGGACTCTATTCTCTAGTCTCTAGTCTCGGGAGTTATGTAGAGTCCTGTGTGAAGCGGGGGGATCAAGCCGCCCAAGACAGGCTTTATCCTCGAGGTGAATACTCTACTTTTCATACCTTCTGCGAGACAATAAAACCCACATCTGAGCATTGAATAAATGCACCATAGGTTACTTGGCTTCTAAGTTGATGCTAAGTTAGTGTTGGAAATAAACTAAAAGGACGGATTCGGACACAGGCTTGACTCCTTTTGTTGTTCTCCACTGATTAAAATCGTTCTAGGCTGTTTCGTATTTTTCCTATAGTAGATTATAAATCATTCCTAAAGCGTCTAATTTAATTAACTCCGGAGTCAAATCACTATCGCTTATCTTATCGACGATTTGAAAATGATAAAATACGGAATTGCTAAAATAACACCAAACACCGTCTTTTGTTTCACATTCTTTACAATTGCGCCTATTTTATTATAACCTTTTTATCCATTGATCCTATTAAAGAAAGGGTTTTTATCTATAGTATATATATTTCTTTTGTATCTATGTATCTCTGTCTGTCCTGGAATCTTGCAATTCAAATTATGCCTTCTATATACGTAACTAGTGACCCGCCCCGGCTTTGCACGGGTAGATATATAGAAAGATTAAATCAGTAGGTACTTTATTTGGACAAATAGAACATTACAACAATCACTTACGCAAAAAGTTTATTTGCACAAATTAAAACTTAAGAACAATTTCTAACACTAAATACTTTATTTACACAAACATAACCTAGCAACAAATCCTTACCACCGTAGTATTATTAGGTATTATGTGCTAGGACTCCTGTATCCAGAGAGTATATTGAACAAAGAATATAGTTACTCTCTACCGAGAGATATCGAATAACGGGGCCCGTATCTCCCTATTTAGTTTGTGTTTCCTCCATAAAACAACCGTAAACTTTATTGCATTGTTTTCTTTTTGCTAGGTATAATGTTTTGTTTATAGGTTTTACAGTACCATTTTGTCTATAGTGTTATTCTGTTTTACGCAAGGAGGTTGAATTACGATTACTTTTAAAATGTTTAACGCCAGTAAGCATAATTTAACCTCCTTCGATTTAAAATACCAGGTGGAAAGTAACCGTAATTCAACCTTGTTGGGTTTAAATACCAGATGTCTACGCCACGTCTAGAATTTTTGAAACGGGTTATTATTTCGTTTCCATGGCAACCATCCCATACACAAAGTAATAGAGATTTTTGAATTTTTTTATTACCTCGGTTAACATTAATGCAATTTTGGAAAGGAACTCAAATTTTTGGAAAATTAAAATACTGCTCGTGTTACTTTCTGATATTTTAGCTTTCTATAAGTGAAAGAATGTTTTAAATCGGTTCTGTATTTTTTGAGTTTATCCATTACTTGAAACAAACAAACGAACAATCAAATCTTTCCTCATTATAATATTAGTGTAGATGTAGAAGTGTAGATATCTTTTATGGAACTTAAAATATAGACATAAATAGCAAATAAAAAGTTGGAGGCTATGAAAAAATTTGATAGGCCTTAATTGGAGGTAATGTAAGTAAACTAAAATAAAATAATATTTGTACTGGGATTAACTATTTAAACATCTAGAATCATAATCTGAATGAAGTAATAGATAAATTGTACACAAATGTATATAGGTAACTTTAATATTACTAAATATACTTACGATTGCTTACTGTGAATATTTATTATTCGAGCAACGCGACTTCCCGTCAAAAATTAAGGCATACCTCTGGCAGCGGAGAGAGGGGGAATGCGTGATCTCGAGCTTGCAGCAACTTATGCACGTGTAATGAATGTGTGTGTGTGTGTGAGGTTTAAGTGCGGACGTTCATTTAATATAAGATTTCTGTTTCTTAGGCCTTATTAGCCGACAGGCCTTAATACCCGCAGGTACCTCACTTCCCAATTAGCTTAAAAAAATATTTATACATATCACTTAAAAAGTGACAAGGAATTTAAAATAAACCCATGAAAGTGTTTTTTTATAATTATTTTTATATTATAGTAGCCATTTTGATTTTCTAATAAACTTTCTTTACAATGCCTCTTTAAAATTCGAATGAAGACTCGCATAGATACGGTTCCAAATTCAAATCACATTATATCCCTTGGAATAAAATGACTTGCTTTACGTTGAGATTGCGTGATATGAAATTAAAACATTAACGAGCAGGTGGTATGAAAAATAATTATAGTACTGTGGTAACCAAACACAAACATCCTACGCGACCAAAACCGCGTTGTATTTGCATTTTTTTCACTAACCCTTACATTGACCCTTTCAGAAAGAAAAGTGAGTTCAACGGGTTGATCAAACTACGGTGTCCGAGTTGAGAATAGAAATCATATTATTTTTGACGTGACAATTTGGACAACCATCCAATGGGAATAGATAAAATTAATTTAATGATGTGCAACTCGGACACGATATCTGATTTTATGATAGGCGTAGATGGGAACAACTTGGATTAACCAGCTGAAGAAGTAGTGGGGTTTCTCGTAGGACATATTATAGGCGTGGCCCATACCATCACACGAGGGAACTGCTCTTCTCAGTTGTATTAAAAGGTATTTCACCTAATTAATTCCACCAGGAGGGAGGCATGTGTACCTAAATTGCGGTCAAGGATACATTACAGACGAAGGTGACTCTATTCCCAAAATTCTAGTCTCTTCAGGTATACAGGATGGGGCATTTTTTATTTTTCAAACTTTTGCGATTTGAGTAAGTTTCTTTGGAAATAATGATCCTTGTGGGAAATAGACATGATTGAAACCAACTGTTTTTTTTAGTAATTTTTATAGCTGACTGTACTTTAAAAAAAACAACTTAAATGCAGTTATTTTTTACCCAACTACAGCAAAACAAGGGAAGGGTAATGAGTTTAACAGTGTATGTATGTATGAATGTATCTATCAATGTATATGGGTATGTGGATGTTCCACCATAGCATCGCCCCTATTGGTTCGATTTTGAAAAGCGAAGTGTCAATCGTTTTGTCTTCAGGTATTGAGTGTCATAGGCAATTTTTTTTTATGCGTTTTAGTCAAAGTAAGGGGTATTTGTTCGAACTAAAAACTTGGTCCGATTTTGACAAGCGAGGTATCAATCGATATGTCTTTATATATAGTGTCAAAGGCAATTTTTTTACCCGACTACGGCAAGGCAAGGCTTATGTGTTCAAACTCAATACTTGGTCCAATTTTGACAAGCGAGGTATCAATCGATTTGTCTTCATCGCTTCATATGGTATTATTTACCCAAGAGTAGTCTGGTTTTAGTTTCTGAACTTATGTCTTTTTCCTTAAAAATCATCATATGGTTTCCTAAGAACAAAAGCTTCTAACTACAAAAAAAGGTGCCTTCTCTTGATGCCTTACTATTTTTCCCCACCCTGTGTAATATTCAGAGGTATACTAATCATATTAAGGGCAGACGAGTTTATCGAAGAGTCTCGACGCCCCACTTGATTTAATTATCGTGTACACGTCTATGTAATTCTCTTTTACCTGTCTACTAACTAACTAGCACAATATACATATTATGATACTGGTTATGCTCGTGGCTTTACCCGCGTGGTCATTTCTGGCATAAAAGTATCGTAAGTCCAAACCACCAGGACCAAAAGTACCTTTAAAGTACAATACCTATACCAAATTTCGTTCAGCCGTCAAATAGTTTTTTATCGATTGCTCGACTTCTATTCATCGACTGAGATACCAAGTACCCCAGTATTTAAGTCAAACCCTAGGCTATCCAACAAAGAAAACCGCATCGAAATCGGTTCAGTAGTTTTTACGTGATACGTGAACAGACGGACAAATAGACAGACATACACGATTTAAAAAAGTTATATTATTGTTGAGTAGCTTATTTTAAGCACCCTAGACCATTTTTTTTTTGTTTTTTTTTGTACAAACTTTTTGGTGTTGCTTTATTATAGATATATAGAGTATAGATGTGAATGTATGTAAGAGCTAGAAGTTAAATGACAACTCTATTATGTACATGATCATCGGTTCGCGCTATTGCTAACATTGCGCAGTACTGAGCGCATACATGCGCGTGCGCGCGTGGCAAGCAACTGGTTATAATAATCATCATCATCAGCACGAGTCAGTCTATTTCTAGACATAGGTATAGTAGAAACGGACATAGAACACCCCGATTTCCAGCTCTCCCTTTCCAACTGTTGGCAACCATTTGGCGCATATCGTCGCACCACCTAACCGGAGGGCGCCATAACTACGTTTGCCGAGTCGCGGTCTCCACTCGTTTACCACCACAGTTATCGTTTCATCGGGAAATGTGACCAACCCATTGCCACTTTAGCGTGCTTATCCTTAGAGCTGTGTCGGTTACCTTTGGTCTCTGTCGGATCACTTCATTACGAATCTTGTTCTTCAGAGAAACTCAAAGCAAGCTCTCTCCATAGCTCGCTGAATGTTTACCTTAAGTGAACAGGGAATGTGAGCGAAATCATGTTACAGCTAATCTGCTAAATCGACGTCTAATGAGTGAACTGTGCAACTATTGGATTAGTTAAGTACAGCCAAGCTCAACTCAATTCAAACGTAGATTGGCTTTTTGATTGGAATTCTGATTGGGGGATGTGGAGATCTTGCTGACGTTTATAGAACCATAATTGAGTATTCGCAGTTACTATCACATAAAAAAATACAGATACTTAGTCAATAATAGCTATTCTGCTATCGTGTTGTAGGTTTCGGGCCAGTGGTCCAACTGGTCTGTCCAACTAGTTGGACTACGGGCCTTTACTAGAGGTTGTGGTCTAACTATTTTTGTAGTTGGACAATGGCCCCCTAACTAGACCCGTGGTCCACTGATTTATTATAATTGTAATTATTTATATGTTAAATAAGAAAAAGCATTCTCAAAAATTTGAAAGGCTGACACTATAATTTTGCTGGAAAATATAATTGATTTCTGTCACAACGTAATTTTTCCCCACTCGATTAGAAGCCGCAACAAGTTAATATTTTTCGTATTTAGACTTAAATTCAGTTCTGCAGTTTTTCAATTTGACCACGGGTCTAGTTATGGGGACATTGTCCAATATATAATAGTTGGACCACTACCTCTAGTAAAAGCCCGTAGTCCAACTAGTTTGACAGACCAGTTGGACCACTGGCCCGAAAAGGTGTTGTATTGTTGTGATATTGTACCTAGTATTGGCCTCATTCATGACCGTAACCTTGCCCAACGAGCTATGGAAAGAGCTATGCTTGGAGTTTATCTCCACGATAGGATCTGAAATGAGGTAATTCGAGGTACTATAGTTAACGATATAACCCTCAGAATCTATCTATACACAAAATAAAGCAGTAAATAACAAAAAGTCTGTAAAATCACGTAAAAACTACTAAACTGATTGCAATGCGGTTTAATGACGGATAGCTTAGGTTTATACTTACAAGCTAGCGTACTTGGTATCTTAATCCCATAAGCAGAAGCCGAGCAATCGATAAAAAACTATATGACGACTGACTGAAATTTGGTATTTTGTAGGTACATTTGGTCCTGGCGTAGCAAATGGGTTACTTTTTACCCACATAAATTACCACGCGGACAAAACCGCGGACACACCTAGTTTGCAATAAAGCAAGTGGGTGGGCATCATAGCAAGTAGAACCTATTACCACTGGGGAAGAAAAGTCCCCAGTGGCGATTATTGACGCCACTGGAAAATTGAAGAAGGAATTTAGGATCACTCCTCATCGAGGTAGACCAACGACCTGGTGAGTTGCAGGGAGCCTCTGTATTCATACGGAAAATACACCTTGTTAAGGCGTCATAGAACGCCTATATTAAGCAGAGGATGTCTTCCTGGTAATGAATGAAACCATCAATGGTTCACATTGTACAAGAATCCAAAATGAACCAGCCCCAACAACTGGCATTCGTTCACGAGTTTGTACTTATGTCTTGAGGTTGCGGATAAGAAAAGCCTATGACACTCTTGCAATGAAGACAAATCGATTGATACTCGCTTGTCAAAATCAGACCAAGTCTTTAGTTTGAACACATAACCCTTCCTTTGCTTCGCCGTAAAATACCCTAATACACTATAAAAATGAAGACGAATCGATTGAAACCTTGCTTGTCAAAATAGGACCTACATCTTGGTTTATATTACCCTTCCTTTGCTTTGCCGTAGCCGGGTAAAAAGAAAAATCTATGACACTCTATAAAAAAAAAACGAATCGATTGATACCTCGCTTGTCAAAATCGGACTAAGTTTTTATTTTGAACATATAACCGTTGCTATGCTTCGCCGTAGTCGGGTAAAAAATAGCTTATGACCGTAAGACGAATTGATTGATAATGTGCTTGTCAAAATCGGACCAATAGGGGCGACGCTATGTTGGAACATCCAGATACCCACATATATAGAAATACTGTTAAACTCATTACCGTTCCCTTGCTTCGCGGTATTCGTGTACAAACGGACCAACTTTTCCGCCCAATTTCTACCTGGGGTCCTCCTGACATCGTGGAATTGGGATATCGGGACACCCATTTATTTATCCGGTCTCCATCAGATTGATGTATTGTATTGTTATTTACGCGACAGTTTATTTTAAATTCAATTAGTTACTGAGCTGATTGAGAGGAATTTATGTTGCAGTACTGCTGAATTGTTGGATTGTACGGTTCATTTTTCAAAAGCTTTTATTTAACTTGCAATGTATGAATGTATGTATGTATGTTTGTTGAGGTCAAATCTTGCAAGCTGAATTAGAACCACTTCCTCTTATCTTAAGGAGTTGATTGTTAACATGTTGGTACAGTTCCGAGGACAATGCATTTTTATGGTAAGCATGACCTGAATCAACATCCAAGAACAGCTCCAGATACAGTAACTCTTCAACGATCAACAACACAAGCACGAAATTTTGTGTACGCATTTAATTGTGATAGCCCAGTCTAAGTTTCACCATGACATGGCTACTGCATAACATTATTAAACATTCAAAGCAATTTGGGGCACTGTTTTATCTGAGTCTGGGTAAATTTGAGAGGGAAAAAATACTACCAAAAATAATGTTTGCCATATGGTTAGCATTTAATGTAACTGCAAAGTTAAAAGAGATGTTCGGAAAAGATATGAAAGCTGGTACTAAAATAGTTTGAAATTTTAAACAAGATATTAGATATTTGTGATGAAAGGGAATATTATTCTTATAATGACCAGCAAATGAAAACAAAAAAGTCTCCATGTTTTTATTTCAGATTTGTTTTTCGTTTGGTAGAAAGAAAAAACTTGCCACACTACCTAACCTCTGGCAACTCTGATTTGACACTAATGACGACAGTGACATTCAACATGGCACAATGTATTTAGATCTGGCACTGACAGTTGATGGATGACATATGACAGGACCTCAAGTTTTTTTTTACGGGCTTCACACGGTTTCTTTTTTGATGACGTTGCGTTTTGAACGTTTTGTTATATTATTATTAATTATATTCACATTATATAATATAATAATTGAAATAGCAAAACACATTATATATAGAAAACTGTTTTATTTTGTTCCCAGTACACGAAAAATGCGGAATTTCCTCGGAATAAAGTACCACTTCTGAACATCTCCTTTCGATTTAATTTCTAGATCTTGAGTTAGTATTTCTATAGTTTTTATGAAAAGTGAATTTTCGCGCATCTATCTCAAACCTTTAGCTAGAATTCACAAACATTAAGCCCTAGTTAAACCACATACATGTTCAAACATTTTTTGAGTTAACTGTAGTTTAACTATGTTTCAAATGTTTGAGTACTCCAGCTTTAAATGGTTTATCTACCTTAAGCCTCCGATCTCAGAACTGATCTCCTTCCGTTTTATTGTAACAATACCTGTAGGCGACTATCCGGAGCTTTTGGGTGTCGAACTCGCATCGAACCTGAATTTTGTTTGGGTCTTGCATTGAATCCGAAGCCAAGGTAGCTGCAAAGAAACTTGGTATATTTTCTAAGGTTTTTCACCCTGGGAAAGCTTTTGAATCTTTATCAAGGACAGGCATCTTGTAAGGAGTACTGCTGCCACTTCTGGGACGGTTTTGCCAAGTATCAGATCGAGGATTGGATTCAATTGAGAGACGTGCTATTAGGCTCATTGGGGATGACACTCTGGTAAAGAGTAAGCTTCAAAGTCTAGCGCATCGAGGTGAGGTTGCAAGCCTGTCGGTATTGTCAGATTGCACTATGGTGAGTGTGCACAAGAACTGCACAAACTGATTCCCCCATGACCTTTCCATCACCGTACGACTAGACGATCGGCAAAATGCCAACCTTTTATGCTCAAAATACCTCGCACAAGAACGAAGCGTTTCGCTTACTTCATTTATTACTAGCTATGCCCGCGGCTTTGCCCGCGTGGTCATTTCATTTAAAAGTCGCCCATAAGAATTATTTTATGAAGAAAAGTACCTATAAGGTACAATATACTACATTTCTTCAAACATCATTTGGCCGTCTAGTAGTTTTTTATCGATTGCTTGGCATCTATACATCGGATTAAGATAACTAAATAAGTTATTGACCGAGCGAGCGGGAAGCGCGGGCAAAGCGTCACTGTTTCAGCTTCGGCAAAAAAAACGTATTTCCGGATGTCTGTCTGGCTGTTCTCCTCTATAGGTCGCATTTCTCAACCGATCTAGATGAAACGTAGTATACAAGTTAAGCCCATTTTAGAATTTTTAGTCCTCGGGGATTTTTGATTGGACTTCCCCCAAAAAAAGGTAAAAAGGGGGCTACTGAATATATCCGCCATATTAAAACCAATTTCGATGGTTCTTTTTAGAGGTGAACAGAGATCCGGACATTTTTGCCCAAGCTGAAACGGAGACGCTTCGCTCGCACTTTGCGCTCGCTCGGTCAATTAAAGATATATATGCCTGTTACAATGAATTTGCAGTAAAATCAATGTAAGTAACTAGCTCTGTACATATTTACTCATTTTAATTCAAAACTGGCGCACAAGTAGGTACAGATTAAAAATAGTAATTACTGCGGCACTAACTACTACTCAGTACTCACCAACGAGACGGTGTGATTCGGTGATAATGAACGCCTTGTTCCGTACGAACCAGTGGCAATCGGAAACAGGCAACGATCCAAAAATTAATTGCGGTTTTTGAGGATTTCATTAGGCTGGGGCAATAAAAAAGAGACATTTACTTCAAAAACATGATTATATGGAGAAATTTGTTAGGTTTTTTTACGATTTCCCTACTCTGTCAACAAAGTCAAATCACATTTTACCGTAAATGCCTCTGCCTACCACATGCCTCATCAGAATTTTTTGAAATAGGTAAGTGATCTTCAATGATCTTCTCAGTGACCGGCAATACGGATTTCGCCGAAACCGGTCTACTGGGGATCTTCTCGCGTATGCCACTCACGTACTGAGCGAAGATGCATGGTGAGGCGCTTGCCGTCTCCCTTGACATATCGAAGGCATTTGATCGAGTCTGGCACGATGGCCTTTTAAACAAGCTTCCCTCATATGGTTTACTTGTTGGCTTATGCAATTGGATAGTTGATTTCTTGAGGGAATGATCTATTTGAGTAGTCTTAGAGGGCTGCTCGTCTGATCAAATGGCTATCAATGCTGGTGTACCTCAAGGATCGGTTCTCTCGGCTACACTGTTTTTACTGCACATTAATGACCTTCTGAAGCCCGGTACCTTTGGGTATGCTGATGACAGTACTGTAGTTGAGAGATACACTTCCAATGCTCAAGCCAGCTGTGACGCTGTCCACTTTCAGAGAGAGGCTATGGTAGACCGTTTAAATTTAGCCTTAGAAGCCGTGTCCGATTGGGGCGATGCTGGTTAAGTTTAATGCTACTAAAACGCAGGCGTGTTTGTTTTCTGCTAAAAAGAGTCCTCTAAACCGATCTCCGTCTTTCCAAAGTGTAACAATACCAACAGGCGACCATTTGGAGCTTTTGGGTGTCGAACTCACATCAAACCTGAATTTTGGGTCTTATATTGAATCCAAAGCCAAGGTAGCTGCAAAAAAACTTGGTATTTTGTCTAAGGTTAGGCGGTACTTCACACCGGGACAGCTTTTGAATCTTTATCAAGCACAGGTCCGATCTTGTATGGAGTACTGCTGCCACCTCTGGGACGGTTCTGCCAAGTATCAGCTCGAGTCTTTGGATTCAATTGAGAGACGTGCTATCAGGCTCATTGGGGATGACACTCTGGTAAAGAGTAAGCTTCAAAGTCTGGCGCATCGACGTGAGGTAGCAAGCCTGGCGGTATTCTACAGATTACACTATGGAGAGTGTGCACAAGAACTGCACAACCTGATTCCCCAATCACCTTTCCATCACCGTACTACTAGACGATCAGCAAAGCGCCACCCTTTCATGGTTGAAATACCTCGAACAAGAACGAAGCGTTACGCTTCTTCATTTATTATAAGAACTGCAAAGGAGTGGAATGCCCTGCCCTCGTCAGTGTTTCTGGTAAATTATAACCCTGGTGTGTTCAAGTCCAGAGTGAATAGGTATCTACTAGGCAAGCGTGCTACACCTTTGACCACATCATCGCTTTCTATCAGGTGAGATCGTGGTCAAACGATTGCCTAGTCCGTAATAAAAAAAAAAACAGAAAAAAATTGTTATATAATTGTTCAACACGGAAATACCAATACGCGCCGCACACACAATATTACTGTCCCTTGTCTTCAATCTATTGTATATTATGGATGTTATAATATTCGTATATATATATATATATATATATATATATATATATGTATGTTTATTCGTTATCTAGTATCCATAGTACAGGGTATCCTAGTTTGGAGCTAGTTAATTGGTGTGGAATTGTCCCGAATATATTTATATACATTTATTTATTCAATATTCAATTTGAGGACTTTTATACAGTACCTACTAGTTTTCCCACCGGTGAATTCGTACGCGCGGACTACTGTTTAACGCGAAAAAAGCATCCTATTTTCTTCTAGTATATTAAAAACCAAAGCCAAAGTAGGTATAGTACCAATGCTCTTGATGTTTTTTGACAGACTTGTTATGTTGTTTCCATGGCAACCACAGACCATTCTGTGATGGCAACCGTTCCTTACCGTGAGTAATGAACATTTTCTTATTTTCCCGTGGAAACTTAAAAATTTCCGGGTTAAAAAGTATTCTATGTTTTATTCCAGGGTATAAGCTATATCCATTCTAAATTTCATCAAAATCTGCCCAGCCGTTATTGCGTGAAAGCTTCCCAAACAAACAAACAGAACAAGTTTCACTTTTATATAGTGGTATGGATGGCATGCCAGTCCCATGATATCGTAAAAAAACAAAAAACAATCACACAACGACACACGACAAGGAGATTCAACAACGCAGCCATAGATCTAGTTAGAAGGGGAAGATACGACATGCTAGTCCAGTTTTTGTTTACGTTATATCACGGTCTACATACTACTACAAGCAAACCCTCACAGCTACATTCCCAGCGTGCTGCATAATGTGCATCCACACAAAGGTACGCCAGACTGTAGCGCCACTCCGATTGTGAATAAGGCCAAGGAATGCCAATTGTTGCCTGATTTATGCGATCCACGCCCGAGGAGCTGGTACCTAATCTTTCCACTTTTAATTTGATATAAGAACAAAATAGGAGTTCAAAATTTAAAACCCTGACTATGGTCGGGTAAAAATAGCCTATGACTCTTTTGCGATGAAGACGAATCGATTGATACCTCGCTTGTCAAAATCGAACCAAGTTTTTAGTTTTAACACTCAAACATTTCATTATCTTGCCGCAGTCGGGTAAAAAAAATAACCAAAGACACTCTATGCTTAATGACGAATTGATTCACACCTCGCTTGTCAAAATTGAACCAAAAGGGGCGACACTATGGTGGAACATCCACATAACCACATACGTAGATACATATATACATACATAGACTGTTATTCTCATTATACTTCTCTTGCTTTGCTGCAGTCGGGTAATAAAACACCTTCAGATATAGGGTCTGCTAAAATGTGTACAAACACATCGCTCATCAAATAGACTTGATTTGACAATGTACTCGTACCAAGCATAGCTCTCGTGTTGAGGGAGTTTATAAATAAGACCAACAGACCACCATGGACCACATTTGAGTAACGTATGAAACAACTATCAACACACACGGTTATAGACTTTCCTCTTTAGACTCCATTCTAATTAAAAGTGGGAAGTATTAGTACCACCTCCTCGGGCTTAGACCGTATAAATTAGGTGCAAACATTTTGTTTTCGTTATATTAAAGCATGCCATATCTTCCCGCATTTTACGAGGCCTATGTTAGCCTGAGGAAATTCACGAGTGGGACACATGGTTAACTATACCTAATTTGTAGTTATCAATTGTAATTGTGGTTGTGCTAATAAGTGGTATGTGCTGAGTTACTCCAACATCAAGTTCCGGTCTCGTATGCTCGTATCATCTCCAAAACGGCTGGACCGATTTTGATGGGACTTTCACTGGCAGATAGCTGTAGTTATAAGGAGTAACTTAAGCTACTTTTATTTTTGCATATCATTAGGGTTCCACGCAAAAAAAAACCATTGAATTTTGACTACGCGGGCAAAGCCGCGGCTCAGTCACATATATAGAACTTCATTTTGAAAAATAATTTAACTGATGGTGATAACCGCATTAAAATCCGTTGCGTAGTTTAAAAGATTAAGCGTTACATACAGACGGCGGAAATAGACTTTGTTTATATAATGTACTGAAAAGCAGTATATTTTCGTGAACCATATACTCTATTTGCAGACACCTGATCAGGAGGCTACTTTGGCTATTATCTCGTTGATTAAGATTGCATAAAAGCACTTCCTAGAAAACGTATTTAAGGCATTGGTACATCTGACTTTTTCATAAACCTTACTAAGCCATTGAAAAATTTAATCTCAGTTTGAAACCTAATTAGTTACCAACCAACGCGTTTGATGCACTCGTCGTACAAATTACTTTCCCGTTCGTAAAAAGTTTAACTTCCCTTAATATCAGATAAAATAAACTTTACGACCTTGTAACAGGGTATAAAATTACTTGAATAATTTAATCTGTATGCTTTATACGGAGTATTCATTGAGTTTTAATCAAAATTCTGATGGGACGGTGGACATACAATTTGGGCCAACATGTCGTAGTCATAATGAAATTCCTTATGCCGGACCTTTTTGACAATGTCCGAGATATTATATTGGGATCCCTCTTTCACAGAGTGACACGTCAATAAACATCAAATAAAGTGTTTTGGAGTCTGATCAAGTGTAAATTTGCCTTTAACTATAAAACTGGACGTAATTTACATTGATCGGTGGCTAGACAACGATTAATCTGAACAATTCCATGTACCAAAATTCGAGATCAAAATTAAGTAATTAAATTAACTACTTTAATTATGACCCGGACCCGAACACAAAATTCGCAGAGATATTTAATGAAAACGCTACTTAACAAAAAAAAAACTGTGAAAATGTTTTTTTTTGTTGGTAGGTTACAAATTGAAAGTGTGTGAAGAATATTATGTACTCGATAAAACGATTAAAGTTATTATACGTTCGTCTCACATTTCACACATCAATTGGTAGGTTCACCACCATTGAATTAAAACGAGAGCCTTTCTATAAAATGTATCACTACCTGCTCAGTAGAGCAAATGTTTTTTTTTTGTCCATTCTATTCTATAGTAGAACAGCATGGACGGCCAATATGCAATTTGCACGGATCCAATATGTCATACTGCTTAGTAGAACAGATTCTTTCTTTTTGTCCTATCTGTTCTATAGTCGAACAAATAGTAGAACAGTTTGGACTAACCCATAATTAGTCGCTGTATGATACGATGTCCGTATCTCTATGCCAAAAAAAAACAAGTACCAAAATAGCAATGAAATCTACACTAAAATTATAAAGAAAAAAAAGGAGAAATGTTTGATTGTTTGTTTGTTTTTGATGGATTAACTCAAGAAATACTGAACCAATTTAAAAAAAAACTTTTTCCTACGAAAATTGCAATAATGTAACATGAGGTATCAAAAATACAGAATGGAATGACATGTTGCCACAGTAATGAAATGATGACAAGTTTTTCAAGTACGTGAGTAATAAATAATAATGCAGTTGACTATGGTCAAAAAACACCACGATAGTTGCTGCCAAAGATTTTGAATTACTCGCACTGGCGTATTTTTTTTAGAAGTTACGGCGGCTATTAAAATTCTAAAAGTAAGAAAAATGCCGCGGTGTGAGTGCTACCCGAGCGAAGCCGGGGTGAGTCACTAGTAAAAGATAAAACTAACACGTGACGTGACACACCTTAACCATTTATCATTTCTACAAAAATATATCACTGACAGTATAAAAGTTCTTCGCAAATATCCACGCAAAAACAAACAGAAAAATCGCTTCATATCTCACTCACTACTCGAAATTAGTAGACAATCTCAAAGTTTCCCTGCTCACATAACTAAACTAGCTTTAGGACAAATCTCAAGAAGTAAAACAAAAGCACGTATAAATATAAGAAGGTGCAAGCAACTTGGAAATGATCACAGTGCGCTAGCAACTTCGTCAGCTAGCAAATAGGAACAGAAACTGTGTGGAGTGGACTTCTTAATAAAACAACAAATTACGTGCCCCAATGTTGTAGGTTTATGTTACTAATGTAACTATTGAGAAGAAGAACTTCAGTGATCGTAACCAAAACTAGTTTAGTATTGTTATTGACCGAGCGAAGCGTCTCTGTTTCAGCTTGGGCAAAAATACCGGATCTCCGGCTGTTCTCCTCTACAGGTCGCATTTTTCAACCGATCTAGACGAAACTTGGTATACAAGTTAAACGAATTTTTAGGATTATTTAGTCATCGGGGATTTTTGATTACGCTACGGAATATCTCTGCCTTATAAGATTCGATATAGATTTTTTTTTTATTTTAAAGGTAGATTGTGTGCAAAAATATTTGTCGTCTCGAGGTCTATAGCTCACGGAGCCACTAGTTTATTCTGTGCCAATACAATATCATTGACGTAGAGAAACGAAAGTAAGTGTTATTCAATCTCTTATCATTTACCTACCCAGTGTGAAACTGTTTAATTTTCTGCTCAGCGAGTTTTTTTTAACAATAAAATGATTTATTTTGTAAATTGGTACACCGCTGAGCAGAGACTTTCTATTCGTGATATAATTATTTGGAAAATTATTAATAAAAGTTTAGTGTTGTTGTTTATTAGTGAATGATTTCGTAGAGTTCTCATAGACCTATATTATCTTTCTCAAAATTGTAATTAAACTTGTTTATTGTATTTTAATTGTAAAGTGTGCGTGCTGTACGTACCCTCGCCTCGTTTTAAACCGCCTGTAGGCAAGAGTCACACATGTACACTACTGGATGGAGATCATGCTAATATACAATATTCTGTGAAATATCAAAGGAAAAATAAAAAAATTACATGTCATCTAGTTGGAAAAATGTGGACATAGAGATTTGAAATTTGGAGGAAATATTTCATGAGTATCCTAGAGGTACAGGAGAGATTTCTTGAAATTCCATCCTTAAGGGGTGAACGCAGGTGGCAAAGTAGCACGCGGGCAAAGCCGCAGGGTATAGCTAGTAAATGTTAATTTTCATAATAAAAGTCAACCGTTGGTCAAACCCTTAACTAATTTTCTGATCCTGTGACTTACCTACTCCTGACCGATGAAACTGCAAAAGATCTTGCATAAAATAACTACACCTACGAAACAAATTCTAATAAGTTAATTAAATAACGTTTATAAAAATAAGCTTTTATGCAGTAACCGTGACATGTCTCATGGTAAAACTTCAAACCGGCTATCATAAAAAGATGCTTACACAAAACTTTTTATCTGTGCCGATACACAGAATAAATAATACTACAAGGCCGATATCCGTTGAAGAGTTCCTTTATCTAGATCTACTTCTGGGTGTACAACAAACATTCATTCATTGCAATTTAAATAAAAGCTTTTTAAAATAGAAATTCCCTACGCATTTACCTAAATTGAAGTAACGTAAAATAAAAAGATTGAAACTTGGGTGATTTTCTATTTTTACAAGCTTTTATTTAACTTACTTTTTTGTATGTTAGATGGATTAGGCCAAATCTTGTAAGCTGAATTAGAATAACTTCCTCTTATCTTACGGAGTTGAATTTTTACATGTTGTTCAGTTCCGATGATAATGCACTTTTATGGTAAGCATGCCCTGAATCAAAATTCAAGAGTAACTCCAGACAAAGGAACTCTTTTAACAGTCAATAGAACAGACACAAAATTTTGTGTACACATTTTATAATGATAGCTCATTTATAAGCTTGTTTTAAAAATGTTTTTGTACTATTAGTTTATTCTATCTATCATTATTCTGACTTACAGTTTGGAAGTAGTAAGCTACATATTTTTTCTTCGTTTTTTTATAAATGTTTTGACTACAGTTTATCGCAAAAAAGCATCCTATGTTCTTCCAGGATATTAACAACCAACCCAAAAGTATAGCACCAACGTATTGTATTCTCTTTGCCACTAACGCTCTTCATGCTTTTTCACAGACTTGTTATTATTTCGTTTCCATGGCGACCGTTTCTTACAGTGAGTCATCGACATTTTCCACTTTTTCCGTGGAAACTTACAATTTTCCGTGACAAAAAGCAATGTTTTATTCCAGGGTATAAGCTGGAATTCATCAAAATCCATCCAGCCGTTATAGCGTTAAAACTCCCCAAACAAACAAACAATCAGACAACGTTTCACTTTTATATATTGGTGTGGATAACTATAATCATGCCAATGCTCATTTAATAGTATGAAAATCTACTACGCTACGTATAACGGACGAACAATCAGGCTTGACGAACACGTGGCGCAACTCGAGACGGAAATCACAAAGTTCAGGTGGAATATTCTAAGGTCAAGTGAAGTCCAAGGAGGACACAATTACCCTGGAATTAGGCCACCTGTTATACTTCCGAGAGGGCAATCAGCAGTCTTAAGGTGGCGTGGGGATCCTCGTCAATAAAGTCCTCATTGAAAATTTTGTAGAAATATCCAGTGTGTCGACCAGGATAGCGTATCTGGTTCTTAAGCTGACCGAAAGGTACAGCCAATAAGTAAGTTAGGTAAGGTAATATAGGTTTACGCTCCGACCTCGTTACACTAGGATGATAAGATAAAAGATATGTTTGATGACATATCTTCAGCCCTACATAACATCACAAGAGCCCACTACAACGGTATCATGGGAGACTTTAACGCCAAAGTGGGAGTAGTGAATTGAAAATAGGACCACACGGCTATGGAGACAGGAATTACAGGAGGCAAATGTTAGTTAAAAAACAAGGGCGAAATTTTATGCGAGAAATCTTGCAGCGTCTTGAAATATCATTTCTACAGAACTTAAGTAATTATTTTTCTACGTTTTTTCAACATAGCATGTAAGCTAGTAAAATCCAGGTTAACAAATCAATTAAAAAAACATTAAATTGAAACTTTATTTCCTTTCTACAATGTTTTACCCATAGATTCTAGAATTTAGGCAGTATTGGTTTGTCCGTAGACAGAGAAACCAATAGACACTTGGTTGTTGTGCCACTTGTGAGATAGAATGATAAGTGGATGTGCTGCCATTTTAAACTTTTACACTGAGTCTAAGCAATCCCAGATTCAAGATTAAGTATATTATAGACTATTGAAGGTTTATAGAGATAATACAGATTGTATGGTCAGAAAGAAAAATTGAGATTTTGAATAACGAGTACGATCTCGTTCCATAAAATTATCGAATCTTTATGGTACTAATGTGGATAAGGGAAATATAAACTAAAGAAAGCATTTTTTACAATTTCTACAAATATTGTGTCTTGAACATGGTTACAGTATAATAATATATATATATATATATATATATAGTAGAATATTTGACGGCAGGTTGGTCTAGTGACTAGTAACCCTAGAAACGAAATCAAACGGTCGTGGGTTCAAATCCTGCAAGGGGCAATCATTTGTGTGATGATCAGGAATGTTTGTTTCCGAATCGTGGATGTTGATTTTCGTATTTATGTATGTTTATCCGTTATATAGTGCCCATATTACAGGGTATCCTAGTTTGGGGCTGGGTAATTGGTGTGGAATTGTTCCGAATATATTTATTTATATTTATATACCATTGTCATCCATGGTGGGCCATACTCAGCGTAAAATAAATAGATCAAATATGGTGTATCATGCATGAAAAATTATACATACATACGGGTGGCAAGCACCATTATATATATATATATATATATTTATATATATTATATATATATATATATATATATATATATATATATACCATGGTCATCCATGATGGACCATGATGCTTCATAAAATAATTATTTATATTGGAATAACCTGATCCGTTATAGTGACCATGGTCTAAAATAGTGCGTTTCAACATAAGAACGCGGTGTCGCGGCGAACACATTGCAAAAATACGCCCATAATGAAAATCATTAATTCCCGACCGACCAGCTCTCTTCTTGTCTAACTGCAATAATTTAGACAGGAAGATAGCTAGTCGGTCTCCTTGATAGTGATCCGTTTTTCTTTTTGCTATCTTTATTTGTGACACTTTGAATTACTGCAATCATTTTATACTCAAATGTATGGGAACCACCTGTATGGGACCTTTCAATATTATTCAACTTTTTTAGTACCTACTCTAACCAATATTAATCTCATATAGAGTTTTGGTCCACAAAAGGAAAAGGAATGCTCATTTTTTGTTAATATTATCATTTTTCTTGCACGCTGTACATTTTTTTCAAAGTCTTTAAATTTTAATAAATCTGTCTCCAAAATTCACGAAAGGTCTTAGACGAGATTGAGAAGGCGCTCAAATATCTTAAGACTGTACGCCCTCGGTGAGGATCAACTTTCGAGCTCTTGAAAGCAGGGGGGAAACCTGTACTTTGAGCTTTATAGGTTATAAAGCGCCGTTTTAAACAGTGGAAGAATTCCAGAGGCGTGGAGCAGGAGTTTGGTAACCTTTTTAAAGAACTACCGATCTATTTCACTCTTGAGCCACGTCTATAAGTTGTTTTCTAGGGTCATCTCAAATCGTCTCGCAAGAAGACTTGACGAATTCTAGCCTCCTGAACAGGCCGGGTTTCAAGGAGGATAAATCCTCCTTGAAACCCGGCCTGTACAGGAGGCCATAGACCACATATACACGATGAGGCAGGTTATACAGAAGTCTGATGAGTATAACTAGCCCCTGTCTTGCTTTTGTGGACTATGAGAAGGCCTTTGATTCCGATGAAATCTGGGCGGTTCTGGAGTCTTTGCAGCGGTGTCAAGTGGACTAGCGATAAATGGAAGTGCAGAAGTTTCTGTATGATGATCCGACTATGAGTGTCCAAGCAGTCTAAACCAGCAGTCCAACTGCCATGGGAGTGAGTCAGGGGGATTTTATATCCCTGGAACTGTTTACTATTGCCCTGGTAGATATGTATTAATATCAATGGCGAGAATATCTCACACGATTTGCCGATGATATCGTCCTAATGGCGGAGTCGCTGCAAGACTAGAAAAGTATGATGACCAACCTAGATGATGCTTTTCGACGCATCAGTCTCGGAATAAACATAGAAAAAAATGGACAAAATGGAAACATTACAAACAAAAAATTAAATTATATGTTAAAATTTGACAAATATTGCAATTAGGTAAAAACAACTTTGAGAAGGAAGCAAATAGAAGAATTCAGCTGGGTTGGCAGCATTCGGCAAGCTTCGTCAAGTCTTGTCATCGTCCATACCACATTGCCTAAAGACAAAAGTATTCAATCAGTGCGTCCTATCAGTCATGACCTACGAAGCCGAAACGTAGACACTCACGGTTCAACAATTCAACAAATTTAAATTCGCTCAGCGAGCTATGGAGAGAGCTTTGCTTGGAGGATTTTCTGAAGGACAAGATTCTTAATGAAGATATCCAACGGACAACCAAGTTAACCTACATAGCTCAAAGGACAAGCAAGCTAAAGCGGCAGTGGGCAGGTCACATTCCCCGAAGAACTGATAACCGTTGGGATAGAAGAGTTCTCGAGTGGAGACTGGAGACCACGTTTAGGCACGTCTAGGTAGTGTAGGACGTGTGTCCAGGAGGAGTGACGACCTGCGAAAGGCAGCTGGAAGAGAATGAATGAGGAGAGCTGAAGACCGATCTCATTCACGTGCATTAGGAGAGGCCTATGTCCAGCAGCGGACATATATAGTGTGATGATGAAATTTTTAAGGTTTTCATGGAGCATAAAATTGAAATTAGTCAAATGTCTGCTAGGTACAGAAACTAAGTCGTAAGGGAGACATTGCCTCCATCACTGAGTCCAACCGGAAATGTTGTGATCCAATGTCTTTAACAAATTGGTCGTTAGTTATGTCCCAACGGTGAACAAAAGAAGTCGATTTTCAACTTTGAATCTTTTCTGCAGAAGTGAAACAGCGTTGTCGGCACAATGTGTAGTTTTCTACAAGTCCACGAGGGAACGCCTGCTCTAATTATGAAGACGAGGACATGGAAATGCATTGAGTAGAAATTCCCCATAAATATTATAAAATACAAACGTCTGTTTGTTGGTTTGTTTATTTGGGCACTTTCATGGCAAAACGGCTGGTTCGAATTTTATAAAATTCTGTAGATATGTAGATAGATAGATAGATAACTCTTTATTGCAGAAAAAAACTGAAATTATGGCACATCAACAATGACCTTAAAATATTCCAGGCAACCTTAGATTAGAAAGCGAGAACATGAACATTAATGAACGACAGTGTGCATATGCAAGTACGAGTATACATTTACTTAAATGAATAAATTTATATTTTTAGAATATAAATACGATAAAATATTACTTATAAATACCACAAGTACAATATTTAAAATAAAATAAATATCCCCGACCCGATATTTGAAACATTGAAGCGATGTCGCTTGCCTTATGGTTACTGGCAAAGAGTTCTGGCTTATCCACGTGTCATCGTTATTTTCAGTCATTGGCTAAAGTAGGTATTTTTTCATTCCTAGTTGAGGTTTTACGAGTATACTGCACAAAATTTGTGCCAAAAGCAATACACAGATATCTTCTTGGCAAGTATGCTTGAGTGTGACCAGAGATCGCAGTCAAATATGCTTCTACCCCATTAATTATTCAGTGGATCACAAACTACTACTTACTACAATAGCAATAATATATTGTGTGCTTTATTGTTTTTCAGGATTTAATGTTAACCAGCTTCGACAACACGACAATAGTTTTCTGTAATACGCTACCGTGGCGTGGACGGCGCGCGGCGCGGCGCTTGCAGTAATTACGGTGGAGACGGGAAGAACGGATGTATAGACTTATAGAGTAGCTGTTTGTATTGCAATTTTTTGCGTATCAATTTTATCTATTGGGAATGACACAAAATGAATATTGACTGAGAACCTTTGGAGTTCATTGCACATCTACGAGTATTTCATGGAAAGGTCAACGGAACCCATAGTTTCGGAGACGTGAGAGAAATCATGGCATAAATTAATGGGATTTTATCTATTTCTATAGATCAGGATTTAGTCAAAACACCATTGAATCTAATATTGATTTATTTGATAAAAAAATCTGTTCCACTATTCCTTTTTTCTATTTTAGTTCGATAAGAATCCGTTTGGCGGCAATACTTATATTATAAGGGCATTACAAATAAACCTAGTATAAAAAAACTGTCAATAAACGAACAATAAGCAAACTGTCAACAAAAAAACTCGGAATAACTTATTTTATTATTTTATTTTATTTTCTTTGGAAAACGTACAGTGATATCATGACTATATTTACATTTATAATTAATTCTAGACACCATTTAGAAGTTTTCACAAATTGAATCTAAACTTGCTTGATTTTTTGAAAGGAAAAATAAAACTTAACAAATAACAAGTCTGTCAAAAAACCTTCAAGAGCATTGGTGCTAACTTATCATGAATAACATTAATAATGTTGCCATAGTAACTAGACAGTTTGGAAAGACGCACCAAACCAGTCATTCGTAATCGCTGTTTTGAATATATGTGGGGATGAATTAAATATATCTAAATCGTCAAACGCATTTAAATTATTTATGTGATTTGCAGACCATACGATAAATGAATTTTGCCCATAATTTGTATAACTGCGGGGAACACGAAGATAGATTCGGTTCCTTACGGATCTTGGAGGAACATTTAAATAAATCTTAGAGAGGAGATCAGGCGAGTCAACGAAACTGCGCTATTTTAATTAGTAAGGTAATGTTTGCTATTCTGCGTCTCTCATAAAGCGGTAGCATATGATGTCTCCTTCATCTCGACTCATAATTAATGTAAAATTTCTTGCATTTAAATTGTAGATGTCTCATAAAACGTCGTTGAATAGGTTCCAGACTATTAATATAAACATCATACTGGGGATTCCATATCTGCGAACAATACTGGAGTATGCTGCGCACGAACGAGCAATAGTGGGTTTTAATCAACTTTGTACTATTGAACTGGGAACTTGATCTGATAATAAATCCCATGGACCTGTAGGCTTTTTTATACCTAGAATAACGTCAGCGTAACTCTTCTAACTAGCGTTTTTCTTACCTTTACCCTAGTTTAAGTCCGGAATAACCTCAAAAACGCAGATGTTATTTGTTTATATTCACTTGCACAGCTTACCTACAATGGCATTAAGTGCAATAGTTGAAGTAGAGCAAGTTAATCCATACCAATTTATAAAAGTGAAACGTTGTCTGTTTGTTCGTTTGTATTTTTACGCAATAACGGCTGGACGGATTTTGATCAAATTTTGAATGGAGATAGCTTATACCCTGGAATAAAACTTTTTATCCCGAAAATTGTAATATTCTACGGGAAAACTAGGAAATGTTGATTACTCACTGTAAGGAACGGTTTCCATGGAAACAAAATAACAAGTCTGTCAATAAATATCAAGAGCGTTGGTTCTAAACCTACTTTTGCATTAGTTTTTAATATCCTAGAAGAATATAGGTTGCTTTTTTTCGCGATTATCTGTAGTCCGCGTGGACGAAGTCGCGGGCGGGAAAGCTAGTCATAAATATAATTAATGAAATACAGAATGGAAGAAAAGTTAAAACATTCAAAAACAGGGGAAATCCTTTTGATTTGTATGGCGATGAAGCGTTTTGTGTTAAATATCGATTTTCTAATAGTGGTGATATATTTTTAGACCAATTGTTTGGTAGTTCTTTCACCAACTCGTGGAGTTAAATTATTTTGAACCTGCCGCAAAATTTTATCGAGTAGAAACGTTAAAGTGATGACAGACACAGCGCGGCCATAGACGAAACTTTACTTTTTTCAAGCTGATGCAGTTTATTTTTAAGAAACTTATTTATACGATATTCTAAGCATAACTATTTCTAGTATAATGCTCGAATAAAGGTGATTTAATTTTATTTGTGAGGCTGTTAATGTTTATTTGTTCTTGTATAGGAACAGTTTCAGCTTACATCCATAGCAATATATAAAAGTGAAACGTTGTCTGTTTGTTTGTTTGGGGAGCTTTCACGCGATAACGGCTGGATGAGTTTTGATGCAATTTGGAATGGAGTTAGTTTATGCACTAGCTTAAAACATAGGATACTTTTTATCCTGGAAAATTGTAAGTTTTCACGGGATAACTGGAAAATGTTGATTACTAACGAAACGAAATAACAAGTCTGTCAAAAAACTTCAAGACCATTGGTGCTATACCTACTTTTGCATTGGTTTTCATGCAGTAGCCCGCGCGGACGAAGTCGCGGGCAAGCAAGCTAGTCTGGTATAAAAAGACATTGTTCGTTACTAAAAAGAGTCGTGCCATTAGCAACCGGGCACTCGTATAGGCAAAAAATTACACTCAAAACATTCAAATTCAAAACTTTTTTTTTCAGTCTTATTCTAATTTATTTCGTTCCAATCTATCACTAGAAGACAGTCGAGGAAACTTCAACAATATCTCAAGCGCGCGTAGGATGAACTTCTAAAACTGCCTAAATTTTAAACTAGGCTCACGTTTGAATATTAAACCTGCGTTACCAAGTTTAAGTTAAGGTATGTTTACGTTTACACAAGCAGTAACTTATCTTAGGTATAACTTAAGTTTTAACATTTTCTTTAACTTTTTGATTAAATATATTTAGTTCACTTACATCATTCTCTAAGTCAAGAAATGGTGTTTGAGTGCGTGAATGCATAGTTTGTGGTGTTTTGTGGTTTATACACAATTTTAGCACAAAAGACTACTTTATTTTTACACGACTGCCCAAAAAAAGGAGTGTTATGTTTTTAGCATTCATGTATGTTTGTATGTATGTGAGTTTTTTTTTTCACAGGGACATAGCTTTTAAACGCCTGAACAGATTTAGACGTATGGGGTATCGTTAGAATTCTTGCATCCCCGCGAGTAACATAGGTTATATTATTTTTGAAACATTCAATATGGCGGCAGTATGAAGCCATTCGATAAACAATAACGCCAAAAAACTTCATATTTACAATATGGGTATCAAATAGAAGGTCTTGATAATAACATTCCAACAGTATATAATTTATTGGCAAAAGTTCTTTTTTGGCAGGGCAGGAGTGTTTAACTAGCTTGTAAGATAATTTGACGGAATTAACAAGACTAACGAGATCTTGCTGCGATGTGGCGGCCGATTGGAATAACATGGTGTAAATGTTTGTGTACGAGTGAATCAGCATATCTTGGGTGCTTCACTTTCGATTTTTTACCCGACAAGACGAGCAAGTTTTTACCCGACTGAGCGGAAGGTATTTTGTTTATCAGCCTATGTATGAATGTATGTTCTTTTGTGGCACTATATAGACCAAACTCGTGGACTGATTTTGATGATTCGTACGTCAATCACGATTTGTACGATTTTTCATAATCTTGCGAGTCTTACCAAAGACATGACATTAATCAAAATTCAATATGGCGACAACCAGACGCCATATTGTGTACAAGAAAAAATGAATGTCGACGAACAATGTTACGTGGGGTATCATTGAATAGGTATTTAAACATCATCTTTAGGTTAGTTTTATCATTTTTTATTTCAAATGACCATATAAGATCTATAACGATTTAAAGTTAGTTAGCAAATCAGGTCGGTTCGTCAGCAAATTTTCTTGTTTTAAACATTCTTGCTGCTGCCTTACTTCTTTTATTTTTTAAATTTTGTTGTACTTATTTTTAAAAACAATGAACACCTCTCTATGAACGAGCACGCGGAATAGAGGAGCACGTCTGTAAAAAATAAACTTACAAACTAATTTCGACTCTTATTGTGAACGCGATAGGGTCTCTAACCAATTAGCTAAGAGGAAATTTTAGGACCTACTATTATTTATTCTGTGTACCTACTACCTCAACTTGGCAGATAAGGTATATAGGCTAGTAATTAGGACAAAATATGATCCTTGGCCCTACAAATGGTAGTGTAAAAGATTTTTGTTTGTATCGCTTAATTATGATGTCTTTACGAAAAATAAACAAATTTTCGACCTCGTGGGGTGGGAGCGTTAGCCGCAATCTTGAATTGAAGCGGCCAACATTAGTGTTTTTCTAAATAGTTATTTAACAGTTAGCATTATGGCAAAATTGTCTATGAAAAGTATAATGAAGACAATATTTGTAAAATTTTTTGCATTCACAGTTGTTCTGTAAGTATCATAGGTAAAAAGTTACAAGAAGCGAAAAACACATATTTTCCAAAAACTCTCCAATACAGGAACAACGTATATTCTTAACCGCTGAATGTAGAAACTGGATATTTGGAGACTATGTTAATAAAGAGGTAACAACGTACACCAAAACTAAACATTATAACTTAATAACTTTTTTAAACTTAATTCTAATATATTCATTCTTTTAGAATTAAGTTAAAAATGTTTCTTGGTGTGCACCAAAAAAATCAGGAAACTCTGAGGCTAGATACTATTGCTATATGAGCAAGAAATTCGCCTTTACAATTGTTTTTTTGGCGCTATCTATCTATTTAATCTTCTTCTTTTTTATATTTAATTGTTTTAGTAATTAACAAATTTCAAAATTACCTTGTACTAATCTCCTTTTGATTACGATGCAAAAGTTTTCATAATTGTAATGCTAATAGAGCAATATTTTACAAAATGTATTGTAAAATACCACTCACTTTTATTAAATTATATTAACAAAAAGTGGTCCTTTGTTTTGTTGTGGACATTAGCTATAATTTGTATTATTATTTTTTTGTCATTCTTTCTTTATGGAATGATATATTATGTATTTGTTACTTGTTATTTTTTTTATATAATGTATTTATTCATGTTTTGTTTACGTTATATTATCCGTTCATCCGTACCGTGACGTTACCGAATGGTCACAGCGGAAGACCAGCGCTGGTCGTTTTACGACCAGCGCTGGTCGTTTTACGACCAGCAATATCCTGAGCTGGGGCCATTTTGCAAATGGTTACATTTAGATGTACTTTAGTGTTAAGGTCATTGTTCTAAATGTTATTTTATTGCAAATAAATTGATTTTCTTCTTCTTCTTCTTCAAAACATGAAATTTAAAAAAGTCGTATTAATTTATTACTTTACGAACAATAACAACACGAAATACACGACATCGTTCGTATTTAACCACATCGCATATCTTTTCAGGTTGCAGATCTTGTGACTACCTGGACCTCAGTGTCTGCTTTAATTCGTATACTGTAACCCCAAAGTTGAGAGTCTCAGCGGCACTATCACGTAGGCTGACTCGGGCTGCCACTGTGTAGGAATTCGTAACTTCGTTAATTGTTAAGCGGTCGCGCTGTCAATCTGGGGCTGCTTTGGATAGCAGGTTAACCGCAGCGCATTGAGCTGTCAATTTTTGTTTGTCGTAAGGATTATTAAGTAGTAAGTGCTAGCCTCTGGTGTCAGAGTTTGTCAGGTCACATGGCTTTATAACTGCTCTTTCTTCTTCCTAACTCAATCTCACTTTAGATGGGGTCGGCTCTCCTTATTTTCTGGCGCCGAGACATTCTGGCAATCTCTAACTATTGGTCTCAAACAAAAGCTCAAACTCACGCAGCGTGCAATGGAGAGAGCTATGCTCGGTGTTTAACTACGTGATAGAATTCGAAACGAGGAAATCCGTAGAAGAACCAAGATTACCGTCATAGTTCTCAGAGTTTGCAAGATGAAGTGGCAATGAGCAGGCCATATAGTTCACAGAACCGACAACCGCTGGGGAATAAAGGTTCTCGAATGGCGATCACAAACAAGCAAGCGAAGTGTGGGGAGAACCCCACACGATGAACCGACGATATTGTAGCCAATACAGGAAGTCGGTGGATGGAGGTGACAATAGTTCGCTCGTCATAACGCTCTTTGGTCTCCCACCTATGTTCAGCAGTGGACTTCTAAAGGCTGAAATGATGATGATGATGATGATGAAGACAATCTGTCCTCGGTTGTCTTTTCGGGAAGTACTTCCTCCAATAGGATTTTCGTCTGGGGAACGCCCTAGCAGTATGACCCTTTATCTTTTTGCCTTTACTCATTAGGAGATATTTTTTTGGCTATGTAGTTTTACGGCCGGATACCGCCTGGCGCCAAGATTGTGACCCTCCTGAAGGGCTGGTCTTAGCTTCAGATATGCTGGAGCAGCCCACTTGCGAGGTTTTTTACGAAGTGTTTTTCTTCGGCCTTGTTGTCCGCGGGAGAAATTTTATGTTTCTCCTTTCCATTGGTTTGCCGCACACCAATAGTTTGCCAAGCCACCAGGATTTCCCCTATCTGCCACCTGGGGACGCTTTCGCTAGGGAACGAGACTACCCTGAGAAGGCTTAACGACTGCTAAGCCGGTCTGGTCAATAACTAGGACCAACAGCTTTACGTGCCCTCTGAAGCACGGAGCAAATGACTTAGGAAAGTCATTGGTGCGGAATCGAGGACCGAACTCGGTATCATTGGATTCAAACTCACACTTGTGTAGTTAAATAGCTACTACTTGAATAAATAAAATCACTAATAGTACGTAGTACTTTTCGTAGTATTCTATGCTAACGCATCTTCCATCGTTGATAGGTATAGGTATATACTTACCATTATATGTTTACCTTGTGTTTTGTGGTGTCTCTATCTATATCTCTACATCTCTTCTCTACATAGTATAAAACAATGTCGCTTTCCCGTATGTCTGTCTATATACCCACTCATAAACCACGCAATGAATTTTGATGCAGTTTTTACCATCAGTTAAATATTTTTTCACGGAAGGTTGTGTACAAAATAACCGAATAAAAAAATTACTTTAAATAATTAACGTCCGGTTGGTCTAGGGGCTAGTGACCCTAGGAACGAAATCAAACGGTCGCGGGTTCGAATCCTGCAAGGTGGAATAATTTGTGTGATGAGCAGAAATGTTTGTTTCCGAGTCATGGATGTGATATATGAGCACTAGATACTCGTAACGGATAAACATGTATATTTATACATGTTAATCCGTTAAATGTGTATGATGAGCAGAAATGATTATTTCCGAGTCATGGATGTAATATTCTTATATTTGTATGTTTATCCGTTATCTAGTGCCCATAGTACAGGGTATCCTAGTTTGGGGCTAGATAATTGGTGTGGAATTGTCCCGTATTTTTTTATTAGGTTTTATTACATATAAAAATAAACATTTCGTGAATAAAAATTGTTTTGATGTAAGTAGAAAAACAATATATTGCAAACAAATCGCCGAAAAAAAATTTTACATGGCTTACGTTAGGCTAAACCTTAAGAGATAATATACAAACTGTGCGAGAACTTCTCATTTTTACCTATTTTTTTCCTAAATTACGCCCATGCTAAGCTAGTGCTGCTCGATAGTAATTTAATATACTATACGTATGATGAAATTCATGGAAAGCACCCGATTGTTTGCTTTTTGTCTTCAAACTGACTCTTGTAAATACGTATCTGCTTGACTAAACATCCATAGATAGTACTAACTTATGTACTAACCGTTGAACATGTTAGCTGATATGTCATAATGAAACTTGGTTCAATTTGTTTATCAGGCTCGTATCAAGTATCAACATTACATTTCAAATCTCTATGTTACTCGTAACTAAATATGTAAATAAAATTACGTATATAAATTTCATGATTTACGAGTTAGCCAGCAGATCGACCTTTGTTACCAAATCTCTGTAGACTACCCCTTGTAGTATTTATACTTGCCCAAAAGGATAACAAATATCCTAAAATGTTTTGAGACGAATCAATTAATTCTCCCGCCCTACAGCTCGTCCCGTTTTAAGGGTTATTTAGTAAACACCAACGGTTAATTAATATACACCCAAATCCACCTGAATAGAGTAACATACTAAACCCTTTTGAAATGGTAAACATACGTCAGGAGAATTTGACGAGCTCATTTCATGATAAATGATTTTAACATGAACGCCTGCTTAGCGAGGATATAATCTATTATTTTAACATGAACGCCTGCTTAGCGAGAATATAATCTATTATTTTAACATGAACGCCTGCATAGCGAGAATATAATCTATAATTTTTTTATTTTTTATTAGTTTTTTAAAATTTGTTTCGTGGACGAGATTCGGACCCACATCATCAAATTTTTAAAAGCTTTTATATCACTTCACTTGTATGTATGTATGTATGTATAATATATAATTTAATATATTCGGGACAATTTACACCAATTACCTAGCCCCAAACTAGGATACCCTGTACTATGGGCACTAGAAAACGGATAAACATACATAATATATAAGAATATTGACACTCATTCATCCATGACTCGGAAACAATCATTTCTGCTCATCATACACATTTTGCGGGATTCGAACCCACGACCGTTTGATTTCGTAGTAAGGTCTCTAGCCACTAGACCAGGGGTGTCCAACACAATTTTGTAGAGGGCCAGGTTTAGTATTTTTGTAACCGCAGCGTTCCAAAAATGCCCAATAGCTTTAAATTTAAATAATTTCCTAAGTAAAATAAAATACAACGGTATTTTTCATATTCCAAATCATTTATTAAAAATAGAAAGTTTCAGTTTTGCTAATTATTTAACTTATAAGGTATCCTTACACTTAATTAAAACCTAATGAGATATCTGATTTTTTTTTTGCTTGCACAGTGCATCTATGTTAGCAGATATTTTAGAAGTGGCTATGCGCAGAATGCCTGTAAGATGGCTGTCTGATAAAGATAATCACGTTTTGGATTTGTTATGTTTCATGCGTTAAAAAAGCTGTTCGCAAGTATATGTACTGACAAATAAGGAAATTTGTTTAAAAGCCAATTTAGTAAGGTGTTGGGGGTATTGGTTGGAGCTAATATTTCTTGTAAAATTCAATTAGTCTGTTCGGAAGGCAATCATTGTATGTCATTTTTAGAACAGAGTTGCTTTGTATTTCAATCAATTCTAATCGTAGGTTTAATCAGGCGCTTTCAATTTCAACGTCAAACGGATTTTGGAAGACTTTCATGTTGGGCATTTGTGATTTTTCTGCGAATCTCTTATCAAACTCATTCCTCAATCATTGCAACAAAGACGCGTACTTGCTAAAGTTCAATGTCTCTTGATTTCTATCAGATAAGGTCTCCCAATGAACCAACTGCCTTTGTTCCAGCTGTTTCTCCAATAATATGAGCTTCTTAGTGAAAGCTTGAACATGTTCATACAACTGCAAGCATAGTTGATCTTTTCCTTGCAGTTTTAGGTTAAGATCGAAGAGATACTTGGTTATCTGCTGCGATGGATACCGCGGTAAGAGCGGAAGGATCCCCTCCCGCCGCCGCTTACCGCACGCTCGCCGCACGCGCCTTATTGATATCTACATTCAACTCGCGCTTTATATTTACCTACATATTTTAGTAATATTTTTTAAAGTTTTAACCAGGTCGCGGGCCGGATGACGAACTTACGCGGGCCGCATGGCAGCCCGGGGGCCGTATGTTGGACGGGCCTGCACTACACCAACCGGTCTGGTCGGTCGGTTGGTATGTAAATAAAAAAAATATAAATGTATCTATATATTTGTATTTCTGTCAGTCTTGGAGTCTTAAAACTCAAATTTCAAACACTTTCCGATAAGCTATCCGGCTGAAACTTTCAGGGTAGCACACACCTCAATGACAATGTTTTTTTTTATTTAAAAAGGACATTTCAAAAAAATAGTAAAAAAGCACATCAAAGCTTATTATAAAATTTGTTTTTTAGATTATCTTATCTCGTCATCCTGCAGCCACCGCACCGAGAACACCGCTATCCAAATTATTCCCACTTTTTCATAACCGCTCACGGGGTTACGGTTAACTATTGGCAGCTTGCTGAACTATCCAACAACTGAACTTATTTCATTTTTAGGGTTCCTTGCCCTTCTTCAGCCTATATTTGTCCACTGCTGGACGTAGGCCTCTTCTAATGCACGCCACTGAGTTTAGTCTTCTGCTCTCCTCATGCATTATCTTCTAGCCGCCACCAACAATTCGTCACTCTACTTGGCCACAGGGCGTTCTACACTACGTTTGCCTAAACGTGGTTTCCACTCAAGAATTCGTCTTCTCCGAAGATGTCAGCTCAAGTATATGTACATATATCTCTATGATAATGAGTTAGTTAGGACTAATAATTTACTAGCTTTCGCGCGCGACTTCAGCTGGCGTGCAGTATTTCATGAAAAAAACCTGTGCTTCCTCGTAGTCAAACTATTTAGTCCAACTGGTTTGACCACGAGGAATGGTCAAACTATTAAAATTATCCTCCTGTATCACTGTCAAGTTAAAAATGTGTACAGTCGTCTACACTAATATTATTAAGAGGATAGATTTGATTGTTTGTTTGTTTGTAATGAATAAACTCAAAAAATACAGACCCTATTTTATAAATTCTTTAACACAAAGAAAGCTGAATTATCAGAGAGTAACACTAGCAGTATTTTATTTTTAAAAAATTTGTATTTCCCTTCGAAAATTGTAATAATGTAAACCTTGAGTTATATTATTTCAATTTTCGATGGATTTTTGTTTCTATTTTTTATGAAATTTTAAAAATAAACTCGGTTACTTTTTATCACAAACTAAGAAGGAGGGGTCTTTGTTTATGGAACGTGGCCATGGAAACGAAATCCTGTACGGATTATGAGAAATCTTCATTATGCTGCAATAAAAACATCAGATCATTTGTTAGAGGTTTCTTATAACATAAAGATTAATCCTATCTCAATTTATTCAGAAAACAACCAACATTTATTTCGTTGTGTATTAACTCTATTTGGCATTTTATAATGAACTAGCTGTACCCGCGGTTTGGCACGTGTGGTCATTTCTCTAGGTTAAAAGTACTCTATGTGCTATAATGATGACCTAAAATACCAATATACGTTCTAACATTTGATCAAAATTCCTTCTGCCATCAAAAAGTTTTTTATCGATTGCTCGGCATCTAATCATTGGATTAAGATACCAAGTACTCCAGTTTTTTTTTAAGTCAGACCCTAAACTATCTAACAGTAAAAACCACATCGCAATCGGTCTAGTAGTTTTTACGTGAACAAACATACAGAAACAATTTAAAAAATGTTATATTCTAGGGTAGTAGCTTTATTTTTTTAAATTATCTTCATTGATCAGACTTTTTCGTTCCAATTGCTTTAATATAAGTATAGATAGAAGATCGATTCATCTCTATATTTTTCTTCAGAATGGTTCTTCAGAAGAATTGCTTTCTATGTGTAATAATGTTTTGTGTAAACGAGCAAATGTTATAGGATTTTGCACACGCATGCTCTTCATCGCTTTGTTAAGTTGTGCATTTCAGCTCTCCACGGCATTATTACTGCGATGTCTTTTTCCGTATATGGACCATTGCTTTCTAGGCATTTTATTCTTTAGCCATGTAGTCTCAAAATGATGAAGATATTTTTCGATTTTTCATAATTCCAACAGATCAGATTTTATATAATTCCAACCTTCCTCAATTTTGTCATCGGGCAGCAATGCCGAACATAGTCCGACAACTCTATTTCTATCTTTGCTTTTTTTTGCGTTTCTCCGCTGAAAATTTGTGAAATGATAGAAGCACATTATTGTTTGAACGTCAGGAAAAATAGACACTGTTTTGTCTATTTTTCCTGACGTTCAAACAATAACATTGCTTGCAGCAGTTTCAGAATCATATTGAAAATTTAGGTGACCATTCTGGTATTCTGGAATGTAACAGAGAGAATATATGATTCTTCTGTCTTATCCGTCATTAAAGCATCAGAAACAGGAATCACGTGCGTTGTTGTTGTTGCCGATGATCATAAATCAGCATGAATTCTGTATAATTAGGTGAATGGATTTGGACAACTGAAAAATGTGCCATACCCAAAAAAACTTCTAACTGAACCATTGTTATCATATTGCTTTCGGAGCAAAAAACCCTAATCCAACGTGTTTTGGTAAGATAATCAGCTAAAAGAAACGATTGCAAATGTGTTTTTTTTCTTCTATTATATAAAACCGATTTGACACTGCCAAAAGATGGTAATGGGACTTGACTTTCAGTAGACTCTTTTCTTTATTACTATCTTCTTCATGTCTTAGGTCATCAATGACAATATCAATCTCATTTTTTTTATAATAAGCGTTCAAATGTGTTTTTTGCTTTTTACTATGATATCATCCACACCAATATATAAAAATGAAACGTTGTCTGTTTTTTTGTATGTATGTATGTATGGGGAGCTTTCACGCCATAATGGCTGGACTTATTTTGATGAAACTTGGAATGGAGATAAGTTTATACCCTGGAATAAAACATAGGATACTTTTTATCTTGGAAAATTGTAAGTTTCCTCGGGAAAACTGTAAGGAACGCTTGCCATGGAAATGAAATAATAACAAGTCTGTCAAAGAACATCAAGAGCATTGGTGCTATAATTTTGCATTAGTTTTTAATATCCTAGAAGAACGTAGGATGTTTTTTTTTTCGAGATAAACTGTAGTCTGCGCGTACGAAGTTACGGGCAAAAGTTAGTTCTAAATAAAATAAAAAATAAGACAAATTAGAAAAGGTCAACGCAACAAAAAGTTTTAACTAAATTTTCGGTGCGCGGTGGTCCGGTCAACAGGACTATGAAAAAATAAGTCCTTAGTCCGTCACTGTACAATGTGGACCGGACAACTGATACGTACTACGGGCAAAGAGTGAAAACGGGAGAGAAAATAGAAAGATCAGTGTTCCTACTAGTGTGGAATACTAAAAAAAATGTATAGGTACATAGGACGGACCCTAAAAACGATCATTATTCGCTGATACTAATAATTAAAATACTGTTCCAAACTAGTACTGTTATAATTTAGTATATAGTACGCACCTTCAGAGTGATGGAGCTCCGACACTTATTTTCTCAGATGACTGCAAGCCCAGATAACTTTCCCATTATTGTAAAGACACCATTTATAATACTGCCACCGGTCGTGGAGTAAAACAGTCCACGTTTATGCTTCACATATTTCAAATCCATTTTAACTATGAACATTTTGATAATTTATTATACAACAAAGAACAAAAATGCATTCTATATAATCCTATATCTAGGGTATTGAAAACCAATGCAGAAGTATAGCACAAAAGCTTTTAATGCTTTTTGACAGACTTGTCTACACTAATATTATAAAGAGGAAACATTTGATTGTTTGTTTGTTTGTAATGGATAAACTTAAAAAGTATAAATCATTTTAAAAATTATTTCACATAGAGAAAGATAAATTATCAACGAGTAATTAGCAGCATATTATTTTTCAAAAGTTAGAAAATTACCCAAGGTATCAAATTATGAACAAAAACTCGATTACTTTGTATCACAAACTAAGAAGGAGATACGGGTCTTTGTATCTGGAACGTTGCCATGGAAATTGAATCACAAAACATCTAATAATCATTGACTTAGGAAATGCTCTATGCTATTAATACACGAAATAATAACAAGTCTGTCAAGTACGTGAGTAATAATGCAGTTGTCTATGGTCAAAAGTACTGCTGCCAATGATTTTGAATTATGCTTATTGGCGCTTTTTTAGAAGATACGATGGGTAGGTATAAAAAATGCTAAAAAATATACTTGCGCTACCGATAAACTCAAAAAATAATAACCGATTTAAAAAATTCTAGACGTAGCTTACGTTTCACGACAAACAAACGGACTTGTGCCTCGACACAGCTGCATCCAGTTATTTAAACCCAAGGAGGTTGAATTACGCTTACTTCCCACCCGGTATTTTAAACCAAAGGAAGTTGAATTACACTTACTGGCGTTAAACCTTTTAACAGTAACCGTAATTTAACCTCCTTGCGTTAAATAGAATAATACCATTGACAAAATGGTACGTGAGTATAAAACCTATAAACATAAACATTTTGTGTAAGAAATTGTTGTTGTTCTATTTGTCCAAATAAAGTACCTACTAATTTTATCTTTGTATATATCTACCCGTGTGAAGCCGGGGCGGGTCGCTAGTTAATAATACGTTTCCACGGCAACATCTCATTCCGTTCCTTACAGCGAGTGGTCGACATTTTCCAGTTTTCCCGAGGCAACTTACTATTTTCCGGGATAAAAAGTATCCTATATTGGTCTTTATATTTTACAGTACCTATTTACAAAATTTCATCAAAATCGGATTAGCCGTTTTAGCGTGGAAGCTTCTCAAACAACCAAACAGACCACTTTTCACTTTTATATATTGGTGTGGATAGCCCAGGATTCAGCCACTTCAGAATTAGGTACTGATGTATATGATAGGTTATGCTATACATCCTAACCAGGATATAATATTCTACAAACTTTTATCCCGTGTATCTCCAGTTAGAACGTCTCAAGGTGAATGCTCGGGTTTCGCCGGATCCCGTGACAGCGTAATCCTATATAATGTACTGAGGGTCCCCACTTCAAATATCACGCTGTATTTATGCCGAAGCTATAAAGCTGTACAGCGCCCTTGTGGAGATCTGACCTTTGCGATCGAGATTTAATGTAACTAATTGCTTGAACGACATACTATTAAGTAATTGAAGCTTTTGGGGAAAGGCACGGAGTTTATTATGAAAGCTAACGTGGTTTTTATACATTATATCTACACTCATCATGATCTCAAAAATGCGAACGCACGGCACGTCTCTAACAAGGAAAAAATATGATTACACTGTTTTTTTACTACACAATGCTTTATTTTAATTTTGATCATTATACTCGTAGAACAGTTATGGCCCCGACCAATGAGGGTTTTGGCTATTAATATTTTTCAATAATAGTACAGTTTGTTGACCGGACAATGGAAGTAGAATAAATTTGCCACCGTTAGACATAATTTTTCAAATGTAGGTAATTAATGTTTTATTAATTGTGAAAATCTTTGAGTTAAAAAAATGGATAGTAGTGATACAGATGAAGATTTGACGCCACCAAATATCCTCGAAGTGACAGTAAAACTGACCCATGATCTACTCCCAAATAAGTCAAGGAAACAAACGACAAAACCTACAAGGAATCTTTGGAGTGAAAAATGGAAAATAAAGTTATTTTCAGAAAACGTGACGCTACATTCAGTATCTAAACGACAATATTAGGGCTTCTTCGTTATGGGTGAAATACTTAAAATTTTAATAAGTATCTATCTATATCTGTACTTATAATAAAGCAATAGGAATGAAATAGTCTGTACAAAGAAGATAATCAATAATGAAATGGTCTAGGGTACCTACTTAAAATAAGCTATTGAACAAGAAAATAACATTTTTAAAATTCGTATCTGTCTGTTTGTTAGTTTGTCTGTATGTTTGTTCACGCATCACGTAAAAACTACTGGACCAATTGCGATGCGGTATTCATTGTTAACTAGCTTAGGCTTTGACTTAAAAATTGGAGTACTTTGGTATCTCAATCCGATGATAAGAAGCCGAGCAATCCATAAACATATTTTTGACGGCTGAAGAAATTTAGATCATATGTTGGTATATTGGTATTTTAGGTCTTGATATAGCAGATAGAGTACTTTTAACCTTGAGAAATTACCACGCGGACATCATCTAGTTATAAATAAATGGTTACCTTTGTTAATTCACTTTTATTTTATTTAAAAATAGGTATTGCATGAGTGAAGATAAAGTAGTTTATGCAACTGCATATAATTAGGTATTAAAACACTCGAGTGATACTATTATCACACTTGGCTACGCCTCGTGTGATAAACCCACATTCGTGTATCAATAACCTTAATTATATGATATTTGCATAACGACAAAAACGGGAATTACGATGCGCGCTACGAGCGGTTGCCCGCATTGCGAGACACTATCGCGAGCGTTTCGCACTCTTCTTGAGAGAGACCACCGAATGTGGTTGAAATTATCACGCACGGAGGGTACCTACTCAACAAAAATGTAGAGCAATGGTGACCTAGCGGTACTTTAGTGCGGATTAGAATCCAATGGGTCCTCGGCTCCGCACCAATTACGATAGGTAGGAAGGTGGCCTGTCAAATTTTGTTCTTGTGACTTAGATCTAATCTTGTAAGTACTTACTATTAGTTTTGTGTTAGTTTGTGTCTAATCCCACGTAAGTTTATAGAGATCAGGTTTATAGAAAGTTTTGGTTTAACCCGGGCTCTCCGGCTATTGAATATAATTAATGCTGAACACAGCGATTGAAAATTTTTCACATGTTCTTTGGTGAAATTCACTGATGCTGCCCTTAAATGTGTTAGTAATAAAGTACATTGTCACATTAGATTTGTCTGCCATGATAATGTAAATTTAAATGAAAATTTAAAATTAATAAAAAATCTCAATCTAAAAAAAACTGACGCCAAAGGCCAGCATTACCTCACATGACAAGCAAGCAAGCAAATCTAAACAAGACATAAGTTAAAAAACTACTACTACTACTACTACTGTCGGGTAAAAATTAGCATATGACACTCTTGCGATGAAGGTGAATCGATTTATACCTAGTCAAAATCAGACCAAGTTTTTAGTTTGAACACATAACCGATTATTTGCTTTACCGTACTCAAGGAAAAATATATAGCCTATGATACTCTATACCTGAAGACGAATCGATTGACACATTGCTTGTCAAAATCGGACCAATAGGGGCGACGCTATGATAAACATCCACATACCCACATATATAGATACATACATACATACGTAAATACATACACTTTTAAACTCATTACCTTTCCCTTGCTTTGCCGTAGTCGGGTAAAAAACAGTACCTACCTAATAAAGTATTAGATTCGCAGAACATAGATAATCCCGAATTTATCTCAAGACTAGGTAAGATTAGGTGAATTATGATGATTCAAGTTCTTTCGAAACGTCCTTATAAGGATACTAAACTTCAGTACCTAATAAATACCATTTAATAACCTACAATAAAACTAGTGAGTCTGTGAGCTGTAGACTTCGCGTGTTAGATTATAACATAATATTTAACAATGTAATTAATATTCTCACTGAATAACTTTACCACTTACGGTATCATAACATATTGCTTGTCAAGCCAAAAGTGGCAACCGATTGAATCTATTTGTAAATTTGTCTGTTCTTAAATCTATGGTGACTTTGTAATCTGTGGTAATAAAAAAATATGCTTCTGAACGAAACCGATAATGTGGTTGAATCTATAAAACAACTTATTAAGCAAAAGCTTCGAATTTATGATTATGGAGTTATATAATGATGTTTAAAATGCTTAATAGAGTTATTCATTATTTTAAGTAAAATTACCTAAGTCTTTTGTGAAAAGTTGTGTATTTACTAATTAATGATGGCAGATTGTTATAACTCTGAAATATCTGTAAGTATAATTCCATAAAAATTATAATGATTTAAAATTGTCTTACAATATTTAAAATACGATTATTATGGATATCCAAATGTAAGTAGAAGTGAATTGAACATTTCCGTCACGCCAGACGCCATTGATGATTCCTGATTGGTCGAACTGGTGAAAAAATATTGTGAGGTAGTATGGTATTTTTCGGTTATTTTATAAAGGTGGCTTAGCAATGTTCACTTTTACTGTGGCCGTCGCACCAACAGGACCTTGGCAAGTTAAGTACTATTGATATTAGTTTATTGTTCTGCAAATGTGTCCTTGTCTCATATTTACTGTGTGTAACTGTGGTGTAACTGAGTATTTTTCAAATAGGCACCAAAGAGTATACAAATACTACATAGGCACAGTCAGTTCAATGTGATGTTATTATAACCAATATGGTCAATGTGATTGTGTTCGAAATGATTAGTTTAGGATCATTTTGTTTAAATGCTATTATTGTGCCAGGTGTAACTATGGTGATTGTAAAATGATAATAAAATATCACTATGACCAAGTATCACATATAGGTTGTTAGTATTATAATAATAATGTTTTAATTATAATTGTAAATAATGATGATAAAAAATTTATTCGCTACATAGTTTCTTGCCAGTTCTTCTGTGTAGTGTATTCCGAATCTGGTGGTAGAATCAATAAAAAATATAACAATTACTTTTGTTTGTTTCTATGAATACTCCTTAGGTTATGCAATTCTATTCAGTATATTTTAGATAGGTACAACTTCTGAGTAAATTTCAAGCTTTTATGATATAGCAACTTGCTTGTATATTGTCAGGTTATGAATTAGTTTCACTTGCTATATGGTTAAAAGGTAAATAATAACAACACCATAGCGATGAAACTTTATTTAATATGCCAAAAAAGGTTTGGCCTAACCGTAGGCTTGCCAAACCTATCCCTACTTAAGAATAACATAACCAAACTTAGGTTTGATTTATATAGAGTAATAACGATCATCAACTTATGTCGCTAAATCTATCACGTACAAACTTTTTTGCAAACAATCTAGCAGTGCATAGTAGCGACATCTAGTTACCTCATTGTACAACTAACATTATTAACCAAGGTGCTCCATAAATCACTACCTAGTGGGTAAAGGGCTGATTCCACCGGTAGAAACCTAAAAGTGAGAAATTTACTGCATTTTGAGGGGTAATTCTGCTCATCACGCCGAAGATCCTCATCAGATCTTCACCAAATTTTTATGAGACCGTTTTGAAGTTCCTACCGTTCAAATAAAGAAAGAACCATTGAAATCGGTTCCAAAAAAGGTAGAGATATTAAGTAGCCCCCTTTTTGCTCTTTTTTGGGGGAAGTGTCCCCCCAATCAAAAATCCCCGAAGACTTAAAAATTATAAAATTTTGTTTAACATATATACCAAGTGTTTCGTCTAGATAGGTTCAGAAATGCGACCTGTAGAGGAGCACAGAGATCCGGACAGACAGACATCCAGACATACGAAAACATTTTTGTCCAAGCTGAAACGGAGACGCTTCGCTCGCGGTTCTCGCTCGGTCAACCATGAGAAGTAAGTTTTTTTTTTTTTTTATTACGGACTAGGCAATCGTTTGACCACGATCTCACCTGATGGAAAGCGATGATGTGGTCGAAGGTGTAGCACGCATGCCTAGTAGACACCTATTCACTCTTGACTTGAACACACCGGGGTTATAATTTACCGGAAATACTGACGAGGGCAGGGCATTCCACTCCTTTGCAGTTCTTATAATAAATGAAGAAGCGTAACGCTTCGTTCTTGTGCGAGGTATTTCAACCATGAAAGGGTGGCGCTTTGCTGATCGTCTAGTCGTACGGTGATGGAAAGGTGATGGGGGAATCAGGTTGTGCAGTTCTTGTGCACACTCTCCATAGTGCAATCTGTAGAATACCGCCAGGCTTGCTACCTCACGTCGATGCGCCAGACTTTGAAGCTTACTCTTTACCAGAGTGTCATCCCAAATGAGCCTGATAGCACGTCTCTCTATTGAATCCAAAGACTCGAGCTGATACTTGGCAGAACCGTCCCAGAGGTGGCAGCAGTACTCCATACAAGATCGGAACTGTGCTTGATAAAGATTCAAAAGCTGTCCCGGTGTGAAGTACCGCCTAACCTTAGACTAAATACCTAGTTTCTTTGCAGCTACCTTAGCTACCTTGGCTTTGGATTCAATATAAGACCCAAAATTCAGGTCCGATGTGAGTTCGACACCCAAAAGCTCCAAATGGTGGCCTATTGGTATTATTACACTTTGGAAAGACGGAGATCGGTTTAGAGGACTCTTTTTAGCAGAAAACAAACACGCCTGCGTTTTAGTAGCATTAAACTTAACCAGGTTAGCATCGCCCTAATCAGACACGACAAGTAATTACAGGTATTCCTTTTAAAGTATCAATATTACTGCGGGAGCAACAACGTAAATAGCGCAAATGGCAAGGCCCATTTCCTGACACTTCAGGTCTACGCATAATTTGGTGATCTTCATTTGGAGAGTTTCCTGAATAATAAACGACAACAAGACAATGTACTTACTAAGTTTAGTACAACTTGAGTCCAATCCAAAAACATTTCCCAGGAAAATATTGTTTAACTTCACATGAAGTTTTTCTTTTAGTGAGTAATTAAGGATTCTTTTACCTACATCCCTGTTCCTCAACTTACTTAAGAATACTGGCCAAGTGCGTGTCGGAAACGTATAAACTTAGGGTTCCGTAGCCAGGACCCAAAGCTACCCAACTGTGAAAACTGCATTGCAGTCAGTTATAAGCCAACAAAGTTGTTTTTACGATTGCCACTAAGTTGAATTTATTCATTAGTTTTTTTTGGGTGTATACCTTATGGGTTAGAGGGGGATTTTGGTGGCAAATATATCATAAATGGAACCAACTAGAAAAAGTAAAAAAAAAATATTTGTTAAATAATAAACCTTTTGAGTATTTTTTTAATGCATTGTCACTTTTTATATTTTTAAGTTTTCTTTCGTTCTTCTTCTTTTTTTTAATGCGTTGACACTTTTTACATATTATTTTTGCGTTGTCATCGTTTTATGAGCACCCTGAAAGTTTCAGCAGGATAGCTAATCGGGAGGTGGTCGAAATTTGAATTGCAAGATTCCAGGAAAGACAGATATACATAGATACAAGTGAAGTTAAATAAAAGCTTTTAAAAAAGCTGTCAAAGAAACCTCACTATAATTCTATATAATCTATTCAAAGAAAAAAAAAAGAAAAGAATAAAGAAAAAAAAAAGAGAAAAAAGAAGAATAAAGAATATGTTTCTTATTCACTTTTCATGTATAAATATAAAATATAATGTATTCGGGACAATTCCACACCAATTACCTAGTCCCAAACTAGGATACCCTGTAATATGGACACTAGATAACGGATAAACATACATAAATACGAATATAAACATCCATAACTAGGAAACAAACATTTCTGCTCATCACACAAATGAGTGGCCCTTACAGGATTCAAAACCCGCGACCGTTTGATTTCATTCCTAGGGTTACTAGCCACTAGACCAACCATATGGCCGTTGCGGTCTCGGTTTAGAATAAGACCCCTCCCAATCCTCCCGTGGATGTCGTAAGAGGCAACTAAGGGATTATACACCGGAAGATGGGCAGCAGCGTCCTCCGAGCACATTTGCTACACTGCGGTCACCAATCCGCCTGCCAAGCGTGGTGACTATGGTCGAATGGCGACCACGAACAAGCAAGCGAAGTGTGGGGAGGCCCCCCCACACGATGGACCGACGACATTGTAGCCATCGCAGGAAGTCGATGGATGGAGGTGGCACAAGATCGCTCGTCATGGCGCTCTTTGGGGGAGGACTATGTTCAGCAGTGGACTTCTAAAGGCTGACATGATGATGATGATGATGATGAGACCAACCAGCCGTCATGTATAGGAGTCAACAAAGGTTATCTTTTTAATATATTTTTTATAGAACTATTTAGCGGTTATAAATATTTATTCGTGTCAAATTTCGATTTTATAGATTTAATAGTTTATGAATAAAAAGTAACTTACAAAATCAGACTTCAATTCGTTTAAAACTTAAAAAAATAAATACTTGAAATTTATTGAGACCTGTGCCAGGTGAGTGCCTACTTACATAATCAGTCGGTTTGGGCGTAGCATAGACCTATTTTTTTAAATTATTTATTTCTTTTAAGTTTTATACGTTTTGAAATCGGTTTATTAGATTCCTTACTTTTGAGTTTCGATCAAGTAGGCCTAAGAAACTGAACTTACTCCGTTCGCCAAGAAAAAAGTCATACTGATAACAGTCCAAACTACTGAATCAGTTTGATAAAACGAAAACTATTACTTAAGTTGAAAGATATTGAAACTACTACTAATATTACAAAAATTGACATCATTAATCAAGAATTATTAAGAACTACGGAACCCAAAAATAAAAAAAAACCGTTGAATTATCAATTTGGTCAAAATAGGAAGGAAAAATAACTGTCTGGAAAGTATTGCTACTGAAACTAACAACAGCGTGATTCATTAAAACTTAGAACGGTTATGTTCACGAGATAAACAAGCAACAAATGTATATTAAAGAACTAATCTAAAAACCACATGTTATATTAGAATATATAGTTATCTAATTGTGAACTACCATGAAAGTTTCAGCCCGATAGCTAAAGTGAAGAGTGCGGGATGTGCTCCAAATTTCATTTGCAAGATTCCACTTGGACAAACTAAAAACAAGTAAGTTATGATAGAAAACAAGAGCCTAATAGAATGTGTCTGCCTCTTAACTCAAGGAAAACCCCTACTGTAGCTTATTTTCTATTAAAATACAGTAACTAGGTAAATACAGGTTACTATGGTTAATATTACCCAATAAAGTAATATGTACATACTTACAGAACTAAAAGGGAGACCAATGTTCATTCCGCCAACCCCGAATACCTCAAACGAAAATATACTCCTGTCCCTATAATCACCGTTCACGCTTTTCATTCAAATAACCACCGCAATACACCGCGATATACGCGACATATTGGTTATTTACCTGCCTTAGAACACCAATACTCAAAACCATTAGTCCGGTAAACCCACAAATACCACAGGGAAGAATTTAATAGATACCGCAAACACACATGATAGATGCTGGATTTGCGGAAATCGTTACCCAAAGATATGAAAGAGAGAAAAATTACGTACCAAAAAATCATTGTACAGTATCTGTGCCCCACGGCTTTGCCCGCGTATTCAATGATAATAGGAATCTTAAATGTTACTGCAAAATGTTTTGATGTGTTAGCCAATCTACCAAAATTTTCCTGATTTTTCGCTTTCACTTATCTTTTTCCAAAATAAATGTATTTTATGTTTATCTCTTATTATACGTACCTATATTCAAAATTTCATACTAAGCCGTTTTTGGATTTACAATTTACGGTTTTTTTTATTTTCCGGTATCTAAAGTATATTTTTTATACTTTATATCGTACAGTATCTAAGTATTGTAAAATTTTATAGAAGTCGGTTTAGGCAGTTTTATTCCAAAGCGAGTACACCCAATCTATCAAAAAAAACCTGAATTCACTTAAGCTTTTCCGTTATAAATGTATTTTATGTTTATCTCTGTATTGTACGTAAGTATACCGTACCTGTAATACCTTGTAAATCAATGAATGCAGACATTTTGCAGTTTTCCCGTGGCAATTTTCTTTTTCCGAGATAAAAATTACCCTATGTTGATCTATGTTATACACTGTACATACAAATTTCCATCCCAATCTTTCCAGCTTTTTTGGCGTGAAATCTCCCAAAATAAAGAAACAGACAACGTTTCACTTTTATATATTAGAGGGAATTATTATCAGTCATAAGATGTCCACTGCTGGACAGCAGCTGCTTGCTGTTACCATCCAGCGACGTCTGTCCACCTCGTGGCGGGTCGTCGAAGGAAGTACAACCACTGATGATGAACGCATGTCGATTGCATAAAAATCGTCAATTTTGTGATTTTCGTAATGTGCTCGCTATTGGCTCGCTATTTAGGCTCGAATGCGGGCCGGGAACTGCTATTGATAGATTTCGACTAGAAAACTATAATTTATTCTGTGCCATAATAATTATATTTTGACGCTGATGCTTGATTGATAATTATTATCAACTTTATTTCAGTGGCAACACTGATTTTCGGAAGCCATAGCGCGTCCATGCTAATGCGTTGCTTTTGCTATAAAACTGTGATTGTATACCTTATTAAGTAGACTAATAAAGAGTTCAATCCTAGTGGCAAGGCTGTTTGACAATAGATAACAGACTTGGGGCCCTGAATGCTAACAGCTAGCAAATGCTCGTTGTGGTCTTTATTTAGAGGGGGGCATAATGTTCAGCAGTTGAAATATTCCGGCTGATGATGACGAGAAATAGGATCATTGCTCCTACTTTTCTTGCAGGATCTTGCGGCATCTAGTCCCTTTAAATCTGTGGTCAAAGCCGATTCCACAAGGGAAATAATATTTGATGTTATTGCACATTATCCGGGAGATTACTCCCCGGATGTGATTGTGTAGAGGGACCTCTATCCCATTAATTTAATTATCTGTCCTATTGCCGGTTGTAATACTTAGGTACGCCTGGCTGTAATACGTGTAGGAATTTAAGTGGTGCCCATTTACCTTACGTTATGTTGATCACCTGACTTTCTGAAGCCCATGCTAAGCCTCATCATCATCATCAGCCTTTAGAAGTCCACTGCTGAACATAGGCTTCCCCCAAAGAGCGCTATGACGAGCGATCTAGTGCCGCCTCCATCCATCGACTTCCTGCTATGGCTATAATGTCGTTGGTCCATCGTGTGGGGGTGGGGGTCTACACTTCACTTGCTTGTTCGTGATCGCCATTCAAGAACCTTTATTCCCCAGTGGTTGTCGGTTCTGCGAACTATATGGCCTACCTATTGCCACTTCAACTTGCAAACTCTGGGAGCTTTGTCGGTAACCTTGGTTCTTCTTCGGATTCCTCATTTCTGCTAAGCCTCACAATGGAATAAATATTTTTATTATAATTTGCATGTTTATATAGAAAAAAACATGAATGATCAACTACTTCGTTAATACTAAGTCTAATGACATCACTCATGATCATCATCATCTACACAGTCGAGCAATAATAATTATGTAAGCGTATAGATTTTTAGTTCTATGTAGGTAGGTAAACATTTAAATGTTAGGCAAACGAAGTTTTGAACAAAATATGATTATCTACTTAATCATAACCATCCAACTATATTAGTGGTTCTGTGAGCTGTAGACCTCGCGAGTACAAACTTTTTTGCAAACAATCTAGCAGTGCATAGTAGCGCCATCTAGTTACCTTACTGTAAAACTAAAATTAATAACCAAGGTGCTCCGCTCCATCAATCCTTACATAGCAGGTAAATTCGACTGGTAGAAACCTAAAAGTGAGCAATTTACTGCATTTTGAGGAGCTATTCTGCTCATCGCTCCAAAGATCCTCATCAGATCTTCACCAAATTTGTATGAGGCCAACTTAAAGTTACTACCTTTCAAATAAAAAAGAACCATCGAAATCGGATCTAATAAGGCGGAGATATTCAGTAGCCCTCTTTTTGCCCCTTTTTGGCGGCGATCAAAAATCCCCAACGACTAAAAATTCGTTTAACCTGTATACCAACTTTTGTCTAGATCGGTTGAGAAATGCGACCTGTCGAAGATAACAGAGATCCGGACATACGAAAGCTTTTTTGCCCAAGCTGAAACTGAGACACTTCACTCGCGCTTCGCGTTCGCTCGGTCAACTATGTCAAGCTATGTAGTAACAGGTAGGTACATTTTGTATCTTGTGTTCTTGATAATGTAAGGTAAGCACACTCCAATTTGATAGTTACTTGCATAATTTTCAACAGAATTTCTAGGATGTGTTTGTATAGGTAATAATGTACCTAAACTATCATAACCAACTTGCCTCCGATATTGTAGAAATGTTACAATACAGGTCCAGGAATTACTTCCAATTCATTGCTCGTGAATGTAGCTGCACTACTAAGACCAATAAACTCGTAAACTACTTTTAACCGGAAGTTTAGTAAAATAAGCATTAGGACAAGGCGCCCCTTTTCTCTAAGAAAATTAGTCAAACTGCCAAAAATACAATGTATTCATTCCAAGATTGTAACACACAAGCCATTCGTAAAACCGCGTTGATACATCCACAGACAAAAGCGTTTGCTATTCGGCACCCATACAACGCCTAAATGTCTTCGGAGAGTCCTACGTGATCCGCGTCAGTAATTGTCAGTTTAAGGCCTCAGTGACGACCGAGCATTAGAGCGTGCGGCAGAGCGGACAAGCGGGGGGACAGCGTTCATATCAAATCATTTATACGTAGGCCCTAGGCATGTGCCTAAGTGTCCTGAATGGAAAGCCCGGGAGAACGTCGAGCGTACTGCGGTCTATGACTGTTATAGCTCAGACACTTTATATTTACTAGTTTTACTCTATGAGCTGTAGACCTTGCGAGCAGAAACTTGTTTGCAAACAATCTAGCGGTGCACAGTAGCGCCATCTAGTTAAATTATTGCAAAACTAGCATTGATAACCAAGGGCTCCATCAATCCCTATCTATTAGATAAAGGGCTGGTTCCACTGGATTAAACCTAAAAGTGAGCAATTTACTGCATTTTGAGGAGCTATTATGCTCATCACGCTGAAGAACCTCTTCAGATCTTCACCATATGTTTATGAGACCAACGTAAAGCTACTATGAAAAGAACCATCGAAATCGGGTCTAATAAGGCGGAGATATTCAGTAGCTCCTTTTTGCCCCTTTTTGGGGGAAGTTTGTTTGATTTGGGTGGGTACCCAATCAAATATCCCCGAAGACAAAAAAAAACGCTTAACCTGTATACCAAGTTTTGTCTAGATCTGTTAAGAAATGCAACCTGTAGAGGAGAACAGCCGGAGATCTGGACAGTGCGCGGACTGACATTCGAAACCATTTTTGCCCAAGCTAAAACGGAGAAAACTGGCTCGCGCTTCGCGCTTGCACGGTCAAAAAATTGCTACAATTTAAACTGAACTTTTGAGATCCTCGTACTGACCACCACAAAATATACCTATTTCATTTGCAAAAGTGATAAATACTCACAAAATTCAACAAACCTTAACAATCAGGGGCGGGTCCAACTTGGTTTTTGTATATTGACAAAGACAATGCATGCCGTTGAAATATATATAAGAAGTAACTTTGTGGATAATTTTAATCAAATCAATCATTTATTTGCAAGAATACATTACTATAACAATTCAGTTCTTAATGTTTGTTTGTTTGTCATATGAGGTAGTGCTGCCCTCTGGTGTCAGACTTTATCAGGCTGATTAATAGCACTCGTTCAGCCATGTCAGAGGCCGGAGGGCCTCTGACATGGCTGAACGAGTGCTATTAATCAGTAACAGCCGGGACCAACATCTGAACGTGCCCTCCGAAGCACGGAGCGATAGAAAACCGCACATAACTTAGAAAAGTCATTGGTGCAGAGCCTAGGATCGAAGCCGATATAGTTGGATTCTAAGTTGCACTAATGAACTATTAGGCTACCATCGCTCTTATATAGTTATTATTAAATTTAAATGTCATTGTATTCAGCCTGCAAACAAGCGTGCAAATAAGTATTTAGATTTAAAGATTACTTAGTGACCGCAAACTGGTAAATTCGTTTGGCAAATATTGTCATATGGGCATGTAATGGGAATCAGTTATATGCAAGCCTTCAAAAACTTTATCCAAACGTTGACACTGCATTGAGGTACGTGAACTCAGTAAACGCTTTCTCGCCTGCCGCCCAACCCGCCACACGCTCGGCACTGTGTGTGTTGCACCTTAAATGTCAGTATATCAGGGCGCCATCTTATCCGGTTGTATCTTATTAGGAGTGCTTCTTATCCGGGTTTCAACTTTGAAGGTTATGCGTTATTTGTGTAGGTTCCGTAGTTATTTGTGTTACTAATAGAGTGACTAGTGGGTAGGAAAGGTTACCTTTAGGTTGGAATTTCTAAAATTGAGCGTTCCTCTAAGACTTTTAAGTAAGTTATGGTCTGGAAAGGCAACAGTCACGTCGCGGCATACATTTATAATGTTAAGGTTTCTATATGACAACCCAAACCAATACAAATGTCAAGAAATATAATATTTTTCTAGCATTTTTCTGATATATTTCTAGTATTTTTCTAGTATTTTTCTAATATTTTTCTATCATTTTCTGATATTTTTCTCGTATATTTCTGATATTTTTCTTGTTCTTTTTTGATATTTTCTAGTATTTTCTGGGTTTTTTCTCGCTATAATATAATTTATATACAATAAATATTCAAATAAAACATACATATAAATATTGGAAGATACATATGAAATAAATGTATACATATACATATGTTTTCATTATATTTTCTGATGGAGATTTTGTTCAATGTTCGCTGAGAACAGTTGTGTCACTCGTGACTGCGTGATTTAGTATAAAGTGCAATTCAACATAAAAGTCAAAGCGCGATGACCCAGTTATTGCGCAATGCTTGCGATTAAGACGAATTATATTGCTAATTTGGGATAAAAATGGGATCCTCGAAGCAAATCAAAACACATATAGCAACAGAAAATGAACGTCTTTTGTACGATACTATATTCCAAGAACGAGCCGAGCATGAAAAATTGCAAGGCCTAGATAAGGACTTAAAAAGTCAAATAGAGATTCTTCAGCAACAGCTGAAATGTCTTGCGGAGACTAAAACATCGGAGCCTGCAGCTGCAACAATGGAGATTTCTTCCCCACGCGCTTCATATAGCACGAAAGAAGAAGATCTAGCTCGAGAAACTGAGTGGATTCGAATAAAAACAAGAAAGAAAAGAAAAATGAACACCTCACCCACTCTAGATGAAACTAGCAATTACGTCAAATCAAATCATTAAAAATAAATTTTAAAAAATACCTTTTCTACCACCCATTATAGTGGATGGCATTAACCTTCGGTCAGTTGCACATTTTTTGTTTACGCGGTTGGTCGCGTGGGGTCTCTGAAGACCCCAAAAATAAACAGCCTAAAAAACACCTATCTAATTATATTTTCCTAATTATCTTAGCAAATTATTGGTTATTAACCTAATTACAATAAAACTATAACAAGTTACGTAAAAAATATTCTTTTATTTCTGCCTTAAACTTACAATCTAAAAGTAGGAACATAAATTTCTCTCCTTGAGATCACAATGACAAAAAAAAAGTTTTAATATAACTAAATCCAGGAACTTCTCCTTTTAATAAATCTATATACAATAACACTAAAATAACGTAAAATTTGGAAAACACCAACAAAAAAAAACATAAACTTTTACCAATTGAAGTCAGTATTTTTTTTACTGATTATCTTTTTGAGCACAGTCGGTGCATACCGTTTTAGTATGTGTTGGGCATATTATACCTTTACAAAAATGGCAGACAGATTTGAATTTTCGATCTGTTTGTCTTGGGCAATGAATGCAACGCTTTCTCATAGGCACGAAATTATTTTCATTGTGTTGAACATCCTGAAGAGGAGGTATGAATCGTCTCATAGTTTGTTTCAATTCTCGAGGCAAAGTAGAAACGGTGGCCCGCGATTGCAATTGAGGACGACACAATGCAAAGGTTTTCAAAAAATACTTTCGGTTCATTTTGTTATCTGAACTCACGGTATCCAATATTATGTGGGCATTTAGAGCTCCAACGTCAAGGAATGTGAAGAACAGCCTCAGTGGCTATTGGTAGCAAACACGAGCGATGGAGTAAGTGCCGATAAGTTTGTCCACCACGTCGACTCCTCCTTTCGTTTTATTGTAGAACTTTATGATTTCTGGAAGCTTTTTCTCAGAATTTTCATCCACTTCGCCATCATCGTGCATTGTTGAAAGTAATAGTACAGCCTTATCCTTCTTTGGGCTGTAGGAGAGCAATGTCCCTGTCGGCTGATAACCGAACACTGTGGAGAGTTCTTCCAATCATTTTCGCTTGAAGTCGTTTGGTATCTCTGGTTATTTTTCCTCATTGTGCCTACTATTGTCAAGTTATAATTTGTTAGTAATTGTTCAGCCAAGGGTACACTAGTGAAACAGTCCATAGTCACATTTCTTCCAGTTCCTGCAAGTGGCTCTAGTATTCTCTTGACAAGTGTACTTGTTGTCGTATCCTGAAAATAAGGGCCTTCAGGCTGCTTTCCGACGTATATTTCTAAGTTTTTGGTATAGAAGGTTACGGCATCTACCAGAGAAAACAGCTTGATCCTGTATTTTGCTGGCTTACTGGGCATGTATTGGCGAAATCGACACGATCCTCTAAAACTCTCCAGCATTTCATCAATGGTAACATATTCACTATTTTTGTAATATTTTTCACAGTTCTTCATGAATCCTTCATAAATCTGCCTAATCGGCGCCTGTTTGTCAATAGACTTTCGATCTGAACGAGTATGTATGTCACCAAAACGAAGAACTCTGAGTAAAAATTTAAATCGCTGCTTAGACATCACAGCGCGACATTTTTCGATCCTAATGCCATCAGCCATCCAAACTTCATCAATCGAAGTATGTGATGATTTATGTATCCCAATTAGATACATAATTCCAATCAATGCTTTCAGTTCAATCAAATTCGTATGTTCGCAATCTCGTGCTCTGTCAAAATTTGTCTGTACAGATTCTAGCTTTATATTAGTGCAATCCAAAATATGCTGCAACATATCTTAGTCCAAAAATAGAAGCCATGACTTCAAGGAACCACAAACCTCCCGCGCTGCACCTTGTGGACCTGGTTGCTCCGTAACTATATTATGTCTCCTAGTTCTAGCACCTTGTGGGTAAGGTGTCTTCCTCCATTTGCAAATTATTTTGTAGGTGCCATTTCTCTCCCTCTTTTTGACGATGAAAAAGTTTTATGATAATATATTTATCAAGGGCTTTTCATCATCATCACTATACGAACTTTCCAAATCTATGTGTTGTTCATTCGATTCCAAAACCACATGCTGTTCTTCCAACGATTCCAGAACCTGACGATGCTCACGCAATGATTCCGAAATCTCAAACAGTTCTTCCGGTGATACCTCATGTTGTTCTGTAGGTTCATCTTCACATTCCTGCTCAGAATCAGTGTTATGCTCACTCCTTTCATCCGGGTATATACCGTTTTCACCTTCTTCATCATCACTACCACCGTAAACATCGTTACTTTAATCATCTAACCAGCTTAATATACGACGTTGTTGTTCTTCGTCCATTTTACAAGTTAATTAAATCTAAAACAACAACAAAAAAAGTATTTTTTTGTTGTTTTAGATTTAAAACATGTTACGAAAGAAATCTAAACTAAAAAAATCAATTCAATTTTTACTTGCAAACCTCAGATAATCATATAGTAGACCTTAAGAATAAAGGATATAAAATTATAGAAGCAGTTAACAAATTGAGTTAGAAAACTAAAGAGCCGCTCAATGTGTTCGAAAATAATGAGGAAATAAATAAAGTCTACAGTATTTCAGCTGTGTTGGGGTACAAAGTAGAAATTCAGCCAATAAAAACCAAAACACAAACCCAAAATCACAAAATTGGTCCCACAATGTAAAAAATGCCAGGCGGACATACGCAAAAGTACTGCTCCAAAGAACCTAGATGCGTAAAATGCACGGGTAAACATCATACTAAGGACAGTAAAAAGCGAAGAGACGAGAAACCAAAATGCGTCCTCTGTTGAGCTCCACATACGAGTACAGCTAACTGCAGGGGATGTGCGATAGCCAAAGAAATTCAGCATATACGTAATAAAAAATCGAACCCAAAAATAGTAGTACCGCAACAAAACGTACCTACTGTAAGACAAGGTGGCTATAGCCAAAATGAAACAAACATTAAAAAAAAACTACAGATAAGAACATCTCATTTGCCCAAGCTGCCGCTAAGGGCACATCACGGGTGCCTCAGCCTGATAAGATTGTTAACAGTGACAATAGCTAGATGATATCTTGAAGTTCATGGCACCATTCGACGAAAGATTGAAAAAAATTGAAAATAGCACTAAATCGGCTACATCCAAGACAAAAAAATGAATCACACACTGAAAATTAAGACATGGAACTCGAATGGACTACAAAAACATCAAAATGAATTACAGGTAGTCTTAGATATAGAAAACGTGGACGTGTGTCTAATATACGAAACGCACTTCACGAAACAATGTTATGTAACGTTTAAAGGATACAAAATGTATCATGCACTACACCCAAATAATACTGCAAAAAGTGGTAGCGCCGTCATTGTAAAAGAAAACTACGAAGAAACTAAATAAGAAGAGAAAGAAATTCAAGCTGTAGCGATATGTGTCAAAACCAAGTGATATCCTATAACAATCTCAGCCATCTACTGTCCTCCTCGGTATGCGATAAAAAAGAACAGTATCTCAGCTTTATATAGCGCCTTGGTAATAGATTTGTCTTAGGAGGTGACTTCAATGCTAAGAACACGTATTGGGACTCCAGATTAACCACTACTAAAGGCAAAGAGTTATTCAGTGCGATAAAAAAGTTCAAATGTGTTTTTTTTTATTTTGTGAGTCATGGATGTTGATATTCGTATTTATGTATGTTTATCCGTTATCTAGTGCCCTTATTACAGGGTATCCTAGTTTGGGGCTAGGTAATTGGTGTGGAATTGTCCCGAATATATTTATTTATTTATTTTTATTTTATTTCGTCTACTGGAAAGCCCACTTACTGGCCGACTGATCCAAATAAAATTTGTGACCTTTTAGACTTTTTCATAACGAAAAATGTATCATCGTGTTATTTAAAAACATAATAAAGCTATGATATGAATTCAGATCACTCTGCAATATATTTATTAATAAGCATAAGCATCTTATATAAGGAAAAAACTCTGACCCTAGTTAATGAGTCTACAGATTGGGAGAGCTTCAAGATGGACCTAGATTTTTGTATAGATCTCAAGGTTCCACTCAAAACACCAGAACACTTGAACATAGAAATAAAAAAGTTCGTTGAAAACATCCAACAAATAGCTTGGAAAAATACACCAAACGCATATAAGAAGACCAAAGGAAACACGTACCCCATAAGGACCATAGAACTTATAAAAGAAAAGAGAAAGCAAAGAAAAATATGGCATCAATTTCAATGTCCTGAAGACAAAAGAAAGCTTAATAACTTAACAAAAAAGGTTGACAGACTAATCCAGGATTTCAACGATGACTCCACTAATAAGTATCTTGAAAAGCTAACTAGTGACCGGAGTACAGATTACTCTTTATGGAAAGCTACAAAGAACTTAAAAAGGCCTATTACTTACGTACCACCAATTAAAGATAAACATGGGAAATGGGCAGTTAGCAATGATGAAAAGGCTCAACGATTTGAAGAGCACTTAGAAACCATCTTTCAACCAAATGAAGCTCTTACTTTGGAAGATACTATGCCACACAAAGATGAAAGTAATATCAAACTAGTTACACCTAGAGTGATTGTAAGAGAAATTAAACTAAGTGTAAGTCCACGAAAATGTCCTGGGTATGATTTAATATCAGGAGAAATACTTCGTTATCTACCAAGAAAGGCTATAGTGAAGTTAACGACCCTTATTAATGCCACTCTAAGGTTGAAGCATGTACTAGACTTATGGATAGTTGTGGAAGTAATCATGATATTAAAACCTGGGAAACCGCCCCATGAAACCACATCATATAGGCCAATCTCCTTGCTCCCCATAATGGCAAAGCTTTTTTGAAAAGTTGTTACTCAAAAGGCTGAAACCAATCATAGATAGCAAAAATTTAATACTAGAGCATCAGTTTGGTTTTCGAGAAAAGCACTCGACTATAGATCAAGTGCAAAGAATAACAAACATCATAGAAAACACTCTTGAAGGTAAAAAAGTATGCTCTACAGTATTTCTAGATGTGGCGCAAGCTTTTGATAAAGTGTGGCATGAAGGCCTTATACATAAACTGAGAAATATGCTACCAAAACATTCTGCGGATATCCTAGAATCGGATATATCAAATAGAGTATTCAGAATAAGACAAGAAGATGCATTGTCAGAACTTAAGGAAATAAAAGCTGGAGTACCTCAAGGAAGTGTTTTAAGTCCGGTCCTATACCTGCTTTACACTTGTGATATTCCTGAGCTAGAAAATAACACCATCGGGACCTTTGCTGATGACACTGCTATAATGGCAGTAGGAAGTACCCATCAAGAAGCAGCAGAAAAGGTCCAAACAGCGGTCAATCGAGTCTATGACTGGACTAAACAATGGAAGATGAAATTAAACGAATCCAAATCAATTCACATTGAATTCAGCAACAAGAAACAGGAATATTCTCCAGTTTATATAAATGATAAACAAATTAAGTCCCATTTAAATATATAAGTATAATAATAAACAGATTCCATACGAGAATACAGCCATCATACCATACCACCAACCATAAAGTATCTCGGTATGACGCTTGATGCGAAGCTTCGCTAGAAAACGCACGTCAAGAAGAAAAGAGAAGAGTTAGAACTGCGATTCAAAAGAATGTATTGGTTGCTTGGAAGATACTCCACGCTGTCAACACACTATAAACTATTATTATACAAGCAAGTCCTAAAGCCAGTCTGGACTTATGGTATACAGCTGTGGGGGCTACACCAAACAGAGCAATACATTAATTATTCAACGCTTCCAGAACAATGTACTAAGGGAAATAGAGAATGCACCTTGGTACATAAGAAATAACGATCTCCATCGGGACCTCAAAATAGAGTTCGTTGACAAAGTAATCAAAAAGTATGCAGAATCTCACGACCATAGACTTCATCACCAAGTGAACATAGATGCAATCTAGCTCCTCGATCACTCTGACATAGAATACTTAAAACTCTTAAAAGGGCAAAACCGTTTGAGTTAGTGTAGTGTATATTATTGTATTCGTGTAGTGTAGTGTGTAACAAGTACTACTTATAAAGTAATCATTAACAATGTGACTTCACCTTAATAGAGACTATAAGAAAAGTGTTATGGACACATTCTTAGTAGGTATACTCAATGTAAAAGTACAAATTACTTATTAGCCAAATCGTGGCTAGATTGTAATAAAAATAGGGTGCGTAAGTCTTACGTACTCTAAGAATAAGGAAAAAATATATATATTTTATGATATGTTTCTGGTTCAGTTCCCCTTTTTCTGTTTTTTTTTAAATATATTTCTGATATTTTTCTAGTATTTATTTGATATTTTCTGATATTTTTTCTAGTATTCTACTGATATTTTCTGGCACTTTTCTCGTTTTTGTCTGATATTTTTCTAGTATATTTTCGTATATTTTTCTAGTTTCTTCTGATATTTTTCTGGTACTTCACTCGTTTTTGTCTGATATTTATTTAGGTATTTTACTCGGATTTTTCTTATATTTTGCTCTTATGTTTCTGATATTTAGCCGCCTTTTTACCCTTTTTTGGGGGAAGTACCTCCCAATCAAAATACCCGAAGACTAAAAAAATTCAAAAAATTCGATTTACCTGTATACCAAGTTTCGTCTAGATCGGTTGAGAAATGCGACCTGTAGAGGAGAACAGCCAGAAATCCGGACAGACATCCGGACATATGAAATATTTTTTGCCGAAGCTGAAATAAATACGCTTCGCTCGCTTGGTAAATTAATTTAAAATTACTTATACACATTATTAAGCACATCAATGTTTCTTTTATGTTTATATAATAAACAGGTTCCTTATCAACTCCTATTTTTGTTCTATTGAATTATAATAAAATACTTCTCTAACATTTGTTAAGTGGTAGATTGGACAATTAAGCACCCAGGGCCTGCAGTCTCGACATGTAGATAGTAATTGCTGTACAATCAAAATCTGTATATACCGTTGACAATCGTTAGCTATGACAGTTATTGTCAAAAGCTATCGATTGGCATCGGTATCTGTACTGACATTGATCATGACTGACATTGATATTTGGCAGATAATACCAAATTTCATTATAAACGGACTTTGCGACAAATTTCGGTTGTAAAGCAATCGCTGTCGATGTCGTGACCAAAGAGAATATTGGTCGAGACTGCAGGCAGGCCCAGATGACGTTTATTCTCAGAGGTGCATAAATTATAATCAGTTTTAAAGAACAATGGCGAACTCCCATACATAGTTTTATGTCAGTATAATTCACGGCGTCTTTAGGACAAAAATATCGCTAGTAATTCAGCATCATTTCCTGAGATTGTTAGTCTAAGATTTTTTTATCGGGGAGGCCAGGAATAATTGTTATTTGGCTTCAAAGTTTTGTAGATTATGTTACTGTTAACAACTTTTGAAACAAGTCTTATAGATTTGAATTATTTTATCTGCATAATTAGGTAGGCAATTAAGTATTTACCTATGCGTGATAAATAGAATGTTTAAAAATATTGTAGTTTAACAGACTAGCCTTTTGAATAATAATTATTATGAAGCTGTTACTGCCTAGCAAGATTACAAAACAGTATGTTTAGATATGTTGCTGTTGTTTCACTGTGCAGGGAAACAGTCGTCTAATATTAGCACAAATATTTCGCAACAAATCCTAAATAACAACCATAACCTAACAGCAATGCCTTACTTACTTCCTCCATAAACTATAATGCATTGTATTCTCTTTGCTAAAATGATTTGTTTCTAGGTTTTATACGTTTTATATTGATGTACCATTTTGTTTAGAGTATGATTCTGTTTAACGCAAGAAGGCTGAATAACGCTTTCTGATAAAAGGTTTAACGCCAGTAGGTGTAATTCAACCTCCTTTGCCTTAATAAACCAGGCGGGAAGTATACTGTTTTGATGATTTTGACGTCCGAACCGGAAACGTCATTGTATTACCTTTTTTTTTCACCCATTGGGCAGGCAACAAGGCCGGTAAAACCCGTAGACAACTAGACAGCTTCCATCACAGTCATACAAGAAAGAGAACAACATATGCATAGGTCTTGTGAAGAAATGAGACAGAACGATATGATATTTTGTTGCAGGTCGCGTGCCGGCTTTTTCAAGACAGCTTCCATCACAGTCATACAAGAAAGAGAACAACATATGCATAGGTCTTGTGAAGAAATAAGACAGAACGATATGATATTTTGTTGCAGGTCGCGTGCCGGTTTTTTCAAGTTCAGCACACCTCTGTGCTAAAAAAAATTACAGTTCGCCATAGTTTTGTGTGAATTGTGAGAAAAATAATTCTGCTTGGTGTGTTGCCTGCATTCGAAATGAAAGTTTTCTAGACCCTTTTAATATTCTGTGCCCAAACTACACATTTGTTATTATTAAAATGATTTAATTGCATTTGTTCTCATTTGTATCAATAGTGAATTCAATTTAATGTAATATCGTACGATGTTGTTAATATGTATACAGAATAGAAAGTTTACTCAAGAGAGCAAGGGCACCTACAACTACTTAAATGCCCGAAATATCAAAACTGTGTGAGCGATGTCAGAGGCCCTAAGGTGGTCTGACAAACTTTGACACCAGAGGCCCAGCATTACCTCATACGACAAACAAACAAACTATGAGAAGATCTGAGAAGTGGATTTTGGAGACAGTTTGATTAAAATTTAAAGATTTTGGAAAAAATGTACACTGTACATTGTGCAAGAAAAATGATAATATTAACAAAAAATGAGCGTTCCTTTTCCTTTTGTGGAACAAAAGTCTATATGAGATTATTATCGGTTAGAGTAGGTACTAAAAAAGTTCCATAATATTGAATGGTTATTACCATACATTTGAGTACAAAATGATTGCAGAAAATCAAAGTGTGACAAATAATGATAGTAGAAAGAAAAACTAATCACTATCAAGGAGACCGACCAGCTATCTTCCTGTCTAAATTATTGCAGTCAGACAAGAAGAGAGCTGGTCGGTCGGGAATTAATGATTTTCATTATGGGCGTATTTTTGCAATGTGTTCGCCGCGACACCACGTTCTTATGTTGAAACGCACTGTTTTAGACCATGGTCACTATCACGGATCAGGTTATTCCAAAATAAATGATTATTTTATAAAGCATCATGGTCCATCATGGATGACCATGGTATACATATATGGACCACGTGCAGGGCGTGATAATGGTGCATGTCACAAGTATGTATGTATAATTTTTCATGCATGACACACCATATTTAATCTGATTATTTTACGCTGAGGATGGACCACCATGGATGACAATGGTATATAAATAAATAAATATATTCGGGACAATTCCACACCAATTACCTAGCCCCAAACTAGGATACCCTGTAATATAGGCACTAGACAACGGATAAACATACATAAATACGAATATCAACATCCATGACTCAAATACAAATACAAAAATGTTTACTGGTACTAAAATTTTTGATGAGTCACAATTGAAATGAGTCTCTGACTCTTAAAATAGGTGAGTATACCTGCGTCAGTGTGTGTAAGAGCCAGGTCCTTCCTGTTTACAAGAAATCAGTTAACAATTATATTATAATGACTGTTTTAACATTTCTCGTTAGGGTTTTTGTGGATGAATAGTAAGTATGCGTGTGTAAAAGTATGTTTGAGATTGTACACGCGTAAATATCCTTGCGCATGCAAAGATGTTGACGCGTGTGTATGTATGTATTTGCATTTGACGCTTTTATTTTTTTCGCAAACAAACATTTCTGCTCATCACACAAATGATTGCCCCTTGCAGGATTTGAACCCGCGACTGTTTGATTTCGTTCCTAGGGCTACTAGCCACTAGACCAACTAGCCGTCAAATATACTACTACGAGTATATATATATATATATATATTATTATACTGTAAGCATGTTCAAGACAAAATATTTGTAGAAATTGTAAAAAAAGCTTTCTGAAGTTTCTATTAGCCTTATCCACATCAGTCCCATAAAGAGTCGATATTTTTATGGAACGAGATCGTACAAAACTTAAAATTATTCAATATCTCAATTTTTCTTTGTGACTATACATTTTTCGTAAATCTGTAATGTCTCTATAAACCATCAATAGTCTATAATATACTTAATCTTGAATCTGGGATTGCTTATACTCAGGGCAAAAGTTTTGAAATGCCAGCACACCCACCTATCGTTCTATCTCACAAGTGGCAAAACAACCAGGTGTCTATTGGTTTCTCTGTCTACGGTAAAACCAATACTGCCTAAATTCTAGAATCTATGGGTAAAACATTGTAGGAAGTTTCAATTTAATGTTTCTTGTAATTGATTTGTTAACCTGGATTTTAATAGCTTACATGCTATGTTGAAAAAACGTAGAAAAATAATTACTTAAGTTCTGTAGAAATGATTTTTCAAGACGCTGCAAGATTTCTCGCATAAAATTTCGCCCTTGTTCTTTAGAGACTAGAATAATACAAGGAATAAAGATATGCGCATAAGCTTTAAAAAAGCACCTTTTACTGGAAAAAATATTCCCTTGATCACTATGTATACCTACACTTACAGTTAACCTTGTTTTACTACTCTTTGCCTCACTGAAAAAGGCTCGTCTTACAAAACTTTGAAACATCGTTATCTCCTACTACTTATTTCCTTTTATAAAAAGCCGCACAACCCGCTATAACTAAAAAATATATGTTCTTTGACGTGGAATGTCGCGTTACCTTTCCGCGTCAAACAACATTTTACTACACAAAAACACATCATTATTCTATGCACGCTTCGAGAATTTTACGCAACGGAAAATGTGTATAAAAATGCCAAGAGCACTGTTACGCTATTGTCAGTGTAAAGCAAAGTTATGGGATTGTACTGTGGTACAATCCCATAACAAACATAATAAAAACGTATGAATATGAAAAAATACATAATAACTTATGATACGTACCTATACCACCTATATTACGTAAAGCACCTGCTTTGTCGGGTAAGTGGTTACTTACCTCTTCTTATTCATAGTTACATTATCGTCAATTTTGTATTTATTTCTAACAACAATGCATGCGTTTTCCGTGTGGGATCGGCTTAGTAATAGGTCCTACCCTACTCATGCTGCGGGTGCTTTGAGAACCAGCAAAGGGAATTCAGGAAACCAGCTGCAGCATTCTCCTGTGTAAGTGTGACAGTGGCAATATCTACTCCGAACACCAAGCCGCCTGCCAAGCGTGGTGATTATAGAAACCCGCCCCCTCCGCCATATTATGGGCTAGGCCCATGTTCAGCAGTACACTTCTTCAGGAGGAGCAGTTTCACTTATGTGATGTGATTGATGGCAAGAGTATAAGTCTATTATTTGGTCTTTAATTATCTCTTTGGTCCTTAATTGTCTCTTTGGTCTATTTTAATAAAGATTTCCGCAAAATATCATCTGATCAACTAAATTGCCTGATATGTCCAGAAGTGAGCCATCCTCCACACCGTAGTCAGTGGCTTTATCTATATAAGTCATCCATGGAGCAGGTATTAGGGCGAACGTTAGGCAAATGTGGCGTAGTTTGTGGAGTTTGGCCTTTTGTATACTCTTTGATCGAGGTATTGATAAGATAAGATAAGCAACAATTTATTCTCATAAACTGTCACTCACTGTCTGTCTGTCTCGTTAAAACCTCAAATGCGGTATCATTTAGGGAGTTGTAGCATGCAGAGCGTTTGTCTCTGCAACGGTCCACTTGAGCCCGAAGCCTATTGAGCGTTGGAAATAACTCACTGGTAACTTTATGCAACATGTTTGGGTGACGGATTCTCCGTTTCTTGCAATATTTCAAGTCTGGCGTCTCTTGGACCCATGTATACCTAGCGGCAAGTAAGTCGAGCGGTAAACGAAACGTGGCGGGGATCTTGGCACAGTCGGTTTTCGGGATAAAAAGTATTCAACATTTTAACACATTATATAAACTTAGACTATGCCAAGATCCCCGCCACGTTTCGTTCGCCACTAGACTTACGTGCCGCTAGCTATACCAAAGCCGCTGCGTGGCTCAAAAAACATGCAGCTACAGAGGCGCTGATTGCTGGTATTGTGTTTAAAGTAGTACTAGAACCCTTGCATAAGTAGGTACTCGCGTTGTTTCAGTACCTACCTAAATAGACAGCTAGATCTATTTAGATGAGAGAGAACACAAGATATTTTTACCTACTTTAAAAGTTAAAATTAACTTTAAACGTTCTATTCTGTTTTCCAAAACGATATACTTATCTACGAAGTTAAGTTTTTGAGTAGTTAGCGCTTTAGTACAGGTGTATGGAGTGAATTTTAAAGAGGCAGGTGGTTTGTGGTGCCTATCATAATTTCCTGTGTCATTATCACCAACGACTAAGATGTGATCAACAAGACAAGCCACTGGTAGTCAAAGAGCGAGCACCCGCAGCTCGTCTCTATATGGGAAGGCTTATGATCAGCAGTGGACATTTACCGGCTATGATGTGATATACCTACCTTGTCATAGTAACTTAATGGTAAGTTAGATTTTTCAACATCCCCTAGTTTTATAATAGTTCAGATGCAAAGATATTGAGAGAGTGACAGAGAAGTTGGCGGGATGCACGGGGCCAGAAAATATGGCGGACAGTTTACGAAGAGTAGGCTATTAGGTGGGTACCCTATACCTACTTAGCAGCGGGTAAATAATGGTTGATACTTAGAAGAAACAAATTATTATTTTCAATTCCCTATAGAGACGTAATTTCCGTCATATTTTATTCGAAAGTTAGAATCACAAAGGCCGACGCCATTTTATCCGGATTAGTAGAGTGTGAATACACCTTAAGATCAGCTGGATGTAATCCAGCTTTTCGGCTCAAGCCAAGGTCAAATGGATGGATGTTTACTTTCAGGGGATTTTTGGATTTAGCAGCTCGGCAGAGCAATAATTTTTAGTAGGTACAGTCGGGTGAATAACCTACTACTAACCTCCTACTTTTTCGAAAATGGTAAGGAACTTAAGTTTTTTAGTTAGGCTACCTACCCTAGGTATATTTAAACAACAAACAAAATAAAACTGCCTACATAATGGAACAATCTCACAAAATTGATGTTGGCACGTTAAAAAAAGGCAACTTATTTTACCTACAGTGAAAATAAGTTAAAATAAAAACATTTTTAACATGTCAAATTAAATTTTCTTTTTTTTTTAAATACCCGTCTGCGTACAAAATTATTGACAACGAGCTGACCGCCCGCAAAAAATGATCAAACTACAGGCGAAAGTTTGTATTTATGAACCAATATGTAAAAATTCAACTCCGTAGGGTAAGAGGAAGTGGTTCTAATTTAGCTTGCAAGATTGACCTAACAACAAAACAACAAACAAAACATACAAACATGGTAAGTTAAAATAAAAACTTGTAAAAAGTCTACATAATTTTCTGTTTCACATGAATTCATGAAGTTAACCAACTTTTGTAGAAGTACACCCACTCTATTGTTAAAATCAAAACCGGGAGAAAGAAAACAAAAACATCTAAGTAAGACAAAAATCATGTATACCATAAAACCATAGATCTAGCTAAAGAGGGAAGATACAGTGCGCTTTACCACGTAAACAAAAACTGGACACGATACAACTTCAGGCAAACCACATACGCAGACTGTAGCGCAAAAAAGTCACTGCACTGCTCACAAACGCCACTCCAACTGTGAGTAACAATTGTGTGCGCTACACCTAATTTATGCGGACCCAAACCGAGGAGCTGGTACCAAATCTTCCCACTTTTAATTAGTTTTATGCATAAAATACAAAATATAAGACACATTTTCCTGTTACTGCATGTACATAACATAATATGTAGTAATAAAACAAATAATCTACACTACTCGTGCGTTCAACATACGCCTCCTCCTCATGAAGTATCTGTTCCAGTGCTCTCTAGAAGCTCTGTTTAGCAATATAACCATTGTATATTGCTAAACAGAGCTTATAAGGGTATAAGTCTATAACTAAACAGCGTATCCAGAAGATAAATAAAATTGTCACTAAAAATATGTGGAAATATCTTGTTAAACAAAGCACTGACGCAATAAAGAGCATTGATTGCGTCACAGAACACCCCCACGGTGACGAGCACTAGCACGTGGCTGCAGCGACGTCTGGACATACTCCTCCTGCAGCACGCCAACACGGAGATTACTATCTTCACATATAGTAATATTGGAATAGTCGTCATAAAAAGTTGAATTAAAGAAAATGTAAAAAAAACACAAAATAAGGTTCATTAAAAGTGCTGATATCCAGGCTGATCATTGCGACTGCCGGCATCCCGAACGCGAAAATAGTTACAATTCGTTTTCCATAACTGATCCTTCCGTGGTATACCAGCACTAGCCGGAGGTAAGCTAGCAGCGTCGCGCTCAGCGTCCAACATGTCATTGAAGTGTTTACTTCAATGACATGTTGGACGCTGAGCGCTGAGCGCTGTGCTGGTATACCAGAATGGTATGGTGTTCTTACTTAGATGTGTTTGTTTACGTACCGTCCGATATAAGTCAATACATCAGTATTTAATGATCTCAGACTCTGTTCCAAAGTCCCGAAGATAACTTGACTGCAGCTAATGTAGTTATGTAACGACCTCCAGTGTGGCATGAACCGCCAAGCCGTAAGTAATACTGCACAGCACAATAACGAAAGAAGTGGTACCAAGATATTATTTATGTCTCTAACAGTGTCCCACGACGCCATTTTGTATTTTTTTCGCTGAGCTGTTTGACAGTTGCGACTGTACTGTAATGACTTGAGATAAGGACTAATACATATTAATGTTTATTTTCAGTTTATTAAAGGTTCATTGCTATTGATAATATTAATAACTTATGATACGTGCTGCCTATTAATTTTACAAATCCTTTATGTTGATTGTGATTTTTAATAAATTAGTTTGACGTCATACCTGTAATATAATTAGAAAGAGACTTCCGAGCATCCGTGGCTTTATTCGACAAGTTGCACGGCTATACCAGCATAGACAATGATTAGAAGACCTCACACTGTTGTGTGTACAAACTTCTACACACATATACTCTCACACGACATACAGCGCTCAAAACCTTGTGTCGTTCTCTCAATATTACCTGAACTAGCTTAAAAGCTAAAATAACAAAAAATAAAACAAAATAGCCTGCTGTGCCAAAAAAGAACCTACTATGCCAATAAATTATATACTGTTGTAATTGCTTATCAAGACCTTCAATTTGATACCCATATTGTACAATAGGAAGTTTTTTTCCGCTTTTTATAATGGAGCCATACACAAGCAATAATGGATTCTTTTAAAAAAATTAGTCTATACTACTCGGGGGATGTAAGGATTCTAACGATACACCATACGTCTAAATCTGTTAAGTTCTGTTCATATAAACATACATACAAACATACATGAATACTAAAAACATAACACTCCTTTTTTTGGGCAGTCGTGTAAAAAACATGCATTGCCTCGTCCACTCGTTCATAATATCGCTGGGAACATTGTCTTTCAATCGGGAACACAGTAATATATGCTCACTACTGCTTGGTGGTTGAATATCTGGAAAAGGCGTGGCTCATTCGCTATCGATGAGCAGGCGCTTAGATAGTAAAAAAATATTTGTGAATAAGTCATTTATTGTTTCGTTGATGTATGTTTAAAAGCTTGAGATAACGATTTCGCAAAACGATAACATTAGTTATTATTTATTGGTTTAATAGTACATTGTTACCCTAGGGGTGAAAGTAACTTATCAAGGGACTATATAAGTTACCTTCACCCGATGTAAACACTGTGCTTTTCATTACGAATACAAGGAAAATAATAATAATAACTACCTTAAAAGCTAATACGTCTTAATCTGTTCAGACATTTAAAAGTTTTGGTTGAATAAATAAACTAACATACATACATGAATGTTAAAAACATAACACTCCTTTTTTGGGCAGTCGTGTAAAAACATGAATTAGCTTAAGAAAAAAATGAGTGAATTTTATTTTACATAAATCAACAACTTTGGTGAGATACTTATTTAAAGTTTATGGTAAAACTAATTTTCCCGCCCGCGACTTCGTACGCGCGGACTACTGTTCATCGCTAAAAAACGCATCGTATGTTCTTCTAGGATATTAAAAACCAATGCAAATGTAGGTCTAGCTCTAAGTTTTTTGACAGACTTGTTATTTCGTTTCCATGGCAACCGTTCCTTACGTAATCAACATTTTCCCGTTTTCTTGTGAAAACTTACAAATTTTCAGGATAAAAAGTATTCTAATTTTATTCTAGGTATATTCTATTTCTAGGTTTTATCTCCATTCTAAATTTCATCAAAATCCATCCAGCCGTTATCACGTGAAAGCTCCCCCAAACAAACAGACAACGTTTCACTTTTATATATTGGTATGGATTATTAGAGCAATTAGTTATAGTTAGTGTAAGGTTTTTTTCCAGATATGTTGATATTAGATATTTTCTGGGAAACTTCAGTTTCTACAGTATCCAGGGATTCTTGGGTGAATGTTGGGGACATAGATATTTGTCTCTATTTTCTTCAGATGTTACAGCAATATTACAGTTTCAGCCATTTGAGAGTGAAGTAAAATGATGATGATGATGAAAAGTATTCTAGGTATGTGTTATTCCATGGTATAGTCTAGCTCCATTCCAAATTTTATCAAAATCCGTTCAGCCGTTTGAGAGTGAAGTAAAATGATGATGATGATGAAAAATATCCTATCTGTTATTCCAGGGCCTAAGCTATCTCCATTCCAAGCTGTCAGTTGAAAAAGATTCTCCCTAGGGCTGAAAAGTGTTACTTTCAACCCGATCCTCAGACAACTTCAGACCTACCTACTTTCCGAGTATGACTAATGAAAAATAGATTTATATTGTGGAATCCCCGGCTTCGCACGGGTAGCGCTCACACTTTCTGCCTTTTCTTACTTAAGTATAGTTCCTTTCAGAGAGTAAGTAGGTAATCGTCAAATTTTTGATACCTTGGGACATTACAATTTTTGTCAAAAATAACATATTGCCTATGTTACTCGCTGATAATGTAGCTTTCTATAAGTAAAGGAATTTTTAAAATCGGTTCAGTATTTATGATTGTATCCATTAAACATATAAACATACAAAAAATAAATCTTTCCTATTTATATTCATAATGTAGATATTATCACGTATTATCGAACTTCACAGAACTTCAGTTTCTTGGTCGGGACAATTCACACCAATTACCTAGCCCCAAACTAGGATACCCAGTACTATGGGTACAAGACAACGGATAAACAAACATAGATAGGAATATTAACATACATGACTCAGAAACAACCATCGATCATCATCACACAAATGATTGCACCTTGCGGGATTCGAACCCATTTGGTTTGATTTCGTAGTAGGGTTTCTATCCATTAGACCAGCCATGACAAACTCAAAGTCACTGGTGGATCAAAATCATGAACACCGTAGATTAGGTGGGCCGCAAAACCTAATCTTAAGGAAGACAAACTACTGAAAATCTTAACTAAATAAAGTACTATTAAGAAGTATATTTGGTATCCACGACATTCATCCGTTTAGTTTTTTATTAAATTTCCAATAAATAGGACATTACTAAAATGTACAAACATTAACTTATTTCGTCAGATATTTGACATTTTGTCTTTTGTCTCTAATTAAGTTTTCTATTTGTGGCGTGAATTTATCGGTGGAAATACCTCTTAAAACAACGTTCAAGAGTGCGATTGTGCAAGTTTTTTTTTCCTCTCATCAAAGAAAATAATAAAATTGTTCACACTTATAGGTACTTTCAAACATTTACAGGATTTTACAGGCAAATTTTCTCATCTCTTGCTATTGAACAGGCAAGTACTTATAAAATTCAAATGTACCAAAACTGTCAAGCTAGAAGCCATCACATAAAACTCCAGTCGGGAATAGAACTCCAGTACTTCAGACTAGCAGTCAAGCGTTTGCAAGCTGAACTATCCTGACATACGGTTTTCTGACAAAAAGTAAGATCTATCAGATCAAATGAAGTGTTTTGTTTAACATGTCGCATTATCTGGCTGTTTTCAAAATTGTTTCGGGCCGCAGGAAAATGCTCAGTGGGCTGCATGCGGCCGCATGTTTGACATGGCTGCACTAGACCAACCGGTCGTCAAAATAACATACCGTTTTGGAAATCCGGTAGGAGTATTAGTACTAGCATTAGCACAGACCATTATACGCAGGCAAAGCTGCGAGCTTAGCTAATATCTCACAATCAGTCTCAGCACACTATAAATAATAGTACTAACGCTTATGTCGCGGGTTATTCGGGCATCACACCCGAATAACCCGACTGCCTAACTGGATGCCAACTGAAGGATTTGGTGCGTAGTAGTTTGTTAGGTAAAATCCTTGAGAGGTTTTAAATGAGAGCCTGTTCAAAACAATGTTACATTGTTTATGTTTTTATATTTTAAGAGTTCACAAACTTTTGCACTTGACTGTACCTTTCAAGGAAAAGTGAGGCCTTATTTGGATTATGGAAATTATTTAAAATTGAAGATTAAGGGAAGGTAAAAATGTTGCGCTGGTGAAAAGAGAAATGTGAATAATCGCTTTAGCAGGCTGCCTAGAAGATATCACTCTTAGCGGTTAGGCCGCCCGTGGTGATTAGTTTTTAGGGTTCCGTTCGAAAAGGGTGCAAATGCAGCGAAGCCCTACTTGTAGTTACCTAATAAGCGTACTGTCTGCGAAGCATTGAGCGATGGAAATTCGAACATAACTTAGACTAGTGACTGTGAGCTGTGTAGACCTCGCACGTACAAACTTATTTGTAAAGAATCTAGCGGTGCACAGTAGCGCCATCTAGTTACCTTATTGTACAACTAACATTAATAACCGAGGTGCTCCATCAATACCTACCTAGTGGGTAAAGGGCTGATTCCACTGGTAGAAACCTAAAAGTGAGAAATTTACTGCATTTTGAGGAGCTATTCTGCTCATCACGCCGAAGACCCTCATCAGATCTTTGCCAAATTTTTATGAGGTTAACTTAAAGCTACTACCCTTCAAATAAAAAAAGAACCATCGAAATCGGATTTAATAAGGCGGAGATATTCAGTAGCCCAAGTAAGTTCATATTAAGTAGTACCAAGTATTGTTAATACACACATCAAAAAAATGGAAGACTTCTACTTTTATTGGAAAATCGGGTGATAATATTTTAGACGTCTGGGGTCATCACTGGATGAATATTTAGAAAAGCTAAACCTCTGTCAGTGTCTCTTCTAACATGTTTGCTCTCAACCCAGTTTTTACACGCATTAGCGTAGAAAATGATTTCTCTGCCATCGCACCGCTTTTAAGATGGGTTTCCAGAATTTTCAGCATCTTTATATTTGGGTAGAGATCATCGTCGCAAACTTCGATTGTAGAAACCACACACTGAGGAAATTGGGTGTCAATATTTTCTTTGAGCTCCCGTTTCCACTTTGAAATGCATAGCTGATACTCAGAGGCGTTTAAGGTTTGCCGGCCTATAAATTATAGAAAAAAACCGGACAAGTGCAAGTGCATTCGCGTGGAGAGACGTTACACGTGTTTGGGTAAAAGAAATCGGTTCAGTAGATTCGGAGCAAATTGGCTGTGGTAAACGTACAGACAGATATACACACAAGTGATCCATGTTTCTTTCATTCAGACGTAAGGAACTCTAACAAGTGAAATTCTTTTAAATGAATATAGCACATAAGACAAAAAATAAAGACCTTTTTTGTGATGCACTGTGACGAGGTCCAAACCTCTTTCATAATAATACTCTTTTGATATCTTAATTCTTTCATAATCCATTTCTTTTCATTTTGATAGTTCATTATTCATTCTATATACAAATAACCTGTCATTCGGACATTGGTTGCATTAGCAAAACCGTAATTTTCGAAAGAATATTATAAAATACATAAATAAGTTAATTACAACTGGAGACTTGTAAATATATATAATAATTCCGTCGTTAGTGTTCGTTTTGTTTGAAGCCACTGTTTATGGAAATCACCAAATGCTCCAATAGTTCCTGACCTTTTATGTTGTCCACTGAGGCTTAGTCCCGGGGCTAGTGCAACAAACCCACACCCTGGGACCGCCTCGTGACAGCACTAATTGGCTAACGAATGACTGTGTGATAATAATTAGGCGCGAGCGAAGCGAGCGCGTAATTTTTATAAAATTCAATCAGTGCAAAATGACAACATCGTTTCAAATCTTGTAAAAAGTGTAGATCATAGTAAAATTTAGATATTAGGTAATTTCAAGATAGAAATTTATAGATATTCATTTTAGTAAATTTCTGGCAAGTCAAGTCAAAAAGGCGCCTAAAGATGAACAAAAGTAGTAAATACTCCTCTGCTGTTACTCTGTAACGACAATGACGTACGCTCCAGAAATGGGAATACAATTCTGATATTTTCTTCTTCTGTATAAAAATTGTGGCATAAAAATGCCTAATCCGAAAAGATTCATCATATTCGCAGTAAGTCGGTCCTTTAGGTCAGTCATGTTTTTTTTTAGTATCCATCCTTATTTTCATGCTTTTTAAACGGATTATCTTGAGTATGTAACCAATAAATCCACAAATTACTCAGGTAGAATATTGTACGCAATCTTTATTAAAATGAGTCATATCGACTTATCCATATAAAAATAAACGACGTACTTTGTTGCTTAAATACCTAGATGTCGCATTTAAGTTATTATGGAGGCCGTTCGTTTTGTAACAATTGGCGAAAATAACTATTAAAAACACTAAATATGATCACAATTGGCGTTCGCCTTGGCCATTTGTGGGCGAAATTAGCGTTCTGTACGTTTTAGATCACCATTCGTTTTGCAAGAATCAATGACATGTTAACATAGGAAAATCGACTTTATTCCGTCAGGGATAGGGTCGGTTTTCATTGAGTTTGGAAAGGATCGGTAGTGTAAATTAAATATTCAAGGAATGGGGAGAAGAAAGATCTAAGATATTAATATGCCGTTCCCATAACACTATATTTTACCTACTGCACCAACATCTATCCGTATGTCTGTACTGCTAAATCCACCTCACAATTGCCCCTACACCCTTCGACTGTGCCTCGTACTTCAAGGGCGAGACTATTGTGAAGACACGACGACAACACAACGTAGCAGTTTTTCCAATTAAACTGTTAAGCTTTCTTTGCTACTGATTATAAACATTAACATTACCACGAATCTTGAGCTCTCAAGGTCACCCGCATGTTAATAGATTTGTATTCCACTGCTACCGCTGGCTCTTAGCTCAACATCCATGCACCGAATGTAGGTATCTTTTAGATAGAAACGAGTTAGCCATAATCAAACCCCCGAAAAACGTTAGCCAATACCTAACAGAATATTCCGGAATAACTTTATTCTCCCAACTTCTATAAAAATGGTCCATTTACAGTTTAAATATATTTAATTTGCTCTATCAGTTCGTACAAGTTTCGTTCATACACACAGCTTCTTTCTACTAGGGCTGAAAATGTATAGGACTCCGCCATCCTTCTTTAAAAAAATATTTCACAGATAGAAAGCTACACTCTTCCAGGTGGGCATTTTTTTAAATGCATTTAATAAATTACCATCTGGAATTGTTTCACTAAAGGATCACATCCAAAACGAGGTGATCCGCTAGAGATCTAAGGTAATGGACATAGCTCAAAATATTAGCAAGCTGAAGTGGAAATGGGCCGGTCACATAACTCGAAGAAGTGACAACCATTATGGAAAAATGAGTTCTAGAGCGGAGACCATGTTTAGGCAAACATAGTGTAGAGCAGGAGTAACATCTTGGGAAAGACAGCTTGGGGTGACTGGATGAGGAGAGCCGAAGATTGGGCTGTGGTGTTCACAAGGGGAGGCCTATATCCAGCAGTGGACGAATGTAGGCTGATGATGATGTACTATAAAAAATAAATACTAGTTTTTCATATACCACAGTCTGGCAATACAAACCTAGTAGAAACTTTTTTATATGACAGACTAGGCAATTGTTTCACCATAATCTCACCTGATGGAAAGTGATGTGGTCGAAGGTGTAGCACTCTTGCCTGGTAGATACCTATTCACTCTTGGCTTGAACACACCTGGGTTATATTTTACCGGAAACACTAACGAGGGCAGAGCATTCCACTCCTTTGCAGTTCTTATAATAAATGAAAACCTAACTAGCCTAATTTTGATATTTTTTAAGCCATACATATTTGTCACATAAATCATTAAATAGTCTGTGTCCTGGATTAACATATAAGATGTGATCATAAATAGTTCACTCAATAGTAGAAAATAAAATCAAGTTATGAACTATCCAATTAAATTTAATAAATTCAAACTTGCAAATTGGTTAATTCGCTTCCAACTACTCTTATGAGACGGTCTCACCCTCTTTGCCTTCCTTAAAGAATGTGCCATCCGTATCATCCTTACTTTTATTTATCCTCATAACTTTCCCTTGCATGTTTCTCGGAATGCCGTGTTTCACCAACATGTGTCTACGTACAGTCTTAGACATGGCATATGTAACATTACAGATTTTACATAAGAATACATACACTCTGTCATGTATGTTATTCGCATGAGATAACATTTCACTACGGCGGAAAAACTTTCGTGGACAATAATCACATGAGACTGTTCGCTCTCCATGAGACTTTAAATGAGTTTTATAAATTGCTTTACGACGGAACGTTAACCCACATTTCTCACAGGTAAACGGACGTTCGCCAGTGTGTAGACGTATGTGTTCTATTAGTTCAAGCCGTCTCACAGCTTTGAAAGAACACTGATCACACTCGAAGGTGGATCCAATACCGTGGCGGTATATCTGGTGTTGAGTCAACTCAGCAAACACCGGAAAGCTTTTACCGCATTGATCACATATGTATCGGCAGATTCCGTGTCTTTGTGTGTGATTTCTAAACGTCGCTCGGTTTGCTAGAGCTTTGTGGCAGACTGGGCATATTAAGTTTTGTTCAACTTTTTCTGGAACTTTCTGTTTCGAATCCTTTTTCGGTGTCATCTCTTTTGTTTTCATTTCAACATCTTCAAGCTTTGTTGTAACTAATTTTTCTATTGAGTATAAAAATACATCGACATTGTCTGAATTGCTTTGAGGCAAGTTTTTAGCAATGTTTTGATCGCCATCACTGTCACTATCCGGAGAGATTTGCTGCACATCAATTTCGACTTTAATATTTGGATATTTTTCTTCGAATTTTGTAAGTTTTTTCTCCGAGAATACTTGCATATCTTCGTCGTAATGGGAAGTGCTTGCTCGGCTTGAAGTTGGCTTGGAATCATCGGGAAAATTCTGGCTAAACAAGGTGTATTGATTTACCACTTCTTTCACCAGTTCACCGCCCAGATCTTGCTTTAGACTAAAACTGATCAGTTTCGCTAATTTTCTGTCGCTTGATTCGCTTCTTATCATGAAAGTTGCGACTTTCTCGAGGCATTTCTTGCATTTGTGGCATATTTTCATCGGCAAATAGTTGTTTTGCTTTACGGATATTTTGGTCAACTTCTCAAATGATATCCCGTATGGGCTAAGTCCGTTTTCATCGGAATTATCAGTTAGAGAAACCATTTTTTCGGCTTTGCCATGATTGAGGCACACGCGGCAAATTGTATTAAACGTTTTGTCATGGTTTTGCATTGCAAAGATAAATAAATAAATCTTTATTTACAATTTCGCTTCACTCTTCTTCTATCGTTGATTGACGATATTCTGCCAATGTCAAAGTGTGACCAGCAGCCCGATTCCATAACTTGGCTTCAATCGAATTCTCAGTATCGCAACCACTAATGCCTTGCGATAGAGTCGAATTTGCTATGAAAAAAGTGATAATCCGATTGTAGCCAAGTTATGGAATTGGGCCACAGTGTACGGAATTTCGCTTCACTCACTTTTTGTTTTTGGCATGACAATATTGACAAGACAAATTTGACCGTAGCTAATAGCAATTGATATTGACATTGTGGAGGGAGTTGCCATAGCATTTAGCAATTTTTAAATCCAATCAGTGTTGGTATGTCAAAAAACAGGTCGAAAATTATAAAATAAAAAATCCTGTAGATTCTAAGAAATTACGGTGTATACAAAATTTCATAAAACAAAAAAAAACTATGTTTTAGGTAATAAGTAGTTCTGTTTATTATTATTATTATTATTATCATCAGCCTGTAGTTTCCCACTGCAGGGCAAAGGCCTCCCTCCCCTCCTTCCAATTTTCTCGATCTTGGGCTGTAGCTGGCCAATCTTTCAGGTAGGCGTCAAGATCGTCCCGCTATCTCCTCCGGGGCCTGCCGCGTCACCGTTTCTTATCTCGTGGGATCCATTCAGTTGTTGATTTGGCTATTTGATAGTTCTTCCGGCATTCGGCCAGTCCAGCCTGCCCAGTCCCAATTCAGCTTTGCAGCTTTCCGGGTTAGAGTTCGAGCATGGTATGTAATTCAGAAGCCGAAGAAGAAAAGAGAACTATGTCATCGGCGAATCAAAGGTTGGTCAACCTCTTTTCTCCGACGTTGATGACCTATGTACAATGGTAACATGCAAGAGTAACATGACATTTTTTTATTTGTCATTACCAATACTGTAAAGTAATATGTTGAGTCGATTGGGTTTTTTCATTACATTATACCCTAACATTTTTCTACCTATAAAATTGGGGTTAAACCTTCAGCTATTTGTTGTATGTTATAAACAATATGTACAATCCTAATTTTAACTATTAAAATAAAATACAATGATAATTATTTGTTTGTCAGTATACTTACTGAAACTAAATCAATAGTATATAAATCAGTCCGTTCATAGAAGTAAACAAAGTTTTTTCTTTAATTTTGTGTACGGAAATATGCCATTTAACTTAACACTTTGCTTGTAAAAAGCCACCACGTTGCTATTTCCGTCGAAAAAAGTCCTAACGGCTTCTAAATTTACGCGTGCTAGTCATTTTCCATTGAGTATGTCAGCTGCTTTGTATCGAACATCTCCCAAACACAACCGTATCGCTTGACGAAGTGCGGGCAATTCAGACTGAAAAAACTTTAATTTTTCGGGATTAAAAGTATCCTATGTGCTACCTCGTACTATGAACTCAAATCATACCAAGTTTCATTTAGGTTCATTCAGTAGTTTCGGCGTGATGCCTAGCCAAGATACAGACAGATAGACAGACAGACAGACAAAAATGAAAAAAAATACAGTTTTGGCTTCAGTATCGAATCTAGAGTAAGGTACAAAAAAACAATTCAAAATATCTTCAATGTACAGAATTGGACCCGTTACAGTTAAGTATAGATATAGATTATATGGATAATAAGGAGAGAAATTATTAAATTTAATTAGAGGGACAAGCAGAAAAGTACAGGATTTTTTTTTATTTATTGTGAACCTTATTAACAAAATGTGCATGAACTATTTTTTTTTAAATTATTTTATTGTTAGATTTTTTTGATTGAAACAGGCAAGTCCTTCCATATAAGTACTGCCACTAATGCAAAGGAGATATACAGACGAACATGAAAAAAAATACAGTTTTGGCTTTAGTATCGAATATAGAGTACCCTCCCAAACAAATTTTCAAAATGTCTTCAATGTACAGAATTGGACTCGTTACAGTTTTATTATAAGTATAGATTTCCAAGGACCCCAAATATAGAGTATCGGGGGAAATATATCAAGCAAAAAAAAAACCCACGTGGTCCAACCTTGCCCCATCCCCGCGTAAAATTGCAAAATGCGGAGCCAGAAGCTCGCAAGGAGTTCCTGAGTGGAATGAGCACACGAGGCCTGAACGCAGCAAGAGGGGGGAGGTGGCGAGCGAAGCGAGTTGGAGACGTCCTGAGAGGAGTGAAAGTTGAGTCTGCGAGTGGAGCGAAGAGACGACGTGACGATGCGAGAGTTCTGACGAGAGCCCATTTATTACTAATTCACGATTAATTTTAGTTTTTGAGGTCATGTCGGTGTGAATATCTCGAGATCATTTGAAATTGACTGTTTGTTTAATTTGTAACTCTATGGTGATATATAAGAGCCTGATCAATCAAGAGTAGGTTCACAAATTGACGGTGGTAATATAATCTCAGAAATCGGATAAATTGTTATAATGGGGACTGATTGGTCGGTATTCGGTAATATTCTGTTGTGCATAAACGTTAACAATTTTTCTTCTTTTTGTAATAAAACGAATTAGAATCCGTCAGATTGTAATTTATCCGTTCTTACAATAAACAGGTGACAAAATATATATAAAAATTATTGTTTACAAAGGAAACTTCAAAGAAAACAATATTGCTTAAATTGTTAAAAAGGTTCAAACCGAACGACTTGTGCAAAAATCATTGCGCAATTGCCTAAAACGTCATCATGCAAATCCGAACGTAGCTATAAAAAGTTATCTCTTTTAATAGATTGTTCGTTTTGATGCAAATGGCGAAAATAACTGTCAAAAACGCTAATCATGATTTGGCGTTCGCCTTGGACATTTGTGGGCGAAATTAGTGTTCTGAACCGTTTTCAATCACCGTTCGTTTTACATGTTTTGATAACATGTAAAACGAATATAGGAAGGGTTGTTTCTCATTCGGTTTGGAATGGATCGTAGTGTCAAATGTTACAAAAATGGCAAATGTGTTGAAAATTTTCAAAGCAAATGGTTGTTAACAACTAGCTTAAAACTAAAAAAAAAAACACGCCTGCCCTGCCAAAAAAGACTTGTTGCCAATAAATTATATATTGTTGGAATGTGCATATCAAGGCCTTCAATTTGATACACATATTGTAAACACGAAGAAAAATTCTGCCGAAATATGAATGTTTTCAAAAATAAAAAAACCTATGTTACTTGGGGGGATGTAAGGATTATAACGATGCCCCATGCGTCTAAATCTATCTAGGCATGTAAAAGTTATGGTGGAATAAATAAACTCATATACAAAACATACATGAGTGCTAAAAACAATACACACCTTATTTTGGGCAGTCGTGTAAAAATGAACATTTTGAAACTGCCCACAACGCCATCTCATCATCTCGAACGCAGGGTAATTGTCAAATTCATAATGTCAAAAAGAAAATACTTCAATAAAATTAAACAAACAAATTGATCGCCCCTTGTTTTGTTTGTTGACGCTGCTCGCTCGTTTCTATCGTTTAGAAAATGGGAAAATATGATAAAACATTTGACACAATTTGCCGTGTATGTTTACAACATGATAAGGTTGAAAAAATGGTTCCTCTCACTGATAGTTTGGAAGAAAATGGACTCAGTAAATACGGTGCATCCTTCGAAAAACTTACCAAAATACCTGTTAAGTCTAACGACTACTTACCGACGAAAATATGCAAGAATTGCTCGAAATCCCTTGAAGAACTCTCCGCTTTTATGCTGCTATGCGATACGAGTGACAAGAAACTAACGAAATTGGTGTCCTTCAGTACAAAACAACATTTATCTGGAGATATGGTAAAAGAAATGGTATGTCAGTATACATTATTTTGTCAGTATTTTCCTGAAGATTCGAAGCCAACATCCAGCTTAGCCAGTACTTCTTGTTTTGAAGCAGAAATGAAGTCACTCTCTGAAGAGGATCCACCAAAAGAGGCCAAAGTTGAAGGCCATTCGAATATCAAACTTGAAGTAGAGATCCAACCAGTACAAAGTGATAGTGATGACGATATGTTTCTAACCAACAATGCAAACCACGAAAACATATCCCAAAGTGATTCCGATAACATTGACTTATTTCTAGACTCCATAGAGAAGCTCGTCTCATCTAAAATAAAGCATGACGACCGTCGTAGAAAGATTAAGCAGGAGTTAGTAGCAGGCAGAAGAGCAAAAGTGGAAGTACGGAACTTAACTTGCAATATTTGTCAAAAAACTTTGGCGAACCCGGCCACGTACGACTATCACATGCAAAGGCATGGGGTTTGCCGTTACATATGCGATCAGTGTGGTAAAGGCTTCCCTGTATTGGCCGAGATGACTGTTCACCAAGTATACCGTCATGGCATTGGCCAATGCCTTGAATGTGACCACTGTTCCTTTAAAGCGGCCAGACGAGTTGAACTTATCGAACATATAAGATTGCACACTGGCGAACGCCCGTTCACATGTGAAAAATGTGGCCTCAACTTCCGTCGGAAAGCAATCTACCGTAATCACCTAAAATGTCACTATGAGAAGACGGTACCTTGTGATCATTGTCCTAGAAAATTCTACCGCCGAAGTGAAATGCTGGCTCATTCCAACAATATACACGATAGGATGTATCTATATTTATGCAGAGTTTGTAATGTGACTTATGCAAAAGCACAGACCGTAAGGAAACATATGTTGTTAAAGCATAACATTCCTAGAGAGATGCAGGGAAAGATAGTGCGGATTAATAAAAATTCAAATAGTACATTGTTCAAGGAAACGAAGACAGGTGAAACGGAGTACACTGATTTGTGATCGAAAGTAATTTTGTAAACTGTGTACAGTACAAGCAATCCTAAAAACACTTCTTGTTTAACTGTGACATGTAGTGAAAGACTGGAAACATTAGACATGTATCAGTCCAACCAGTACATACATAATGTGCAGATACATGTCTAATGTTTCTGTAGTGAAACATTAGACATGTATCAGTTTAAATAAAAATAAAAAACCTTATCAGCTAGTTTGATTCTGATTATTATTATCAGGTGTTTCTGTTTCAATAATCTTATTGTTTTTGTAACATGCGGTGAACTTTACAGGCACATAAATAATAAGTTATATTATAAACATTAAAAAAATAAGCTTTTATGGTGAAACTAGAATGGGCACAATTAAATGCATACATACAACATTTTGTGTCTTTGCTTTTAACCATTAAAGAGTTCACTAGTCAGGACCCAGCCCTGAGTGCTGTAACCATGTCATAGTAAAACTTAAAACCGACTATCATAATAAAAGGCATACACAAAATTTAATGTCTGTGATGTTGACCGTAGAAGGGTTCTTTTATCTGAAGCTAATCCTGGAATCCAGAATACAATGCATTTATAAAAATGCATTGTATTCTGATCTCAATCAACATGTAAAAATTTTACTCTAAAATGGTTCTAATTCAGTTTGCAACATTTGACCTAAACAAACATAGCAGGTTAAATAAAAGCTTCAAAAACTGGATTATATAATTATGCAACAGAAAAAGCTCGAAATATGTATGAAAACAGACAAAATATGCAACATAAAATCAGTAATATTTAATATTATCCGACAAAGTATAGTTTACAAATTATATTACATTTTGCTACTGTTATAAACATAAACAATCAGTTATGTTCCAAATGTTCAGTAGTAAGGTTGTGTCTTCGATTGCTCAAAACATTTTTACCCGACCATGGTGAAGCAAAGGAAGAGTAATGAAAAAATGTTAACTCATGTTATGTTATGTAGAAATCTCACATATGATAGCTTTATCTTTATTTTCAGTTTCGGTACCTATCAGGAGCAAGCAGAATTGAGGCAGCCTGCAGTCGAAGAGATTTATACATCAATCAATTTATATAGCAAGTTCAAGACATGCTAAAGAGTGAGAGTTCTTCCTCTATAAAATATACATGTTATATTTTGCATTAGATGTATACCTGCATACCTAGTTACTGCACTTTGTTTTTGTGAATTTACCAATAATATAATTATGTAAAAAAATGTAAAGATTTCCAAAATAGACATGGTATATAATTAAAAAAAACAATTTCTCTATACATATTCACTGTTTATCCTAATATTTGTTTCTACCTACCTACCTACTTATTAAATTGAAGTGTAACAAGTTATAAGTTCAAAAACTAAAATCCGACTATGGTTGGGTAAAAATATTCTCTTGCGATGAAGACGAATTAATTGACACCTCACTTGTCAAAATCGTACCATGTTTTTAGTTTGAACACATAACCTTCCTTTGGTTCGCCGCAGACGGGTAAAATAAAATGCATATGACACTGTACCTGAAGATGAATCAATAGACACCTTCGTCAAAATCGGACCAATAGAAGCGATGCTATGGTGGAACATCAACTCAACATAACCACATACATAGACTGTTAAACTCATTACCCTTCCCTTGCTTTACTGTAGTATGGTAAAATAAAAACAAATCATATTTAGGTACTAAGGTTTTTATTTTGTAAGAGATAGGCACATAGTAATAGAATGGGCTCTGTGGCGTTCATTGGGAGAGGCCTATGTCCAGTAGTGGACGAGCACGGGCTGATGGATGATGATGATGATAATGAATGGAATGGAACAAATTGCCCCCGCGAGCATTGGTTGACTGGCAGTCTACTATTTATGCAATTTGAACATTCCTGGAATGGTAATTCTTCCGATGATCCATTATCATCCGTTATCCATTTGGGAATCCAAATTTATGTGAAAATCTGGAAATTATATATTTTTTTGATTATTTGCTAATTTGAAATACCTACTTAGCTGAAAGATTTCACACAGTGACATTTCAATATATTATTGGATACATACCTACATAAGTATTTCATTTTATAAATCTCCTTTCATCTAACCATCATTAGTAAAGTAGACTTTCTTCTGTTTTGTAGAAAATTAATCTATTTCAAAAAGGTCTGGGCCTAGGCCCCGACCACAGAACTTGGCTTCAATCGGATTGTCAATCTCGCTATCACTAATGCCTTGCGATAGAGTCGAAATTGCTATGAAAAAACTGATAATCCGATTGTAACCAAGTTCTATAATAGGGCCACTAATCACTGATTAATAATATGATGATTTGAAACGCCTATCTATATTTATCTATTTTTTTTGAACCACATACAACTAAAACTGTGTGTTTTTAAGTTGTAAACATCAGGAATTAATCGAATTATAGGTAAATTATTTTAGATACTAAAGTATTTTGGTTATGTATCTCCTATCATATGAAATAAGCACTTTGCACATGCTTCAACCCACAGGCCACGAATAATGGATTCAAGCCCTCCTTTTTCAAAAAGTTAACTAGCATTTGCCCCCAGTGATTCCTGTCTCCATAGCCATGTAGATCTATTTTCGATTCACTGCAAGTCTGCCCTTCCACTTTGGCGTTAAAGTCTCCCATGATAACATTGTAGTGGGACCTTGTGGTGTTATGTAGGGCGGAAGACATGTCATCAAACATCTTCTACCTCATCATCCGAGTGTGCCTGTGTACCTGTACGATCTTAAGGCTATAGTGGTATATTCTGAACCACAATTGCAATTATTGGAACTTAATGCAACTTGTTAACTGCTGTAATATTCTTTGTTGAACTATTTCTACTAACCCTTGCATTAATTGGAGTCTTTCTTTTCTAGTATATGGGAAAATAATGTATGTCTTGGATCCCTGGAGTATTGTGTGCATCTGTCACTTCACGTAGGTACACTACTACTACTACTAGAGCCAAAACCAGCAATGTGGTAATAAATAGATTAGTGTGTGAAAAGTAGGTAGGTACCTATCTATATAATGAGAAAGTATAACGAACTGATGAACCTTTTGATGGCATACTTACACTCAAAGTCGTCCACCTTTGTATTTCTTTTCACTATCGGCAGCAGGGTCTTGAGTTGTACCGCTGAATCCCCTTTGGCGCTGTAGCGGACCAAGATCCAAAACGGCAAATCCCCCTTGATCGCTAGAGCAACCAAAAAAAAACATGGAAGTAAATTTTAACGGTTTGACCGATTTAAATCGATTTAAATGTAATCTCGCATATATTATTGAATTAGTGTGTTTCTCTCTTCAAAATGATTCATATATTATACGTAAAAACACTAAACAAGTATATTTTTTTTTTTTAAATAAAACGAATATTAAGTAGGGTTATTTTGTGTTTTTCTCAGTGGTAAATAAATTTAATTGAGATGTTGCATCAAGATAACGAAGTGAAAATATAAGTCAGAATGAATATTTTCAATTTCATTACTGAATATCACAAACAAATAGTTTAAAAGGACAAAACAACAAATCACATTACACATTAGCGAATCGGCAGATAATCGCTTATACAATAGTAGCAATTTCTTGTTAGCTAATACCTAAGCCTGCCGCTGATCTGCAAGGTGGAGATGCAAGAAGATTGAGTGTTCGTGATTCGCTGTAAAAGTGTTAAAGTAAATAGGTAGGTATAAAAGAAGCATTATTCTTCGTGCCATGCGTTTTTTATTTAAGGAATGTATTTAAGATTGTTTCATTGGCAGATATTTAGTACCCCTTGTTAGAAGTTTCAGGTTCTCGGCAAGCACCATTAAGAAAAGTAGATTGCTTGATAATTTCAAACATTTAATGTCAATTTAATTTAAATAGGGGTGGTTAAAGCTTAACCATCCGTTAAATTGTTGGGGAACTTATGGGTTAATTGAACGCTTCAAACTTTAGCATCCGAATTTTAGGTGAGGCATTTAAATAATAATTAGAAAATCAATTAAAACTCATTTATATTAAACAATGAAACAGTACCGTGACATACTGACAGCCTAAAACGATGGACCTACCTAGAGATTTGAAGGTTGGAGGAAATATTCTTTGGGTATCCTAGAGGTGCACAATGGAGGATTTTGAAAATCTCATACCAAAGGGGATGAAATGGAGTGGCAAGGTTTGCACGCATGCGAAGCTGCGGGAAGCTAGTGACTACTTAATATTTTAGTTTATTTTAACAGTTACCATATTTACCTGACTAGAGAAGCTAAAACGAAGGAAATTATTTTTTATTTATCGAAATATTACTTTAACCTATTCTAAGCCTAAACTGGAACTAGTACAAGGCTATGTCATAGATAGAGAAAATTATTAAACAAACTTAACTAATTATTATTTGACGACCAGTTGGTCTACTCGTAGTGGCTAGTGACCCTAACTACGACGAAACCAAATGGTCGTGGGTTCGAAGACCGCAAGGTGTAATCATTTGTGTGATGAGCAGACATGTTTGTTTCCGAGTCATGGATGTAATATATATATATATGTATGTTTATCCGTTATCTAGTGCATAGGAACTAGTACAGGGTATCCTAGTTTGAGGCTAGAATATTTCTCCATATATTTTTTATTATATAGCTAATCATGTATAAATACCTATACCTGTATTTTTCTACTCATCCGAGGGATTTGTACTAAAAAAAACTAACTACGGCATTTAGACTTTACTTTACCATAAGACCCTTTATCCCCTGTTCAGAATTTTGCATAACAATTCATACCTACCCGCACTCAAAACATAAACCCCATCATAATTCATCAACTAAAACGTAAACGTACAATCTACGGAACGCTACCCTTGTACTATTCTGTACTGTAATTTGATGTTGGTATTTGCCTCTAAAAGGGTCCGGAATGACCTTAAGGGTATTAGTGCGTCGTAAACTTACCTTGACGTCGTTTAAATTAAGGGTTTCTTGGTTGCCACTGCTGTCAAAGGGATAATGTTGAATGTCTGGCTGTTGTTTCGCAGAGAAAGGTAGTATTGTATAGTTTAAAAGCACTGCGGCTTTGGCCGCGCGGTAATTTATCGGGGATATAAATAAATCCACACCAATATGTAAAAATGAAACGTTGTCTGTTTGTTTGGGGACTTTTAACGCGATAACGGCTGGACGGATTTCGATGAAATTGAGAACGGAGATAGCTTACCTTGAAACAGAATATGGAAAATGGAAAGTTTCCACGGGAAAACTGGAAAGTTTCCACGGGAAAACTGGAAAAGATTATATTACTCGCTGTAAGGAACGGATGCCATGGATACGAAATAATAAAAAGTCTGTCAAAAAGCATCAATAGCGTTGGTACCAAAGAGAATTGGTGCTATACTTTTACAATGGTTTTTAACGAAGACGAAGACGAAGTCGCGGGCGAAAGCTTTGAAATAAATATATTCGGGACCCAGCCCCAAACTAGGATACCCTGTACTATGGGCCTAGTGCCCATACTCGGAAACAAACATTTCTGCTCATCAAACAAATGTTTACACCTTGCGGGATTTGAACCAACGATCGTTTGATTTCGTAGTTAGGGTAACTAGCCACTAGACCAATCGGTCGTAAATAATATATATAAAAATTGCTTGTCGTATAAGCACAGAATAAATCTCTCTCTGCCCAAGGTCCTCTGACATGGCTTAACGACTGCTATTAATCAATGACTGCCGGGGCCGACCGCTTAACGTGGCCTCTGCACAATAACGATATAACGAAAATGTATAAATCACAGCGGAATGAGCTAAAAAAAGAAATTGCCGTCACGGGACGCCTGGCAGATGTGTAAACATTTTGTTTGCCTCATCATCGTCATCAGCCCGTATTCGTCCACTGCAATAAAATATATAGCTAGCTTATGAAATACCTCATACATAGGTAACCTTTCACAACAAGAACGCAAATTCATGGCAGGATAAAACATGAAATAAAGCGTACCTATGTGCCGTTTTTTAAAGTTACTCTATGCCTAGGTGTTAAACTTTTTGATACATAGTAGTCTTAGTCTTCTTCTTCTTCATACCTTCTTATTCCAACAGCGACGCGAGCGGCGCGGTGACGCGGCGCCACGCCGCTCGATCGCCACACAGCCTATCGCAACGTCGCTTGATCGCAACGCCCGCTCGATCGCCACGCCAAATGTAGGCATTGCCCCCGTACCGCGCCATTAGAAGTTTACCTACACATAAAAAAAACCTAAAAAGAAAGAAAATAAGTTAGAAAAAGTTATTAGGTCTGGCGTTTGTCTGTATGTGCCATTGTACAAAGTAAACATTTCCGTCCATACAAAACAATCTGAATCCCCGCTGACCAAATGCGCCCGAATAGACACACATTATCTATACTTATAATAAAGCAATATGAACGAAAAAGTCTGTACAAAGAAGATAATAAAAAAAATGGTTTAGGGTACTTAAAAAAAGCATTATTAAAAATCGAGTCTGTCTGTATGTTTGTTCGGCATCAAATAAGAACTACAGGACCGATTGCGATGTGGTTTTCACTGTTGCATGATTTAAGGGTTTGACTGAAAAACTGGGTCACTTGGTATCTTAATCCGAGCAATCGATTAAAAAACTATTTGAAGGCTGAACGTTTTTTTAAGAAATGTAGTATTAACTACTGGACCGATTGCGATGCGGTTTTGACTGTTGCATTGTTGGGTTTGAATTAAAAACTGGGGTAGGTACTTGGTATCTTAATCCGATGATTAGATGCCGAGCAATCGATAAAAAAATAAGTATTTGACGGCTGAACGAATTTTCAAGAAATGTAGTATTATTGTACTCTATAGGTACTGGAATAACAAGTATCAGCTACTTTTAAATGAAATTACCACGCGGGCAAAGCCGCGGGCACAGCTAATCTAAAATAAAAACACAGGTGCGTTGGGTCAAGCGTAGGTACCTACGTTTATCTTGGCGCTGCCCGGTTTTGTGAGGGATCGTTTTGGTCCACTGCGCGTGGGATCTAGGGAAGTACCTAAGGAGATACCTTCAAATGTCAAGTCCATGTAATTTTTCTCTATGCTTCTTGTGGGTTTTCTGAATGAGACCACAGGAATATGGATCGCCTTCCTGGACTATTGAGGCCATACTTTTCTAATAAATATAAGTGAAACGTTGTCTGTTTGTTTGGGAAGCTTTCACGCGATAATGGCTGGACGCATTTTGAAGAAATTTAGAATTGGTAGTACTTCCTCCAAAAAGGGGAAAACAGGCCTACTGATATCTCCACCTAATTAGATCCGATTTCAATGGTTGTTTGTTTATTTGAAAGGTAGTAAATAACTTAAGTTAGTCTCATAAAAAAATGTTGAAGATCTGATGAGAATCTTTGGCTTGATGAGCAGAATAGCTCCTCAAAATGCAGCTTATACTCTGGAATAAAATATGGGATACTTTTTAATTCCTGAAAATTATTAGTTTCCACGGGAAAACTGGAAAATGTTGATTACTCACTGTAAGGAACGGTTGCCATCACAGAATGGTCTGTGGTTGCCATGGAAACGAAATAACAAGTCTGTCAAAAAACAACAAGAGCATTGGTGTTACACCTACTTTTGCATTGGTTTTTAATATCCTAGAAGAACATAGGATGCTTTTTTCGCGATAAACAGTAGTCCGCGCGTACGAAGTCGCGGATGGGAAAGCTAGTAATTAAATAAAACGAAAAAACACGGTTTAATACCATTAAACCGAACTAAAAAGTATAAAATAAATTTCAATATAAGAATACAGTGATTAACGAAAAAATTAATGTCATTGTAAAAAGAAGCGTGGGGTGCTCGACATTAATTTGTTGTATTGTTATTTATTTATTTATGTTACTATTGCTTTTTAGAATTACAGAGTTAGTGTAAGAATGTCGTACAAAGCACCCCACGTTTTTTTACAATGACATTTATTTCTCGTTAATCACTTTATTCTTATACTAGCTGTGTCCGCGGCTTTGCCCGCGTCGTTTCATTTAAAAGTAGCCCACACGTGTTATTTCAGGACTAAAAGTACCTACAAAGTAAAATATTATACTGAGTACATTGCTTCAAAATTCGTTCAGCCGTTAAGTAGTTTTTTATCGATTGCTCGGCATCTAATCATCGGCATAAGGCTAGCGCGCACTGCCTGGCGTTTTTATAACGTATATTCTGTGAAGTACGGAGTGTTATAGAAGTGCGCGTATTGCGGTGAAATAAACGCTTATAATACAATATGAAATAAACGGTAGAATAAACACACCGCGTTCCACCGCAAGGCAGTGCGCGCCAGGCCCTAAGATACCAAGTTACCAAGTTTTTAAATCAAACCTTAATCTTCTTTCTACAGACTTTTTTGTTCATAATGCTTTATTATAAGTACAGATACTACGCTTTCTAGTGTAGAGGTCCTACAATAAAAATACTTTCACCCGTGTTAAGGAAGTAGGATACTCCATTGTGCTATAATCGAACTCTAATATATACCCGTTTTAGACTCTTTATGCTTGATGCCTTGAGAATCTATCTGTGTTGCATTGTAGTAGCGTTGTGTGGACCTCCACAAAAAAATAATAATATTAGGCTGACTATAGCTAAGAAGCATCTCGATCACATCAGTTTTCAAATTAAGGAGCTACGATCCTCACCCCTTCCCCCCCCCCCCCCTATTCCACCATTATAGCTAAGATCCATCTTGTTTACCCCAGCTTTCAAACATAAAAAAACCCAGCTAAATCGGTCCATTTTTTTGGAAGCTACGATTCTCACCCCCTTTTCTCACCTCCCCCCTCTTTTCTCACCTCCATCCCATCCCCTATATATCTAAGAACCTCTCGATCACATCAGTTTTCAAACATAAAAATCCGCATCATAATCGGTCCATTCGTTTGGGAGCTACGATGCCATAGACACACACGCGCACACACACACACAAACACGGACACACACAGACACACACACGCACACGCACACACACGCACACACACACACACACACACACACACACACACACACACACACAAACACACCACACTAAGTGATAAACACCCTAAACTTAGAACACCCATCTCTTTGTTCGGGGGTCAAAAATGTGAAAGAGTAAGCAGTTTGGTTACCAACAAAAACAGCCGTAAGAGGGCGCTTTTTATTTATTGGGTTTTTTTTGGGATTGTAATTTAAAAACTTTTTTTTTTTTTAAACATGCACTAAGGTAAAACTAACAAATTTACAAAGTAAAAAAATAAACAAAGTAATGTGAGCCGAATGCGAAAAGTTTGCAGATTTGAATTTAGCGGTACGATTGGTTGCAGTGAATGAAATGCTTGCGTGTTTTAAGGTCAATCAGCGCCAACTAGTTAAATTGGAGGCAGAACTTTGATTTGTTTGGTTTATGCGCTGGAGTTGTTGACCATGTCATCACATTAGCTTTCAATCAAAAAAAATAACGAAAACACACACACACACACACACACACACACACTCACAAAAATACAGTGATACACACCCTAAACTTATAACACCTGCCTCTTTGTTCGGGGGTTAAAAAATGTAAAAATAACGCATAAGATATGTAAATGCTTTTAATTATGGAGCAAAAAACTTCTAGAAGCACGTGGTTTCGATCCACAGACGTCTGGATTATAAATCCACGTATGTTACCGCTTGGCCACTTGTTACGTGAAGCAAACAACGAAATTTAGTACCGTTATTTAAACGGGTGTTTATTACTTGAATTTAACATAAACTTTGGACTCTTATCCCTTAAAAATCCTTTATTGTTTCGGGAGTAAAAGTATTCTAAATTTTAACAGATAATATAAACTTTGACTATGCCCAGTTACATCATAATCCGTCCAGTAGTTTCAGCGTGATACGTGTTCTTTTAAATAACTTTCAACCCTTATCTTGCGGGAACTCTTTATTTTTTCGGGATAAAAAGTATTTTAAATGTGAATCCATAACATCAGCTATGATTGTGCCAAGATTTATCAAAATCCGTCTGGTAGTTTCAGCGTGATGCGTGTTCAAAGAGACAGACAGACACTATATTTGAGCAATAGTACCATCGCAGGTAACAATAGCTTAGGTAGGTCAAACCAATTAGATCTACGAACAGAAATCTGTACTGTTGACATAAGTAACCTCTTCTTTATCGCGCCAATTTAACCTGCCTAGAGAAACAAGCTGACTTAGGCAGGCCAACTAAAGAAACGTTTGTGGCCTTTGAAATAATCGTTAAATAGTACTTCTGCTGAAACTTAACATTCACTCAAAACTAATAAGTAGATACATACCTACTGCCTCAGAAAAGTCAGGGCCTTTATACACCACGCCATGTTTGCCCAAACTGTCATCCCTAGTAATTTATTTATTACTAGCTGTGCCCGCGGCTTCGCTCGCGTGGTCATTTCTCTAGGTTAAAAGTACTCATGTGCTATTCCAAGATCTAAAATAAACATTTGATCAAAATTCTTTCCGCCGCTACAAAGTTTTTTATCGATTGCTCGGCTTCTAACCATTGGATTAAGATACCAAGTACCCCAGTTTTTAGGTCAAATCCTAAGCCTAACACTGAAAACTGCATCGCAATCGGTCTAATACGTTTTTACGTGATGCGCGAACAAACATACAGACAAAAAAACAAACAGACAGACACGAATTTAAAAAATGTTCTATTCATAGACCATTTTTTTTTAAATTATCTTCTTTGTATAGATTTACGTTCTTATTGCCTTATAGCTCTGCTGTGCCCGCAGCGTTGCTCGCGTGGTAGTTTTTCTGGGATATAAAGATCCTATGAGTTATTCCAGTACCAAAAGTACCAATATAGGTACCTACCTACCTGTGTTAACAACCTTCAGTGGCGATCCGACATGGTCGTGATAGGTTAGAAGACGAAGGCGGGAGCGAAGCGTAGCAAGCACAAACATCTCGATCACATCATAAAAAACTGCATCAATATCAGTCCATTCGTTTGGGAGCTACAATCCTCTCTTCTCCGCTTCCCCCCTCCTCCCCCCCCACCCATTGTAGCAGAACCATCTTGTTTACCTCAGCTTTGAAACATAACAAACTAAATTGGTCGATTCGTTTGAAAGGTACGATTCTCACCTCCTTATTCTGGAAACTCCCCCTTATATACATATATAAAATATAGAATATAGATAATAATAATATCTAATAACTACAAATAAAATAAACAAACATAATTCAAAACAATCAACCAACGAATCTAATTAGAAACCGCAAATACTTTCGAACACATTCCTGTTTTTTTTTCCTATACTGTCCTACGACTGTAACAACGCCTGCCTTCGGGTCAATCAAATTAGCGATGTTCCAATCCCCGCCACACCGCACGTTTGCACGTTTATTCCCCCGGGGCCCCTGCCTTGGCGCTCAGCCTGGCGGCGCGGGCGGCGGCACGCAGAAAGTACAGAATAAATAATAATAGCACCCTGATACAGTAGGTAGGTACATCGCGCGAAAACGAATGCATTTTAATAGCTTTGAGCTATTTTATTTCATTTTATTACGTTATATTTATTATTTCATAATTTAATATGACTTTCGACCCCTATCCCGCAGAAGCCCTCTAGTTTTTCAGTATGTATTCTGAATTTTAACCCTTATTATAAGTTACAACTGTGCTAAGTTGCATCAAAATCCATCCGATAATTTTTGCGTGGTGCGTGCGTTTTACCATAACTTTATTAAAAATATGAAGGAAAATATAAAAAATAACGCATAAATAATGTTTTTTTTTTAACTAAGGAGCAAAACATTTCTACGGCACGTGATTTCGATCCACGTACGTCTGGATTACGCACCTATGCATCTGTCCAACTGGGCCAGTGAGCCTCGTAGAAATGACGAAATTCGGTTCCAGTCTATAAACGGATGTATGATCACTTTAAATTTAACACAACTTTGGATCCATAGGCTGCAGAAACCTTTTAATTTTTCGGGATAAAAAGTATTCAAAATTTTGACACATTATATAAACTTTGACTTTGCAAAGTTACATCAAAATCCGTCCAGTAGTTTTAGCTTGATACGTATTATTTTAAATAACTTTCTACCCCTATCCTGCGGGAACCGTTGATTTTTCCGGGATAAAAAGTATCCTAAATGTTAATCCAGCACATCAGCTATGATTCTGCCAAGTTGCATCAAAATCCATCTGGTAGTTTCAGCGTGATGCGTGCGAAAGAGACAGACAGACAGACAGGCATAAAATAAAAAAATAACCCTTTTGCACTCCATATCGATTTTGAAGTTTATCTCAATCAAAATTTAAAAAAATATATTTAATGTACAGATTTAGCCTAGTTACAGTTTTACTATAGTATAGTCGATAGATAGATTATCAGCACTCTCTTCAAGGGCGGATCCAGCCTTAGATTCAGGGGGGGGGGGGGGGGGCACACATTTATATTAAGCCTAAGTTCAAAAATTATACAATTCTAGATTTTCCCCGCGGTTTCACTCCCGTAGCCTATACCCAAAGGTGGATCCATTTATTTATAGAGATTATATTATTTTGAAATTTTATGATAAGCGCGAGAGTAGTGAGCGGGAAAATTTTGAGTTATTTCTATCAGTGTGAGTATTAAAACGAAACTCTGATTTGTACAAAGTATGTATTTTACGTTAGCAGTGTTAATACACTATTCAATTAAAATATCATTCCAGAACGTGTAGTAATATGCACTGACGTGATTTAAACTTACGAGAGTAGAGATTAATAGAATACTGAGCTATATCTGACAATATAGAAAATGAAAAAAAACAAATCGAAAAAATATATAAGAGAAAACTAAAATACGCAGAAATTTTGAGCTATTTCCATCGGTGTTTAAGTTAAATAATATTTTTAAGTCATAAAAACAAACATTGAAATAATTGAACGGCGCGAGCGAAGCGAGCGCAAAAATTTTGACCTGTTTCTGTACACGATTCTAATAACACAATTAAAACAATTCTAAATCGCATAGAAATTATGCATTGAAATGATCAAAAACATATGGGCGGCGAACTCAAAATTTCCGAGCTATTTATTTTAATATAGACTTTAAGAACAAAACATAATACCAAATCACATGAAAATAATGAAAAATAACCACAAAAGCGAGCGAAGCGCGTTTTTTAACACTTCTGCCAATTAAATAGTCCTAAAAACCTAAATCAAAATAATATTCAACTATGCATTGATAAGAACAAAACATGCAAACGCAGCATGCATACTGAACGAAAAGTTTGCAATTTCTTTCAGTGTAGAAATAGAATAATTCTAAATCATAAGTAACTAAACGATTTACGTAATTTCTATAACTGAATACAAAGAAGCGCGAGCGAAGCGAGCGCGAAAATTTTGAAGTTTTTCTTCAACATAAATTTAACATAATTAAAGTATGAAGCCCCTGGTAAGTTTATGACCACAACAGAAGCGAGCGCGAAAATCCTTGGCTATTTCTATAGATTTTTTGTTTGTCGTATGAGGTAGTGTTGGCCTCTGGTGTCATCATTTGTTAGGCCAACCAAGGGCCTCCGACATGGCTAAACGACGGCCATCAATAACAGCCGCGACCGACAACCTAACTTACCCTCCATAAAATTTCTATAGTGTAAAACTAAAATATAATTTGAAATTGCACAAAAACGAAAGCAGAGAATCAAAAGCGCGGAAATTTTTAGTTATTTTTATCAGTGTACAAAATAAACATAATAAAACATGTGAAAATAACAAATGGAACTAAAAAAAAACTGATTGACATATGCCCGGGGGGGGGGGGGGGGGGGGGGGGTCATGACCCCCATGACCCCCCCCCCCTGGATCCGCGCTTGACTCTCTTCCCCCTTTCCAACGTTTCGGGTTGCTTTAGTTTGCAATTCCTTCTCGTGTTTCAGCAAGTTCGTTTCTTCGCCGTCGTTAGGTCAGCCACTCTCGTTTGAGGAATTACGGAATTTATTCATTGTTATACAGCAAGGATACAGCCCACAGCTCGTCTGACATTTGGCAGATGTGTCAGCCCAGAGTTATGTAGGTGAGCTGCGTTTTAGAGCGCAGTATTGTATTGTATTTCTGATATGACTCAAACTCAAAAAGACAGGTGTTATAAGTTTAGGGTATGTATGTGTATGTAGCCGTGTGTTAACACGGCTACATACACATATGTGTATCGTAGCTTAAAAATGAATGGACCGATTTTGATGCCAGTTTTTCTGTTTTTTGGACAAATTTTATGGCGTGGTATAGACGCCAACTCTTGGCGTGGCGATCGAGCGGCCTGGCTCGTCAGCTCTTTCCACCACAGCTGCATATTCGATGTTTACACATCTGCCAGGCGTCCCGCGACGGCAAATTTTTTCTGTTTTTTATTTATAGTGTAGGGTGGAGGGTTGTCGAGAGCTTTTTACTTTTTTTAATTTGGCTTGGTCTCCATCGCTCGCTTACAAACCAAAACAAAATAAACAAAGGATGTATAAAAAGATAGATACAATTTTCAAACAAATCCCCAACCGACAAGATTACTTGAAACAGCACTGTTGCGTTAGGACTCCTCGTAGAAAACTGGAGACCTCGCCTCGTAGAGTACACATTTAACCCTGTCACAGGGGGCGGTTCTGGAACGCTGCACAGGGGATGTCGGTATACAGGGGATGTAAGGAATGATTGCGGAGCGGGAGTATGACTAATTTAGTATTATTCCCAAATGATTTCAAATATACAAAACAATACCACAAAGCCAAGTAAGATTATTCTACTTATATGGAACACTAGCAGTACCCGCTGCTTCGCACGCGTAGTGACTCTTGTAGGTTAAAAGTACGAGTACTGTATGTGCTATTCCACCAACATTTGATCAACATTTCTTCAGCCACAAATATATTTTAATCGATTGCTCGGCTTCTACTCTTCGGATTAAGATACCAATAACACATTAAGCATTAAGAAATACCCTAAAGCTATGTGCCTAAAGCCAACAGTGAAAACTGCATTGCAATCGGTCCAATAGTTTTACGTGATGCGCGTACAAACATACAGACAAACTAACAAAGAAACAGAAGGACACGACACAAAAAAATGTTATATTCTTGTTCAGTAGTTTATTTTATGTACTCTAGGGTTTTTTTATTATCTTCATTGTACAGACATTTTCGTTCTTATTGCTTTATTATAAATACAAGCTGATGCCCGCGGCTTCGCACGCGTGGTAATTTCTGTAGGTTAAAAGTACTCTTTGTGCTATTCCAGGCCCTAAAATACCAATATACCAACATTTGATCAAAATTCCTACAGCCGTCAAAAATTTTTTTATCGATTGCTCGGCTTCTACTCATCGGATTGAGATATAAAGTAAAACCAGTTTTTAAGTCAAAACATAAGCTATCTAACAGTGAAAACCGCATTGCAATCGGTCAAGTAGTTTTTACGTGATGCGTGAACAAACATACAGACAGACAAACAGACAGAAACGAATTTTTAAAATTTTATATTCATGTTCAGTAGCTTATTTTATGTGCCCTAGACCATTTCTTTTTGAATTATCTTCTTTGTACAGACTTTTTCGTTCCTATTGCTTTATTAGAAGTATAGATAGATATATTGGTAGATCCACTCTAGCGATCGACGCTTCTGAGCGACAAAATACACTAACTTACATATGATTGTTTAAAAGTCTTTAATTTGGTTTAATACTAGGTAATAACCCATTTCATTAAAATAAATCAAAAATAATAACAATGTCATAGACTCACTAGAGGGCGTGCACGTATCAATTAGATGCAACGCACATAATCAGCCTTTAGTCATAGAGTGGCGTTTGTGTAGTAGGTGTTAGCAGTGACAGTGCTATCTCATTCATGCTACAGCCTGCGAATATCTTTGTTGGTGATGCATATCGGAAATATTATCTAATTTAAGTTCGCTCAGCGAGAGAGCTATGCTTGGTGTTTCTCTGAAGGACAAGATTCGTAATGAAGATATCCGACGGAGAACCAAGGTGACCGACATAGCTCTAAGGGTAAGCAAGCTAAAGTGGCAGTGGGCTGGTTACATTTCCCAAATAACCGATAAACGTTGGGGTAGACGCATTCTCGTGTGGAGACCACGATTAGGCAAACGTAGTGTAGGACGCCCTATGACCAGATGGAGTGACGACCTGCGAAAAGCGGCTGGAAGAAAATGGATGAGGAGAGCTGAAGACCGAGCTCAGTGACGTGCATTAGGAGAGGCCTACGTCCAGCAGTGGACAGATATAGGCTGATGATGATGATGATGATGATGATGATGAGTGGAAATGTAGCTGTGTGGGTGTGTTTGTCTGTAGTTGTATTCCGGTTTTGGATTATCTACGTGATATTACAGAGTGCTGAATTTTCCCCGTTTAAGTCTATCTATGCATAATGTGCCTGCTTACCTGTCTTACCTGTACCTAGTACAAATTGACACACTACAAAAACTGGTGTGTGGAGTCGGGAGCCATCGAGGCATGTCGAGGCGACCCTCGTGAGCGCACATTTAACCCTGTCAAACAGAGCCGTTCAGGTACACTGCCCGCGGGAGTAGGCGGAGATGGATGCAAGTCATGGTGGTGAAGCGGAAAATATACAACATATAAGTTCAAACACTAAACTAAAAAAAATTGCCTATGACACTTTTGCGTTGAAGACGAATCGATTGAAACCTTGCTTGTGAAAATTGGACCAAGTATATAGTTTGAACACATAACCCTTCGTATGCTTCGCAGTAGTAGGGTGAAAAAAATGCCTATGACACTATACCTGACAGAAAAAGAATAAAATAAAATAAATAGAAATTAGACAATTACGCTGCCTTAGGGCTGAAGGCAAATCAATTGACACCTCGCTTGTCAAAACCGGACCAATAGGAGAGACGCTATGGTGGAACATCCACATAACCACTTACATAGATATCTATCTACATACATACATAGACTGTTAAACTTATTACCCGTCTCATGCTTTGCTGTTGTCAGGTAAAAAAGTGGGTAAATAGGGCTAATATGGCCATCATAAATAATTTCAAAGTTTACAGTAGAATTAATATGAGGGACTCTTCTCCGAGATTAGATAAATATGTCATATTAGGTCGCGTCATGTAATAAGCACAAGGTGGTAACAATGGCCAATGACCTTCACGATTTGACCTCTAATACTAGTACTGGTGCTATCTATCTGCAGATGGCAGTATAACAGTGATTACAGTGATTACAGTGATGGCAGTTTAAAATCAAATGAAGAGTAACGAGTATACACAAGTGTTTCTCATAATGTTTGTTTTTTTGCCTATAAATTTAACTGACCAAAAATAGATTTCAGTAACAATAGGTACTGGAATTATCTAGGAAGTTTATTATTATTTTATTCTACACGGATTGTACTAAATGATGAACCATGAAGATTTGACGATGACCAGAAAAAACTTACTGAATCTCAGCAATGGAAATAGCTAGGATGTTCCAGTTTTCACCAATTGTTTTATTTTCCACGAGCCAGTTGCTTGCCACGCGCGCACGCGCATGTATGCGCTCAGTACTGCGCAATGTTAGAAATAGCGCCACCCGATAATCATGTATGTAATGATGAACCATGAGAGTATGGTGACTGAAAAATGCTAACTAGGTACCTATCCGATCAACACATTCAGAATTTAGTTGGTAGTTTTCATTGACACATGACACTCTTTTGATGATGACCAGAAGTGATTGGGACTTTAAAATGGATTTAATTTTATCTGTAAAAATGTGTGATGATTATGATGATGAAAAGTACCTTATGTATTAAAGCATAAGCTGCAAATTTCATCAAAATCCGTCCCGCCGTTATCGCGTTAAAACTCCTCAAACAAACAAACAAACAGACAACGTCTCACTGTCATATATTGGTGTGGATTTCTATCAACACTCCAAATTTCATCAAAATCCGTCCCACAGTTATCGCGTTAAAACTCCCCAAACAACCAAACAAACATACTCGTACAACGTTTCACTGTCTTATATTGGTGTGGATTTTCATATACGTAACTTCTAAAAAAAGGAACATTAGTAAGCGTAATTAGAAATCATTGGCAGAAGTGTTTTTTGACCATCAACAACTGCATTATTACTTATCTACTTGACAGACTTGTTATTATTTCGTTTCCATGGTAACGTCATTCCGTTCTTTACTTTTGATACCTTGGATTACATTATTGCAATTTCCGAAGGAACCGCAAATTTTTTGAAAACTGCCCTGTTACTCGCTTATAATGTAGTTACCTACAAGTGAAAGAAATTTTAAAATCAATTCATTATTTTTTGGTTTTATTCATTACAAACAAACAAACATACAAACAATCAAATCTTTCTTCTTTATAATACTAGTGTAATACAATACGCCTGCGTCTAATAAAAAAAAACAGGTTCAAAAATGCTTCGCGGGCCGTACAATGAAAGTTGCGGGCCCTGGTTTAGATAGCTGGGTGATAAGGTTGTATCAAAAAAATACCAATAAAAAAAACGATTACATGTTGCCATGGAAACGAAATAATAACAAGTCTGTCAAATTAGTCAAAATACGGGTAAAATCGTGTACAAGTAATGAGATACCCTTAGCTACCCGTGCGAAGCCGAGGCGAGTACCTAATTCACAATAATTCTGATCGCGCGTGTAAGAAGTACTTACCTACCTACTAAATAAAATAATCTGTGAACTGAAAATAATGTCATTAATAAATTGTCTAAAGTAATAAAAAATAAGTATTACTGTTACGAGCAGGCGCAGCGCTTACCATCAGGCGGGCGACCTGCTCGTCTTGTCACTCAGTGGTATAAAAATAAAGTATATTATATATATATAATGTAAAGTAGGTAGGTACTTACCACAAAGCCAATCGATGTCCACGCTATTTGAAGATTTTATTTTCTATTTTTGGTAGGTAAATCACTTCTGCACAAAATATAACATTAGATTCTATGACCTCAAAAACAATAAAAACAATACAACAATCAACAATATATCTACTACAGGTCCAGAAATACATTGTTAATTAAATTATTAATTATCACTATTTGTTATCTTATCAAAATATTTTCATCCATATACTTTGTGTAAAAAAATTACATGTCTCTGACGAGCGGATCTACGAGTATGGGAAAGCACAAATGAATAAAAATAGCGCACGCTTTAGGATTTTTTCTACAATGTTCAAAAATATTTATAAGAATTTTAAACAATACAAATTGTTTATGGTGAACTTAAGTTTACTGTATATTTTTCATAAAGGAAATGAACAAAAGGATTCATCTAAAGGTTCCTCTGAACAACGCGCATTTTTCGTGATTTACCATTGTTGCGGCCTTAAACACTTATATAACCCCTGACCCCCCACTCCCCATTATAGCTATGTAGCATCTGGAACACATTATTTTTCAAACATAAAAACTGCATCAGAATCAGTCCATTCGTTTGGGAGCTACGATCCTCACCCCCGCCCCTTTATAGCTAAGAACCATCTCGATTACCTCAGCTTTTAAACACAAAAAAAAAACAAATCAAAATTGGTCCAATCGTTTGGAAGCTACGATTCTGACCTCCACCCCATCCCCTATATATCAAAGAACCATCTCGATCACATTTTCAAACAGAAAAAAAACCCATTGAAATCGGTCTATTCGTTTGGGAGCTACGATTCTCTCAAAGGTACTGTGGATGCTGTCTGTATCCTGAATTCCAATAGCTGTTCCTAACAAAATTTGCGGGATGAGAATTAACATCATCAGCCTATACTTATCCGCTGCTGGACGCAGGCCACACCTAATGCACGCCACTGAGCTCGGTCTTCAGCTCTCGGCATCCAGTTTTTACCAGCCGCTTTTCACAGGTCGTCACTCCACCTAGCCACAGGGCGTCCTACACGAAGTTTGCCTAAACGTGGTTGAGAATGGGTGGTCCTCTAGTGGTCCTAAATACTTATGCATAGCCTCCCGCTTCCGCATATGACTTCCACCGCAGCAAACAACAGATGTTCAAAAGGAAATTATTTAAGATCCGCTCCTCACAGACAGATTTTTTTGCAGTCATCTGACGTGATAGCTTGGAAGGATCGTTTAATGTGGCCGAAGGGCGAATTAGGGTGCTTTTTCCGGTTCCCCGCAGGGCTTTTTAGGCTAGCGAATGAGCATTTTGGCAGTTATTAAGGTGTGTCTAAGGTTAGGTAGGTATATCGTCATTGGTCTTAAGTTTGTATGCATAGTTGACTCTCCTATGTGTAGGTATTAGCACATTACAGATATATTCTTCCCAAAGTATACGTTTGAAATATTGTAATACATAGATACGCGTTATAAAAGTGGTATTTTTGTTTTTAGTTTTCTATAGTCCTGCCAGTGTTTTTTTTGCGGGTTTATCAATTACGTAGGTCACCTACATACAAAACAAATTAATTTCCTACGAGTATTATTGGTCTTTTTTGTAGCAATGACTAAAACTTTCATCATTTTTATCTGTTTTAAAAATAACAACTTCGCACGTTTGGTAATTTTTCTAGGTTAAAAGTAGTATAATATGAGCTTTTCCAGGACCTAAAATACCAATGTACCAACATTTGATCAAAATTTCTACAGCCTTCAAAAATATTTTTATCTATATTGTTATTTATCTTACAATTACACCATTTTGTAAGTAAAACCCTAAGCTATCCAGCAGTGAAAACCGCATCGCAATCAGTTCAGTAGTTTTTACGTGATGCGCAAGCAAACAGACAAGGTTAAAAAAAAAACTTGTTCAATAGCTTATTTTAAGTATCTTACCCCATTTTTTTTGTAAGTACATACTTTTTCGTTCATATTTATTTATTATAAGCATAGATAAAGTTTGTGAGTGTGAAGGTGTTTTCTTTTTCGTATAGATGGTACAATTTATAGGTATATTTATATTCACATGGACCAATAGGTGCTGCTTCTATAGCGATGCCAGTGTACTGGAACAGTTTCTCCATTGTGCAGTGGTCATGTCCCTACATGAAGGACATTATAGCAGATACGACAACCCTGTCGTACGCGCGGACGCGCTGCAGTCACACTGCATGCTTGTTCAATCATACCCCACTTGCACACATTTTCATTTGCTCATGAATCTTTTATGAATAGATTCTAGTCCATTAATGAAAATATTATATTGTGGATTCCAAATTTGTAAACAATACTCGAATATACACATACGAACAGTATAGAATCTTGATTACTTTTATGTTATTGAATTGATTGCTTGATCTGATGACAAATCCCATCGCTTTGTTGGCCCTATTGGATATGTTATCTATATCTTTCTCATATGTTAGTTTCGAGTCATGGTCTTCACCTATATCATGAATTTCGTCTACTCCTTTAAGTTTCTGTCCTTTAACTGTGTATATATACTCTGTTGGTTTAACTTTACGTGTGAAGGTTATTGTGTAACATTTTGCTACAGTAAGATCAAGTTTGTTTAGATTACAGTAGTTCTCAAATCTTACCAAACCTTGTTGTAAGACTAACATGTTTAAAAAAAACATATTGTCAGCGTATAAGACAAATTTAGAATGTTTGAAATTTGATGTTACATACGATGCGGTTTTCCTTGTTGAATAGCTTAGGTTTCAAATAATAAACTGGGGTACTTTGTATCTTAATCGGATAAGTGGAAACCGAGCTAACGATAAAAATTGATCTGAAGGCAGAACGTAATTTTGTATTTAGTACTTTAAAGGTTCTTTTGGTCCTGGAATAACACAGATTTGTTTTAACTTTACAGATGACCATGCCGCGGGCATACCTATTTTATAATATTACTAGCTGTGCCCGCGGCTTCGTTTAAAAGTAGACCACACGTGTTATTGTAGGACCAAAAGTACCTGCAAAGTAGTCATAGAAGTGTACGTATTGCGGTGAAATAAACGCATATAATACAATATGAAATAAACGGTAGAATAAACGCTCCGCGTTCCACCGCAAGGCAGTGCGCGCGAGGCCTAAGATACCAAGTACCCCAGTTTTAAATCAAACCTTAATTATCTTCTTTGTACAGCCTTTTCTGATGACAGTACTGTAGTTGAGAGATACACTTCCAATGCTCAAGCCAGCTGTGACGCTGTCCAGTTTTAAAGAGAGGCTATGGTAGACCGTTTAAATTTAGCCTTAGAAGCCGTGTCCGATTGTGGCGATGCTAACCTGGTTATGTTTAATGCTACTAAAACGCAGGCGTGTTTGTTTTCTGCTAAAAAGAGTCCTCTAAACCGACCTCCGCCTTTCCAAAGTGTAACAATACCAATAGGCGACCATTTGGAGCTTTTGGGTGTCGAACTCACATCAAACCTGAATTTTGGGTCTTATATTGACTCCAAAGCCAAGGTAGCTGCAAAAAAACTTGATATTTTGTCTAAGGTTAGGCGGTACTTCACACCGGGACAGCTTTTGAATCTTTATCAAGCACAGGTCCGATCTTGTATGGAGTACTGCTGCCACCTCTGGGACGGTTGTACCAAGTATCAGCTCGAGTCTTCGGATTCAATTGAGAGACGTGCTATCTGGCTCATTGGGGATGACACTCTGGTAAAGAGTAAGCTTCAAAGTCTGGCGCATCGACGTGAGGTAGCAAGCCTGGCGGTATTCTACAGATTGCACTATGGAGTGTGCACAAGAACTGCACAAACTGATTCCCCCATCACCTTTCCATCACCGAACGACTAGACGATCAGCAAAGCGCCACCCTTTCATGGTTGAAATACCTCGCACAAGAACGAAGCGTTACGTTTCTTCATTTATTATAAAAACTGCAAAGTAGTGGAATGCCCTGCCCTCGTCAGTGTTTCCGGTAAATTATAACCCCGGTGTGTTCAAGTATGAGATGCCTTGAGAATCTATCTGTGTTGCATTGCAGTAGCATTGTGTCGAGGTATATTTTCAAAATACGCCTCGCGAAATACCCGATCTCAGCCCGTCCAGTGACTCGCGTTGCTCGCCCTCACGCATGGATGTGACAGTTCTGTTAGTATACAAAGTAAAACATTAATCAGTTTGGTTACCAATATATAGGGTGCTTTTTATGAGGGAGTGTAAATTATAAATGATAATTTATTTCTTTTTTAAACATGCACTTCAGGTAAAACTAACAAAATTATAATGTAAAAAAACAAAGTTAATTGACAGAATTCTGTTCTGATTTTGAGTTTTTTCTAAATTATCCATATTGGAATTATAGTGACCAATTTTGTTGTAACAATTTGACGGGTTACTTCAGAAAATGACAGGAGCCTAAATATCAAGGAAAATGTAAAAATAACGCATAAAATATGTAAATACTTAAAAATTTGGAGCAAAACATTCGTGATCTCGATCCATGCACCTCTGGGTTGAAAGGCTGACATGCTCCAACACAGCTTGAGAGTGACGAAAAGTTTGAAATTATGATTTCGTTTTAATGTATTATTTTTATTACATTCAAATTACCTTTTTAATACCTATCCCACAGGAAACCTTTTTTTTGGGTTAAAAAGAATCCGTAATTTTAATACATAATATGAACTTTCACTGTGCCAAGTTACATCAAACTCCGTCCAGTAGTTTCAGCGTGATATGTATTCTTTTAAACAACTTTCAACTTCGAATCAAGAACTCAAGATTTACTCAGATAAAAAGTATTCTAAATGTTAATCCATAACATAAGCTTTGATTGTGCCAAGTTGCATCAAAATCCGTCTGGCAGTTTCAGCGTGATGCGTGTTCAAAGAGACAGACAGACAGGCATACAGAAAGAAAAAAAATGAAAAAAGTAGCTCTCCATATCGATTTTGAAGTTTATTTCAATTATAATTTTGTAAAAATATTTAATGTACACATTTAGCCCAGTGACAGTTTTATAGCTAGCTGTACCTGCGGCTTCGCACGCGTGGTCTTTTCTTTAGGTTTAAAGTACCATAATGTGCTATTCCAGGATCAATATACCAACATTTGAACAACATTTCTTTAGCCGTGAAAAATACTTTTATCCACTGCTCGGCTTCTTACTCAACAGATTTAGATACCAATTACACCAGATTTTATATCAAACCCTAAGCTATGTAACAATGAAAACCGCATTGCAATCGGTCCAATAGTTTTTACGTGATGCGTGAACAAACAAACATACAGACAAACAGACAGACAGACACGATAAAAAAAAAACATGTTAATACCCTTTTTAAACACCCAAGAGCATTTTTTTATTTATCTTCTTTTTTATAGCCATTTTCGAACCTATACCTTCTATCTTCTTCTATCTTTATTATAAGTATAGATTTATGACTGTGTCAATTTACATCCAAAAATCCGTCTAGTAGTTTCAGCGTGATAAGTGTTATTTTTAATAACCCCTATCTTGCGGAAACCCTTTAATTTTTCGGGATGAAAAGTTTCCACTGTCCTACCTCGTAGTATGAACTAAAATCATACCAAGTTTCATTTGAATTCATTCAGTAGTTCCTGTGCGATGCGCGGTCAAGATACGGACAAACAAACAAAAATAAAACAGTTTTGGCATCAGTATCGAATATAGAGACCCATCCATAAAATATTATTTATTACTTAAATATTACTATAACTTTGGACCCATATCCCGCAGAAGCCCTTTAATTTTTCGGGATAAAACGTGTCCTCAATTTTAACTCATCATATAAATTAAGACGGTGCCAAGTTACATCAAAACCCGTCTATTAGTTTCAGCGTGGTACGTGTTCTTTTAAATAAGTTTCAACCCCTATCCTGTAGGAACTCTTTAATTTTTCGGGCTGAAAATTGTCCAATGTTCTACCTTGAAGTATGAACTCAAATAATACCAAATTTAATTTGAATTCATTGAGTATTTTCGGCGTGTTGCGCTGCCAAGGTATAGACAGACAGACGGACAGACGGACAGATAGCCAAAAATTACAAAATACAGTTATGGATTTAATATTGAATATAAAACGGCATCCAAAAAAAAATTACAATATATATTCAATTTACAGAATTTGGGACATTATCCCGCAGGAACCCTATTTTTTCGGGATAAAATATATCCTTAATTTTTACCCATTATATAAACAATGACTGTGCCAAGTTGCAACAAAATCTGTCCAGTAGTTTCAACGTGATAACATTCAACGCCTATCCTGCAGGAGCTCTTTAATTTTTCGGGATGAAAAGTATCCAATGTTCTACCTCGAAGTATAAGCTCTAATCATACCAAATCTCATTTGAATTCAGTGAGTATTTTTGGCGTGATATGCTGACAGACAGACGGACAGACAGTCTGTCTGTCTGTCTGTCTGTATCTTGGCTAGGCATCACGGCGAAACTACTGAATTAATTTAAATGAAACTTGGTATGATTTGAGTTCATACTACGAGGTAGGACATAGGCTACTTTTCATCCCGAAAAATGAAAGGGTTCCCGCAGGATTGGGGTTGAAAATTATTTCAAAAAACATTTACCACTCTGAAACTACAAGACAGATTTTGATGCAACTTGGCACAGTCATAGTTTATATGATGGGTTAAAATTGAGAATACTTTTTATCCCGAAAAAATTAAGAGTTCCTGCGGGATAATGTCCCAAATTCTGTAAATAAAAGATATTTTGTCATTTTTTTTGGGGGCCGTTCTGTATTCAATATTAAAGCCAAAACTGTATTTTTTTAGTTTTTTCTTTCTGTCTGTCTGTCCGTCTGTCTGTCTGCACCTTGGAAATGCATCAAACCGAAAATACCTACTCAATGAATTCAAATGAAATTTGGTATGATTTGAGTTCATACTTTGAGGTAGGACATAGGATACTTTTCACCCCGGAAAATTAAAGGCTTCCTGCAGGATAGGCGTTGAAAGTTATTTAAAAGAACACGTATCACGTTGAAACTACTTGACGGATTTTGTTGAAACTTGACACAGTTACATAATGGGTAAAAATTGAGGATACTTTTTATCCCGAAAAATAAAGTGTTCCTTCGGGATAATGTCCAAAATTCTGTAAATTGAAGATATTATGTAAATTTTTTTGGAGGACGTTCTATGTTTAATACTAAAGCCAACACTGTTTTTTTTTTAGTTTTGTCCGTCTGTCTATCTGTCCGTCTGTCTGTCTGTACCTTGGCAGCACACCACACCGAAAATACTTAATGAATTCAAATGAAATTTGGTATTTTTTGACATTGGATACTTATCATTCCGAAAAAAATGAGTTCCTGCAGGAAAGGGGTGGAAAATTATTTAAAAGAACACTTAGCATGCTGAAACTATTCGACGGATGTTGATGCAACTTAGCACAGACATAGTTTATAAGATAGGTGAAAATTATGGATACATTTTGTCCCGAAAAAATAAAGGGTTCCTGTGGGATATGGGTCCAAATTCTGTACATTAAAGATAGTGTTTTTTTTGGATGTTACTCTATATTCTATTATGAAGCCTAAACTGTATGTTTTTTTATTTTTGTCTGTATGTCTGTCAGTCTGTATCTTAGCCGAGCATCACGCCGCCGGAACTACTGGATGAATTCAAAAGAAACTTTGTATGATTTAAGTTTGTCCTACGAGGTAGGACATAGGATACTTTACATATCAAAAAATTTATAGGTTATTATTTAGGGGTTGAAACTTATTTAAAAGAACACGTACCATCTGAAAGTAATGGACAGGTTTTGATGCAACTTGGCACTGTCTTAAGTAATATAATGGGTTAAAATTGAGGACTCGTTTTATCCCGAATAAGTAAAGGGTTTCTGCCCTACCCATATCCCGGTCCAAAGTTATGTTAATATTTATTTAAATAAATAAAAAAAATTACTTAATAAAAAATATTTGGATGGTTCTCTATATTCGATACTGAAGCCAAACTGTTTTACTTTTTAATTTTGTCTGTCTGTTTGTCCGTATCTTGACCGCGCATCGCACCCAAACTACTAAATGAATTCAAATGAAAAAAATGCTCTTGGGTGCTTAAAAAAGATATTGAAAAATATTTTTTTTTGTTAATCGTGTCTTTCTTTCTGTTTGTCTGTATGTTTGTTTGGTCACGCATCACGTAAAAATTACGCGACCGATTGCAATGCGGTTTTCATTGTTAAATAACTTAGGGTTTTATTTAAATCTGGTGTAATTGGTATCTCAATCCGGTGAGTAAGAAGCCGAGCAATTGATAAAGTATTTTTGATGATTTTGTTCAAATGTTGGTATGTTGGTCCTGGAATAGCACATTATGGTACTTTGAACCTAAAAAAAAGAACACGCGTGCGAAGTCGCGGGTACAGCTAGTAGTATATATAGATAGAAGAAGAAGATAGATTGATTGAATAATATATAAAGTGAGCTTTCATATACGTCATCGGTTAACAAAATCTCATCTCGCCTACCTACCGCATATTAAATACACTAGCTCTTCCACCACAGTAAGCAAAGAGTTGATCCGAGGATCAAAGGCTGCGTGCGCCTACAATTAACTATAAAAGTTTATATTCAATCTTGAGTTCATTGGTCTAGTAAGCTAGTGGTTTCAAGGGTTTAACCCTTCAGTAAAAGACGAAGTCGAAAATATCTCGGAATCAGTATTACAAAAAAATACAGTAGTTAACTGATAAGTTTTCTCTATAAACCTGTGCAAGGTCTTAAACACAATGCAGATATATCGATTTGCCCTAACGTGACATTCAACGGTCATTAAATACACAAATAATTTATGGGTAAGTACTTATAATAAAGCAGCAAGTATGAATCTTAGTAAAAAAGTCTATACAAAGAAGATAATAAACAAGATATATGTTTAAAAACTAAAACCCCACTACAGTCAGGTAAAAAATAGTCTCGCGATGAAGACGAATCGATTGATACCTTGTCAAAATTGGACCATGTTTTTAGTTTGAACCCATAATTCTTTCTTTGCCTTGCCGAAGATGGGTAAAAATAATAATCTATGACACTACTATATCTACATGAAGACCAATCGATTGATACTTCGCTTGTCAAAACCGGACCGATAGTGGCGACGTTATGGAGGAACATCCACATACCATACATACATACTACATACATACATTACATACACTGTTAAACTCATTACCCTTCCCTTGCATCATCCCGGGTAAAAAAAATATTGAGTCCTTCACCGATAATATTATGTTTATACCTATACTAGGACTTCAATGCAATGCAGTGACACCGTTTTGGCCTTACCTAGTTTCAACAGTGTTTAATTTCACAAACATTTTTAAATATAAATGGCATAATAAAAAAATATTGTCAATAAATGACTTTAAAATCAAAATCATTAATGACAATATACATTGTACCGAAAATATTAAATTCTCTTATCAATAAATATTTTATTCATCAACTGTATGTACCTATATCTTTGGGCTGAAATTACTACTTCACTAGTTTTTTTTCCACAGGGAGGAAATCGACCCACGGGCCGAATTTACTACGGACCCCAATAATCAAAATGTCAATATCGTGTCCTACAAACACTAACGCTATGGCATGCACTTGCAGATGTATTCATACATCCCACTGAAAGCCATATTCTGGCACAACGAGATCACTATTTCAAGAGTGGAAAGGTAAGTTCAGATCATTATTTTGAAGAGCTTGCTTGAGGACCCTAGCTTTCTATGCTCGACAACGGATTGTCCAAACTCCGAAGTATCCCCTAATAGTATGCTAACTTCGGTAGTGGTTACATGTTTGAGGTGTTTGGTTTTGAGACTTTGGAATGGTCGTGAGCCCATCGTATTTTAGAAAATCTATCTTAGTGCCTGAACAGTGACGTAACCAAAATGCTGGTAGGTACTTATTTGGCTCATCGATTCAAGACAATGCCGCCAGCATATTGGGAACGCTGCCAAATGGTAGTGGGCTAGATTACTTAGACTACCTATCCGTAAAACTGTAATGGCTTTGCGCGCAAACTGCGCGTGCGCTCGTGCTACAAGCATGAGGGTAGGTTATGCAACTGTTTCCAATAGTAGTGAGCTAGCTGTATATTGTAGTAGTAGTAGTTATATTCTGTACCTAGTAATTACTAAATAAAGGCACTTGCTAGTATATAGTCTATCATTTGACAGACCGTTTGTGACGATACGACGTGTGTATACTTTCAACACTGCGCTACCGGGTACTTGCAGTACCGGGCATTTTTATAACAATAGAATAACAAAGTAACTATCCATCCATACCAATATATAAAAGTGAAACGTTGTCTGTTTGTATGTCAATTATTTGTTTGTTTGTTTGTTTGAGGAGCTTTCACTCGATAACAGCTGTACGGATTTTGATAAAATTTAGAATGTAGATAGCTTATACCCTGGAATAAAACAAAGAATACTTTTTATCCCGGAAAATTGTAAGTTTCCACGGGATAACTGAAAAAACTGGAAATATGGTAATTACTCGTTGTAAGAAACTGTTGCCATGGAAACGAAATAACAAGTATGTCAAAAAACATCAAGAGCATTGGTGCTATACCTACTTTTGGATTGGTTTTTAATATCCTAGAAGAACATAGAATGCTTTTATTCGCGATAAACAGTAGTCCGCGCGGACGAAGTCGCGGGCGGGAAAGCCAGTACTCCATATGGTACTGGAACAGTTAAAACGGATTCGTGTTGCTGTAGGTACTTTGTAGGTAGATAGCATTACCGTCCCCATAAGACGGGTTCAAAGAAGCGGAAAGATTTGGTTGACGACGCATAGGTCTCGGTGGCCGAAATGGTAAAGGCATGTGCCGCGCTGAGGCACAGTATGCGAGTTCGAATCTCGTCCGTGACCCAAATTTTTCCATTAGAAAATTATTATATACATAATTATCTACTTTATGTGCATAGCACTTCTATGTTTATATGTATAATTAATCGAATTCTCGGTTATATGTTCGACTGTATGTATTTTTTATGTACGATTACCGATTTCTCCGTCAGTTCCGGACCGATTATGTTTTTTTTTATTTGATTGATTAGATTTTCAGGTTGGTTCCATATAAATTGTATCAAAATAGGATAAGTAGTTTTTAAATTATTATTTAATCCATTTGAAGTCAGTTTTTTGTTCTATGCTAATTTCGATAGCACATGCAGAATAGTATAAACGTGGGAATTCAAATTCAGAGCCAGTTAATTAGTGAACTCAACGAAACTGACCCTCACATCCGGTTCCGACTTCCGGTCCCGTCGGTCTTCGCCCACTTCCGGTAACCATTTTTTTCTTTTCCCAAAAGCATATTAATTTAGCTCGCGTTTCTGTTCGCTACTTAATTAAAAAGGTATTTAGACGTTAATGTTTGTTTGTGTTTCGGGGAAGTTACTTGTTTTTAATTTGGCTAAATATTTATTGTTTGTTGTATACCTTAATTTATTTGAGCGCTGTATTTGTAAATAATTAAATTGCTGTAATCAATCATTTTGCAGAGCAAGATAACAAAATGTACCTAGAATCTAGATACATATTATTATCTTACTTGACATCGATCGACAGACTCTAGATTCTAGAGTTTCTAGACTCTATATTATAGGGTTCCTAGATACTCTAGATTCTAGAGTTTCTAGACTCTCGATTCTAGGGTTTCTATACTCTAGATTCTAAAGTTTCTAGATTCTAGAGTCTGTCGAAGATCATTAAAATAATATAATACTTAGCTATTCCGAATCTGTCCCCTACTCCAATTTAAGTTTGTTTTGTTAATCATTGGTATGAGGTGCAAATTCTCTGTGATTAATTCTTTACTAATGGATAGTTGAATAGACTCAGGCGTTATAGAAATCCATATTTAAAATGAACGAAGAAAAAATATGTAGCATGTAAATATGGCGGCAGTACCGCCAAACTGTAAGTCAGACAAATGATAAATGGAAAAATGAACAAAGAAAAAATATGTAGCATGTAAATATGGCGGAAGTACCGCCAAACTGTAACTCAGAGAAATGATAAATAGAAAAATGAACAAAGAAAAAATATGTAGCATGTAAATATGGCGGAAGTACCGCCAAACTGTAAGTCAGAGAAATGATAAATGGAAAAATGAACAAAGAAAAAATATGTAGCATGTAAATATGGCGGAAGTACCGCCAAACTTAAGTCAGACAAATGATAAATGGAAAAATGAACAAAGAAAAAATATGTAGCATGTAAATATGGCGGAAGGTCCGCCAAACTGTAAGTCAGACAAATGATAAATGGAAAAATGTAGTAAAATATATAAACAACCCACGTTAACCAACCCTTATCCAAATTGAAAAATAAAAAGATATGTCTTACTGACCTAATACTCTATTTTTTATATTATTTTTATTACGGACTAGGCAATCGTTTGACCACGATCTCACACACATCACATAACATTATTTTGCTTCCTATCCAATATACTGGGTGTTTGGTAGAGGGTTAGCCAAATGTGGTGGGAGTATAGGTAGATCTATATGGAAAATACAAAAAAAATACGACTTTAATACAATATAATACAATAACTCTTTGTTGAACACATCACAAAATAGAAAACAACTTCGTATCGTGTAAACTTAGACGTTTTTTTTGAGGTCTGTTAGACCGGCTAAAGTAAGTTAGTAGGAATGTACCTCAAAAACATTTAATTATTTCTTTTTTTAAAGTTTTATACAATTTGTTTTTTTTTTTATTAATTTTTATTTCTTACTTTTTAGTATCGTTAAAGTAAGCCTAAGAACATGTACTAAACATAAATAGTGAGTACATCTTAAACCTACGATTCACAGATGATATTGTACTTATGGCGGAGTCGCTACAGGATCTAGAACGTAAGCTGACCGACCTAGCTGACGCCTCTCGGCGTATCGGTCTCAGGATGAATGGGCAAAACCAAGGTTATGTTTAACGACCTTATTACCCCGCAACCGATCGTCGTTAACGGTGCCCCTCTTGAAGTTGTTCAGAAATAGGTTTACCTCGGATAGAATATGCAATTGGGTAGGAACAACTTTGAAAGGGAAGCCAGAGGAGGATTCAGCTGGGATGGGCAGCATTTGGTAAACTACGTCAAGTCTTTTCGTCGTCTACACCACAGTGCCTACAGACGAAAGCCTTCAACGCGTGCGTTCTACCAGTTATCACCTACGGAGCCGAAACGTGGACACTCACACTGGGGATGGTCCACAAATTTTAAGTGGCTCAGCGTGCTATGGAGAGAGCTATTCTTGTAGTATCTCTGAAGAATAGAAACCGGAATGAGGTGATCCGCCAGAAAAAAATATTACGCATTTTCAACAATGTCCGTAAAAATGCCGCCAGGTGTTATTTTTTATCGTTTTATTTGTAACTAGCTGTGCCCGCGGCTTCGTACGCGTGGTCATCTCTCCAGGTTAAAAGTACTCTAGGTGCTACCAAGACCAAAAATACCAATAAACAAACATTTGGTCAAAATTTATTTAGCCGTCAAAAAGGTTTTTTATCAATTGCTCGGCTTCTACTCATCAGATTGAGATACCAATTACACAAGTTTTTAAGTTAAACTCTAGGCTATTTAACTATTTAAATTGCACTGCAATCGAACTAGTAGTTATTACGTGAAACGCGAACAAAAAAAACACAAAGAGAGCATGATTTAAAAATTTGTGATATTCTGTTTCAGTAGCTTATTTTAAGTACCCTAGACCATATTTTTAATGATCTTCTTTGTTCAGTATTTTTCATACTTATTGCATTCTTATAATTATAGATATCTATGACTTCAAAATTAACATAATTTTGGATCCTATTCCGCAGGAACCCTTTTGTTTTTTCGGGATACAAAGTATCCTCAATTATAACCCATCATATAAACTATGACTGTGTCAAGTTGCATCAAATCCGTACGAATAGTTTAAGCGTGATATGTGTTCCTTTAAATAACTTTCTACCAATATCCTGCGGAAATCCTTTAATTTTTCGGGATGAAAATTATCCCCAATTTTAGCCCATCATAAAAACTATGTCACGAGTTTTTTAAATAACTTTCATCCAATGTCCTGCAGGAACCCTTTAATTTTTCGGGATGAATAGTACATACCTCGAAGTCCTACCTCGAAGTATGAGATAGATAGATAGTACTTACTACTAATGGTAGATAATACTTTATTGCACCTAAAAAGATATTATTACACATAAAATATTTCTTTAAAATAAGTACAATGGGCGGTCTTATCGCTAAGAGCGATCTCTTCCAGACAACCTTTGGATGGACAATAATGGAAGAACAAGGAGTAGACGGCGGCGCATTAAAATAACATTCTATTTCATAGATACTTTTGTAAAATACAATAAATCAATAACTATTTATACGATAAACTAATACATGATAATACAATAAACTAACACATATTTATATTACAAATTAGGTTTAAATATATACTTTTACGTAGCAGTGCTTAGATTGGAGAGATAGTGATTCTTTACCATATTTTTAAATATAGGTAATGTTTTAGCTCATCTGATATCCAGCGGAAGTGCATTCCACAGTTTCACAGCTTTTACTGTGAATGATTTTTCATAGAACTGTGTAGTGTGGGGAGGTGGCTTGAGTTGAAGAGTTTCTGAGGAACACAAGCATCGGGAGTGGGTCATGTGCAGGAACACAAAACGTTCTTTGAGATAGGAGGGAGTAGAAGGAATAAATAAAATATTGAATAGAATAGAAAGGATGTGAGCATTCCGGCGAAGGCGAATAGGTAACCACTTCAGCTTATTGCGATATTCAGAAAAATTGACATATTTGCGCAAACCAAATATGAACCTTATGCAAAAATTCTGTAAGCGTTCAAGCTAATTGAGCTGTTCTTCAGTTAAATCTAGGTATGAGGCGTCAGCATAATCTAATATTGGAAGTAAAAGGGATTGTGCAAGAGCAATTTCAGTGGTAGTAGGTAGGAAATTACGTAATCTCTTAAAAGAAAAAGCGGAGGCGGAAAGTTTGCGGCTAATTTCTGCTAATTGTGGTACCCAAGAAAGCTTTCTATCAATTAGTATTCCAAGGTTCTTAACCGTATCACTGATTTTAATGGGTGTTCCGTCGAAAATAACCTGTGGTAGGCGAAACCAATCTATTTTTGAAATCATTCTTGAGCTGCTTATTACAATAATTTGTGTTTTCTCTGGGTTGACTCTGAGGCCATATGAGTTACTCCAGTTGGATATCATTCATAGGTCAGCGTTAATTGTAGCGATAGCCACAGATAATTTATCCAAAGGAGCCTGAGTGTAAATTTGTAAATCATCCGCATAAATGTGATAGGAACTAGAAAGCTGTTGAGAGATAGAGTTAATAAAGATTGAAAAGAGAAGAGGAGATAAGACGCCGCCCTGAGGTACACCAGCAGTCGTATTACATCAAGATGAGAAATTCTCATCAATGCAAACATGTTGTCGGCGACCATGCAGGTAACTATGAAACCAATCAATTACCGTTGGAGACATGTTAAGAGTACCCAAAAGTCCTAATAAAACGTCAAAATCTACGCTGTTGCACGCATTACTGAAATCAAGCAGTGACAGTACCGTTAATTGCCCATCATCCATACCACAGCGAACATCATCAGTAATCTTGGCTAATGCAGAGACAGTACTATGACCAGGTCGGAAACCGGATTGGAATGGATTCAGTAGATTATTTCGGATAAGGAAGGAAGTAAGTTGCTGATGAACAAGACGTTTAAGCAGCTTTGAAAGGAAAGGAAGAATAGAAATAGGACGATAGTCCGTTAATGTGGAAGGGTTACTCTTTTTAGGGAGAGGAGGTACTTGGGCTTCGTTCCAAACGAAAGGAAACACTGAGTGAGGATATACTGAATGACAGGCAGTAATTCATCAAGAATGAGGATGATCATTTTACGGCTGATACAGTCATTACCAACTCCATTTGACGAAATAGCGTTTACGTTCTTCTTAAAATCACAATTGGAAAATTGATTAAAGACGAAAGAAGGATGGTCAGGAGATTAAATCATATCAAGTTTCAATTGAATTTATTCAGTAGTTTTGGCGTGATGCGCGACCAAGATACAGACTGACAGACAAAAATGAAAAAAAAAAACAGTTCTGGCTTCAGTATCAAATATAGAGTACCATCCAAAACAGATATCTAAATATATTCAATGCACAGAATTGGACCCGTTACAGTTTTATTGTAAGCATAGATTCAAAGGATTGCAACTTCTGTACCTGTACTATTATTAATTCTGTGGTTAAACATAGACTTTGATCTCTGATTCAGACTGTTAATTTTCTGACAACAAAATGACCAGCTTCACGATACCCAGCCGTATCGGATTATTCGATTGACTGCTTTGTAGATGACGGAGCTACTTAATTGGATAGTTTGTCCTAAGTAAACATATTTGTCGACAACTTCAAGGGTATCGTCCACAACAATAATCGGTATACGGGTTATATGACATCATTTTGAGACTTACTGTTAGGAGGCTACTGAGGTCACTGAGCATGTTACTGCGTTCCTCTAGCGCCTCTATCCTCCAATGCCCATACTGCTATAGTTAAAAAAAACCCTTAAAAGGTGCCTACTCCTGATATACATTAGATTATGTGAAACACGACAAAGAAAGTTTCAAAATAGACATTGGCGTCGATTTCCTTGTTACCAACTAGACTAATCTAAGATAAATTTAAAGTTAATTCCTGTCAAACCAATTCTCTTGTTACAAAGTAGACTAAACAAGACAACTATTTAGCAATTCACCTTCCTCCCGCAACCACTCTCTCCCCTACACCCTTTCCTGCATATCATTTCGCCCCATCCCGGTGGAGGGTCCCCTCACCTGGCCGTGCACAACACATAACTCTCACGTCTTTTAGTTTCGTCGCAATGATGTTTACATTTATATTTAGTTGAAATGATCAAATAGCTTTTAAGAATCTCTAAACTAAATTCAGAAAACATAGAATGTAAAACAGAATAAGCTTTTATGTATCTCTAAACTAAATTAAAAAAAAAATAGTTTAGTGCAGGGAGTTGAACAAGAGAATTGACAGCATTGCCAAATACAATGTAACTTTTTTTTAGTCGTCTTCACATGAGACGACATTTATTTGTTCGAATGTATGTATGTTTTTTTTATTGACAATAGAATAAGAATTTTGTAAGTGATTTCACATAGAACTTTTTCTACAACTAAGTGACAAGACGACCAGGTTTATCGTCTGACGGTATGCGTCACTCTGACCATAACAATTTTAGTTGTTTGTTTGTTTATCGTATGATGTAGTGCTGGCCTCTGGTGTCAGAGTTTGTCAGGCCGCATGAGGCCCCTGACATGACAACGATTGCTTTTAATCAATAATATCCGGGACGGCTAGCTTAAACCACTAGCTTAACCAGACCTCCGAAGCACGGAGCGATGTAAAACCGCTCATAACTTAGAAAAATCATTGATGCGGAGCCTAGGATCAAACCCAAGTTACACTATTGAACCATTAGGCTACCATCGCTCAATTGAAGTGCGATCAAGGGATTTTTTATTGCAAAGACACGGCACTGCATTGCGCTCTTCACCTTAAAACATTGGTATAGAAGTGTCATCACTGAATCTTCTGGCAATATCGAGTACAGGTTATGGGGATGATAGCTGCCATCTGCGGTGTTTTTTTTATTAGTCACTAGCTGTGCCTGCGGCTTTGCCCACGTAGTAATTTTTCTGAGGTGGATATCCCAAAACCAAAAGTAGGTACTAAGAGAGTACAAAATACCACATTTCGTGCATCCGTCAAATAGTTTTCTTTCGATTTCTTGGCTTCTACTCGTTAGAATGAGATACCAAGTACACCAGTTTTTAAGTCGAACCCTAAGCTATCCAACTGTGATCGCAAACCGCATCGCAAACAAGTCTAGTATTTTATACGTTGTGACGAGGTCAAAACCTCTTTCATAATAATACTCATTTGATCTCTTAATTCTTTCATAATCCATTTCATTCCATTTGATAGTTTGTCATTTTCAATTCGATATTCAAATAACCTGTCATTCTTAAATTAGCATTCCGATTGATTTTAGCAAAATTGAATTGCGCAAAATAATATATTATAAAATACATAAATAAGTTTATAATAACTGGAGACTTGTAAATACATATAATAATTCCGTCGTTAGTGTTCGCTTTGTTTGAAGCCGCTGTTTATGGTCATCTCTTCATGTTCCTGTGCTTCCAATAGTTCCTGACCCTTTTATGTTGTCCACTGAGGCTTGGTCCCGGGGCTGGTGGAGCAAGCCCAAGGCCTGGGACCGCCTCGTGACAACGTGATGCGCGAATAAACATACAAACAGACAAACAGGCAGACACGATATTAAAAATGTTATATTCTTGTTCTGTAGCTTATTTTAAGTATCTATACCATTATTTTTATTATTTTCATTGTACAGATTTTTAGGTACTTCCTGCTTTATTATACGTGTAGATAGATTAGATAAATGAGTACGCTCCTAAGAAAATGGATGACTCCCAGTAAGATGTCTCTAATCTTAATTGATTCAGGCACTGCCCCAACGCAAACGACACACAATTGGATACTTACTTAACCTAATATCATCTTGTTTACATACGCGAACCTTTAAGTAGGCTAAGCGGAGATGTTTATCTTACATACAGTAGTTTGGGAATGGATATTGACTCGTATGCAGTGTCTGAAGTCAGCCAAACTTAATTACAATATCGTAGCTATGAAAATTATCGTGTTTGTTCAAAATATGTAGCTGAAGTATTAGACATGACTTCTAATTTTAGGATACCGTACGTCCGAATGAAAAAAACAGAACTCTTATAGGATTACTCGTGTCTGTCCGTCTGTCACAGCCAATTTGCTCCGAACCTTCTGGACTAAGTAGGAATTTGTTACACATGAATTTCTGTGACCCAAACACGGATGCCTTAGATGCCTTGGACGGATGCCTTGGAAGATATTATGTTTGAGACGCTGGATTGGAAAAGAATGAGCATTAATATCAATGGTGAGAACATCACACACCTACGATTTGCCGATGATATCGTCCTAAAGGCAGAGTCGCTGCAAGACTTGCAAAGTATGATGACCAACTTACATGATGCTTCTCGACGCATCGGTCTCAGAATGAACATAGATAAGACCAAGGTCATGTTGGTTGATCCGGAACCGATTGCAGTCAATGGTGTATGTAACTCATGAAGATGTCCAGCAATATGTTAACCTTGGGCAAATATTGCAATTAGGTAAGAACAACTTTGAGAAGGAGGCCAACAGAGCAAAAATTCAGACCCTTGGGGTAGACGAGCTCTCGAGTGGTGACCACGTCTCAGGTGGAGTGACGACCTGCGAAAAGCGGCCGGAATAAAATGGATGAGAAGAGCTGAAGACCGAGCTCAATGGCGTACATTAGGAGAGGCCTACGTCCAGCAGTGGACAGATATAGGCTGATGATGATGAAACATGGACGTGTTACTTCAATAAATTAAATTTAAATTTGTGGGTGACTTTCGGAGCAAAGTAGAAAATTAAAAAGAAATAGTTTGCAAACTCTACCGTGTGACACATCAAATGAAAGTTGCTTGTCGTGAGGAGTTTTTCTAGTTTTAAAATAAATAGCCCCTTGAAAATTGATACTTTCCCCCACTAATCTCAAAAATTATAATGACTAATATTGAGGAAAAAATAATACATGAAATAATTCTATGCTTAAACCTATACATAATACAAAAAAAAACTAAAGGAAATTGTGGTTTTAAACACACCTGTGTGTGTGATTTACTATGTTATCTGTGGTTGATAGCATAGTAAATCTCTCATCATTGTGAGATAATATCATCGAAACCATCTCCAAAGGAGTTCAACTCCCACTTGTCATCTTTTATTTGTGCATGATAGGCAAGCATTTAACCGCGATTTCACCTGATGGTAAGATATGAAGCGACCAAAGAAGATCATGCTTGCCTAGGAGATACCTGTTCGTTCTAGCTAGACTTGAAGGTACCCAGGCTGTTTTTGTCGGGATTTAAGAATAATAAGCTGGTAAGAAGGAGGTAGCCTCTATAAGCCAAAGTAAAAGTATTTTATTGTAAACTAGCTCAACATGCGGCTACGCACGCGTGATCATTTTTCTGCGTTAAATGCACTCTATGTGCTATTCCAGGACCTTAAATACCAATATACCAACATTTGATCAAAATTCCTCCCACCCCGTCAATTTTTTTTTATTTATTGCTCGGCTTCTACTCATCGGATTGAGATACCAAGTACTCCAGTTTTTAAGTCAAACTTAAGATATCCAATTCGTTGGACAAACGCACGTAATTTTTACGCGATGCGAGAACAAACAAATTAATAGATAAACAGACAGACAGGTTCATTATTTAAATTTGATTTTCTTGTTTAGTAGCTTATTAAGTATTTACCCCAGTCCATTTTTTAATCTTCTTTGTACAGACAATTTTGTACTTATTGCTTTATTAGAAGTATAGATATTTTGTACTATAAAATAAACATGACTTTGGACCCCTATCCTGCAAGAACGCTTTACATTTTTGCATTTTTTGTTGTATTTTTTTTACCTCAATTTTAACCTGTCATATAAATTAAGACTGTGTCAAGTTGCATCAAAATCCGTCCAGTAGTTTCAGCTGAATACGTATTCTTTTAAATAACTTTCAACCAATATCCTGAGGGACCCTTAAATTTTTTGGGATGAAAAGTTTCCAATGTCCTACTTCGTATTATGAACTGAAATCGTACCAAGTTTCAGTTTTCAAGTGTTGCGTGGCCAAGATACAGACAGACAGACAGACAGACAGACAGACAGACAGACAGACAGACAGACATACAGACAGACAGACAAAAATGAAAAAAATAACGTTTTGGCTTCAGTATCCAATAAAGAGACAAAACCAAAAAAAAACCTAAATATCTTCAATGTACAGAATTGGACCTGTTACAGTTTTATTATAAGTTCTGCCGACCGCGACTTCGCCCGCGCGGACTACTTTTATTGCGAAAAAAAGCATCCTATGTATTAAAACCAATGGAAAAGTAGGTATGGCACCAATGCTCATGATGTTTTCTGACAGACTTGTTATTTGGTTTCCATGACAACCGTTCTTTACAGCGAGTAATTAAAATTTTCTAGTTTTCCCGAAAAACTTACAATTTTCTGGGATAAAAATTATCCAATGTTTTATTCCAGGGTATGAGCTATCTCTATTCCAAATTTCATCAAAATTTGTTCAGCCGTTATTGCGTGAAAACTCCCCAAACAAACAGACAACGTTTCACTTTTATATATTGGTATGGATAGTTAGAATAGATAGTCAAAATAATAAAACTTTACAAAAGACAGTGTCAAAATACAAGTCTAAATTAATACAATACAATACAATACAATAACTCTTTATTGAATACATTACAATAAAAAACAATATAACAGTAATGATACATAAAATCTAATGTTGTACAATAGGCGGCCTTATCGCTATTTGCAATTTCTTACAGGCAACCTTTGGATGGACAGGAATATAAAATAAACATTGCGGTCAGTGATGGAGACTTACTTTGGAACAAAGAAGTTAATAGATAAATAAAAACAATTATATAACTATATAATTAATATCTGATGAACAAGGAGAAAAACATAAATTATTATAATTGGATCATAAAAATATAAATTAAGATAAACTATTAAGCATGTTTTGAGTTTTAATATATCATGTGCCTAATCAGAGTTGAATCTCGCACAGGAAAAGGTAATACCCTTCCGACTCTATACCGGTGCTTCGGAAATACGCTTGTCAGAGAAGAGAACATTAAGAAACTCTATGTGGAAGTATTTTTTCCATTATTGACAATACTTGATATTTATTTTAAATGTCAGAAATTGGAGTAATATATATATAAAATAAACAAAAAAAACAAATAAAAGATCAAAGTGCCAATGAGATACACCAAAAAGGAAAAAATAAATGTCTAATAATAAACCAGGCTGGCCCCACAAGCAGCACCCGTTCACGAGTATGTCTTATGTACCAGTCATGTTTAACGTAAGTAGTCATGTTAAGTCCAAATATCTTATGGCTCTATCGATTAGACAGGTCCACGAGCTCAAAGTCGCTCAACGAACTATGGAACAACATAATGCTCGGAGTTTCTTTATCTAATCCGAAACGAGGTGAAATGGCCGATGACTAAGGTTACCAACATAGCTCAAAGAACAAGCAAGTTGGAGTGGCAATGGTCTGATCACATTAAAATTTGTCATAGAACTGACTACCGTTAGGTAAATGAATTCTACAGCGGAGACCGCGAATCGGCAAACGTGGTGTAGGACGGCCTCCGGCTAGATGGAGCGACTATTTGGGAAAGGTAGCGGGCAATGATTGGATCACTGTTTGCCCGTAGTACGGTTCAGTTGTGTGTAACGGAGTGGTTGGACTACGAAAAATATATATTTCTATAGACCGGACTGATTGAAGTTTTTTTCCTCTGATCGGACCCCGGAAGATCTAGTTTAAACTTTTTGTTGGTTTGACCGTTATGTTCAACTTATTGTTAAGAAACTATCCATCTAGAAAATTATTTTCATATTGATAGCTGAGTTTTCCTGAATAATGACAGTAGTATCACAGGACAATAATAATAGTTAAAATATGACTACGTAGTTATGTACTATGGTAATATTTTCCTGTTTAGCTAATTGACGTATCTTGGCTTTATAAATGTTTAAATATATTACCTAACACTGTAATTTTGTATCAATTTGTTTTTTTTTTATGTGTAACATATATTACACATAAAAAAATATGATAAAATATATATATATATATATATATATATTTATTTATACTGTGTTAAAAAAATTGTTAAAACACAGTATAAAAAACACAGTCGGTAAAGTATATAAGAAACCTCACTAAAACTTGAGAACTTACGTACTGTCTAATGCTTCCTTAGATAACACCACGGGTCAAAGTAGATTTCGTAATATCATAGTTCCCCATTATAGATGTAGACATTTGGCAGTACGCTAGATTGTACGTATTACTTATTCTGTGGATAAGATTCTGTGTTTTGTTTGTGTTACATATTAAGGCTCTTTGCTGTGCTGGATTATCGAGCAGAAGTAATTAAATAGTAACCCAGTTATAAGACATCACATATTGTATTATATAACACCAGTGTATTTTACTACACAGTCATAATACACTGGCCTCCAAAACTTAGTATCACATTATTATTATTGCAATTTCCTAAACTATAGAACTCAGAGTTTTCAAATCGAAAATGTTTTATATCAAACATCACGTTTCTTTGAAATTATAGTTTATTAAACATTAATAACGTTTTTAACTTTAAAAAAATATAAAAACCCATAAATAGGCGTCAGTCTGTTCGCGAATCACGTTGAAACCTGGACCAATAATAATTGCGATGCGATTTTCATTGTTGGATAGCTTAGGTTTTGACTTAAGAACTGGTGTACATGGTATCTCTATACAATTAGTAGGAGCCAAGCAATTTAATGAAATAACTATTAATTTTAAAAGTGTGGTACTAAGTTTTGAATGCCAGTGTATTATTACTGTAAATGAGAAAGTAACTGTGTATGTCTATTTGTTGCATTTTCACAACTAATCTTTCTAAACTAAGGTGATGAAATTTGACAAGAAAATAGTTTGCACCGTGAGTGGTCCTGAAGTTATGATTATGAGAAAGGACCTTTACTCTTCATCATGTCAGTCTTTAGAAGTCCACTGCTGAACTTAGGCCTCCCCCAAAGAGCGCCATGATGAGCGATCTTGTGCCATCTCCATCCACCGACTTCCTGCGATGGCTACAATGTGGTCGGTCCATCGTGTGGGGGGTCTCCCCACACTTCACTTACTTGTTCGTGGTCGCCATACGAGAACCTTTATTCCCCAGCGGTTGTCGGTTCTGCAAACTATATGGCCTGCTCATTACCACTTCAACTTGCAAACTCTGAGAGCTATGTCGGTAACCTTCGCTCTTCTACGGATTTCCTCATTTCTGATTCTATCACGTAGTGAAACACCGAGCATAGCTCTCTCCATTGCACGCTGCGCAACTCTGAGCTTGTGTATGAGACCAATAGTTAGCAACCACGTCTCAGTGCCGTATGTCATCACTAGCAACACGCACTGATTATAAACTATCGTCTTAAGGCCTTTACTCTTTATCCCGGAAAAATATTAGTCGGAAAAGGTGCGGGGCGCAGCTAGTAGATAATTTACCAGTAAATCATCAAGGTAAGAGAAAATACATGAATGGTAAGAAAAATAATTATCAAATAAAAATATAGCCTCTGTCACATGGGTGATTTAAGGATTCTAACGATACCCCATACATGCAAATCTGTTCAGGCATTTAAAAGTTATCGTGGAATAAAGCATCTCACATACATACATACATACATACATACATGAACAGTCGTGTAAAAATGAGTTTGTTGTATTTTATATAATTTACTACGTTAAGGGGAAGTGGGTGTGTGTAAAATATATTATGTTCCGGTGTCCACCTTCCACCTTCCATTGAAATTATTGACAATAGTCGAAGCATTTATTGTAAAAAGGCAAAATAATAGCACTTTTACAACAAATCCATACTCAACCGACTCATTGTTGAATCTCGCACAACATTCTTGTCCCGCACAGGAAAAGGAAATACGCTTCTGACTCTACCGGTGTTTCGAAAATACGCCAGTTAGAGAAGAGAGCACCAAGAAACTGTACAGGGATGCCAGTTTTAACAAATCATTATAAAAAAAACTTAATACGCATGAAAATGTCAAACACAAAATATAAAAGCGTTCATGAGATGTCCTATAATCATCAAACTGGGAATAATAAAAGTACAATTAACTAATAAGAATACAAATGACTCGAAATCAGGCTGGACCACTCCCCCACAAGCAGCATCTGTTCACATGTATGACTTATGTACCAGACATCACCCCCTCAACCATTTTAGAGGAATTTTAATAGCCACCGATGGACATCGGCCTCCTCAATAGAACGCCACTTGGAGAGCAGTGGTTGACACGCGGATTGGTAATTGCAATCATCATCATCATCATCAGCCTATATTTGTCTGCTGAACGTAGGCCTCTTCTAACGCACGCCACTGAGCTCGGTCATCAGCTTTCCTCCTCCATTTTCTGCCAGTCGCTTTTCGCAGGTCGTCACTCCACCTTGCCACATGGCGTCCTACACTACGTTTGCTTAAATGTGGTCTTCACTTAAGAACTCGTCTACCCCAAAGGTTATCGGTTTTTCAGGAAATGTGACTAGCCCACTGCCAGTTAGCTTGTCTATCCATAGAGCTATGTCGGTAATCTTGGTTCTCTGTCAGATAACTTCAATATGAATCTGGTCCTTCAAAGAAACTCCAAGCATAGCTCTCTTTATAGCTCGCTGAGCAACCCTTAATTTGTAGACTAGTTTGATCGTGAGTGTCCACGTTTCGGCTCCGTAGATCATGACAAGTAGGACGCACTGATTGAAGACTTTTGTCTTCAGGCACAGTGGTATGGATGACGAGAAAATCTGATCTAATGGTGATCGCAGTAGTAGGTGATTAATGCTGCTGCCCATTTCCTCACAGCACCCTCGGGTGAGAAGGAGCTAGCTTGCTTGCTGTATGAGGTAGTGCTGGTCTCTGGTGTCAGAGTTTGTCAGGCCGCCCGAGGGCCACTGACATGGCTTAACGAATGCTTTCAATCAATAACAGCCGGATTCGACAATTTAATGCCCTCTAAAGCCGCTCCCTTTAATCCAGCAGTTTTTTCAGATTACCAACCAAAAAGAAATACCCCCGTCCCCAGCACTCTTATTTTATTACAAGAAATATCGTCCCATTAGGATTATTCTATTCTCCTTCATTAATAGATTTTCCTTGTACACTACAGTGGGCAAACGGGCAAAACAACAAAGTGGGGAGGAAAAAACCCCAAAACGAGGATTCCCTTTTATCTGAGGAATGCATTGTGGCCGGAATTCAGACGGGTGCCCGAATAGGCATTTTTGTGTCGGGCAAATTAGTTTTTGATGAACTGGCGAGTGTCTGAGGAAGTAGGTTTTAGTTACGTAGAGGTTTTTATAAGGATTGTGGACTCAATCGTTTTCGGTCGTGGTCCTGGTTATGTGGTAATACTGGTAATACATCAATACATATTTATAAAAGAAAGTCGCTTCCCACCGTCTGCACCCTTAGATCTTATTAACTACGCGGATTTTAATGCGGTTTTCACCATCAGTTAAATGATTTTTCACGGAAGGTATATAGGTATCCATACTAATATATAAAAGTGAAACGTTGTCTGTTTGTTAGCTTGGGCACAGAATAAATAATAGTACAAGTACAGAAGGATAACTGAGTAAGGTCATTTAAATACATAGCAACACTCGCTACAACGCAATAAAGTGCAATTTAACTCGCACAGCGCTGCGAGCTTTCAATTATATTTATCTAGAAGGCGCTCACCCATTGCGTGCAGGCTAGAATGTACCGTATCACAACGCGCGAGAGCTTCCATTGCTCTAATCGTTTCAGAATCGCTCTGTCACTTTTACGCTCGGTAGGGTTGTATCAAGATATGAGTAGGTACTTGTTCCATTTGTGTGGTGAGCAGAAATATTTGTTTCCGAGTCATGGATGTAATATTCTTATCTATGTATGTTTATCCGTTATCTAGTGCCCATAGCACAGGGTATCCTAGTTTGGGGCTAGATAATTGGTGTGGAAATGTCCCGAATATATTATATTATTATATTATTATTATTGTACTAGTAATTATTCTGTGATATAATATGACTTATATACTGTAATCGAATAAACAATTATGTAAAAATGTATTATTTTATTACTTATTATTATAAATGTTGATAGGTCTAATGACATTCTTATCAGAATAGACCTAGTACCTCATTATTTGATTATATCATAATAATAGGTTACACTTTGATGAATAAAAGGTGCCTGTCTGACTTCGATGCTTAATAATGAATGAAAAAGAAATGGCTACCTACGTAATAAAAAGTCGGTATGTAGGTATTTTACGAGATTTGTCAGACCGAATGCTATGCAGTACCTTCTAGGTTTCTCCTTGGTATTCATAATTAAGAAAAGAATAAAATTTGACAAAAACTTTACGTAAGTTTACGTGAGTAGGTACTTTATCGTTAAGCACACGGCGCGCGACTCATCGAGCGCACGCTTGACACTGTACTGAATGAACCCCAATATTACGGCCCCGAATTTTAGGTATAATATTTGTACTTGTTGCGGAGTGCGCCCGCCCTGGTTTGGAGAGCTTTCACGCGATAACGGCTGGACGGGTTTTGATGAAATTTAGAATGGAGCCATGAGCTTATTTCCTAGAATAAAACTTAGGATACTTTTTATCCCGGAAAATTGAAAAAGAAAACACCGGGGACAATATGATTACTCACTGTAAGGAACGGTTGCCATCTCAGAATGGTCTGTGGTTGCCATGGAAACGAAATAAAAAGTGTGTGTGTGGTGCTATATGTACTTTTGCATTGGTTTTTAATATCCTAGAAGAAAATAGGATGTTTTTTTTTCGCGATAAACAGTAGTCTGCTCGTAAGAAGTCGTGGGTGGGAAAACTAGTATATAAAACGAGCATACGAGACCTGAACGTAGCGAGGGGGAAGGCGGCGAGCGAAGCGAACCGCCATCCCCCGAAGCGGAGTGAATGTCGAGTGTGAGAGAACTACTTTTTCATCTCTTTATTTTCTTAATTACAACCGTGCTAAGCCGGGACTGGTGTTTAGTAAGACATAAGTTCAAAAACTTAAACCCAAATATGGTTTGGTAAAAAACAGCCAATGACACTCTATACCTGAAGGCGAATCGATTGCCACCTAGCTTGTCAAAATCGGACCAATAGGGGCGATGCTGTCGTGGAACATACACATCAATAGTAGTGGTAGGCCTTAAGCGCGAGTCCACCTGGGGAAGTACCACACCTTTGTCAGATATTCAGCCACCAAGCAGTAGTGTGTAAACGTTTCTGTTTCGGTTTGAAGGGCAATGTTTCCAGTGAAATTATTGGGCAATGAGATGTGTGGTAAATTTATTTTATTAAATTACGTACATAAAAATGGTTACAATAAAATCATGAAAATCAAATTGAGACAATCGCAACACGCCTTTTCGGTATGTAAACTGGGGTTCTTAAAATAAGTTATTGGATAAGAATATATTTTTAACAAGGTGTCTGTCTTTTATCGCTTCACGTAATTACTACTTCACCGGTTAAAATGCGGTTTTCACTGTTGGTTAGCTTAGGATCTGTCTGAAGATTGCAACTAAATCCGATTAGTACTAGTTGAGCAATGGATAAAACTATTTGACGGCTGAAACAATGTTGATGAATATTGTAGGTACGTTATGGGTACTTTTCGTACTGGAATAACACAGAGAATACCTTTAGAAAAAGCCTCGGGCGACGTTAGTAATTATTAATGCAAAATTTAATAATAATTAAATTTTTAATAACCATTAAAATTCAGCCTTTCATTAAACACTGACCTACCAAGAATTTTCACAACAACACACCTCAAATTAAGTAGATTAAAATTAACCTTAGTTTCTATACCACCTCTGTAGAACATAACCATTCTCATCTTGAAACGATATTTTAGGCTGTTGTAGGCCTTAGAATCTTAGTGATAAGAGCGTAAATGGGGTGGAAGCATAGATATTCTCCTTTGCCATCCGACCCCATGGAAATTACCGTTAAATATAATGACTTTTCCACGAGATGCCTGGAGTCACAGTGTGGAGTTCCAAGAAGGTAAACTGAAATAGTCTGTAGTTTTTGCTAATAAAGCTTTTGCGTGTTGGTATGCTTAGTACAAATCATGCAAGCTCTTATAGCTTGCATGATTTGCAAAGAAGGTTTATAGTAAATTAAAAAAAAACGTTAAAAAATAATCTTTTTTGCAGTAGCGACATGGCTACTGCAAAAAAGATGGTAAAACATAAAACCAGCTGTCATGATAAAACGCGTACACAAAATTTCGTGTCTTTGCTGTTGACCGTTGAAGGGTTCCTTTATCTGGAATTAATCCTGGATCGTCGATTCAGGACATTCTTACCATAAATACGCATTGTCATCGGAACTGAACCCAACATGTAAGAATTTAACTCCGTAGGATAAGAGGAAGTGGTACTAATTCAGCTTGCAAGATTTGAGCTAACCAAACATACGAGTACGCTCATGCATACATACATACATATATTGCAAGTTGAATAAAATCTTCTGAAAAGACTTAGTACACACCACCAACGCACAAGCTTCATGCACACACTTACACAATGTAATACCGATCAGCCGCATTATCGCTCCAACATCTCGACCTTGTTACTCATGTTAATTATGTCAAGTCCTCATTAAAAAAAAACTTGTGTGATGAAATTGTGTTTATCAACCACAAAAAACACTCGTTTGTTTGGCGGTATAGACCCAGTCTTTTTAAACCTTCTTGGCTATAACCTGATGATGCAATGGGGGCGACGGTACATTCAAATTATTTAAACTGCTAACACCTTACATATTACATCAAAAATGGTCCAACATGTGAAGTAAGTAACAATCTTAACCTTCTGCCTGCCTTGCACTGTGGCCCGACCCATGCCAGAGACGTGACGTGACGTGCTTTTCAGATAAGTCTGATCAATAAAGTCTCCTAGAGATTCTAACTTATGAATATTAAGCCATATTTCGCATTACCATAGGCCGCAAGTAGAATTCATATTGAAATTTGAGTATCTCGGGGGCTTAATTTAATAAAGTATTTTGAATCGGCCGTATTAAATTTGATGGGCCATTTTATATCTCTGACTCTGAGGCAACAACAGGTTAAGGTTAAGGTTCTAATATTCAAAGTAAACAATAATGTAGGTACGAGTGGTGTTGTTTAAGTGTTTGATTTTAATATCATAATATGAAGTACACTGATATCTAACATTACACGACTGATTTGGCCGAGTTTTGGGTTCCGTACGTCCAAATCAAAAAAAGAACACTTATAGTATCACTGTGAATACTATAAGTCTATGTGTATCATTGTGTGTGTGTGTGTATATCTGTCTGTTCGCCTATCACAGACAGTTTCCTCCGAATCTACAGAACAGATTATGTTGAAATTTGCTACACTTAAACATTTATGTGACCCAAACATGGACGTATAACATAAATAAATGAATTTTGAATATTTCAGTTTTCATTTTCGGGTGAAAATTAGAAAATTAAATAAAAAAGTTTTTGCAAACTGAACCGTGAGACACATGAAACGAAAAGGCTTGTTGTAAGGGTTTTTTATAATAATTATACATTATTAGTTTTTAAAATAAATTAAATTTTACCATTCTCTACAGTTATCTCCGAAACTACTGAGCCTGAAATTTCGAAGGATTGAAAATAGTTATATACTTATATTACGGAAAACCTATAAGAAGTCTATGTCCTTAAAATAACATATTATGAGATAAATATTCATCGTACGGAACCCTCTCCACGCGAGTTAGAGTCGCACTTGTCCAGTTTTTTAGGCTTATGTATTATAAAAAGGTCATCATCATCATCATCATCATCATCATGTCAGCCTTTAGAAGTCCATTGCTGAACATAGGCCTCCCCCAAAGAGCGCCTTGACGAGCGATCTTGTGCCACCTCCATCCATCCGACTTCCTGCGATGGCTACAATGTCGTCGGTCCATCGTGTGGAGGGTAATGAAAAAAATATGCTAATATGTTTTTTTTAATAAAAGTCGCTTTTTTGTTGATTAGTAACTTTTACGTTTTTAATATGTTTTTTTTGCCTTTTCACTTTTAACGTATTTTTTTATATAGCTAATTGAGCACTTCCGGATAGCTAATCGGGAAGTGCTCGAAATATGAATTACAAGATTCCAGGACAGACAAAATACATAGATACATACAATTGAAGTTAATTAAAAGCTTTTAAAATACTTAACTACTAATTGAACCTATTTTCAAAATAGGTTCAATAGCTTTTTACTCAAGTAATATGAAGTCGTTTGTTTCATTCAAAGATTTATCTGGTCGATATTTGTCTTGTCAAGCTAAAAAGATAGCTTCACTGCCGAAGGATTAGCTTTTCCGAGGATTTATATTATTTCCGTGATCTTACTAAGATCATCTTTGTAATTACAATGAAAAGTAATTGTAAAACTACAGTTTCCTTTGTACTAGATTATAGTACGGGAGGGGTGGTCCAGTTTGTTTACTAACAAAAATGCAGAAATGTTCCAATGCTGCTAGATTTTCTCTTACATCATGTGTAGTAATATTATAAATAGTGTTTATCACACCACCTGCGGGATATGTTCGGGTGGTCCTAATATTATGCTGGACACACTGCTTGAAAAATGTGAATAGGATAATATATATAAAACAAATAATATATTATAAAATAATGAATAATTATATAATATAAAATAATATAGGATAAATAGCCTACTTAGCCTTGAGGGTTTTTATCGTTGGTTAATTTAAACTTTGGTTAAACCACATAGTTAACTTGAATGTTGTCATACGTTGTGCAAGTTTACAGTGGTTTAACTATCGTTCAAAAAGCGGTGAAAACTTTATTTAACTATTTCCGGCTATTAATAAAATTGACATCTATCGTCTCCTTTAGATGTAATAGGAAAGAAAGGCTAGTCCACGCAATCCATGCAATCACTTAATATACGTCGGCCATATACGATCACTTTAACTGACGGCGATAACTGACGTTAACGTAAGAAAATCTGTCAGTTTTCTTGCAACACAACTTCAGTTTTCACTTTCAGTTTTATTTTCAGTTTTCACAGAACGTTCGTGGTTAAAAAAAAAAAGAATCTACCAAACTAGGATAACCTGTAATATGGGCAGTGAGGCAGCCTGTATGAGTTAGTCAGAGTTCTCTGTTGTCAGAGTTTGTCAGGCCATCCGACGGCCTCTGACATGACTTAATAACTGCTATTGATAATAAACAGCCGGGACCGACCGACCCTCCGAAGCACGGAGCGATGGGAAATTTACAGAGCCTGTGACCGAACCCGGTATCGTTAGATTCTAACTTGCAATATTGAACCGATAGGCTACCATCGCTTGTCCGTTAAAAGTGATCGTATGTGGTCGGTGTTGGGTGAGCAGGTGATAACATTCGCCTGCAGCTCCGATACTAGTTCCTTTGTGAACATTACAGGTATTGACGTTAATCCATGCAGGCTTTTAGCTAATGAACATGTTTGTCGATGCACTGTTCGTTTGTTTGTGAGTCTTAAGTCAAACCCACAATATAAACTAGTTAATTAAAAGCACCAACTGTCCTATCTATCTATCTGTACCTGTCTATCTATATTGCTATATAAACTAACATGAGCGTGATTCATTATTTATAGATATATTACGACTGTCACTCACGGGTGATTTCATCGAACAATTCAACCGGTGTTCCGACGTTATCTCTTTCACTTCTTACGTAGTATTTGTATACTCTTTGCTGAAAACACTTACGTTGTTTTTTGGAAAGCGCGTCGCCAGTGTGGCTAAACACGCCCAGCGTGTTTTTATAAGTTATTTTAACCCAGTGACGTCATCGTCAGCACCCAGAGCTGCTCCTACGAACTCTATTTATGAGGTCAGCAGTCAAAGTGTTAAAGACGTCCTCTGGAGTTTGCGTTTATATAAGCGACGCCTACCAGGAGTTCGCTGCGTTTCTCAGTCAGCCCGTCGATGAAATGATCAATAGGAGCGTCGCTCGTGGCAAGAAGCGGAACATTTGGTAGAAATGCGCATTGATTACGGATAGACGGAGTGATAATTTTGCCTTCCTAAAATTCTTGGGAAATGGTGAAATCGTTCCAAGATATTTCAAGACAACGAGCTGCTGCAGAGAACGATATCCTCGCCTAATCACGTGTTAGGAATTAGATTGGCAGATACTTGCATTTATAAAGATTTTCACTCCTATAGGAAAACACACACTCCTGTTTGCACAAATACTCTTAATTTAAAATATATTTAAGCGTTGAAGATAATAAACCGATGCACTGTGACTAAATTGTATTGTGAACTGCTGGCCACTCTCTCTAGGTCTTTGCTAGCATAGACTACAGCAGTTCCAAGCTTAAATTCATATTGGACAGACCGAACTTATGTGCCACTTTATGTTGATGAATATTGTGTAGATATTTTGGGTATTTTATGATAAGATAAGCTGTGTTGATCATATTGTGATGCAGAACTAAACTTTGTTAATGTTAAATACTTTTAGAATTCCTCAGTTAAGGGGAGCAAACTATATTTTGATAACGTATGTGTGATTTTTATAGTAATAAAACCAATCGTTATTGAATTAACCATCTTGTTTATATTACCTCGCCTTTTATCTGAGAAGGAGGACCGTTTCCAAGCCGCGCACGGTATTTCCGGATGAATAAAAAGTCTAGGGCACTTAAATAGTCTATTGCAGTCTGATACCCCAAAATGATACACCACCGTTTATAAAAAAAAAAAAAAACCGGTCTGAGCCACCAAACTATTTCCATTTGGGTCGGATCCACCCTGCTAGTTTTTAGATAGCAAGCATAACAAAAAAAAACGTATCCAAGAGAAAATCATTCTTCATTTTAATTCAACCTTATTAAAATACTAAAATTTTCTACGGAATTAGAATAATTTTTGTAATGTATGTCTGCTTGTTTTTTTTGATGGCGTGGTGGTGTTCTGATGTTGTGGTGTAAATGGTGTTGTCTGCTGTTCTAGCATCACGTAAAAACTACTGGAGCAATTGAAATGTGATTTTAACTGTTGAAGAGCTTAGGGTTTGATTTCTAAATCAGTACCTAACTACCTACCTACTTTATTTATCTATCTCAATCCGATGAGCAAAAGTACGAGTACAAGGCGGAACGAAATTTGTTTTATTGTATCGGATACTTTTTCCGAAAAAATGGCCACGCTGGCCAAAACCGTCGGGTGCAGCTAGTAGCATTATAATTATGAATGTACTTTTTATTTCGGAAATGGTTACACATTTGCAGGAAAACCAGTTTCCAATGAATAATGACGTGTGTGTATAGATAATTTTCTTTCTAAATCTAACTGTAGGTACTCTGACTGACTCATCACGAAATCTCTACGCACTAAAACTATCATAGATAGTTAGATAGATTAATTATTTATTGGACACACAAGTACAAGTGTAATTATAACTAAAAATAAAGTATAACAATGAGTGTCACAAGGGGCGGTATCATCATCATCATCATCAGCATGTCTTCGTCCACTCCTGGACACTCTTCCCCAATGCAGCCTGGTTTTCGGTTCTTCTCAACCTGGCCGTAGGCCATAGTCTCCACTATGTCCACTATGTCTCCACAACATATGGCTTTTTCATAGTCCACATAAGCGTTTTGGAGTCACTGCAGCAATGCCAAATGGACTGGTGGTATATAAAAGTGCTGAGTTGTTTGTATGACGCTGCGACTATGAGTGTTCAAGTACAGAACCAGCAGTTTAAACATATCCAGTTGCGCAGGAGAGTGAGACAAAGGGATGTCATTTCCCCGAAACTGTTCACGAACGCCTTGGAAGATATGTAAGACACTAGACTGGAAAGAAAAGGGCATAAATATAAATGGCGAGTACATCTCATACTTAAGATTTGCCGAAGACATAGTCCTTACGGTGGAATCGCTGGAGGAACTTGAGCGAATGCTGAACGGCCTGGCTGATTATTTTCGACAAATCAGTCTCGGGATGAACTTAGGCAAGACTAAGATCATGTTTAACAATCGTATTACCCCGAGTCCTATAGTCATCAATGGTGGACCCTTCGAAGTTGTAAAGGATTATATCTACCTCGGGCAGACTTTGCAATTGGGCAGAAACAACTTCAATAGAGAAGGCAACAGAAGAATTCCGTTGGTCTGGGTAGCATTCGGAAAATTTTGGCAGGTGTTCTCGTCATCCATTCTACAGTGTCTGAAGACGAAAATCTTTAATGCGTGCGTCCTACCAGTTATAAAATACGGATCCGAGTTGTGGACACTAACAGTAGGACTTGTCCACAAATTAAAAGTCGCTCTGCGAGTTATGGAGAGAGCTATGCTCAGGGTTTCTCTAAAGGATTAAATTTGAAACCAGAACCAAAGTCACCGACATTGGTCAAAAGATTAGCAAGCTGAAGTGTTCTTGAGTAGAGACCGTGTCATGACAAACGTAGTGTAGGACGCCTACCGGCCAGGAGGAGTGACCTGCGAAAGGCGGCTGCCAGGAACTGGATGAAAAGAGCCGAAGATTGGGCTCTGTGGCATTCATTGGGAGAGGTCTATGTCCAGCAGTGGACGAATACAGGCGATGATGATGATGATGATGATATTAAACAAAAAAAGTGTGTTTTTTTAAAACTTCATTTTATTAGTTGCTAGCTGATGCCCGCAGATTCTATGAAGATGGTATGAACGACGAGAAGGCTTGACGAAACTTGCCGAATGCTGCGCAACCCAGCTGAATTCTTCTGTTCGGTTCATTCTCTAAGTTGTTCTTACTTAATATATGCCCAACCAGATCAGATCAGCTCAATGTCCTAATAATATCCAATTTACATGCATTGCAAAATTTCAGCTCAATTAGAAACCGGGAAGAGCGTATACGTGCTGACAATGTCGAGACACACGACTGAGTCCTACTTGTAGGCCAAGCCCAAGGCAACAATCACCTAGCCATTTAAATTGCCTCACACACAACTATTGGCGAATCGCTAGCAACTAATCATTACTGATCAACTAAGCATAGCAATGTAATAATTTTCATAGGAAGTACATCAGTTGGTCCATGGGGACATTGTCCAACCACAAAAATAGTTGGACCACGACCGTTAATAGAGGCCGTAGTCTAACTACTTGGACAGACCAGTTGGACCACTGCCCAAAACGAAATTTTTGATATCTTGGGTTACATTGTTTTGTAAAGATCTCAGTTTTTTAAAACTATAAAAGAGCCCATGTTACTTGTTGATAATGTAGCTTTCTATAGGTCAAAGAATATTTAAAAACGTCTCAATATTTTTTGAGTTTATCCATTACAAACATACAAACAATCAAATCTTTCCATTTTTAGAATATAAGTGTAGATGTAGAAAAATAATAATGTACCTGAACCAATGTCTTATATGGATAAAATTTATTAATGTGAATATCGAAATATTTCATGTTAGATCATAGAAAGGCGGGTATTAACGGTAACGAGATTGCTCTCGTGCTTCGATTGAGAGTTGAAAAGGGAAAACTATAGACCTACTACAACGAAGGCAACACTGCCAACGCTTCAAATAGTCCATACCAATCTATAAAAGTAAAACGTTGTCTGTTTGTTTGTTTGTTTGGCGAGCTTTCACGCGATAACGGCTGGACGGATTTTGATGGAAATTTGGAATGAAGATAGCTTATACCCTAAAATAAAACATAGGATACTTTTTATCCCGGAAAATTGTAAATTTCCACGGGAAAACTGGAAAATGTTGATTAGTCACTGTAAGGAACGGTTGCCATCACAGAATGACCTGTGGTTACCATGGAAACGAAATAACAAGTCTGTCAAAAAACATTAAGAGCATTGGTTTTATATATACCTACTTTTGCTTTAGTTTTGAATATCCTATAAGAAAATAGAATGCTTATTTCTCGATAAACAGCAGTCCGCGCGTACGAAGTCGCGGGCGGGAAAGTTACTCGTAGTATATATGATAGTTTACAATAAAAATGTACGTGTATATAGCTAATTTTCTTTCTAAATCTAACTGTAGGTACTCTGACGGACTCATCACGAAATCTCTAAGCACTAAAACTATCATCATCATCATCATCATCAGCATGTATTCGTCCACTGCTGGACATAGGTCTCTCCCAATGAAACCCGGTTTTCGGCTCTTCTCACCCAGTTTCTGCCGGCCGCCTTTCGCAGGTCATCACTCCACCTAGCCGGTGGGCGACCTTCAGGTTTTCCAAGCCGTAGTCTCCACTCAAGAACCTGTTTAACCCAGCGGTTGCCCGTTCTTCGACAAATGTGACCAGCCCACTGCCACTTCAGCCCGCTTATCCTCTGAGCAATGTCGGATGGTTTGCATTGGTTTTTAATATCCTAGAAGAAAATAGGATGTTTTTTTCGCGATAAATAGTAGTCCGCGCGGACGAAGTCGCGGGCGGGAAAACTAGTATTCAATAAAATATCAATTAAACGGTAATTTTATATTTATGCGTCATTCGACTTACAACTATAATATAATATTTACAAAATAACAGTGACATTCCGTGAGCTTTAATTATTTATCTAAGTATATCACAATAATTCTAATAGAGATATTTACAATGACTTTTTTGTTTAAAGTGAATGGGTCACTGTTAATGGAAAACTTAACATGACTTTGTTCAACAATTTAAAAAATCTCTTATTAACAAAACAAGTGCAGGTTCGTCGTTCACTCAGTTTATCTTTAATAAATCGCCTATATACAACACAAGAATGAACTATATATAGTTGATCTATTATTTAAAAGTTATAAGATTATTATCACCAAAACAACTGCTACGGCAATAATACAGTGCCCAGTCAAAGAAAATATAACACAACGGTGTAGTGCCACACCAAGAAGGTTTAAAAAAAGACGACCGCTTAATCAAAAGGGAAGCACCCAAGATATGCCGATCCACTCGTACGCACAAGCTTCACGCACACACGCCATGTTATGCCGATCGGCCGCCACATCGCAGCAAGGTCTCGACCTTGTTAGTCGCGCTAATTCTGTCAAGTACTAATGAAAAATAAAAAAAAAACAGTCTTTTGGGATGAAATTCTGTATCAATCACAAAACACTACAAATTATCGACTCACGCACCCGCCATTTTCTATGCTTCACTCGTTTGTTTAGCGGCGTAGACTACTTCATTTTTATACTTTCTTGTGCATCACCAAAAACTCTTGTAAGTCAATTATAAGGAACACCAATCACATCCCATTTCTATCTCTATATCTGTTTGTTACCTTATCATTTCTAAACGGCTGAATCTTGATGAATTTTGGTAAGGAAATAATAGAGAATAGTGTGCATCATGAGGAAGGGCAACGGCTATTTTTCAAACTTAACACCCCTAAAAATTCGACAAGGGCTGAGTATGTTTGAAGTTATAATTGTGTATTAAATTTGCAGAATCCTCTTTCCGATTCGGGAAAGAGGATTCTGCAAAATAAACTGAAAAAAAGCTTATACATTCCTTTATCACTTCAAAATACAGACCGCCATATTTTCCTAAAACAAAACCTACTCCAAATCTGTCTATCTATCTATTCAATACATATAATAAAGCAATAAGAACGAAAAAGTCTGTACAATGAAAATAATTAAAAAAAAATGGTCTAGGGTACTTCAAAGAAGCTTCTGAACAAGAATAGAGCATTTTTTAAAATCATGTCTGTCTGTTTGTCTGTTAGTTTGTTAGTTTGTCTGTATGTTTGTTCGCGCATCTCGTAAAAACTACTACCGATTGCAATGCGTTTTTCACTGTTGGATAGCTTAGGCTTAGCCTTAAAAACTGGGGTATTTGGTATCTCAATCCGATGATTCGGTGCCGAGCAATCGATAAAAAATATTTCACGGCCGAAGGAATTTCAATCAAATATTTGTAGTTTAGGTCCTTGAATAGCAAAAAGAGTACTTTTAACCTAGAGAAATGGCCGCGCGTGCGAAGCCGCGGAGACTAGCTGTCGCACGCGCGGCCATTTCAAAATATATTATTTAATTATATTATAAAATGAGGTTGGTCGGCAACACGAGCAGAATCATAGCCGCAGTTAATAAAAGTAAATTGTTAAAATTGGCCAATTTATTCCTTTAGGAAAATAGGAACAGGTAGGTTTTATTCGACAGGTATTCTGTCGGCGCGTTTGTACACATTGTAGCAAGTATTTTTGCGATTAAATTAATCATATTTCGGTAAAAAAATACACTTAAGGAATCCTTAACAATAAATATGTTAATATTTAATCTTCACAATCGATTGGTGTTTATTTATTTTAATGTTCCTTGTTGAAATTATACATCTGAAAAAGTGATTTATTTACCTATCAATACAATTTTACAAATACTTAGTTAATGATCATACAAAACATGCTTCACCTTTCACACAACTATATACGTTACTGTATTTTGAAATTTAAGACGAATTTTGCGTGACAAGAAGGATTAGCTAAACTTTCACAAACTATTTGGACATCTTAACAACTACTTGACTAACGGATAAACTATAAGCCGTCAATTATTTAAGGCGTATAGTCGCTGTTAAAGCGTTGAATTTGCATATTATAATGACCATGAATAGTGTTGGTGATGGTTTAAACATATTCTTTTAAAACTTAAAAGTATTCACTGCAAGTAGGCAATATCATATACTTATCCCATAAAATTGTCATGTCTGTTTGTTTGTCGTATGAGGTAGTGCTGGCCTCTGGTGTTAGAGTTTATCAAGCCGCCCGAGGGCCTCTGACATGGCTTGACGACTGCTATTAATCAATAACAGCCGGGACCGACCAGCTTAACGTGCCCTCCGAAGCACGGAGCGATGGAAAAGCGCACATAACTCAGAAAAGTCATTGGTGCGGAGCCTAGGTTTTGAACCCGGTATCGTTGGATTCTAAATTGCACTATAGAACCGTTAGGCCACCATCGTTAAAATTGTCATCAACAAGAAAAAAAAAAACAATAACATGAGTAAACCAAATATATATTATTTTACTAATTATAGTCATTAATAGAAAATTTCCGACTTCCCAAAGTGAAAAAACAATGCGATAAAATTATCAACAATACAACTGGTAATAAACTAGGCTGGACTACTACCCACAAGCAGCACCGTTCATGAGCATGACTTGTGCACCATCTAGTTGACTGCAAAAGCAGCACCGTTCATGAGCATGACTTGTGCACCAGCTAGCTGACTGCACAAGCAGCACCGTTCATGAGCATGACTTGTGCACCCGCTAGCTGACTGCACAAGCAGCACCGTTCATGAGCATGGCTTGTGCACCAGCTAGCTGACTGCTGCCACAGAATAAATAATAGTACTCCGTACTGGTGCACAGGTTGGAATTGTTGTTAGGTATATGTTAATTTGATGTTATTATTTTTGTCATGAAGGGAATGAGATAAAAATGCCGAACTGTTCGCTCAATCGGCTACATAGGGCATCGTCGATAAAACAGAAAAATAAAATCTGCAAAAAACACCGTAATGCCGTATTCAGAAGGAACGTGCCACGTTATCGTAGAAAATCTACAAACATTGTCATATGATTATAAGACTCCATACAAAATAAACCAACCCGCGTTAAGTTAATCTTCAAAAATTCATATTCATTAACTTAAAGACTTCGAAAACTTCCAAGTCTTAAGATCCTCAAACATCTTCATTGTTCCAAAGCGCTCGAAAATTAAACCCTACACACATTAAACATTCTCATACGAAAATCTACTGCAATAAACGATTATACGCAAAGCTAGATGCTTAAAATAATCTCCATGTCAGCATAAGTACCTTTGCTAATTATATTCCTGTTCTTGTCGCGCAAAATTCGACGTAGTTCCTTACAAATTAGGGTAGGTTTTTGGGTGGGGTTCAAGCTACGACTGTCACCGTAGTATGATATTGAGTATGAGTAAGGGTGATAAGTAAGTGTTGATTGTGTAGGTGTAACTCGGTGATGATGATTGCATGGCCGCTGGGTTCTCGCCTGTGAACAAAGGAAAATTCGTTACAATATGTGTAAAGCTTGCTTCTTGTCATATGAGGTAGTGCTGGTCTCTGACATGACTTAACGCCTGCTTCTAATCAATAACAACCGGGACCGACAGCTTAACGTGCCGTCCGAAGCTCGGAGCGATTGAAAACCGCACATAACTTAGAAAAGTTATTGGTGCGGAGCCGAGGATTCGTAAGATTCTAACTCACGATAGCTACATAGCCCATTTCAACCTATACTATTAGATATCGTTGAATTCGTCTCGTTTACACGCGTGACATAGGATAGGGTATAAAAAACGAATTAAAAAAAAAACAGTTCGTATGAAACTTAACAGAAAGAATGTTTTTTTTGTAGGTCTGTGCTGCGCTCAAACCAACTAAAGTAAATAATTCAATAACAGTAAGAAGGCACTGGCACAGACCTCTAAAAAATTGGATTATTTATTTCTTTTAAGTGCTACAATTTGAGGTTCGTTTTTTTATTAGTTTTTATTTCTAAATGTATAATTTCGTTAAATTTGGCTAAAGAAAACGAAGTAATATTTCCGTTCGCTAAGAAAAAACCCATACTGGAAAAAGTTACAGCCATTATCTTTTAAACTAATGAACCGATTTTGATAAAACTTAGTCTGTTCCCTCAATCATAAAAAAAACTGCAATTATAAAATAATAAATGCAATCTGACTTCTAGTTTCCAATAAATACGTGGACAAACATAGAGCTTTAAAAGATCTGTTAAAAAAAATTAAACACATTTACAAATTATGATGGAGAACAATATTTTCATTGAAAAGAAGTCGGGTTTGGAGTAACGACCTTGTAGCGGAGCTACATAATGTAATAAATGTATTAAACTTAAACATACATATATTATAACATACATAAATATTACATACATAAGAGATACAAATTGTACTTAGTATTTATACTTAATTCAATAGAAAATAAACAATATTTTAATTATAAAATATATTATGACAGACAAACGTTCAGACCAATCTCGTCTGTATAGCGAGTGCGGCGACTGGTTTGACCGGTGGTAGGCGACGCGCGAGCGACTGCGCTGCGCTCGCGCACCGGCCACGCCAGTCATTGAGATGATTCGACTCGAGACGCATGTCGCTTGCGCTCCCTTCCCGCCGCTCTTATTTACATGCGTCGTCATATTCAAAGCCTAAACTTTTCTTTAGCTTTAAGACATTCTCTCTTGTGCTCATTCTGCCCTTCTATCATTTGTGTGCGCAATCTAACGCTTTAACAAATAACTTTAATGTATGTGTTTATGCAGAACAATATAACCGGTACAACGAATGCTCAGTGCTTTTCATTTCATACATCGGCATTCCATCTTGCATACCCGCGCTTCAACCTTAGACATTTTTGCATGATTAAAAATTGATTATTTCAAATTGTAGCCTAAAATGAACCCGTTCACAGTCCACAGGCCATAAGGTAGTCCTCTTACGCAAGAGTCCACCTGGGGAAGTGCTACACCTTTGTGAGATGTTTGACCGCTAAGCAGTAGTGTGTAAACATATCTGTTTTGGTTTGAAGGCCAATGTTCCCAGAAAAATTACTGTGCAAAAGACTTAACAACCAATGTCTCAGACAGACGAGCGCAGTGCAGTGACGCGCAAGATTATGCAACCTAGATTCTGGGTGGCACTGAAACTGTTTTGGACAGGCGTGACGCTTATCATCAGGCGCCTGCTCATCTCGTCACTCAATGTAATATAAAAAATCAATTCTTATCTATAAACTCTTCGATTGAGTTTCATAGCCGTGGTTACTACAAGACTGGGATACCGGCAGATGTCAGCGTCGAAATAGGCGGAAAACGATTGAACTACCCGCACTTGGTTCTGTAAACTTGATCAACCGTGCAACTTGAACGAAACGTCAAGGCTGACCTTGACTAATCATAATGCTGTCTTCAAAATCGTCATCATCACCAGGGAATCTTCCTCTGGTGAATATAAGGCTCCCCCATATATCGCCATCACAACGAACGGTTGCACACTTTTTGAGTTCAGCGGCTCCCCGTTATCCTCACCAGGTAATCGCTTCGCTTCGTGGGTCCTATGCTTCGTCTATCTGTACGTGGTCACCAGTCGAGTTTATTTCTTCCCAAACATTTACCGATTCTACGAGCATCATCATCATCATCAACCTATTATACTTGTCCACTCCTGGGCATAAGTCTCTTCTAATGCGCGCCACTGAGCTCAGTCTTCAGCTCTCCTCATCCATTTTCTGCCAGCCGCCTTTTGCATTTCGTCACTCCACTTAGCTACAGGGCGTCGTATGCTACGTTTGCCTAAACTTGGTCTCCACTCGAGTATTCGTCTACCCTAACTGTTATAAGTTTTTTGGGAAATGCGACTAACCCACTGCCACTTTAGCTCGCTTATCCTTAGAGCTAAGTCAGTTACTTTGGTTTTCTGTCGGATAAATTCATTACGAATCTTGTCCTTCAGAAAAACTCCAAGCATAGCTTTTACTAGCTACGTGACCTATCGTGTTTTGTAAGTCCGCAGAAAGACTTCTAGGGAAATTTGTTCCACTTTCTACAGGTGAGGCAGAAAAGATCACGTAAGACCACAAGGAAAAGTATATTAAACAACCAAACAAACCCTACACGTCCCAAGCCATACAATTTGGCGTCAAAAGCATCCAGAACCTTAAAACGACGAAAATGAAAGATATTGAGAGCCGCGTTCGAGGGATCGAGTCAATCAGGGCCTATTCAGCTGAGAATACTTTTAAACATTTTGGGGAATGTACGCACTGGGTGTTTTGACGTGGCGTTTTAGAGGGCCAGGTGACAATTCAAAATTGTGACCTATGCAATCCGATTACTCAGACACATGTTTATGTAGTGTCATTATGTACATTCATCAGAGCCCGGCGACACAATTTGTTTGCGGTATCGTTGTGTAAGGGTGTGCTGGGCTACCAGTCTCCTCTCTCGCGTGTGCTTCGCCTGCTCAACGCTATGCTGCGACACCACCCGCAACTGGATTTATTCCAGTGTTCCAGTTCCAGTACATTTATAGAGTTTCACAGAACTGCAATGGAGTCTGTGGAGACATCCACAAACTTAGGGAAATTGTAATGTTATTGTTTGTATTCTGTAGCTGATAGTTTTATTTATTTTTGTAAATCCTAATGTTTATTTTTGTATTATTTAACCTTGGGTGGGTGAATTGGGAGACTGTAACGCCCATCCAAAGGTATGTTATTTGATGAATAAAATAAAATAATAAATAAAAATTAAGTACATTATGTCTAAGTTGACCCATATTTTTATGAAGATTGATCCATTGGTTTAAGCAATGCAATTTGGCATGTAAAGGCAGCTGGAGTCTTGGATAAATGACAAAAAACAACATGGTGAAGTACTTTTTCAAAAATATGTACTTTTTCCCAATAGGCGTACTTTTTACACGACTGTCCAAAAAAAGGAGTGTATTGTTTTTAGCATTCATGTATGTATGTATGTATGTATGTGAGTTTCTTTATTCCACCATAACTTTTAAACGCCTGAACAGATTTAGATTTAGACGTATGGAGTATCATTAGAAACCTTACATCCCCCCAAGTAACATAGGCTATTTTTTTTATAACATTCTATATAGCGGCAGAATTGCGGCTCCATTTTCAAAATAGAAACTTCGGATTTTACAATATGGGTATCAAATTGAAAGCCTTGATAAGCACATTCCAACAGTATATAATTTATTGGCAAAAGCTCTTTTTTGACAGGCAGGAGTGTTTTTTAGATTTTCAGCTGCTTATTTCCAGCCTCTCGCGAACCCTAGCCGCAAAAGTATATATTGTCGTATAAGTAATTATGAATTTACAGCTGCTCCAATCCCTACCAATATATAAATGTGAAACATAGTCTGTTTATTTGTTTATTTATTTGTTTGTTTGTTTGTTTGGGGAGCTTTTACGCGATAACGTCTGGACGGATTTTGATGAAATTTGGAATAGAGATAGCTTATGCCTTGGAATAAAACATAGGATACTTTTAATCCCATTTTTTAAATTTTTCACTGGAAATCTAGAAAGTGTTGATTACTCACTGTAAGGAACGATTGCCATGGAGACGAAATAACAAGACTGTCAATTAACATCAAGAGCATTGGAGCTATATCTACTTTTGCATTGGTTTTTAATATCCTAAAAGAACATAGGATGTTTTTTAAAGCTCCCCAAGCAAACAAACAAACAAATAAACAAACAAACACACAACGTTTCACTTTTATATGTATTATATGGATGGTCGACCTTAGTCAGTATAAATCCGCATCAATTTCTTTCCAAATAACTTACTAAGCAATGAGAATTGTTACTGCGTACTCTTGACGAAATTTTGACTAACGTCGCATTGAGAGCATTTGATTATCGAAATTTTGGCGCTGATAACAGTAATTTGGCATAAGTGAGGGTCCACGGAACTAACGTACATGTAGATTTTTGACTTGTACTATTATTTATTCTGTGACTAACGTCAGGAGATAAAATATTGTCAATTTTAGTTCAATGGACCCTCGGTGGGGCCGGGCGCTTTGAATCGGCACAAACAAAAGTACTGCAGAGCCAATCCATAGATATAGAGATCAGTGAGTGGCGCGCAAGTTTTAGCTTCTAAAAATATATTTATTTATTCATTATTTATTCCGTTTTGTTTAGCGTTAAAGTGAACATATAATCGGCGCGTCTTCTCGACCCAGTGCCTACAAAATCTCACTTTGATTTTTCATAATATTGCGATTTGCCTTCAAAAGGGTCCTTTCTTATCGGCCCAGGGTTTTATTATGTCACTTTATATTGCTTTTCAATGGTTGCCTGAAGAAATATTATTTTGGAGAGGAGATGGCACTTGGCCGTTGTGTTGTTTGTTAAATAACTTCGTTTCTGCTTATCTGTGCCAGTTTTTCTTTAGGTAAACGTTATTTTTTGTAAGAATTGACGGGACGGAGTTTTGTTTAGAATATTTTTAAATTTGAGAGATTTTCTTGTTTGTGGAAAGCTGAACTTTTTGTTTAGTTTAATTTTTATTGATTCTATATTTAGGTAACCAAATTGAGATCATTTTTTATGGTTGATTTTCATAAGTTTCTTGTAAGAGTATTTTTTATTACATACCTAATTATTCTTCATCATCAGCCTGTATTTGTCCACTGCTGGACATAGGCGTCGCCTAATGAGCACCATAATACATATCTAGATAATGGACGGTCTTACCGCGTATACACTCGCGAGTCAAGCAACTACTTTACGAGTTGAGCAAGACGCTTATCGGGAGCAATCTATTACAGACAACCTTTGATTAAGATACCGAATAAATATGAGCAATAACACATTTTTCATAATTACTCAAAAGTATACCTACAAAGGTATACTTTTCAGTAATTCTGGAAGATGGGGAGGGAGGAGTATTAAGACTCCCTCTCGCTACAACCATGCACTCACAAAGCTAATTGGCAAACCAACTGCAATCAGAGCGGTAAGCTCTGCAATCTGCACAAACGTCTTCACACAGTATAATCAAAATCTTCTATACATATAATAAAACTGTAACAGGTCCAATTTTTGTACATTGAAGATATTTGGTAAATTTTATTTGGAGGCTGTTCTATATTGAAGCATAAACTGTTTTTTTTTTTCATTTTTGTCTATCTGTCTGTCTGTCTGTATCTTGGCCGTGCATCACGCCGAAACTACTGAATGAATTCAAATGAAATTTGGCTTGATTTGAATTCATACTATGAGGTAGGACATAGGATACTTTTCATCCTGATAACATAAAAATTAAAGGGTTCCCGCAGGATAGGGATAGAAAGTTATTTATAAGAACACGTATCACGCTGAAACTACTGGATGGATTTTGATGCAACTTGACAGTCATAGTTTATATGATGGGATAAAATTAAAAAATCTTAAATAATTAAAATGAAGGACTCCTTTGGGATAGGGGTCCAAAGTTATGTTAATTTTGAAGTAATAAATAATATTTATTGAAGGGTACTCTATATTCGATGCTGAAGCCAAAACTGTGTTTTTTTTTCATTTTTGTCTGTCTGCATGTCTGTCTGAACCATGACCCTGCATCACTGTGAAAATACTGAATGAATTCAACTGAAACTTGGTATGATTTGAGTTCATACTAGGAGGTAGCATATTGGATACTCTTCATCCCGAAAAATTAAAGGGTTCCCGTAGGATAGGGGTAGAAATTTATTTAAAAGAACACGTATCACGCTGAAACTACTGGATGGATTTTGATGCAACTTGACAAAGTCATAGTTTATATGACGGATTTATATTTTATTTAACGTAAAAATTGGTATCTCAATCTAATGACTAGAAGCCAAGGAATAGAAAAAATCTGTTTGACGCCTGAAAAAATTTTGGTCAAATGTTGGTATATTAGTATTTTAGGTCTTGGATTAGCACATATAGTAATTTTAACGCGCGCGCGAAGCCGCGGGCACAGCTCGTATATATTATAATCTTACAAAAAGTTTAGATAAAGTAGGGATTTGAGTTGCGAATCATTATTTATTTCAATACAGTGAGCAGAGATCACAGTAAGCAGAGAGTCAAGATGCGGGAATACTATGCCCAAGTGACAGATATTAGATGAGCTTTGTATCAGATAACAAATTGTACAAACATTTTATACAACGGATTAGTCAATCGTTTGACCACGGTCTCAACTGGCGCCTTATTCGCTATTACCACGCGGCCACGTTTCCGGACGATTCCACAACGCGACGCGTTACGTGTGTGAATACGAGTAGTCTTATGGCCCTGATGGAAAGCTATGATGTTGTACAAGATGTAGCAGCCGATTAAATAACTATTCACTCTAGACTTGAACACACCTGGGTTATAATTTACCGGAAGCACTGACTGATTATTTTTAGTTCAAACAAGAAACCCTTATTGTTTCGTCATGTCTGTCTGTCCGTCCGTCAGACAAAAAAAACTTCTTAATTTTTTTTTATTTGTGCTCCACGTCGAGTCTCTTTGATGATGATGATTATTCTTTGGCAGTTTTTTTTTGTCTTAGGTTCTAAACTACCTTTTTGCTTGACTTTATGAGTTAGACGTGGAACACGCACCAATTGTTTTGGTACCACCTTTATACATATATACGGACGCTGATTCGTCCAAGTTTATTTGGAGATCTATCATTCTCGATCTCTTTGCTCGATCAAATATTAAAGACTTTAATTTATTTAAATAGCAAAATACTTATGTCAGTTGTTAGTAAACAGCGTAGGCATTCCAAGTGGGGAATTTTCGCAATATAATATTAATTTTCACATATACCTACTGGGTATCCTAGAAGCATTTATAGAGTCTGACAGAATCCTTTCATTGCGTATTTGTGTGACGCAATCCACTCTTGTTTACCAGATGTTTCGTAAGTGTTGATCAGGGGAAATAGCTCCATTTTATTACTCAATAGGAGAAAATACGCTTGAAGGCCTTCATCTAATAAATTACTAAGGGATGGGATTAATCAAATGTGGGTAGAAGATAGATAAATAGATAAACTTTGAATTGTAGACTACAAAAAGAAAAAAAACAATGAGTTCTACAAAGAGTAGCCGGCCCCATTGAAGCAATTCTTACATTTTAATATCATAGCTAACCTTAAACCTTATCTTAGAGTCTCCGCAGCTAATGGAAAAACGACGTGAGAATCCAGAAGTTACTTAGTCAGAACAGCGGGCTTTGATCAAAAATATAAATAAGCTGGTGAGACGAGACCTCTGAAGCTACAATACACGCTCTATAGAAGAAGCGATTGAGCAAAATCGGGGGTTGAAAGTCTTCGTTCAAAAACTGGGTTGGAGCCATCTGACGAAGTTGACCAAATGTAGTGGGGTAGTTGGTGTTTCCAGAGATTCTTGTGGAAGTTGAAGATTTTTATGGCCATTTATACATGTTGCAGGTATCCACACTAGTACCCAAACACGGAAGATTTAAGGGCCACCCTGTCCCACCACTTTACCGAAGACCTGCCAGAAGTCAGTCTCGATGAAGTCGTGATGGCTTTTAAACCGCTAAAAAACTGGAAAAGCCCTTGAGGAGGATGAAATTACCCCCGATATCTTGAAAGCAGAAGGTATACCTAAGCTCAAAGATCTGCAGCGTATATTTAATTCCGTTCTCTTCTATGAAAGAACTACACAGGCATGGAACATGAGTGTAGTCATCCTGTTTTTCAAAAAGTGTGATAATACCCTTCTGAAAAACTATCGGCCCATCTTGCTCTTGAGCCATGTCTATAAGCTTTTTTTCAAGAGTCATCACAATCTTCTCGCTCGTAGACTCGACAATTTTCAACCTACGGAGTAAGCTTGGTTTCGAGTAAGATACGGCACCAGAGACCACATTCACACAGTACAGCATATTATACAGAAAACCAAAGGGTATAATCAGCACCTGTGTTTAGCGTTTGTGGACTATGAGAAGGCATTTGACCCCATTGAGACCTGGTCTGTCCTGGAGTCTTTACAGTGATGCCAAGTCGACTGGCAATATGTTCAATTGTTAAAATGCCTTTATGGCGCCACAACAATTACCATCCAAATACAGAATCAGCAGACTAAGCAAATCCTCCTGCAGAGAGGAGTGAGACAAAGGTTTTTTTCCCCTGAAATTGTTCACAAATGCATTGGAGGATATGTTTAAGACTCTGGACTAGAAAGGACGTGGCATAAAGGTAAACAGCGAGTACATCTCACACTTGAGATTTGCGGATGACATTGTCATTATGGAAGAATCGTTGCAGGACTTACATCAGATGCTGAACGGCCTAACTGATTCATCTCCACGCATCGGTCTCCAGATGAGTTGGATATATCAAAAATTATGTTCAATGAACATGTCTTTCTGGAACCGATTGATTTTCATGGATCTCCTCTTGAAGTGGTTCAAAATAATGTTTACCTTAGGCAAACGCTGAAGTTGGGTAAAAGAAACTTTGAGGGAGGCCTATAGAAGAATACAGCTGGGCTGGGCAGCGTTTGGTAAGCTTCGTGGAGTCTTTTCATCACCGATTCCTCAATGTCTGAAAGCTAAAGTCTTCAACCAGTGCATCCTACCTGTTATGACTTACAGAGCTGAGACGTGGATTTTCATGGTACAACTGTTCACCATATGCTATGGAAAGGGCTATCTCGGAGTTTCTTTGAGAGATCGAATCCGGAACGAGGTGATCCGACAGAGAACCAAAGTTATCAAAATAGCCCATTGGATTAGCAGGCTGAAATGGCAGTGGGCTGGTCATATTTGCCAAAGGACTGATAACCGTTGGGGTTAGACATGTCTTTGAGTGGAGACCGCGACTTGGCAAACGTAATGTAGGGTGCCCTCCAGCTAGGTGGAGCGACGAAATACGCCAGATGGCTGGCGGCACGGCGGTTGGAAGAGCCGAAGATCGGGTTTAGTGTGCGGGACTGATAATGATGAAACTGTTCATTGTTACAAACTTATTATTGAAATTATCCCCTGTTTATTTTTATGCAGTTTCCAATATCGTTTGGGCCAGTGGATCTACCTCAGTGGACACGCAAATTTATTTCACCAATTTTGGGGCTAAGTTTTTTTGTTATATTGTCATATTTTAGTAAGTCAAGATGCTATTATTAATCGACTTCAAAAAAACAAGTTCTTAAGTTGATGTATATGCATGTAATATTGTTGAAAATGTGCAATATTCATATTCGTAGTACCAAATTTCATTTATGAAAAAATTGTTCATATTTATATGAAATATATATGATATATATGATATATATACTCATATTATATATATGAGTATCTGAACAAATATACCAAATTACGGGAATGTTTGTATGTTTGTATATTTGTTCACGTATTTCTCTGAAACTACAAGTCTGATTGCAATAAATCTTTTTGAAATACGAGTAGTTTCAGTATCTTTCAACTTAGGAAATTGTTAAAGTTTCATAAAAATCGGTTTAAAAAGTCTTAGTGATCAGAATAAGTTCTTCATTTTCTTTTGCTAGTGGTATGCTGGATGTATCGTAACAATAATTCATGCTAGAACCATAATCTTGATTGTAAAATTGATTAGGCGGTTTTGTATGTCTAGAAAATAAAATAAAATTTAGATGTTAGTTTTTATACTAGCAGGTAAAGCATTGTTGAGCCCACATCACGTCAATGTCTCTGACAGGATAGGTTGTAACAGTGATACTTCTACAGTTTTGTCTATTTTTCTCTAGAATCAATAATTTTATTTTAAGAATGATATCGTACATTATGGGTGCTTGTACCAGCAGGAACACTGTTGTTTAGCAACATGTGTAGTTCACCTGTGTTTTGCGTGTTTAACTCTAACAGCAGGTATTTGGAGGTCTGACAGATGAAGTGCGGGGTCGGTTGTAACTTTTGAGCAAACATTAAGCAACCCACTAAAGGAGTTGGTTGTTTTCTCGAAGGTTGTAACATGAATTTATTATGGTTTTGACAAGACTTTATAACTGGACTTTCAATTAAAAATATACAAGCAGAAATAGCGTTGTTTGGTACACATGTGTGTAATTTATTTCCTTGCCCGTAAAACACTAGCGGCTGGTATGAGGAGGTCTGACAAGCAAAGTCAGAGGTTTGTTATTACGTAGAAATGTTACTGTAGTTTATATTTTGATTTTTCGAATAGACTTACCATTAAACATATGGACGTATATACTAGCAGGGACTGTGTTGTAGCACACAGGTGTAGTTCCCTGCGTGAATAACATTAACGGCTGGTACGATCAAGTCTGACATACTAAGTCCGAGGTAGGCGGTAACATAAAAATATTACTGTGGCTAAGACTTTTTTAATATATTTACCATTAAAAATATGTACGTATACACTAGCAGAAAGTGCGTTGTTTGGCATACAGGTATAGTTCCCTGCGTGTGTAACACGAGGTAGGTGGTAATATAAAAATTTTACTTGGCTTAGAGTTTTTTTAATAGACTTACCATTAAAAATATGGACGTATATACTAGCAGGGACCGCGTTGTTTGGCACACAGGTGTAGTTCCCTGCGTGTGTTACACTTGCGGCTGGTATGAGCAGGTCTGACAGACGAAGTGCGGGGTCGGTTGTAACATTGATGCCTCTCTCGGCGTCATAGTTTATCATCCTGCTGTTATGATACCTGTAACAATGAGAATAATTTTATAGATCGATTAATATTTAAATAGATGATTAGAACATGAAAAAATGAGTAAAAACGAGTTATTAAAATTATGAAACACGATTATATTTTAAGGTTTCAGTAACTTTTGCTAAATGTTTGTCTTTTACGCCATCATTACAGTAATATCGCTACGAATTTCTAAAACTAACTTCCACATATGAAAAAAAAATATTTCCTTATGTTAGATAGTTAAGTCTTATAAACACTACAGAACAAAAATGTATGAGTGTATGTTTTTTTTACCTATATTGTCATACTACTGGGCAACGGTCTCCCCACACGTGGCAGTCGCATATTCATAAGCTGTGTGGAAAATTAGGCAGTGCGTGTTTTGCACTTCACCGACTCTCACGTTTCTTACCTGAGGATGTGGTGTGATCATGCTATTTCGCAACGGTGCACTCTGTGTTGCAATATGGCGTGGAGCTTTGGGCTAGATCAGCAGACTGGCTACGCGCCTACCGCGTGCAAAAGAGGGCCCTGCGCTATAGCAAGAATCTTGCAGGACACATCGGCTAAGGCATTTTTTAAATCTTGTGGCTCTTCACGCTGCCCTCTATGTTAATTTATCAGGTGGCAGTATTTGTAAGTGTGAATATAAACTCAATTAGTAACTTCTGTAATAGTCTGTTCTGTTTTTTTCTGTTCTGTGTATTCTATTCTGTTTTACTTGACGTGTGTATTTTTACAAATAAATTACCATTAACCATTGACCACATGGAAGAAAGTTAATACAAAAAAAACAATATCTAACAAAGCGATTCAATACACATAAAAAAGTCTGTTTAATTTCTTAAAACCACTATCTCATCTGGCATAAATATGTTAATATCGTGATGAATATCAACATTACTAAAATATCTATCTACAAGGTCGTAGACTCTTCGAAGGGGTTGGCATCTTATATCCGTTTCGTAGCATATTAACGATTTCGTAGTTCTGCGTAGCACGTTAATGTCGTAGCTCTACTACGATATTGCGTAGCACTTGCGTAACGAATGCGCAACGACGCGTTATGGATAAATTTACATCGATGTCGCAGCAGAAGCCGCAACCGATGTAAACACGGTACACATATTATTGTCCTTAAATATTTGTACTGTGGCAATAGCGGTTGATTAATAATTTATTAAGTATAGACACAAATACCTATGGTATCATTCACTGATTTCACATGCCAGCTAATGGCAAAATAGAAGGACTATAATATTAATTTAACATCATCATGTAACTTTATTTTTTGTGAAATATAAATTCATTTCATTTCATTTTCATTTCATTTCATTTCATTTTCATTTCATTTCATTTCATTTTCATTTCATTTCATTTCATTTTCATTTCATTTCATTTCATATGGTAAAGATAAATAATAGTTGCCACTACAAAAAGCAAGTGATTATTTTTGCTCTGTTATCCTTTCGTTTTTGATGTGTAATATCTTTCCGCTCGCTTTTCTGCAATCTGTAGGAGTGATTTCGTCAAAATCGTAAACAATGTGTTAAACAGTGTAAAACTTTAACATCATCATCTTACTATACTCTCAAACGGCTGAACAGATTTTAATTAAATTTGGAATGGATATAGCTTATACCCTGGAATAACACAGAATACTTTTCATCATCATCATCACCATCATCATCAAACTTCACTCTCAAATGGCTAAACGGATTTCAATGGAATCTGGAATGGAGATAGTTTATACCCTGGAATAACACATAGGATACTTTTCATCATCATCATCATCATCTTACTTCACTTTCAAAGACTGAATGGATTTTGCTGAAATTTTGAAATGAGATAGCTTATACCCTGGAATAACACATATGATACTTTGCATTATCATCATCATCTTACTTCACTCTCAAATGGCTCAACGGATTTTGATGAAATTTAGAATAGATATTGCAAGACTGGAATAACACATGGGATACTTTTTATCTTCATCATCATCAATTACTTCATACTGAAACGGCTGAACAGATTTAGATGAAATTTAGAATGGAGATAGCTTACACCCTGGAAAAAACACATAGTATACTTTTCATCATCATCATCATCATCATAATTCACACTCAAACGGCTGAGCAAATTTTAATGAAATTTGGAATGGAGATACCTTTTACCCTGGAATAACACATAGGATACTTTTACTCACATAATTTTTACTCAAATGTCATTACACATCATATGCGACTACTGTCAGGCTGGTTCGCTTCTTTTAATTAAATTTAGTCCTAGGTCCTAGGCTCCGCACCCATGACTTTTCTAAGTTATGTGTGGGTTTCCATCGCTCCGTGCTTCGGAGGGCACGTTAAGTTGTCGGACCCGGCTGTTATTGATTAATAGCAGTTCTTAAGCCATGTCAGAGGCCCTCGAGCGGCCTGATAAACACTGACACCAGAGGCCAGCACAACCTCATATGACAAACAAACAAAAACAGGTACAAAATATCCTTTTGGTAGGACAAGTAGTAGAAAAACTAGAGATCTTTTGAAAACTAGTCGGTAGTAGTTTTTAGTTTGAACACATAACCCAAGATAAAAAAATTAGCCTATGACACTCTATACCTGAAGACGAATCGATTGATACCTCGCGCTTGTCAAAATCGAACCAATAGGTGTGACACATAGATAGATAGATAGATAGATAGATAGATACTTTATTGTACACACCACAAAGAAAATTAACAAAAAAAGAACAATAGTAGAAGTGTCACAATGGGCGGCCTTATCGCTAAAAGCGATCTCTTCTAGGCAACCTTTAGATGGAAAGGATTTGTTCTAATCGTTTTGTTACATACCCACACACACACACATACATACATACATACATACATACATACATACATAAATACATACATACATACATACATAGACTGTCTGTAAACTCATTACCCTGCCCTTGCTTCACCGTACTCGGGTAAAAAGGACAGAAAATCAAAAATAATAGAAAAAAAACTTTTGCAAATACTAAAAAAATAAGTAAGTATGTCTTATAATTATAAGAATGTCTTATAATTTACCCTAGAGAAGAATGACAAGTGGCACACAAACTAGTCTCAGGACTGAAAGGTCTCAAACTCACGAAAACTTTGAACTAGCTTTAACCTAAAATGCTGATAGACATCAAGAGGTAAGTTTACGTGGAGTTTTGGAGAATTGTTTGGGGTTTCGTTGACAGTGATATATTGGGTTCGGTAAATATTGTTGTTCTCTATTACAAATTCTAAAATTTGATAAATTTTGAGCTGCTGCGAAAAGTTTATCTACTAAGAAGTTATTTTTGATAAGTTGATTGATAAATAATTGATCGAGCGAGCGTGAAGCTCGAGAGAAGCGTCTCCGTTTCAGCTTGGGCAAAAATGCTTTCGTATGAGTTTCCTTCCGGATGTCCGGCGGTTCTCCTCTACAGGTTGCATTTCTCATCCGATCTAAAAGAAACTTGGTATACCGGTTAAACGATTTTTTTAAATCTTTTAATCGTCGGGGATTTTTGATTGGGTTGGTACTTCCTTCAAAATGGGACAAAAAGGGCGCTACTAAATATCTCCGCCTTATTAGATCTGATTTCGATCGGTTTATATATTATTTGAAAGATAGTACCTTTAAGTAGGTCTCATTAAAAATTGGTGAAGATAAGATGAGGATCTTCGTCGTGATGAGCAGAATAGCTCCTAAAAATGCAGTAAATTGCTCACTTTTAGGTTTCTACTACTGGAATCAGCCTACATGTTAGGTAGGGTTTGATGAATTACCTTGGTTATCGTTGTTAGTTTTACTATAAGTTGACTAGATGGCGCTACTTTGCACCACTAGATTTTTTGCAAAAAAGTTTGTGCTTGCGAGGTCTACAGCTCACAGAGCCACTAGCAATTTTAACCAGAAACCGACACCAAATAAATCGACTATAACATTTATCCGTGAAATTTATATGACCACCTGTACAGTTGGCAGATTATACTTGTGGCTCTGTGAGCTGTAGATCACGTGAGTCTATCTTTGTATAGTTTAAAGCTGAACAAATGTTCACCAAAAACATAAAAACCTTGAACAAAACCTGAGAGACATTTGTAAATATTTGCCCCATATCTCCACAATATAGAAAAATTTCAAAAATATTAATCAACAAAAATAAAACATAATCATCGAACCTGCTCACAAAATTTCACGAGAATCTGTTGAGAAATGCAACCTGTAAAGGAGAACAGCCGGACATCCGCCGTACCTAAATACGAAATTATTTTTGCCCAAGCTGAAACGGAGACGCTGCGCGCTCGCTCAGTCAATTAACATGTGGCAAGGCAATAAATCAATTAGGAATTTTCATTTATCAATAGAACCCAGCTATATATTATTGAGTAAAGTTTTCCATCGCTCAAAAATGGTAAAGTGTAACATAAAAAGTGACATGTCGATAAACCTCCAAAATTAAGTATATGTCAAAGTCAAACTATTTTATTGTACCTAAATAGGCAAAATAATAGCACGTGTACAAGTCAAAATTAACATAACAAATATTATAAACAAGCTTAGCCACCCGCGATTTCGTAAGCGCAGACTAATGTTTATCGCGAAAAAAAGAATCCTATTATCTTTTAGTATATTAAAAACCAAAGCAAAAGTAGGTATAGCACTTGATGTTTTTTGACAGACTTGTTACTTCGTTTCAATGACAACCACAGACCATTCTGTGATGGCAACCGTTCCTTACAGTGAGTAATCAACCTTTTCCAGTTTTCCCGTGGAAACTTACAATTTTCCGGGATAAAAAGTATCCTGTTTTATTCCAGGGTATAAACTATCTACATTCAAAATTTCATGAAAATCCATCCAGCTGTTATCGCGTGATAGCTCCCCAAACAAACAAACAGACAGACAACGTTTCACTTTTATTTATTGGTATGGATAGATCAAATTAATAAAATTTAGGTAAACTAAGTATGCTTTGAGTTTGAAAAGGATATTTCCCTTTCATGTGCCAACAGAGTTAAATCTCACACTGGAATCGGAAATACGCCCGTTAGAGAAGTGAGTCATATGTTGTCAAACTCTCATTGTAATTAATCATCAGCTCGTATACGTCCACTGCTGGACATAGGTATCTCCTAATGAACGCCACAGAGCCCGGTATTTGGCTCTTCTCATCCAGTTTCCGCCGGCTGCCTGCCGCAGGTTGTCACTCCACCTGGCCGGCCAGCGGGCATCCTATACTACGTTTGCCAAGTCACGTCTGGCCCAGCGGTCGTCCATCTTTAGACAAAATGTAAACAGTTCATTGCCACTTTTGCTTGCTAATCTTTTGAACTATGTCTGTGTTTGGTTCTCCGTCGGATCACCTCACACACACTTCGCAGCGTTTTTACTGTGCTATATTTTACAACATATATATATATATATATATATATATATAGTTGAAAATATTTCAGTTTGGAGTAACAACCTATAAAGTTTGTTACAGTTGACTGAATAAGCTAAAACCCAATCAGATTGATACAGTTCAATGAATATTCAAAGTTTAATGTTATTTTAATCGTAAATCTATCCAAAGAGTTTCGTTTTTGAACGAATTTTAATGTATTTTGTGGATTTCAATTTTATACATTTGATCAAAGATAGGACATCGATCAAAATTCTTTTGCCTTTTTTTATATTCATACAAGGTGTCTGGACACAAGACTCGGGGATTTTAATAATGTATTAAACATTAAAATTTAAAATGAGAAAAATAATAGATTGGCGTGCAACCCCATCTTCTTAATGCCAGCTATTTTACTTATTCAAGTGTAAAAAATATTTCATTGTCTTTATATATTAATATCTATGGAAGTAAAAGCTTTCCAGACTTACAAATCGTCTCATTTAAGATAATAATAACTTCCAAAAAAAAAACTCAGTGTTAGTTAAAGATCTATAAAAATATATTGAAAAACATTTTTATTTTTTACCTTATTGGTTGAGGTTTCGTTGAATTAGTATTATAAAATTAAATTGAAGTTTCTTAAACAGTTTTTTTATTTGGTTCACTAAATATTCGAGACTCTAAATTTACCTTTTTGCTTGGGACATGCAACCAATAATGAATTACAAATGTGAAAAGTTTAAAAAAAAACAAGGGCACTAGTGCATAATACGAATTTACTAACAAAATTATCAAGGGTAGATAGATTTTTACTAGTTTACGAGATATAGCTGACCAAGGTAACGTATTCTTACTAGTTTACGAGATATAGCTGACCAAGGTAACGTATTTTTACTAGTTTACGAGATATAGCTGACCAAGGTAACGTATTTTAAGCTCAAGTCAACTCTGAACAACAACTTTGTTGGCGTATCACGTAAAATATATTGGACCGATTGCAATTCCGTTTTCACAGTTGGTAGCCTAGGATCCTGGCTAGCGAAAAAATACAGGTTTTCTGCGGGATAGGGATCCAAAGTTATGTTAATTTTGAAGTAAACAATATCTACATTTATAATAAAGCAGTACAAAAAAGTCTATACAGAGAAGATATTAAAAAAATGGTCTAGGGGACTTAAAATAAGGTATTGATCAAGAATACAACATTTTAAAAATGGTGGGGCTGTATGTCTGTATGTTCACGCCATCACGTGAAAACTGCTAGACCGATGGAAATGTGGTTTTCGTTGTTAGATAGCTTTGGTGTTGTCTTAAAACCTGGTGTACTTTGTATTTCAATCTGATAAGTCAATAGTCGCCGAGCAATCGATAAGAAACTATTAGACGGCTGAACGAATTTTGAAGAAATGTAATTTTACTTTATAGGTACTTTTGGCCCTGAACCTATATAAATAACAATAATAATAATAATAAACATTTTATTGCACCATTTGAAGAAAAAAATATAAGAATGTATTTAAAAAATAGGCATAAATAAAATATATGTTCAGGGTACACATGAGTTTCCTTAACCCTGAGAAATGACCACGCGGGAAAAGCCACGGGCTCAAATAGTCTCCAATATAAGACTAGTTGTTTCAAGTTATTGTATAGAAACAAGGGGAAGAGCATGTTCCACAGATTCTTTAACTAAACTTAACTTCAACAACAGTTGTTCTTAGTTCTTCTCTAACAAGTTATATTTCGCAAACTATCTTTCGTGTCACTCCAAAGTTAAAAGTCCGTGACCTGAATGTCAAAAGAGTCACTTTTCCAATAAAAAGTATAACTTCGAAGAGGCTGTAAAACTAAGGGGAGACGTTCACTGTCGTCCGAAAGCTACGCGAGAGCTAAGATAGCAGTTTTGTAGTGGTAGGCCACTTACGAAAGATATATTCCGCCTGGGAAAGCACCACACCTATGTCAGTAATTTAGCAGGTAAACATTTGTGTTTCGGTTTGAAGGGCAATGTTTCCAGCAAAATTACTGGGCAGTGAGACTTAACAACCAATGTCTTCAATGTTCTGGGTGGCACTACAACTGTAATGGGCAGGCGTGACGCTTGCCATCAGATGAGCGACCTGCTTGTCTCGTCAACCAATAAAATTAAAATAGTTTGCTAAGACTACATCGTTGGAACAACGTTGTACCTGTTTCGTGTGATACCAATAAAATGACTGTTTATTATTTTATTAAGAGCGATGGTAGTTCTATAGTGCCACTTAGACCAACGATAACAGGTTCAATCCTAGACTCCGCACCAATGACATTTCTAAGTTATGTGCGGTTTTCGTGTTTCGTGCTTCTTTCAACTTATTTAACAGGAAAATATTTCTAATATCAGCAAAGTATTAGCGGTTATCGTAGATGTTCCGCCAATTACCAAGTGATTTGTTCCACGTTTTTATCCAAGGGATAAAGCAATGGTAGCCTAACGGTTTAATGTTCCAACGATACTGGGGTTGGTCCTACGCTCCGCACCAATTATTTATCTAAGTTATGTGCGGATTTTCATCGCTTCCTGCTTCGGAGAGCACGTTAAGCTGTTGGTCCCGGCTGTTATTGATTAATAGCAGTCATTAAGCCATGTTAGAGGCCCTCGGGCGGCTTGACAAACTCTGACACCGGATACTTGCCAACGGATCATGCGATCAAAATTTCTCATTAACGGACTACGCTTGGCGTTCTCATCGAATAATGTGATCCGTTGCAACTAAAATGAATATTATTTTCTCGTCTCAACCGATCATGGGATTCGTTGGTATACAAATAAAAAATATTTTTATGTTCTCATCGAATCATACGATCTTGAAATTTGTAGTTGTGAGTTATTAATATAATTTTAGTTTCTCTAATATTTTGAACATATTTTGATTTTGTAATTGTTGTGTTTTACTTGAACTTTTAAAAACAAGAATCTTTTCTATTTTGATGAATGAATGTCATTTAATTTTTATTAAATGATAATTATTTTGTCCACACTGACAATAAATCAATTTAAATACACGTTTGTTCAGCAATTACCAAACAAAAAAAATATCTGTTGAACCTTCACCTTAACTCTGTATTTAGAGAATACTTAAAGGCATAAAAACCTCGGTTATTATAGTATAATGGTGATGGTTTTATGCAACCTTACTAAAAATGTGTCCATTTTACGCTTACACTGAAATAGTATTTTCGAGACTGCCTCTCGAAAATACCATGTTATCGTTATGTGTTCAGAGATACTTTAATTCACACTTTTTTCTACCATCAATATCATAGACGCTTAACGCATACTTGCAGTGAAAATAAACGTATCAAAACAATATGTTGCCGTGAACATTGAAAGCTAAGCTGCGTTAGCTTAGCTTTTAATGGAGTGATTGGTTTCGTGTATTTTTAGTATTTTCGTTCTGCCACTGTTCTATTATCCTTTTTGGGGACAGAACGCGTGTTGTGTTTAACGTTTTTGATAGGTTTGACAATAATATATCTTTATGACATTTAAAGAGAGTATTTTTTGTTTAACTCCCAACGCAAAAATAAATCTTTACATGTTTGAAGTATTTGTCAATCTTTAGAATTATAGCTCTCAAACTGATGAATCGATTTCAATGTGTTTTAGCCTAACGGTTCAATAATGCAACTTAGAATCCAACGATACCGGGTTCGATCCTAGGCTCCTCACAAATGAGTTTTCTAAGTTATGTGCGGTTTTCCATCGGTCCGTGCTTCGGAGGAATTTTAAGCTGTTGGTCCCGGCTCGTTATTAATAGCAGTCGTTAAGCCATGTCAGAGGCCCTCAGGCGGCCTAACTAACTCTGACACCAGAGGCCAGCACTACCTCATACGACAAACAAACAAACAACGCTTTTTTTACACGACTGCCCAAAAAAAAGGAGTGTAATGTTTTTAGGATTAATGTATGTTTGTAATTATGTATATTTGTATGTATGTATGTATGTATGTATGTCTGTTTGTATGTATGTTTGTATATATGTTTGTATATATGCTTGTATATATGTTTACATGTATGTTTGTATTTATGTTTGTATTTATGTTCTATGTATGTTTGTATTTATGTTTTTATGTATCTGAGTTTCTTTATTCCACCATAAAATATAAAATAAAATGCCTGGACTGATTTAGACGTACGGGGTATCGTTAGAACCGTTTTTTTTTTAAATTTTGTATTTGCCTGCTGTATGGCTGCATTTCCAAATGCGAAATAAAAACTTCAAATTGAAGACCTTGATTACATTCCAACAGTATATCATTTATTGCCATAAATTCTTTTTTGGCAGGGCAGGCGTGTTTTTTTTAGCTTTTAAGCTAGACTTGTTTGAAATAATGTTAATCTGGATAATTATTAGTAATGTTAGACGATTAATCACTTGTCGATCACTTGTCCACTTGTTGCTGGAGGATTTAAAGATTTCCATAAAATTAATTTAAAAAAAACGAAAGTAAACTACCATCAGGCTTTTACAATTAGGCAAACGACCTGTAAAAAATATTTAAAAGAGATGTTATAATCCTTCGATAAATTCGTATAATTTTTGTTCGTATTTGTGAATGAAAAGTTCCCTAGCGAATAAATAGCACTATATTAGATGTATAACAACTAGTTAATTAATTAGCAGATGAACAAAGTTTTGTATCGGTCGATCATCAAACGCTGCTATAATGGTGATCCTAAGCTGTAGACGTCAACCCTACACCATTTAAAACACTTTAACTTAATCGTCGTTCAACATACAGAGAGGTCCAAGTCTAATATTTACATTTTCGTTGGACGATGCCACTCCGATGTCAATCAAGGCGACGTTGCCAACTCGTGCAGCTGCCAAAATGGCCGCTGCTTGACCACGAATAATTTAGAAACGTCTAAATTAGTCGCATTTTGGTATTCTATTTCCAATTTGTAAATGTAGGATTGGTTAGCCAAAATAGATGGAAGCGCAATTATTTTATTGATGTAAAATTGCTCACTCAGTGAGGGTAGCGCGTAATGGATCTCGCTCGTATAGTTTGAGGGAATCAATTTTGGTGATTGCAGAATTATTATTACTATACAGATTTTGATACGGACATGATATTTGCATAAAATGTAATTGTTGTGGATTGTTTTATTATTGTACGTGAGTTTAAGGATATTATGATGGCTAAAGTAAGTTTGTCAGTTTAAAAACTTCTAGGTTTATGATATGTCGCAATTGTAGAAATAATGGGTTTTGTTTATGATATACTAATTTTTTCCCACGACTTTGTCCGCGCGGAATACATTTTAATGCGCAAAAAGCATCCTATGTTCATCTGTGACGATATGAAACCTCTTTCACAAATTCTTAATTCTGTCATAATCCATTTCATTCCATTTGATAGTTTGTCATTATTAATTCTAAATTCACATAACCTGTCATTCTCGTATTGTCATGGGATTAGCAAAAAACTGCAATTTTACGAAATAATATGTTATAAAATACCTAAATAAGTTTATTAAATATATATGATAGTACTTTCATTCGTGGTTGTTTTCATCCGTATCGTTGAAGTACGAAAAGTCTGTGATAATAACAATACTAGAGCCCCAAGGGTACCAAATATATTAAATTATTAGTTATATATTAAATTATAATTACTCTTACCAAATATATTAAATTATTTAACTGGAAGAAGACTGAATAGAATAGTCGAGTGCAAGATCTCTGTTTATGAACATCTCCTCCTGTTCCTGTGATCCTAATTGATCCTGTACTTTTGTGTCCACTGAGGTTTGGTCCCTGGGCTAGTGGAACAAACCCAAACCGTAGGACCGCCTCGTGACACATCTAGGATATTAAAAACCGATAAAAAACTCTTGATGTTTTTTGACAGACTTGTTACTAATAAGTTTCCATGGCAACACGTCATTCCGTTCCTTACAGCGACTAATTGATATTTTTCAGTTTTCCGTGGTAACTTACCGTTTTCCGGGATATAAAGTGTCCTGTGTTGGTCTCTTTATTGTAGAGTATATATTTACAAAGTTTCTTCAAAAACGGATCAGCCGTTTTGGCGTGAAAGACAACCAAACAAACAAACAAACAAACAAACAATCAACTTTTCACTTTTATATATAGGTGTGGATTATACGTATCTAATTTCCAGGATGACTAGAGCATTGACGCACAAGATTTTGCAATCAAATTCTTCAGACTATTATGTAAATGCTATCAAATTTTAAATCTACCAGAGTTATATTTTCACCTCCAACCGACAAAATAAATTGCCTACCTTCAATTTGTAGGCGTAAAATTGAGAGCGCGTGTGTATGAAATTTTAATGTAATAAAATATGCGTTAAATAATATTGGTGTGAGTATATACAATAAATCTTCTGGTGGTTTATTAATCAGATGAATGGGTCTCGACACAGAGCTAGACTGAACTACAGTACTTTATACATATTTTCATTAAATTTACTTCAAAAAACAATTATACATGTGTACAATTTTCTTTGTGTACTAGCTTAGGCTTTGCCCGCGTGGATTCATCCTGGGATAAAAAGTATCCTATGTGTTATTATAGAACCTAAAGTACAGACAGCTGCTCAATAGTTTCTTATTGATTATTTGGCTTCTATTTTCCCACATTGATTTGCAAAGCGGATGAGATTTGAAGTCAAATCGTAAGTTATCCATCAATGAAAAACACATTTAAATCGATGCAGTAGTTATTACAACATTGCTCTGTAAGACCGCCCATTGAGACAGTTATTGTTGTACAGTATTTTAGTAATAACTTTTCTTTGTACTGTGGGTATTCATTATAGTTAATTTATCTATTATATATCTACTAGCTGTGTCGTGAAACTCCCGTTACCACTTTAGGAAATACATTTCAAAAAAATGCTCTTTATTGCACCCCTAGGATTGACACCTATCACTTTGCCATCTGTTACTTTGAAGCCTCTCACGTTGACACCTTTCACTTTGACATTTGTTACCAAATTTCATCCATTTAATCCAATCTGTTCAGCCATTTAAGCGTGAAGGAGTAAAAAACATACACACAAACATACAAACTTTCGCCTTTATAATATGAGTGTGATTACAAAATGCAAAAACAAACAGACAGACAGTCACTTTTCAAAAAGTCATGTGCGCGTTCATTACCATAAGCTAATTAAGTCCCCTATACCAAATTTGTTTAAGTCCCCTATACCAAATTTGTTTCAATTACCTTCACTGTACAGACTTTGTTACAGAATGCTTTGGTATAGATAGCTATAGTTACACTGTTCAATCGCATCCATTGTTGAGTATTTTCCAGTTATATAAAAATATGTACCCCTCTTCCAATAGCAGGCCAATAAAACAGCTCTGCTGATTGCTATTGATGATTAAATTGAAATTTGTAAGACTACAAAAGAGAATTGCATTTTGTTGAAAGATCCTTCCAAAGATATAAAAGAGGTTCATTCGATTGGGTCCTCAAATCTCATCTTGGCTGTTCGGGTTATAGCCTTTTTACGGATTTCAATATACTGTACTTTTGGTATATGTATTTTGTGAAACTTAGTGGGGAGTCAAGCAGGTCGTTTGTCTTCGGGTAAGCGCTACAATAGCAATACCCTTAGAGTTATGGATTCAAAATATTGCGCATCATTGCATTACGCTCGTCACTCTTAGACGTTATTTCAAAAATATGTGTTCATTAACATTTGAAACATTAGGCATTTGATGCTAGAGTTTAGACTGGAACCAGGCTGGAGTTTCTAAAAAAAAATGGGTGGGTACGAGTCAAACCTAGCGCATTCAGAGTTACGTATTACAGGCTTCGATGAAAGAAACAAGGATTCACTAAGTTCGCCCGATTCGTGTTCCACCAAATCTCCGCGCAATTTAAATACTTCGCGCATGGCCCGCTTATAGTAGAGATGGCTTCTTTAATTGGCAAATAGGTAACTAAACTTAATCATCGAAAATAGTAAAAAGACCCTATCTATAGTTTTGAGCCGAGGCAGCACATATATATAATCGACTACGCGCGCTGACACACGCTGGCTTGTGTGCGTAACACGTAAATGTTTGCGTGGAGCGAACAGACAAGCGATACGGCTTAATGCGTGTGGGAAAAGGATGGCACAGTATCGCTTGCGATCTTTTGACGACGAACTGTGACGAACTGTTTTTACCACGCGACACCCACACAACAAACAGTCGCGTGATCGCATTTTGAATAATAGTAAGTATTAAGTGCTTGATCTTTGTTTCTTTCATCGAAGATTACATGCAATTGTGGTTTTCACGGCATCCGCGGGATGAGAAACGGTGCTCCTACCTGGCGCAACCACAACACGGTACCTTGTATTTATTTGAATGTATATCTATCTTCTATACTTATAATAATACAGTGGGTAGGTAAAAATCAATACCAAAAATTCCGCCCAAAAAAGTTAACTGAAAAATAAAATAGTGGCAACATACAAACCTAAATGCGTTCTTAAATAGAGACTTTCGCATTTATAATGTTAGTAGGATTTGGATTAAAACTTACCAGAAAACGAATGCTGGGGCTTCTGTAGTCTGGACAACTGAGCACTGAAGTCGCAACGTCGACCCCGGCTTAAGATATTTCTCCGTCGGCCCCGATATCTGTGCTCTTGCCTCTGTGGATAAAAATATTCACAGATCTACTTAAAAGTGTAAAATACGGCACGCTTTAACATCACTTAAACAAACACTGGACTAGATACAACTACATGCAAATACAGCAACATTTCCACCGTCTCGTGCTTCATGTGCATCGACAAAAAATATAGAGAGACATACGTAGACTACAGCGCGATTCACAGGTAACAAGTGCTATATAAACGCCACTCCAATTGTGACAAGGCCAATGAAGGCCAATTGTGTGCGTTGCGCCTAATTTATGCAGTCCGCATACGAGGAGCGGGTATCTAATCTTCCCACATTTCATTAGATCTGTCACGAGGCAGTGCTAGGGTTTGTTCCACTAGCCCAGGGGCCAAACGAAACCTCAGTGCACACAGAAGTACATGAACAATAGGAGCACACGGAGATGTTGATAAACAGAGATCTTGCACTCGACTATTCTATTCAGTCTTCTCTCAATTTAATATATTTGGTAAGAGTGTACCCTTGGGGCTCTAGTATTGTTATTAAAACAACCACGAACGAAAGTACTATCATATATATTTAAAGGACTCCAGATGTAATAAACTTATTTAGGTACATATTTTATAACATATTATTTCGTAAAATTACAGTTTTTGCTAATCCAATGACAATGTGGGTATGACAGGTTATTTGAATTTATAATTAATAATGACAAACTATCAAATGGGTATGATTATATATGAAAGAATTAAGAATTTATGAAAGAGGTTTCACATCGTCACAGATCTATGCCTAAAACGTTTATTTTTATGTTTTAAAGAAGAGGTTTGTTGTAAGTTTAACATGTGTATCTGTGTGTCCGTGTGTCTGTCTCGAGCATCGTAGCTCCCAAACGAATGGACCGATCTTGATGCGTTTTTTCTGTTTGAAAGCTGATGTAATCGACATGGTTCACAGCTATAATTGATGTGTTGGTGTCATTTAAATTTTTAATGATAAGTCTAAGTATAAACTCCAATTTTATTGATGATAAGCAACGATGTGGCAGATAGATCACGAATAACTATAATTATTTAAACCAAAAAACGAATACAAGTGTATTTACCACGTCTCGTGATTTTTTTAAGGCGCTACCACAGAATAAATCATAGTACAAGCAATACCCAGAAAGGTTACTGTACGGGTAACCTTTACATTGTGCAAGCTACACGGAACCAACACCATCAATACGAAGATGCTTCAGGAGGCAATCGGTGCGTGCCGTCATTTTCCAAACAATCATAAATATTATGCTGACCCAAAGCACACCCCAGAATTCTTAATGAGGCATCTAAGAACAGTGAAATATTCGCAACTTAGTATTAACTTAATTAACATCCTTGTATATAGTCTTATATTATTTGATTATATTTTTAACAGTTTAACATTTAGTTTAATTCCATATCTAGATTTGGGGCGTTATGTAACAATAAAATATGATCAATATGGGTTCAGACGTACCGGATATATGAGATACACAACTTAACCTAACCGATAACCGATAACTGACTTGACTTAACCGATTTGGATGATTACTTTTTTATCTTTCAAAGACCTCTAGTAGTATTTTGATTAATAAAGATGAATTTATTGATTCAAAGAATTAATAATTACAATTCTTAAATCATGTTGGACCGAAATAAACACAACAAAAATTGGAAGGATTGAACGATAAACAATTTTAACAGAGAAGTTAAAGATTTCAGAAAAACTTTACTGAGGTAATAAAATGTAACTTAAATCATTTTGATCACTTCAACACCCGTTGAACTTGTAACGCCTTATTAAGGCGCCATAAGCGAAATTCAATTTCCAAATAAAATATCCATTACAAACAAATAAATAAAATATGACTCCAAAAAAAATTACTTCGATCGAACATACTAAAAAAACTACTTGTCCAATTATTTTGATCTATTGACCACATAAAACGACCAAAAAAACTAGTACAGAAACTCTCCACACTGGTTTTGAACTTCGACAACGCACTAACTCCGTGTTCAGAAATACTGGGAAACATCGGAGATATATGTAAAAGTTCACAAACAAACAAATACAAGCTAAAAACCTTAATATTCAGATGATAGTAAGTAATCAAACGACACACCACTTCTTTGGCGATACGCATCGGAAACGAGGTGATTTGACAGAGAACGATAGTCACCGATATAGCTCAAAGAATTAGCAAACTGAAGGCCACTTCAGTTATGTAGCCTGTCCAATGCCAATTAGGCAGGCTACATAAGTCGAACTGAACCAATGTGGTAGGCAAGTTCTTGAATGGAGACCACGAGTAGACAAATATAGTGTAGGGCGTCCTCAGGCTAGAGGGAGTGACGACTTGCGAAAAGTAGCTGGCAGCTATTACATGAAAATAGCCGAATTTCGGGCTCATTGGAGCAAATTAGGATTGCCTTTGTCCAGTAGTGGACTTATGCAGGCTGTTAATGATACTATTCGATAATACGCTCAATCTAGCAGCACCTTAACAAAGTAAACACGTTTAAACGCACGTTAAAATTCCAACAAATATTAAAACGTAGAATAATAAAATAAAGGGAGTATTCATAAAAATAACTTTATACGAAATAATGCCATTTAACTGGTTTCAGTGGCACGTTTTAATATAGGGGTAGGTTTTAATTTAGGGGTTGGTTTAATTATTTTTGGGCCCGCTGTAGTCTATTGTGAATGGAGCGGAATAGACCGAAATGGTATCAAAGGTACCTTTTTGGTACATAAGTAGTTTTATGTTATTACGGTCTGGTTTTTAGGGATTTTACGGAATACTATTGCTGTGGCTATGCTGTCTGTCTGTCCATCCATCTATCTGTTATGAGGTTGCTGCTCCTGAACTAAATAAGGTTGTCTTCAAAAACTAGACGTAACTATGTAGATTCTTTCAAAAATGGATAATCAAATTGATAAAAGCAAACCACAGGGTGTGTAAAATTTTACTAAAGCATATCAAAAACAAGCTTTCCGGCCCGCGACTTCGTCCGCGCGGACTACAGTTTATCGCGAAAAAAGTATCCTATGTTCTTCTAGGATAATAATAGAAGCCAATGCGAAAGTAGGCATAGCACCAACGCTCTTTAAGTTTGTTGACAGACTTGTTATTTCGTTTCCATCGCAACCGTTCCATACAGTGAGTTACCAACATATTCCAGTTTTCCCGTAAAAAAAACTAAAAAGAATCCGGGATAAAAAGTATCCTGTGTTTTATTCCAGGATATAAGTTTCACGCGATAACGGCAGGACGGATTTCGATAAAATTTTGAATGGAGATAGCTTATACCCTGGAATAAAACATAGGGTACTTATTAATTGACCCTGACTAGTGAACCAATAGTCGCGAGTTCGAATCCCGCTAGGTGCAATTATTTGTGTGATGAGCAGAAATGTTTGTTTCCGAGTCATGGATGTAATATTCGAATGTATGTTTATCCGTGGTGTAGTAGCCATAGTACAGGGTATCCTAGTTTGGGACTAGGTTATTGGTGTGAATTGTCTCGAATATATTTATTACATTTATTAAAACGGTAGCCTAACGGTTCTATAGTGCAACTTAGAATCCAACGATACCGGGTTCGATCCTAGGCTCCGTACCAATGACTTTTCTAAGTTATGTGCGGTTTTCCATCGCTCCGTACTTCGGAGGGCAGTTATTGATAAATAGCAGTCGTTAAGCCATGTCAGGGGCCCTTGGGATGCTTGATAAACTCTGACACCAGAGGCCTGCACTATTTCTTAAGAAAAACAAAAAAAAAAAACGGACCCACGAAGCAAATAAAGCGATTAAAGATTCCTTTTTGGACTATGGAACCCTTTTTTTCTGGTATCAAATGACGAAACCCTAAAAGAACGAATCCAATGTGAATTCCTATGGATAGCCATACTCCACCCGCCATTACTACCACCGCGTCGTTCCATAATCTCACATTATGATATCAAAACCGCCACACTCACCTCTACAGGCAATATTACCCGCTTTTTATCCCATTTCCAAACAAAAGTTCTGACCTTTGACAATAACGTAGATTTCACGGCGCCTCACGGTTTACCGCGCAGGGTCAAAGGGGCCATTGTAAATACCGTTATTATACGCCGCGGGTCAGGCCCCATTTGCATATAAATATGTTATTTAAGAAAACACTGCCTTTGATCTGCGGTCGCAGCTGAGCGACCGCGGCGACTGCTGTGAAACGAACGCGGATCATTTTTGTTTTCGCTGCTGTGATGTATAAAATATTTATGGACAACTATACTAATATTATAAAGGGTCAATAGTAACCTAAGTGTCATTCCAAGACCAAGGTACGTTAAACTATATTTCAAAAAAAAAAAAAACTGCCGTTGTAACATTTTTTATCGATTGCTCAGTTTCTACAAACAAAGTATCCAACAGTCAAAACCTCATCGTAATCGGTTCAGTAGTTTTTACGTGTTGCGTGAACATACAGAAAAACACAACTACTTACTGCTTTGTTATAAGTATATAATTATAACTTTTAAAAACCTTTTTATTAGATAAGATACGCAAGTAGGTAGTTTTGAATTTTAATGACATCGCACTGGTTGTTTATGTGTGTCCTGAACTTTAATATCATGCCAGAAAATGCCTTAAAATTTGGTTTAAAAGTAAATAAGGTTGACTATAATGAAGATTAAGTCCTGTTTAATTCTGTGAACTCAACCCTTCTCGGTGAGCGCTTAATTTCGTTTGGGGTGTGGATAAATAAGGGTGCTGCGGAAGGGTGTAGAAAGTGCTGTTGCCGTGTCGGAATTTGTATAGCTCTGTTACAGTTTTTGGGGCGGCTTCTGAGATTTGCAAAGTAAATTGACTTTTAAAAATAATTAGAGTACGGTTATTCCTTTTCATGAGCTCTTAGAAATCTTTTGGCTTATTCCATTCTGTCCTACTAGTAGTTCGATCATATAAATGTTTCGACAAAAATATTCCAATTTGTTATACTGGCTAGTCGAACATTTTGTTACAGATAGAACTACTTAGAATATTATGATACAATCAATCTGAAAATTGATTAGGTACTTTTTGTAGGATTATTATCATTTCTTTTTGAAGTAAATACTGCACACCAAACACCAAATAAAATAATTCATAATTCGAAACATTAACAATTGTTATTTAGTGTCATGGAATTTATAGTTGTTGTTTGTGCAAATTGAAGCATAAAAATATGGAAAGAGAACAAAAACTACGTAAAAAATAATAATTAGGTACTGAGAAAAATAAGTTGGCTCTAACGAGAAAAAAGTTCTCTATACATCCATAATGGATCTGAGCAATGGATCTATCAAGAATGATCCGATTTTTCATTTTATACGAGTATCTATAAATATTACACGTAATAAATAATACATAACACGGATATCTATTAAAATTGCTCGTAATAAATTATACATTATAATAAATTATAATATTCTTATACGCTAGTCATGTGGGTCATATTTTTTTGATCAATAGTTTGTTCACAATTAGTTAAAATAGTATGGATTTTCACAATATCCATACCAATATATAAAAGTGAAACATTGTCTGTTTGTTTGTTTGGGGATCTTTCACGTGATAACGGCTGGACGGATTTTGATGAAATTTCGAATGGAGATAGCTTATACCCTGGAATAAAACATAAGATACTTTTTGACCCGGCAAATTTTAATTTTCCACGTGAAAACTGGAAAAATGTAGATTACTCGCTGTAAGAAACGGTTGCCATGGAAACGAAATAACAAGTATGTCTAAAAAAAAAACAAGAGTATTGGTCATAGACATATATATTATGTAATTCTATGGCATTAGTGATATACCTTCGTTTGCATTAGTTTTAAATATCCTAGAAGAAAATAGGATGCTTTTTTTCGCGATAAGCAGTAGTCCGCGCGTACGAAGTCGCGGGCGGGAAAACTAGTAAATTATAATATTCTTATACACTGGTCATGTGGGTCATATTTTTTTGATCAGAACACTACTAGTTTGTTCATAATTAGTTAAAAATTGTGAAAATCCATACCAATATATATAAAAGTGAAACGTTGACTGTTTGTTTGTTTGTTTGGGGATCTTTCACGCGATAACGGCTCGACGGATTTTAATGAAATTTCGAATGGAGATAGCTTATACCCTGGAATAAAACATAGGATACTTTTTGACCTGGAAAATTTTAAGTTTCAACGGGAAAACTAGAAAAACTGGAAAAGATTACTCGCTGTAACAAACGGTTGCCATGGAAACGAAATAACAAGTACGTCAAAAAACATCAAGAGCATTGGTCATGGACATATATATTAAGTGATTATATGGCATTGGTGCCATATCTTCGTTTGCATTAGTTTTAAATATCCTAGAAGAACATGGGATGCCATTTTTCGCGATAAACAGTAGTCCGCGCGGACCAAGTTGTGGGCGGGAAAGCTAGTAATGGTACTAATAACGTAAAAATAATGCCGTCATCAGGTAAAAATAAAGATATTTAAGTATTACATTCTTGTTTTCACTTAACTACCTGTAGTAATATTTGGAATAAAATTTGTGAAGTTGAAACGTTCGACCAGCCAGTATAATAAATAGGAATATTTTTATCCAAACAGATCATCGAACTACTAGTGGGACAGAATGGAATAAACCAATCTTATGAGCATGTTTGAAGATCATTCTGGCTTAGCCTTTTTTATGACGGTCTCCGCAATCTTTTGTCCAAGATATCACCTGATGGCAAGCGAAGGTGTAGCACGCTTGCCTAAAGATATGTCTCTTCACTTTAGACTTGGGTTATAATTTACCGGGAACAATGACGACAGCAGACACTATAATTTTTACTTTTCTCTTTTTGTGTGTTTTAACTATTAATAACCGTATTGATATAGTGGCCTTTGACCAATCTGTACTTATCCTGTACTAATATTATAGAGAGGAACGATTTGATTGTTTGTTTGTTTGTAATAGATAAACTAAAAAAATACTGATTTTAAAAATTCTTTCACATGTAGAAAGCGACATTATCAGCGAGTAACATGGGCAGTTTTTTTTAAATTAGAGATTCCTTCAAAAATTGCAACAATGTAACCCAAGGTACCAAAAATTTGGAAAACATAAGATTTCTCGCTGTGTAAGGAACGGAAAGAGATGTTGCCGTGGAAACGAAATAAAAAGAAGTCTGTTAAGGTACGTGAATAATAATGCAGTTGTCTATTGTCAAAAAGCAATGCTGCCAATGATTATGAATTACGCTTCCTGGCGTTTTTTTTACGTGTATAATAATGATAAAAGTAAGAAAATTGCCACAGTGTGAGCGTTACCCGTGCGAAACCGAGGCGAATCACTAGTAACTTATAAAGCAGTACCTACTGAGAAAAAATCGGTACAATTAAGATTAAAAAAGGACTAGGAAAGGACACGGCCCGTTTTGCTAGCGCTCTCTGCCTAGTTATTAAAAGTTAATGTACATCAATAATTTAAAGTTATTCGTGTTCAAGATTACCCTATTACTAATTGCAAATAAGCAATATCTCTCAAGAACTTCTAGCTTTAAAGATAACAAGGTGTTTTTTTACTAACTGAAACGCATTTTAAATAACTATACAGGCAGGCGGTTTTTGTGACCAAAAGGTCACAAAAACCTATCAGGCACTCCATTTGAATTTGTTTTGAGAAAATCTTTTGAACTATAGAGTGTATCATTGAAAAATAACTATTATTAGACACAATCTTTACATAGCCCAATTAAAATTCATTTTCACATGCTTACCTCAATTGATAGCCATCGTGTAAGTATCATCAGAAAATGCGTTGATAGTGAGAACGCATTATTATGCCTTTGCAAACGTGTGGATGTGCTGCAGTTGATACACCTCATAATCAAATCAATTGTATAAATATTTATCCAAAACGTGAGCAAAACTGAGTCCGTAGTATAATAACAAGCGAAATATTATATTATTATTTTTTATTACGGACTATGCAATCGTTTGACCACGATCTCACCTGATGGAAAGCAATAATGTGGTCGAAGGTGTAGCACGCTTGTCTATTAGATATCTAATCACTCACGAATAGTGAATAATAATATCTCAAATTTGTCGAAGAAATCAGTCCGGGAGAAGGCCAAGGTCGTCGGTTGTAGAATGCAATAACAAGATCAGAATTAAATGGTACAGTACACACGAATGCAAGTGCATCGGAACCAATGGATATCGCATTCACAAGTGACATGACATTTTGTGATATCACAAATGTCTGACATTTCTCGTAGTCCGTTTTTGCTAAGTGAAAGTGCGAAATCGTATTGTATTATTTGTATAAACGAAATAACAAACAAATAATGCAATAGAAAAATGTTGCAATATACAAAATGCATTTTGAATACACATTATGTGCATTCACTTTAATTATTGATACATTTGTCATATAGAAGTTTATTTATCATCGTACATATATTTCGTTGATCGGAACGTAAGACATTCAAAATGTCGTTGATTTTTAGATAGAACAATTTAATTACTTTTATTAGCAGCCCTTTAAAGCCTAGAGATACATAACACAAGCCAAAACTTACACAACTAACTTTTATTTTATTTTTGTGAATTTTAACAATTACCTACAGTCAAAGTACATTCTAGACAGAAACTGGCCATGTCCTTTAACTAAGCTACTGAACAAGAATGTATCATTTTAATAAATTGTGTCGATCTGTTTATTAGCGTCACTTAAATAATACTGGATCGGTTAATATACGGTTTTAACTATTGTATAGTTTAGGATTTTGAATCTGATGTACTTTGCATTTCAATTCGAAGTGTAGAAGCCGAGCAATCGATAAAAGACTGTTTGACGGCTGAACGAATTTTGATGAAATTTGTAGGTAGATGTACTTTTAAGTCCTGGAACATATAGGATACTCTATTTACTATCAACTTTTTTTTTCTTTTATTCTGGTCATATAATGTGGTCTCATAAAAAAAATGGACCGAGTGCGAGTCAGACTCGCGCACCGAGGGCTCCATACAAACTTAACTTTTCCGTTGGAAAACTGTTATCCACATACATCGACATAGATAGTGGTCAGTTTACCAAATGCAAAATAACTATAACCGGCCGTGTGCGAATCGGGCTCGCGCACCGAGGTTTCCATACAAACTTGTAGATATGTAAATAGTTTCATCCTTCACGGGAATCAAGAAACGAAGATTTAAAAACAAAATAAGATTTTTATTGTTACTACAAATTTACGGTTTTCGGTTTTCTAGAGTAGTAAGTACTAAGTAAGTAAAGTACTAGTAGAGTAGTAAATAAGTAAGTACTCTGTGCGCTATTCCGACACCTAAAATACCAATATACCAACATTTGATTAAAATTCCTTCAGCCGTCTTAAAGTTTTTAATCTATTGCTCGGCTTCTACTCATCGGAGTGAGATACTAACTGAAACAGTTTTTAAGTCAAACCCTAAAATATCAATCAGTGAAACACTTCAACGGAGTTGGTCTAGTAGTTATTACGTGATGCGTGAACAAACATACAGACAAACAAACAGAAAAACAGACACGATTTAAAAAAAAAGAAGAAATATTCTCGTTCAGTAAGTAGCTTATTTTAAGTAAACTAGACCATTTTTTTTTAATTATCTTCTTTGTAGTTCCAGACTTTTTCGAACTTATTGTTTTATTATAAGTATAGATAGATATAGATAATATATAATACTTACCGACTACATCTAGCCGTAGAAAGATGCTAGTGGGCGGATGGGACGAGACTTGGCATTCGTAGATGCCAGCATCTCGCTTTTGCACAAACCTCACCTTGAGGGTCCAGTCCTGAAAATAAAATAACCTTTAAATTCAGTTTTAATTGGATTTGGTTAAGGTCAAGGGATGAAAGTAGAGGTCAAATGGGAGATCAAGGTTCTCTGCCAATTAATTTTTGGATACATTTAGGGGTGTTTAATTAATTATCTCTCTTACGAATCTAATATTATCTATGCCAACTAGGGTAGAGTTGCTTTAATTAGAAATAGCCAGCTTCTTCGAGTTTTCACCCATTTACAGCGTGAAACGATGAAAGCTTTCCTTTGGGATAGTTTAGACTCAGGAGTTCCATATTAAACTAGTAAACTAGTTAGTTCCGCAGAAGATACAAAAAAAATATACATATGTAACACGGAATATAAAGTTCCGGTATTTTACTTAGGCACTATAAAAGGTATCAGCACAGTTATAGGTAATAAGTGGAGTCTAAGCCTAGACACAGTGGTTATATCGATGCAGCTTCCTACAAAACGATGCGCACAAACACAGAGCTATGGGCTGACTAAAAACTCTAATCGACGCTAGTTGACGCGGCCGCGGCGCGTCGCTGGCGCCCGGGAGGGGTGTCGCAGGGTAAGCGGGGCGATGCACGTATCACGGAGGTTGGTTGCTAGGCGAAAAGCGCGCGAAACTTGTGGAGGGGCAACGAGCGCTACATATTCCCCCTCTAGTTTGAATATGGCACCCTCGCGTTCGGACTAGAAGTACTAGAACCTAGTATAGTGTGGCCGTTCGCTATGGTCCTAAATAGTTACGAAGTGAGGTGCAGTGTGCAGTGTGAGGCGTGGTACTTCTCTATGCGCTTCCCTGGCGACGAGGCGCATGAAGTGGCTCTCACAACTTCCGTCACCTTGTACAATCCAACTTTTCATTGACCTCTCTCTCTCCCCCTAAAATCAACGTCACCTGCTTTTAATACCTTTTGCTCAGCGCCGGTCGGTATGACGGCGAGGCGATGGTTTTCTGGCTCTCATCGACTCGGATCCGGCGGGTAGCGTTATTGTAGGTGGGCATTCGGTGGTGTCACGGTCTGCTCTACCCACGTTCAGCTGACTGAGCTCAATCTTGTGAGCAGGTGTCACTTTAACCCCTTCATCCTCTCTCAGTACTAGGTCGTCAGCATCGACGTGCAGCAGCTCTGCACTATCGGCAGATGACATCGCTGGTGGGTGAAGACTGTAGGTATGTACAAAGTGGAACCTATGTCTGGGTGCATCGGTAAAACTCCAACTACCCTGTGACAGGTTAAGCATGACGCCGGCGCGCACGATGAAGTCACGTCCAAGGAGCGTTCTGAAATTCGCTCCGGGTAAGACTACAAACGTGGTAACAATGCTACGGCCATGCAAAACTACCATAGTGTCACAGGTCAATGCACTCCTTACCTGTTGAGTACCGTCGGCGAGTTGCACCAAGCGGTGAGTCGAATAAAATTTCACCCCGCTATCCACGAGTATCGCGTAGAGGCCACGACTGGCGATGCTGTGAGTTGCGCCGGTATCCAGCACAGCGACACCCTCACGGCCAGCAACCTTAATGTTTAAAGTAGGACGGGATCTGTCCTCGCACTCTATCTCTACGCTGTGAAACTCAACTTTTTGTTCATCGTTTTTAGAGCTAGAACTACAAGTCTCACAGCTCAAACGTACTGTACCAGGTTTACTGCAACCGAAACAGTACAACGTACTACCTTTCCCGGATAAGGTCGAATCGGCCTTACACACTGACTCGGCGAGCGGTTTCGACCTGCACTCCTCTGCGATATGCCCGAAACGATTGCACGCGATACATCGCGGTCGTATGAGTTTCATCACAGTGTTCAAACAAGAGGGGGTCGTCGCTGTCGAGGGGTTCGTCGCAGTCGAGGGGTTCATCGCAGTCAAGGGGGTCGTGGCAGTCGAGGGGTTAAAACTATCGGCACTTGAGGGATTAACGGAATAACTATCACTACTCAAGGTACCTATTACTAATTATTCTACTGGGACGTGAATGGAAAGTGATCGCGGAAGGATGGTTCGTTACGTGTATCGCAGCCTCGTATTGAGTCGTAGGTATTGAGCTCTTACGACTTACCTCACTCAAAGATTCCTCAACGTACCTAGCTCGTTCGAGTAGATAGTCTAGCCCTGCATTTACACTATCTCGCGTAACCCTTTTACGTATCCTACGGTCTAAGAGTCCATAAACAATTTCCAGCTGTATAACTTCGGGCACGATGTACGGTAATCGCGAGAGGTTAGCGCGCACTCGCGAAATAAATGAATCGGCACGTTCGTCGCCTTGTTCCTCGGCGAAGATATCCCGGAAGATCTTGTGGGCAGGTCGTGGCGTGCCGTACATGGCACGGAGTCGATGCACTGCCTCGTCCCAGGTCTTCATTGTGGTCTTCACGCCGCGCCACCATATGGCGGCTTCGCCTGTTAGTAACATCGGCAATCCACGTAGGGCGTGTTCGTCGCTCACTGCCGTGCACTCTTTGTAGACAAGGACGGCGTCCATGAAAGCTTCAAACTCGTCAGCGTTTGAAACTTTCATGGACCGTCAAATCGCGCTGTACAGCGGGAAAAAAAACCGGTCGGCATCACGGAGCAGGCAGCGGTCGTCGACGGAGTCGGACTCTGCGCGTCACGATTGCCGTTCGGTGGAGGCTTCACGACATTTCTCATTATGTTATAGATGAGTCTTGCGAGCTGGTCTTCAGTGATAGCAATCATCTCGCAGTGGTCGCCTCCTCGGGCGCCGCCGCGGGCGCAAGAACTGCGCATGCGTGGTCGCGCCGTCGACACTCCTCGTCGCTGCTCTCGGCGCCTGATTGTTGGCCGTTTTTAGCCGCTTTTCGTTGTTTTGGAGGCATCTTGTGCTTGTGTAGTTATATGTATATCACAAGTCACAATCACAAACAACACGAAACGTCGAAGCGTTCTCCAATCGTTAGAAACTTTGGTTCACTTAATTTTTGAGCACGGGTCAAGTCGTGCCGCTAGTTGGACGCAATTGTAACACGGAATATAAAGTTCCGGTATTTTACTTAGGCACTATAAAAGGTATCAGCACAGTTATAGGAAGTTAATACACACACACACACACACACACACACACACACACAGCACAGCACAGCAGTTAGCACAGTTAGGAGTTATAGGGTAGTTAAGTGGAGTCTAAGCCTAGACACAGTGGTTATATAGATGCAGCTTCCAACAAAACGATGCGCACAAACACAGAGCTATGGGCTGAGGCTGACTAAAAATCTAATCGACGCTAGGTGGCGCGGCAGCGGCACGTCGCTGGCGCCCGGGAGGGGTGTCGCGAAGTAAGCGGGGCGATGCACGTATTGCCACGTATCACGGCGGTTGGTTGCTAGACGAAAAGCGCGCGAAACTTGTGGAGGGGCAACGAGCGCTACACATATTTTAATAGTAGGTAGGTACTTATTTTTATTAAATTTACATGTTTTTTTTTCTATCCTTTGTGTTAGGTACACCAATACAAAAAGTATAAAAATGTTTTTTTGTTTGTTTGGGGTGTTTTAACGCCAAAACTGCTGATCCGATTTTGATAAAACTTTGTAAATAGGTACTGTACAATATAGATAACAACATAGGATAATTTCTATCCCAGAAAATGATAAGTTTTCAGGGGAAAATAGGAAAATGTCGATTACTCGGTGTAAGAAATGTTCGCCTGGAAACGAAATAACAACAAGTCTGTCAAAAAGCATTAAGAGTGTTGGTGCAATACTGTTGCATTAGTTTTTAATATCCTAGACATAGAAGTTTATGGAATAGTATTCCTAATAGTATTCCTAATACTTCTATGATCCTAGAAGAATAAGGGTCGCTTTTTTTCGCGATAAACTGTAGTCCGCTCGGATTAAATCGAGGGACCTAATAATATACAAAATTTCATCAAAATGACAACATAGATAACAAAATAACTGTAACATTGTTGTAATTAGATATACCTACTTTTATGGCACTCTAGCGCATTTGATAGTGGACCTGCCTTCTAAGCTAAGTGTCCTAGGTTCAAATCTTGGCCGCGGCAAACATTTGTGTGTTGAGCATAAATGTTTGTTCTCGAATCTTGGATTTTTGTGGTGTATTGATTTCCAATTGTCTATGCCACCCTCGACACCGAGTTTCATGGTGCGGGGTGTAAGTGTGTAAACTTTATTTATTTATTGTTTTATTTATAGTATTGCAATTATTTTCATTTTAGAGACGAAAAAAACAGATATTTAAAACATTGTGGTATTATTACAATAATATCTAAATGATTCAAAAAACCCCAATAACTTCTTCGTATACCTACAGTGCCATTCAAATCTCAACACATTAATATTTGCACTACTGCTTGGCAGTTTAATAATTAAATATAACACCCTAATGTGAACTCTTGAAGGAAAAACTTGCCACTACAAAAATGTTAAACGTGGAACATAGATTGCTAGAAAATGGTATTAGTTGCAGTAAAATTAACTGCCTGCAACAAAGACGTGGAAAGTCATATCTCAAACTTTCTATAGTCGCTATTCTCGAATAAAATTGCTAATTAACTTAGTCCTAGGTACTACTTTAGTAAAGAAAGGTTGCTTCCAACTCACCAGCATTTTTTCATTATCGCAAATTTCAAGTTTTGCAAACATATTATTGTAGATAGATAGATAACTCTTTATTGCACTAAAAACTTAAATTATGGCACATCAACTTGACCTTAAAATAGTACAACTGGCGGCCTTGTCACTAAGCAGCGATTTCTTCCAGGCAACCTTAGATTAGAAAGCGAGAACATGAACATTAATGAACGATAGTATGCATGTGCAAGTATACATTTACTGAAATGAATAAATTTATATTTTTAGAATATAAATATGATAAAGTATTACTTATAAATACCATAAGTACAATATATATAAAATAAATATATGTTATTGTATTTTTATTTAATGAATTCTATCAGAGCAAATGTTACTCCCCGTATTAGGTGTATTGCACCTAATTAAGCGGTCCACGCCGGAGTACCTCATCTTTATACTTCCACGATCTATGCAATTAACAGCAATAACTATTCTGCCACAAGTTAACGTTAAGTAACTTTAAGTTTAGTAGGTAAGTTTTTGGTTATAGCATCGCATTGGTACGTACTACGTACATTGTTATGGTGTTATATTGTGTCTGTTCGATTTCGCCTTGAAATCGATTATTGGCAACATTGGCTACCTGGTGCATATAGCCGACGGGCGGCTATATGCACCAGGCGTGCAGAGCCATTGTGAGAAAAAAGAACTTTTGCATTGGCTTAGTATTTACATTCTCTTTGTTGGCTTTGATCGTTCGTGCGGTGATGATTTTGACGAAATACCAAAATTAGAATCCCGAGGAATCCTGGTTTTGGTACGCAATCTCTGAGTTTGAGAGGCTGACGAGGGCATCAATCGCGCAGGTTTTTCGATCGGTGATAAGATTTTAGGGGAACTCAGTCCCCCTGTGTCGTGATATACGCCATTTTCTTGGTCGTGGTGATCAATAAACTATTATAAACTGTGGTGTCGGGTTTGTTGTGTCAAGTTGCCGGCGAGCTGGTCTGCTGACCGGGCACCGAGGAGTCAAGTTTCTTTTCCACTTAGTGTTAATGGCCATTAATAAACTGTGTGTAAAAATTTACCTCCCACGTTGTGGTTCCAGAAGCTCGAGGTAGGTACGACAATAGAAGGATATTAATTCTTGCGGCCAATAACTCGATGTATCGTCGAACAAGTGGTGATCCTAGGACAGCCATATACGGGAGGGTCTACTGAACCTGAAGCTGAATTGGGATCCCACAGTGTCTGAATTCATATTTCTATTACTAAGTTAATATTAGTTGAGAAAAGCCTAATGCCCTAATTTTGTGTGTACAGTAGACATAATCGGGGCTTATTCTGACAATATATGCATGGTCTTTACTCATATGAGTAGGATGTTATGCTCACCTCAGAATGCTGTAAATGTATGGCTTGAAACCTCTGGTCTGAACTGTAGGTTGTCAGCCCAACTGTTAGAAGATGGTAGTCTTTTCTTCTGATCCACGATACCTGCGACAAAAAGACACTTGTTCACAAAACTTAATGTTAAAGTGCTCGAGAGCTTTATAACTGTGAAAAGGTAGCTTAATTTGTTAATGGTTTAACTGTTTTACGTAGGTTTGGCCGAGAAAAATCCGAAATAAAAAGCTTCACTAGTGAAAGGCAAAGCTATCGCTTGCCTTTCAATACGGAAGCTTTTATTTCGGATTGTTATTAAAATAATCTTTTGTATTTTTAATCATTTGAAGATGGACGTGAAACGCGCAGACGCCCTTTTCCTAAACCGTGAGAACGAAACGAAAGCAATATTTCTACTTGATTTAGGTGTACGCAAGAATGTTTATGAAAATACGGATTACTCCCCGCCGAATCGAGAGTGAAGCACCCAAGATATGCCGATCCACTCGTATGCACAAGCCTCGTGCATTTACACCATGTTACTCGTGTTAATTATGTCAAGGCCCCACGAAAAATACAACTCTTAAGTCTTTTGTTTTGGAATTTGTGTCTCAACCAACCATTTTTTTAACCTAAAAAAATTACAACGCGTGCGAAGCCGCGGGCACAGCTAGTTTAAAATAAATTGACAATATTGAACTATCATAACTTTATTTAAGCACTTTAAAATTGTCAATAATACATTTTTTATTTCATAAAGCTAGTTCGTATATTTTGGAAGTTATTAAGGTTTTTGTTACCGACCCGCTTTCTTTTCAGTCCAGTGCATAAATACAGCTTTATTTTGTTCGAAGGCGAGATCCAGCTTGGCTTGCTAAGCCAGCAGCCAGTAAACATCGGTCATTGCAAAAAACGCAATGCAGCATTTGCGTAAGTCATCGTGCAGTTGAATTGTAATTTTAATGATACCCCACGGCCATACCGCTGGCTCACAGCCAGGCCAAAAGTAAAGTATTTAAATAACGATATGTATGTGCAAAAGATTCAGGATGCTAAATCGTAGGGAACTATTAGTTAATAAGTTTAGAGATCAAAAGTATTTTTTTAAAGGCGAAAACGTAAATTGCTCGTGTATATTAGTTGAATTATTTTAACTATAGATTTATCCACATCCTGTGATATATCTCAAGGTGAGTGTGGAACGCTCGCAAACCATAATACTTGAGTAGCTCTCGTTTCCTGGCAAGGAGTTGCTATCGAGCACTAACACCACTCAAAATACCTGGGTGTCACGTTGGACAGGACTCTGACCTATAAACCTCAGTGCAAAAAAACTATTCAGAAAGTCAGTTCACGCAATACCTCCGTCACCCAACAACAACTAAGTGGAAAGCATCTCCACATGTCATTGTGATTTTCGGCACGTGAATTTACGTGTACCGTGTGGCATCGATCCGTCCATGCCAAACATGTAGACACAGCCTTAAACGAGCCTTTTTGGATAATTACAGGCTGCTTAAAACCAACCCCGTTGGATTTTATCTATCCTTTGGCAGGTATAGCACCACCTGACGTAAGACGGGAGGTCGCGTGCACAACAGAAAAGCTCAAGCAAGAGACTGATAACCAGCTTCCCCTCTTCAGTCTTATCATACCTCCAGCTAGACTGAAATGCCGTAATAGCTTCATACGGTCTACAGAGCCAGCAAAACTCCACTCAGACAAAGCAAAAGTCCAACTGTGGCAGAATAATCACCCCTCATCACCTGACTACGTAGCCCAAAAAGAAGCTCTTCCTCCCGGATATGACCTGTCTTGGCCTGTGTGGAAGTGCCTAAATCGACTCCAAGCTGGTGTGGGCGTAGATACAACATGAGTAAATGGGACATCATTGATCCATCCCAAACGCATTGCGGTTGCAGTGCCCCAACTCAAACGATGCTGCATTGCTCGCATGCCCCGCGTGTCCTGCACTAGAAAGGACCCAATGGAGGCCACAGATAGCGCGATTGAGGTGGCAACTTTCTGGTCCAACTGTATATAAGTCACAATTATCGAATCATTGACAACCTAGAAGAAGAAAAAGCTCCCGTCTTTGAAACTAAAATTTATAAAAACTACGTCAGATTTATTAAAAAGTTACAATTATGGTATACAAGTTCTGCCCCGCGACTTTGCCCGCATGCAAATATTGCCACACTCGTTCATCCCCTTAGGGATAGATCTTAAAAAAACCCTCCTTATTGCACCTCTATTTCCTCCAAATTTCAAATTTCTAGATTCACTGACTTAGGCTGTGCGTTATCTGTCAGTCAATATGTCATGGTATTGTTTTAAAGGCAGACTAGCTCTACCCGCCGCTTTGCCCGCGTGTTCATTTAATTTAAAAGTAGCCCATACGTATTATACCAGGATCAAAAGTACAAATACAACATTTCTTCCAAATTCGTTCAGCCGTCACATAGTTTTTTATCGATTGCTCGGCATCTAATCATCGAATTAAGATACCAAGTACTCCAGTTTTTAAGTCAAACTTTGAGATATCCAATTGTGAAACCGCATCACAATCAGTCCAGTAGTTTTTACGTGATCTGCGAACAAACATATAGACACACTAACAAAAAAAACAGAAAAACAGTCTGACACGATTTAAAATATGTTATATTCTTGTTCAGTAGCTTATTTTGAGTAACCTAGACAAATTGTTCTTCTTTTTTTTTGTACTGACTTATTCGTACGTACTGCTTTATTATAAGATAGATAGATATAGAATAGTTAGATATTCTCGTTGAAATGAACAATATTTTGATGCGATAATAAAACACAGATTTGTAATTACGTGTATCTCCATTTTATCGTGAAATTGAAAGTCCTTCGTTAGATTTGTGTGCCTAACTCTTGAAAACAAAAAACCGACTTCAAAAATGGATTTACAAATAAAATAACTGTTACACCAATTTTTATTAAATTTGTTTGTAGAATTAAGAACAACGGCGTGATTTTTGAAATGATTGATGTGTTGTATAATAAAATCAATCCCCATCTCCCTTCTAAAGATATTTTGGTCAAAATGTAATGGATCGGTTTTTTCCCTTAAGGTGCTGTGAGTAGCAACATTCCTATTTTTGGATCGAAATAATATAATGTACTTCAAATGAAGTCACAGAAATTATATTTTATATTTTGTTGTTTAGTATATTAACTAGATTTTCACATAAGGAAAACACAAATACATTCATAACCGGATATAACGACATTGAATGGAAACTAATGACGCTATGTCCGTTAGTTGCTATAAGTAATAGATAGATAACTCTTTATTGTACACCACATAGAGCAAAAATACAAAATAACTAAAACATATATACAAAATTTCTGGCACAATGGACGATATATATGCAATAATATTTTTTGGCCTTATTTTTCCAATTCGTTAATGTTGTAGAATGTAAGAGGCCGCATTCCTTTGTAATATTCCCATTATGCTCACCATTTTTTAATCACTATAATATGTGTAATTTTTCTTCAACATTAAACAATTTTCTCTTTCCACTTGAGCATAAAAAGCGGTATTAACCGGTATTCCAGTAGTAGCTACGTTGCTTTGGCGCGTGTTATGCTCAGGTGGTTAAGTGAAATGGAGACGCAAAAAAGCTCCTAATAATATCACAACAATATGCACCTATGACCTGTCAACTGTCTTTAAGCGCACTAAATAAAGAGTAAAATATTCAAGATGAAATAGCATGAGGTGCGGGCGGAGTGGCAGAAAGCGTGTAAAGCTAAAAATAAGTCAAATCTTTCCTATAATCATTCGAATAAGGTTCTAAACAGTGTTTTGTGTTAGTAAATAACTAGCTTAAAAGATAAAATAAATAATAGTTAAAAAAAAATAAAAAAAAGCTTTATATAGAAATTTATTTTCTATTTCTTAGTTTGGTTTTCTATATAAAGCGTGTTTTTTAGTTTTTTTAAACTATTATTTATTTTCTACTTTTTAGTTTTTTTTTTTTTTTTTTTTTTTTTTTTTAATTATTGCATTGTTATCGGTCTTTGACAGGTGTGCAAAATTTGAATGAAATCTGACCGTTTAAAGTGGGTCAAAATAGCGTCCAAAGGAGTCGGTTACAAACATACAAACATACAAGTGAAGCTAATATAAAGCGTATACGACTACGCTGCTAAAAAAGAGCTTTTGCCAATAAATTATATACTTTGATATAATTTAAGGCCTTCAATTTGATACCCATTTTGTAAATTCCGACGAAAACTTTTTATCGAGGTTGAAAATGGTGCCACGCTGCCGCCATACTGACTGTTTACATAAAAATTTATAGCCTATGTTACACGGGGGGATGTAAGGATTCTAACGATACCCCATACGTCTAAATCTGTTCAGGCATGTAAAAGTTATGGTGGAATATAGAAACTCACATACAATCATACATACATGAATGCTAAAAAAATACACTCCTATTTTTGGCCAGTGGTGTAAAAAGTTTGACTGGTCGTTATGGCCGATGTATTCCGAATGAATTCCGATGACTGTTTTTCGTTTTAACCGATATGTTGCTTTATCCGATGTTGTTCTAAGCGATTTGTTTACATAGGTATTTATATAGGGATTCGGCCGGGACCTTGCCGTTTAGTCGTTATAACCGATCCGTCGTTATAACCAGTGTCGTTATATCCGGTTTGATTATCCATTATATTTTCTTGATCAAAAGATTATTTGAAATTTGCTCTTTTTTACCCGCCTACAGCGAAGCAAGGGTTATATGCTAAAAAACTAGATCTGATTTTGATAAGCGAGGTGCCGATCGATTCGTCTTTATATAAAGAGTGTCAAAGGTAATTTTTTTATCCGACTACGGTGAAGCAATGGAAGGGTTATGTGTACTAAGAATAAACTTAGTCCGATTTTGACAAGCGAGGTTTCAATCGATTCGTGTTCATCGCAAGAGTGTCATAGGCTATTTTTTACCCAACCGTAGTCGGGTTTTAGTTTATGAACTTATGTCTTGTTAGTTATTCTACTTATCTACAGGCAAAAATTAAATTTATATAACCCCCGACCCTCCCACATTATAGGTAAGAAGCATCTCGAACACATCAGCTTTCAAACAGAAAAAAACCGCATCAACATCGGTCCATTCGTTTAGGAACTACGATGCTACAGACAGACACACGGATACATACAGGGACTGCATCACCTCTCCCGCTCTAACTGCACCTGGACGAGCAGGACAAACATTTGAGAGCGTACAGCGCCTTAACAATATTCCCAACGGCCACGATTTCCCGATTTTGACAAGGAAAATGAAAATATAGGTAAATTACGTAATAAACATCAACATTTATCCAGTTCCGTTAAAAATAACTTTCCTCTCTCCTACCTTTAATTTATTCTGTGCTCCTACTTAAACAGTTAAATAAAAAAAAGCATTTACGTGCTATATTTTAATGAATGTCACTTTTTATAGTTTCTTTAATTGCATTTCCACTTTTTATGTTTTTTTTTGTGGTAGCTATTTCATCGGTTTGTGAGCTACCCTGAAAGTTTCAGCCGGATAGCTAATCGGGTAGTGCTCGAAATTTGAATCGCAAGACACCGGGACAGACGCAATACATAGATACATACATACAAGTGAAGTTAAATAAAAGCTTTTAAAAAGAGCTTCCATATCTTTCATAAATATTAGAAGCTGTGAAAAATGCCTCACGATATGTCAAAGTAGTCGCCAGTATATTCTATTATTGTGAAATTCCATTGTCGTGATGTATACAATTTCGAATGAGGTAGTGCTATCTCTGGTGTCAGAAACCAAAGGGCCTCTAACGTGGCTTAACCTCATCAACAGCGTGCATTAAACTCACTGCTGGACATAGGCCTCTCTTCGGCTCTATTCATGTAATTGCTGGCAGCTACTTTGCGCAGGTCGTCGCTACATCTCTAGGGCGTCCTTCTCTACGTTTGACTATGTGTTAAGTGATCTCCACTGAAGAACTCGCCTGTAACATCGTTTATCGTTTCTTCGACTTATGTGAACTATGACTTAACGTACCCCGGAAGCACGGAGCAATCCGCAGAAAACTTATTTAAGGCCAGGCTCCAAGGTTACATTTTCCCACTCCCCACTCCCCTGCCACCTCCCCTACACTCTGCCACCCGCTACCCGCAAAAGCACTGAAGTGCATGCGTGACAAGGTTGAAAATCGCGAGCGCTGTTTGAACACACAATTTAGCTCGGAACTAAATGACATATGTCTCAAAAGTTATTTATTATATTGGCAGGCTAATAATTTTGTTAGGTACATTTTGTCTCAGCATTAGATAATAAACTAAATTTTCTGCTGTGAGATTTATTTTAGAGATAAAACTTGAGCTGTTGAGTAGAAAAATGAAAATATTACCGAAAATAACGTAATTTTTGATAAGAAAATGTTTAGAATGAAATTCTGTTAATCATATTTTCGTCTAAGTCTTAGATAGGTAATGATCTCAAAAACATATATGTTAAGTTTCATATTTATCAGGTTTGTGGTTGACCCAGAATATTTATGGAAAAAAACCCTTAAAAAGAAGAGCTTGGTCTTAAGTGTTCAGTAGGAGTCTGAGGATAGAACCCATTGTCGTTGGATTCCATGGACCACATAATACCACAGATATTTTATTTCTATACTTCAAAATACATACATACTGCTGGGTTCACTATAATTACTCGTATACTTTTACTGTTGTCAGCAAACTTGAATTAAAAAATTCGTAGCGGTAAAGTTCTTCTTTAGTACACTTTGTTTTACTGCTTCGCAACAGTAGTCACTAGCTTTCAAAACGTACTCAATTTTATAACAATACTTACTTTCCAGTGCTCTTGATGTTTTTTGACATACTTGTTATTTCGGTTCCATGGCAACCGTTTCTTACAGCGAGTAATCAACATTTTTCATTGGGAGCTTAAAAAGCTATTGAACAAGCATATAACATTTTTTGAATCGTGTCTTTCTGTCTGTTTGTCTGTATGTTTGTTCACGCATCACATAAAAACAACTATACCGATTGCGATGCGGTTCATTGTTAGATAGCTTAGGGTTTGATTTAAAAACTGGTGTAATTGTATCTCAATCTGGTGAGTTAGAAGCCGAGCAATTGATAAAAGTATTTTTGTCGGCTGAAGAAATGTTGATCAAATGTTGGGATATTGGTCCTGAAATGGCACATTATGGTACTTTGAACCTAAAGAAAAGACCACGCGTGCGAAGGCGCGGGTACAGCTAGTACTAAAAACTGGTTTACTTTGTATCTCTTTCCGATGAGTAGAAGAAGAGCAATCGATAAAAACTTTTTGAGGGCTTATGGAATTTTGATCAAATGTATATTGGTATATTGGTATTTTAGGTCTTGGAATACTACAAAGAGTACTTTTAGCCTAGAGAAATGACCACGTGTGCGAAGCCGCGGGTACAGCTAGTACTAAATAACAAAAGCATTACGAGCGATGCGAGAACTTTTTTTATCGTCATACGAGATGAAGCTCATGAAGCAAATTCCGGGACGATTATCATAATAGTTTTTAAAAGCGAAAAAGAGCAAATTTTCTACATAAAAAAACTAGTTAAAAGACTATATAAAAGAAATACTTATAAAGTATTTACTTATTAACTTGTCTTCTTTTCCTGACCAAAATAAAGATTTTTCTACTCACAGTGCCTTAACCGATCGGGTAGGCGAATTCTTGAGAAGAAACCACGTGTAGGCAAACGTTGTGTAGGATGCCGGATAGAGACGGGTTGACGAACTGAGCAAATAGCTGGCAGCTATTTACATGAGCAGAGCCAAAGATCGGGTTCAGTGACGCGCATTATGAGGTATATCTTCAGCAGTCGACTTATACAGACTGTTGCTGATAACATCACAAACACATATTACGCACACATCACACAAGTGTAGATACATTCACTACAAATTCCTTCTTTCCAAGATTTCGTACGTAATTGATAGTCTCATTTTCCCCCTATCAATATCCCAAACTTTCCGAACACACAATCGTGTATCGACACGGAAAATTCTCGAAAAATCACAACGATGTTTCAAACAAATGGCGGAACAGGCGTGAAAAAAGACAATATAACTTTTTTTATTGTTCCGCTGTTCTCGTAGTGATATTGGGAATGTTGTGTATTTTTTCTGGGTCGCATAGATATTTTACAATCTGAACTAATTCAACTCGGCGCGTGTGATATTCGAATGTTCAAATATTTTATGACTCCATGTTGAAAAGTACTTTATTTTTGGTTTTTGGTACCGTTTACATCAGATGCAAACAAAATACCGGAGTTCAATTCGCACTGAAGTGTTTACATTTTGCACTAAAAAGTAGATTCGGAAAACTGTCTCATTAGATAATTATCATTTTGGGCAGTGTGGTGGCCAGCATACTAATAAGGACTGCCCCTTCCCCCCACTCCCATCCCGCCTCTCCGCGTCGTCAGGCCACTCGATTGCCACGCCAACAGTCGGCGTTACTCCCGTAACATGTCATCAAATGTTTACACATCAGAACATCTCTAAGGGGTCGTTGGCTTCCCAGCCAATCTAAGGATATGCGGCAGTCAATGAACGCAATTCCATCACCATAAGTTTTGATACCTAATGTAACTAATTCTGTTGACAATTTAGAGCTACAGTTTGCAAGGACGACAACGTTTTCAACTTCAATCGTAAATAGTAGACACTTTAGCCTTTTGTCAACAGCATTAACCACGTTCGCAAAAGAAGTGGTTTGCTTCCTTTTTATATATCTATCTATTTATACACCCATATTAACCTTCTGTAGGATATAAGCCTCCTCATGTACACGCCACTGTTTCCGATCTTGCGCTAATCAGATCCACTGCCTTACTGTGCCCTTGATGACGTCGTCTAACCGTCGAGCAGGTCACCTCTGAATTTCCGTCTATATCTTGGCCATCATCCCGTCACTACCCAAGTCCTTCTGCCATGTTGTGGTACCTTTTAATTGTGACCTACCTAAGAATATCAAAATTACATAACATAAATAAACTATGAGCCTTCTTTGTCTAAAGTTATTGCCTAGTCTAAACACACCTTGTAATTAAAAGCAAATATCTTCCCAAACACAAAACAAACAATAAAATAGACCTGAACGTAAACACTTACCTACCCACCTCCATATAATAAGCACAATATAAAGCGCTGAACATAAATACCCCTAAGGGGTGGCTTTAACCCTTATTAATTGCGCACGCTTAAGCGCCGACGGGCGGACAAACTAACGTGCTTACAGTTACGTGTTAATTGGCTATTCATCAGCGATAAGACCGTCCGTTTTATAGTCGGTATGTAATGACTTTCTGCTCATTTATATGAGGACTAGCGACCCGCCCCGACTTCGCACGGGTAGATAGATAGAAAGATAAATTTGATTGGCTAATTTGAACAAAAAACGTTATTGTGACTTAACTATAATAGTTGTTATATACATCGCCTCGCAGACTTTTTTTTAGTATAATGATGAGTACTTTAAACATGTAGTATTTTTTTGAGTATCATCAATAGTTTTCGCAGCGCAAACCAAATAATCACCTTTATGGGATCATTTTTGTACCTTGGCTTACATTATTGCAATTTTTAAAGGGATCACAAATTTAGTGGAAAGAAACTGCCCATGTTACTCGCCGATAATGTAGCTTTCTATGGGTGAAATAATTTTTAAAATCAGTTTTGTATTTTTGAGTTTATATATTACAAACTAAAATATAAATAAGTTAATTTAAACAAATTTAAAAAAGCTTTTTATGTCATGATGAAACTTAGAACGGGCTATCACAATTAAATGTGTATAAGTACAAAATTTCGTGACATGCTGTTGACCGTTGAAGAGTTATTTCTACTGGAGCTGTTCCTTGATGTCGATTCAGGTCATGCATAAACATGCATTGTCATCGGAACTGAACCAACATGCAAACATTCAACTCCGTAGGATAAGAGGAAGTGGTTCTAATTCAGCTTGCAAGATTTGACCTAAACAAACATACATACATACGAGTACATACAAACATTGCAAGTTAAATAAAATCTTTTTAAAAGCAAATCCTTTCTCTTTATATTATTAGTGTAGTTAGTGCAGATTATTTATGCTTTTGTAGATACTGAAAAAATGTAGATATTTCCGCAGGAAAAACTTGTAACCAACGAAATTAATGAGCGTATGAGATTGAAAAGCTTTTCTGTTGACGCAAAGCTTGCAGTGCCACGCAAGATTTTCCAGTGCAATGGGTGGCACTGAAACTGTTATGGGCAAACACTGCCCAGTACAATGTTCTGGGTGGCACTGTAGCTGTTATGGCCAAGCGTTGCGCTCGCCATTAGGCTAAAGACATGCCCGTTTCGTTGATTAAAAAAAAGTATTAAACCTACAGTCAATAAACTAAAATTTGTCGAGTAACCCAATAACAAAAGACAAAACGTTTGATGGAGGATGACAGTCAAGAAGATTCTAAACTAAAAAATTAAGTAAAATATGGATACTTAAATCATTTTTATCTACGACTTCGCGAGCTTTGCTTGCCTATCGGTATACTAATGCGAGTAAGAAAATCCAACACTATTGGGTTCAGTCCTGGGCTCTGCACCTATTATTTATTCTGTGTCTGCACCAATGAAACGAGTGTGATGAATGAGTGTGTGAGAGAAACACATTCTCTTTCTTTTCTATCGGTACAGCTCTCGATGGGTCAAGCCTTCTGAGGATGCACTTAACATAAACATATACTTAATTAAAGTAGGAATCTAAATTTATTTTAATTTTAATTGAAATGTTATAGGTAAAGAAACTAATGTAGGTTTGTAACTCCTGCTCTCTTCTGGTTGCTGTGCCCAACAGGGTCCATAATGATCTGTTACTTTATTAGTTATGTTTACCACCTTATTTGTACATTATGGAATGCAATAAACAATTTGAATTTGAATTTGAACTTGATGCCTCGTGCAGAGGCGAAACAAGTCATATTGCTGTCAGACTTTGTGCTATATGGAAACTTAGATAGAGGTATGTTGGTCATATTTTTAACCCGACTGAGGAGGGTTATGTGTTTGGGTTGTATGTATGTTTGTTTGTTTGTACATTTCTTAGGCACGTCCTAGAGCCTGAAGTATCATTAGATTCGTCTTGATCACGAGAGTGCTGTATGATTTATGAAGTGTCAAGAAAACTAATATGGCGGCTTATATATGGCCTTATTGTATTTCCAACGGAACCAAAAATAACCAAAACCTATCGAGTGAGGTATCAAAATACAGGTCTTTAAAATACTATTTCAAAAATAAATAATTCTTATAACTAAACAGTAGAAGTTTTCTATGAAACTTCTTACAAAATTTTAAATTTTAGATTATTCAATTTAATGTAAACACTAGAGTCTACTGTTACAATTGCAACTTTTAAAGTAAAGTAAAATATGTAAATAAAAATTAAACATTAAATTTTTACAAATACTAGCTGCGCCTCGCGGTTTCACTCGCGTCCTTCAGGAACCTTACATCCAGGATAAAAGTAGCCTATGTGTTAATCCAGGTTACTACCGTGACAAATTTCATCAAAATCCGTTCGGCCGTTTAAGCGTGAAGAAGTAACAAACATACACACACAAACACACCCTTTATTTTTAGTTTTACCTACAGTGCAAATTTTTTTTTCAAAGAAATAAATTATCATTTATATCATTTAACATTTATATGTTTATTGCGGGCGGTCAGCTCGTATTCAATCATTTTGATTCGGGTTTTTTTAAAATTTTATAATAATTTAATATAATTTGTTTATTTTATGTTGTACAATTTAGATTAGAGTTGGTTAGCGGAGGTTATATCTATATTTTATTTTCTCTTCCATTTATCATTGGTAAAAAAAATAGTTTTAAAAAATGCTTTAATTTACGAATTTAAAAGTAACCACTTTAAAATCTCTTTTCAAAATGGCCACTTCTATCCAATAATGAGTAATTTATTCAGGAGAAAGTGCCCGTTAGCCATAACGCTATGCTTCACTGAGCGCCCTACATCCCAAGATAGGTAGGTATTCTAAACGGGATAGATATCACTTTTTACGACTATGACCCAGTAATAGAAATGCTGTAGATAAACAAACAGACAGTATCTAAGCTAGGTTTTGCAACTCAGCAGTTTGTCGGATAACCTCGTGAGGGACCTTCCCCCGTTTTCCGGTTCTTAGTCAACATTAGAGAAGCATTCCTCCCTAAAAACTATCACTATGGCTCCGTCTTATGTGGTTAGAGTTGAACTCCAACCTTATCAAACATTTTCACAATTTTAACCGCCGATTTCTCTCTCTCCTTAAGTTATTTTCAGCTAATGGTTGTCTGATAATGACTGCTTTTAGCGATAATATCACCAGCTGTTCTCTAGTAAACTGCTATCTAGTATTGAAAAGACTTATAATCTGTTTACCGATGACTTGTCAATTAAGCATTCGGTGTCGTATTGTATAAGGTTATATAAATCTATCCATCCAGGTCTAAAAATCAAGTGTCGAAAGCCAAGTTACTGCGGTACTGAAGTTTATATCACTGTCTAAAATTTATAAAACAACCTTTAGCTGTAATAAAATCGTCGTCTAGTTGGTTCAGCTAATATGAATTTAAATGTATAGGCCACATAATATTAAAGGGTTGCTCGTATAAATTATACTACGGAATGTACAAAACACAGTACAGCTGAACAATACCTGAACACTGGTAATTGTATATCGAATGAAGTAGTTGCGACCTCTGGTGGCAGAGTTTGTCAGGCCGCCCATGAGCCTTTTACGTGACTTAACTGCTCTCCGAAGTACAGAGCAATAACCTTTTCCTTTTTACCCGACTGCGAGCTATGTATGCATGTTTTTTTTACGGTCTTGTCAATCGTTTGACCACGATCTTACATGATGAAAAACGATGATGTGGTTGAAGGTGTAGCACGCATGCCTATTAGATACCTATTCACTCTTGACTTGAACAACTTTGTGGACTATATAGACCAAACGCCTGGACCGATTTTAATGATTCTTACGTCAATCGATTTGTCTTAATCTTGCGAGTGTTACTAAAGACATAACAGTAATCAAAGTTCAAAATGGCGAAAAGCAGATGCCATATTGTAAATAAGCAAGAAAAAAGTCGACGAACTATGTTAAATGGGTATCATTGAATAGGTATTTGAAAGTCATCCTATGGTTTCTATGATCATCATTCATTTTGAATGTATATTTATGATACAAGACGATTAAAATTGGTTAGCAACCATTCTCACTTAACTTTTTGCCTCTTTTTAGTTTTGTTTGCAATATTTTTTTTTTAGGAATTTCTATTTTGTCTTGTTGAAGAGTATAGTTTGAAATCAAATCAAATCTAATTTTTGTTACCAATGTGAAAGAAATTACAAGGATGGATTCTTATTGAAGGAATGAAAGATGTATAGAATGCTTTGACATCGAGTTGTGAGCTACCCTGAAAGTTTCAGCCGGATAGTTAATCGGGAAGTGCACGAAATTTGAGTTGCAAGATTACACCCGGAACAACAGACAGACAGAAAGACAAGAAAGTGACCTAATAAAAACGTCGTAATAAAAGTATTTTAAAATAACACTTGAAAGTCTTCAAGACCCACTTCACCAACAAATTAAACAATCAACAGGCTTCCATAAAACGAGAAACAGCATTCAAACAAAACCAATTTCACCTAAAAAAGCAAAAAACGAAACGTAATGACGTTATTAGGTCCAACTCTCATTACAAAAAGTATCGCTTCTGCTCGCTTACACGGAAAAACCTTTTTCGGAATTAACTTTCTGAATAGGGATGTGAATAGATGGAGAAAATCGATTTATCAAGTAAGTAGGTTTTGTCTTCTTTAATGCTCGAGTGAATTGGAATTTTCTAGATCGTGATCCACACTCTGTTTACATAGGCAAGATCATCATCATCATCAGCAGCCTACACTTGTCCACTGCTGGACGTAGGCCTCTGCTATTGCACGCCACTGAGCTCGGTTTTCTTCTCTCCTCATCCATTTTCTGCCAGCCGCTTTTCGCGGGCGTCACTCCACCTGACTACAGGGCGTCCTACACTACGTTTGCCTAAACGTGCTCTCCACTCGAGAACTCGTCTACCTCAACGGTTATCGGTTCTTCGGGAAATGTGACCAGCTCACTGCCACTTGAACCTGCTTATCCTTAGAGCTATGTCGGTCCCCTTGGTTCTCTTTCGGATATCTTTATTACGAATCTTGTCCTTCAGAGAAACTCCTAGTATAGCTTTCTCCATAGCTTGCTGAGAGACCTTTAATTTGTAGACTAGTTTGACCGTGAGTGTCCACGTTTCGGCTCCGTAGGTCATGACTGGTAAGATGCAAGATTAGGTAAGATGGTCAAAGGTAATAACAATGATATAAAAAAACTGACAAGTATGTATTACCATCATACCAGTTTTTTAAATCATTTTAAAGCATTTCTTTATTGAGAAGCAACATGGTGAGACATTCTATAGTCATAGTACGTAAATGGTATGTGACTGGTTCATTTATCTGGTACTGAATAAGCCTTTACAATAAGTTACATGACGACATTGAACATTATCAATTCATGCGTTTGAAACATACGTTAATGTGAATCTCACTAAGAAAGCACAGAAAAAATAATAGTACTAACATACAGAAAGCTCACTCCGCTAAGACAATTAAATAAAAGGCGACTCTTGCCCCCACTCAATAAAGTGCAATTCAGCTCGCACGTCCTTGATGCGTATCATTTTATATGCGTCTCTCTTTCTAAAGCGTAAGTCTATCTCAGTCTATCTCGAGGCAACCCACTGATAAAGTACCGCGTGCGTTACACAAATTAGCGCGCGCAAGTACTTCGAGAAAGACAGGCCTGACATAGGTACCAACTGTGAATGACTATGTTAATGACAAAAGTGCATGGGCCTGAATTCGCTATAAGTTAATCCTATCCACCTGGAAACCACTAACTTTATTTGACCGAAATAAAGCTGTGCCCCGCAGTTTCACCTGCGTGAATGATGATGATGATGATGATGATGAAAGTATCCTATAAAACTTAATAACACTTCCAGGACCTAAGGTATTTAAAATACGAAATTTCATCAAAATACGTTGAGCCGTTTCAGCGTGAAGAAGTAACAAATACACTCACAAACTTTCCCATCCATACCAATATATAAAAGTGAAACGATGTCTGTTTGTTTGTTTATTTGGGGAGCTTTCACGCAATAACGGCTAGACGGATTTTGATGAAACTTGGAATGTAGATAGCTTATGCCCTGGAATAAAACATAGGATACTTTGTACCTCGGAAAATTGTAAGTTTCTACGGGAAAACTGGAAAAAACTGGAAAAATGTTGATTACTCGCTGTAAGAAACAGTTGCCATGGAAACGAAATAACAAGTATGTCAAAAAAAAAACAAGAGTGGAGCTATACCTACTTTTGCATTGGTTTTTAATATCCTAGAAGAATATAGGATGCATTTTTTCGCGATAAACAGTAGCCCGCGCGGACGAAGTCGCGGGCGGAAAAACTAGTTTATGATATTGTGTGATTTAGCATTTAATTACATTTAGTTCATTTTTATCCGTCTCCGGGGAAGCAAGGGAAGGGTAATGAGTTCAATAATCTTTGTGTTTTATGTCTGTATGTCAATGTTCCACCATAACGTCACCCCTATTGGTCCGATTTTGACAAGTGAGGTATCAATCGATTCGTCTTCATGTATAGTCATATGCTTTTTTTTTACCCGGTTACGGCGAAGCAAAGTATTATGTTCAATCTAAAAACTTGGTCCGATTTTGACAAACGAGGTATCAATCGATTTGCCTTCATTGCAAGAGTGTCATAGGCTATTTTAAACCCGACATGGTCGGGTTTAAACTTGTTATATCTCGTACTAGCTGTGCTCGCGGCTTAGCCCGCGTGGTCATTTCATTTAAAAGTAGCCCACACGTGTTATTCCGGGACCAAAAGTATCTACAAAGTACTATATACTACATTTCTTCAATATTCGTTCAGCCGTCTGCTAGTTTTTTATCTATTGCTTGGCATCTAAACATTGGATTAAGATACCAAGTAGCCAAGCTTTTAAGTCAAACCTTAAGCTATCCAAAAGTGTAAAGAAACTAATGTAGGTTTGTAACTCCTGCTCTCTTCTGGTTGCTGTGCCCAACAGGGTCCATAATGATCTGTTACTTTATTAGTTATGTTTACCACCTTATTTGTACATTATGGAATGCAATAAACAATTTGAATTTGAATTTGAACTTGATGCCTCGTGCAGAGGCGAAACAAGTCATATTGCTGTCAGACTTTGTGCTATATGGAAACTTAGATAGAGGTATGTTGGTCATATTTTTAACCCGACTGAGGAGGGTTATGTGTTTGGGTTGTATGTATGTTTGTTTGTTTGTACATTTCTTAGGCACGTCCTAGAGCCTGAAGTATCATTAGATTCGTCTTGATCACGAGAGTGCTGTATGATTTATGAAGTGTCAAGAAAACTAATATGGCGGCTTATATATGGCCTTATTGTATTTCCAACGGAACCAAAAATAACCAAAACCTATCGAGTGAGGTATCAAAATACAGGTCTTTAAAATACTATTTCAAAAATAAATAATTCTTATAACTAAACAGTAGAAGTTTTCTATGAAACTTCTTACAAAATTTTAAATTTTAGATTATTCAATTTAATGTAAACACTAGAGTCTACTGTTACAATTGCAACTTTTAAAGTAAAGTAAAATATGTAAATAAAAATTAAACATTAAATTTTTACAAATACTAGCTGCGCCTCGCGGTTTCACTCGCGTCCTTCAGGAACCTTACATCCAGGATAAAAGTAGCCTATGTGTTAATCCAGGTTACTACCGTGACAAATTTCATCAAAATCCGTTCGGCCGTTTAAGCGTGAAGAAGTAACAAACATACACACACAAACACACCCTTTATTTTTAGTTTTACCTACAGTGCAAATTTTTTTTTCAAAGAAATAAATTATCATTTATATCATTTAACATTTATATGTTTATTGCGGGCGGTCAGCTCGTATTCAATCATTTTGATTCGGGTTTTTTTAAAATTTTATAATAATTTAATATAATTTGTTTATTTTATGTTGTACAATTTAGATTAGAGTTGGTTAGCGGAGGTTATATCTATATTTTATTTTCTCTTCCATTTATCATTGGTAAAAAAAATAGTTTTAAAAAATGCTTTAATTTACGAATTTAAAAGTAACCACTTTAAAATCTCTTTTCAAAATGGCCACTTCTATCCAATAATGAGTAATTTATTCAGGAGAAAGTGCCCGTTAGCCATAACGCTATGCTTCACTGAGCGCCCTACATCCCAAGATAGGTAGGTATTCTAAACGGGATAGATATCACTTTTTACGACTATGACCCAGTAATAGAAATGCTGTAGATAAACAAACAGACAGTATCTAAGCTAGGTTTTGCAACTCAGCAGTTTGTCGGATAACCTCGTGAGGGACCTTCCCCCGTTTTCCGGTTCTTAGTCAACATTAGAGAAGCATTCCTCCCTAAAAACTATCACTATGGCTCCGTCTTATGTGGTTAGAGTTGAACTCCAACCTTATCAAACATTTTCACAATTTTAACCGCCGATTTCTCTCTCTCCTTAAGTTATTTTCAGCTAATGGTTGTCTGATAATGACTGCTTTTAGCGATAATATCACCAGCTGTTCTCTAGTAAACTGCTATCTAGTATTGAAAAGACTTATAATCTGTTTACCGATGACTTGTCAATTAAGCATTCGGTGTCGTATTGTATAAGGTTATATAAATCTATCCATCCAGGTCTAAAAATCAAGTGTCGAAAGCCAAGTTACTGCGGTACTGAAGTTTATATCACTGTCTAAAATTTATAAAACAACCTTTAGCTGTAATAAAATCGTCGTCTAGTTGGTTCAGCTAATATGAATTTAAATGTATAGGCCACATAATATTAAAGGGTTGCTCGTATAAATTATACTACGGAATGTACAAAACACAGTACAGCTGAACAATACCTGAACACTGGTAATTGTATATCGAATGAAGTAGTTGCGACCTCTGGTGGCAGAGTTTGTCAGGCCGCCCATGAGCCTTTTACGTGACTTAACTGCTCTCCGAAGTACAGAGCAATAACCTTTTCCTTTTTACCCGACTGCGAGCTATGTATGCATGTTTTTTTTACGGTCTTGTCAATCGTTTGACCACGATCTTACATGATGAAAAACGATGATGTGGTTGAAGGTGTAGCACGCATGCCTATTAGATACCTATTCACTCTTGACTTGAACAACTTTGTGGACTATATAGACCAAACGCCTGGACCGATTTTAATGATTCTTACGTCAATCGATTTGTCTTAATCTTGCGAGTGTTACTAAAGACATAACAGTAATCAAAGTTCAAAATGGCGAAAAGCAGATGCCATATTGTAAATAAGCAAGAAAAAAGTCGACGAACTATGTTAAATGGGTATCATTGAATAGGTATTTGAAAGTCATCCTATGGTTTCTATGATCATCATTCATTTTGAATGTATATTTATGATACAAGACGATTAAAATTGGTTAGCAACCATTCTCACTTAACTTTTTGCCTCTTTTTAGTTTTGTTTGCAATATTTTTTTTTTAGGAATTTCTATTTTGTCTTGTTGAAGAGTATAGTTTGAAATCAAATCAAATCTAATTTTTGTTACCAATGTGAAAGAAATTACAAGGATGGATTCTTATTGAAGGAATGAAAGATGTATAGAATGCTTTGACATCGAGTTGTGAGCTACCCTGAAAGTTTCAGCCGGATAGTTAATCGGGAAGTGCACGAAATTTGAGTTGCAAGATTACACCCGGAACAACAGACAGACAGAAAGACAAGAAAGTGACCTAATAAAAACGTCGTAATAAAAGTATTTTAAAATAACACTTGAAAGTCTTCAAGACCCACTTCACCAACAAATTAAACAATCAACAGGCTTCCATAAAACGAGAAACAGCATTCAAACAAAACCAATTTCACCTAAAAAAGCAAAAAACGAAACGTAATGACGTTATTAGGTCCAACTCTCATTACAAAAAGTATCGCTTCTGCTCGCTTACACGGAAAAACCTTTTTCGGAATTAACTTTCTGAATAGGGATGTGAATAGATGGAGAAAATCGATTTATCAAGTAAGTAGGTTTTGTCTTCTTTAATGCTCGAGTGAATTGGAATTTTCTAGATCGTGATCCACACTCTGTTTACATAGGCAAGATCATCATCATCATCAGCAGCCTACACTTGTCCACTGCTGGACGTAGGCCTCTGCTATTGCACGCCACTGAGCTCGGTTTTCTTCTCTCCTCATCCATTTTCTGCCAGCCGCTTTTCGCGGGCGTCACTCCACCTGACTACAGGGCGTCCTACACTACGTTTGCCTAAACGTGCTCTCCACTCGAGAACTCGTCTACCTCAACGGTTATCGGTTCTTCGGGAAATGTGACCAGCTCACTGCCACTTGAACCTGCTTATCCTTAGAGCTATGTCGGTCCCCTTGGTTCTCTTTCGGATATCTTTATTACGAATCTTGTCCTTCAGAGAAACTCCTAGTATAGCTTTCTCCATAGCTTGCTGAGAGACCTTTAATTTGTAGACTAGTTTGACCGTGAGTGTCCACGTTTCGGCTCCGTAGGTCATGACTGGTAAGATGCAAGATTAGGTAAGATGGTCAAAGGTAATAACAATGATATAAAAAAACTGACAAGTATGTATTACCATCATACCAGTTTTTTAAATCATTTTAAAGCATTTCTTTATTGAGAAGCAACATGGTGAGACATTCTATAGTCATAGTACGTAAATGGTATGTGACTGGTTCATTTATCTGGTACTGAATAAGCCTTTACAATAAGTTACATGACGACATTGAACATTATCAATTCATGCGTTTGAAACATACGTTAATGTGAATCTCACTAAGAAAGCACAGAAAAAATAATAGTACTAACATACAGAAAGCTCACTCCGCTAAGACAATTAAATAAAAGGCGACTCTTGCCCCCACTCAATAAAGTGCAATTCAGCTCGCACGTCCTTGATGCGTATCATTTTATATGCGTCTCTCTTTCTAAAGCGTAAGTCTATCTCAGTCTATCTCGAGGCAACCCACTGATAAAGTACCGCGTGCGTTACACAAATTAGCGCGCGCAAGTACTTCGAGAAAGACAGGCCTGACATAGGTACCAACTGTGAATGACTATGTTAATGACAAAAGTGCATGGGCCTGAATTCGCTATAAGTTAATCCTATCCACCTGGAAACCACTAACTTTATTTGACCGAAATAAAGCTGTGCCCCGCAGTTTCACCTGCGTGAATGATGATGATGATGATGATGATGAAAGTATCCTATAAAACTTAATAACACTTCCAGGACCTAAGGTATTTAAAATACGAAATTTCATCAAAATACGTTGAGCCGTTTCAGCGTGAAGAAGTAACAAATACACTCACAAACTTTCCCATCCATACCAATATATAAAAGTGAAACGATGTCTGTTTGTTTGTTTATTTGGGGAGCTTTCACGCAATAACGGCTAGACGGATTTTGATGAAACTTGGAATGTAGATAGCTTATGCCCTGGAATAAAACATAGGATACTTTGTACCTCGGAAAATTGTAAGTTTCTACGGGAAAACTGGAAAAAACTGGAAAAATGTTGATTACTCGCTGTAAGAAACAGTTGCCATGGAAACGAAATAACAAGTATGTCAAAAAAAAAACAAGAGTGGAGCTATACCTACTTTTGCATTGGTTTTTAATATCCTAGAAGAATATAGGATGCATTTTTTCGCGATAAACAGTAGCCCGCGCGGACGAAGTCGCGGGCGGAAAAACTAGTTTATGATATTGTGTGATTTAGCATTTAATTACATTTAGTTCATTTTTATCCGTCTCCGGGGAAGCAAGGGAAGGGTAATGAGTTCAATAATCTTTGTGTTTTATGTCTGTATGTCAATGTTCCACCATAACGTCACCCCTATTGGTCCGATTTTGACAAGTGAGGTATCAATCGATTCGTCTTCATGTATAGTCATATGCTTTTTTTTTACCCGGTTACGGCGAAGCAAAGTATTATGTTCAATCTAAAAACTTGGTCCGATTTTGACAAACGAGGTATCAATCGATTTGCCTTCATTGCAAGAGTGTCATAGGCTATTTTAAACCCGACATGGTCGGGTTTAAACTTGTTATATCTCGTACTAGCTGTGCTCGCGGCTTAGCCCGCGTGGTCATTTCATTTAAAAGTAGCCCACACGTGTTATTCCGGGACCAAAAGTATCTACAAAGTACTATATACTACATTTCTTCAATATTCGTTCAGCCGTCTGCTAGTTTTTTATCTATTGCTTGGCATCTAAACATTGGATTAAGATACCAAGTAGCCAAGCTTTTAAGTCAAACCTTAAGCTATCCAAAAGTGAAAACCGTATCGCAATCCGTTCAGTCGTTTTTACGTGGTACGCGAACAAACATACAGACAGACATGTTTTTTAAGTGTTATATTATTGTTCAGTATTTTAAGTAAACTCGACCTTTTCTTGAATTATCTTCAATTTACAGGTTTTTTTGTCACTTACTGCTTTATTATAAGTATAGATAGATAGATTAAAGTTATAAACAAATTATACTAGAGTAACCTCTACCATTGGCATGAATCCTGCATATTAGAAGGTATACTAAGAAGCCTTCCTATTAAAGTCACAGTAAATAAGAATAACAAAATCTTTTGCTATTTCACATCCCTAATTCCAAATTAAGTTATATAACTTTTGGCATACATGCAAATAAGTTTTTATCTGTTTGTGTCGGGTTGAGGGTTTTTCTGCCAATGATACTTGTTGGGGACTTTTTCTATCCCATTTGTTGGAATAGCTCTATTAGTTGTAGAGCGATGGTAGGCTGACGAGAGCGCTTGTAGCCTAACTATTCAATAGTGCAACTTAGAATGCAATGATACCGGGTTGGGTCCTAGACTCCGCAACAATGACTTTTCTAAGTTAAGCGCAGTTTTTTATCGCTCTGTGTTTCGGAGGGTACGTTAAGATGTCGGTCCTGGCTGGTATTAATTAAAGCAGTCGTTAAGCCATATCAGAGGCCCTCGGGCTGCCTGGCAAACTCTGACAGAGGCCTGAAATAAGGACAAGTGCAAGTAGACCGTGTTTTCTTTTCAAATTGCGCACTAGGAATGTTTAATGACAGGAAATGATTAATACATATGCACAATACATATATCTAATCAAAGTAAAGTTCTGCAAATAAAAATGAATGACAATTTTTGTAATAAGATGGAAATAAAATACTACTTCTTTGTACTAATAAGTCTTTATCGGCCTCTTCCAGACAATATTATAATTATTTCCTCTTGAATCAACCTGCGCTTATGTGAAAATCGAAACAAAATCGGTTAAATAGTTTCGGTAACTTTATTTTATAATGTGTAGTGATATTTAGCCTGGATCGTCCCATCTATATATCTATCCATCTATCTATACTTATAATAAAGCAACATGTACGAAAAAGTCTGTACAAAGAAGATAATAAAAATACAGTTTAGGGTACTTAAAATAGGTTACTAAACAAGTTTTTTTTTAACGTGTATTTCTGTTTGTTTGTTAGCGCATAACATAAAAACTAATGAACCGATTGCGATTTGGTTTGATTTGACTTAAAAACTAGGGTACTTGGTATCTTAATCCGATGATTAGATGCCGAGCAATCGGCAAATACTATTTGACGGCTGAACGAATTTTGAAGATATGTAGTATATTGTACTTTATAGGTACTTTTGGTCCTGGAATAACACGTATGGGCTATTTTTAAATTAAATGATCACGCGGGCAAGGCCGCGGGCAAAACTAGTTGATAGACAGATAGATAGATAATTCTTTATTGTACACCACATATAACAAAATTACAAAAATAACTCAAACATTTATACAAAATATATGGTACAATGGGCGTTCTTATCGCTAAAAAGCGATGTGAAAAAAATAAAATAAAAAATATATATTATATATACAATATACATACATATATATATATACATATACATATTTATTATACATATATATATATATATATATATATATATATATATATATATTATGTATAAATACTTCCTCCCCGCTCTTCTATATTTCACGATTTGTGCGATACTAGTATTTGTTCTGTGATACTAGTCCAGTCGTTCATGCAGGAATAAAGGTCATCCGGCCTTCTCCGTCGAGGCCTGTCACGAGGCCGTCGGCCGTTATTAGCGGACCATTGGGTTGTTATATTAGCTCAAAGTTCTTTGGACATGTGACATTATGTTATGTTTAATTTATAAGCTACTAGCTTTCGCCTGCGACTTCGTCTGCGTGGGCTACAGTTTATCGCGAAAAGAAATCATCCTATGTTCATCTAGTCTAGCATATTCAAAACCAATGCATAACGAATAGCACCAACACTCTTGATGCTTTTTACATGACTGAGGAGGGTTATGTGTTTGGATTGTATGTTTCTTTGTTTGTACGTTTCTTAAGGGCATCACAGACGATTAAGATACTATAATATTTGATGTTACGATATCTGCATATAAAATATTATAGCATGTTAGGGTATCACACAATTCTAAGATACGATAATATTATATTGAAGTTATTCATTCGCTCGCAGGCCATTCTAGGTGCCACACGTATTTCTTCACCACTTTCTGTATACAGAATGATAAAATATGAGTAGTACGGTTTCACTATTAAATTTATTAGATAGCTCATCAGACGACGATTCTGATTTTGAATTTGATAAGCAAATTGCATTAGCGCACTGTAAAAGGTGCAATTTGGATAGAAAATGACATTAAAAAAGCCGCGGTGAATTTAATCTTTACGCAGATGTTTCTACAAAAAAAATACTTATTTTAATGAGTCGAAGGAAACTTTTCTCAAAATTCATAATTTGATTAAGGAAGATTTTGTGAAACAAAAAAGAACATGCGCGAGAGCATTTGTTCAGAACAACGACTATGCTATGAATAATCTTGTTTACCCCAGCTTTCAAACATAAAAAGACAACAGCTAAATAGGTCCATTTGTATGGAAGCTACGATTTTTACCCCCCTTTTCTTTCTGACCTCCCCCCTCCCTCTCCCCATATATCTAAGAACCATCTCAATCATATCAGCTTTCGAACAGAAAAAAACCGCATCAAAATCGGTCCATTCGTTTGGGAGGTACGTTGCCACAGACATACAGACACAAACATACACACACACCCACACCTACACACACTCTCACGTGCACACACACACACACACACACACCACATACACACACACACACACACACGCACATACACACAGTGATACACACCGTAAACTTATAACACCCGTCTCTTTGTTCAGGGGTTAAAAAAACCGTCACGAATACAAAACAGAGCAACCTGTAGAGCATATTACGATATATTTTGTATCTTAAGATAGTATATTAATATATATTTTGTATCTTTTACGATATATTTCGTATCTTAAGCTGACATCTTTTAATAAATTCCATATCGCTCGATATCTTAAGATACTGTAAGATGCAAATATATTATATTATTTTTCGCCGTTTGTGATGGTTCATACAAATTGTTTAGCGAGCGATAATTTATCTTAAGATAAAATATTATCGTATCTTAGTCGTCTGTGACGTGCTTTAGGCGCGTCCTACAGCCTAAGCGGCTTTTGATAAATGAGGTATCATTGGATACTCGTTTGATTTCAATAATGCCATAGGATATATGAAGTGCCAAGAAAACTAATATGGTGGCTTACAGCTGTCATATGGTATTTCTAAAACAACAAAAAATTACTAAAACCTATCGAGTGAGGTATCAAAATACAAATCTTTTTTAAAGAAGATTTCAAAAATATTTAATTCTTATAACGGATCAGTAGCAAATATATTTTAAGCTTATTACACAATTGCAACTATTAATGTAAAGTAAAATATATAAGTCAAAAAGAAACATTAAATGTATATATATACTAACTGCTCCCCGCGGCCTCACCCGCATCCCTCAGGAACCATACATTTCCGGGATAAAAGTAGCCTATGTGTTAATACAAGATACATACCTAATTTCATCCAAATCTGTTCGGCCGTTTAAGCGTGAAGAAGTAACAGACATACATACACACACACACACACACATCTTCACATACAAACTTTAGCCGTTATAATATTAGTGTGATTATTTGTGCAGTCAGCTCGTATTCAATAATTTTGTTCGCAGTCAGATTTTTTGTATATATTTAATAATTTTATTTGTTGACAGACGTGTTAATATTTCGTTTCCACTGCAACGTCATTCCGTTCCTTACAGCGAGTATTCGATATTTTCCAGTTTTTCCGTGACAACTTACTATTTTCCGAGATTAAAAGTTTTCTAAGTTGGTCTGTATATTGTACGGTACCTATTTACAATGTTTCATCTAAATCAGATCAGCCGTATCGGCCTTAAAGCTCCCCAAACAAACAGACAACGTTTCACTTTTTTAATTGACTGCTAAAAGGAGGAGGTACTCAAGTAGTTCGTTTTTTTGTTTTATTTTTATATATTTGTGAAAGCAGTTTTTCACAACATCACATTGCAGTACTTTACGACAAACATAAAACCGTTCATTTATTTGATTTACTCTCAAACTTTCACCGCAAACTTCTACATTCACTGTCCAAAAATGAGACTCGATTCAAAATGAATTCACTTTGCGTTAGGCCTGATAGTAAAGGCAGTATGGACTTCTGCACTTTATGGTCGTTTTAAATATGCTTAAATACTCTACTCTACTGACAAACATAGTCATCATCAGTATGCATGGAGATTTCGAAATAAAAAAATAAAAAACCCACCCAATTAAGAGACGGACTCGCGCCCCGAGGGTTCCGTACAAACTTAACTTTGCCGTTGGAAAGCTGTTGTTCCCATACATCGAAACATATGTCGTGGTCAGTTTACCAACTACAAATATATTTTTTGGGCTGTTACTACAAATTTACGGTTTTCAGTTATTTTTCTTTACTTGTGCTATCGACATCGCTTCTTTCCAAATTTCATGATTCTAGGTCAACGGGAAGTACCCTACATACGTTTTGATTCCCTTGCGAGTGTCAAAATACATGGCAAAAAGTGCTGTATCTTTTGATTGCGTTGACTTAGAAGTTTGTTTTTTTCACAGCTCCAATGGGATTGCAGACCTGAGTATATGACATTAATTTCAACTTGGTACCTCGATGCAGTCCTATGAAAAAGAGTCTTGACAGTGTTGACAGATGGACAACGAAGTGATTCTATAAATGTTCCTCTGTTTCCTTGTGAGGTACGGAACCCCAAAAACGTAAGCTGTTTTATAAACAGAGTCCAAGCGTGGATTATGGCCACAAAAAAAATGAAAAAATGAGCCGGAAAAGTCCGCTGCTGCAGATGGATCTCCCCTATATTATTACAACGCCACCACGATCGGTTGGTAGCAGTTTGCATCCACCGGTTCCTTGCGACTCTCATCTTCACTCAAGCCTTCCTACACCTACACCTACACCTACAATTCTTCAGGTCAGTTGCACTGTGCGCCTTGCAATAGGACCTTTAAGACCAAATTTGGCGCTGCCAGTCATATTCGCTCACACAAGACATAACAAGGTTCGCCGTTGACGGATACGTGAAGGAGGACATCATTATCATCATCACCATCACCATCACCATCATCATCATCACCATCATCATCATCATCACCATCATCATCATCATCAGGTACTCTAAATCCAAATATTGAAAGAAAAAGAAAGAAGAAAAGAAAAACATTTATTCAACATTAGAGAAAAAAAAAAACATAGATAAAAACATAAATAAGATGTGCTTATGAGTGTGTTGGAAGAGGCTTATAATCAGCATAAATGCCTAGTGCATCATTATATACGCTGATTTTCAAATAAACCCCGCGGGTGATGTTAAAAAGGATTAAAAAGGATATTGGTGCGTTAGTGGACCTTTACTATCAAGAACGTCAAAAGATAATTAAAAAATCTGTAAGAGGTAGGCACCGGCACATATAACCGTCAGTATTTCTGATTTTTCGGCTGCTCATTTACAGTAATTATGAAATTTGGAATGAATGGAACATGCTCAAGCATTTCTAATTTGTCAATTTTACAGTATTAATCGAACCGAGTGAGGGTTACTCCATACTGCTCGAAGGCCATGCCCAAGGGCACACCAAAAGTAATTTCAGCTCTGGACGTTACATATTTTCACGAAAACTTGAAATATCTACGCGGGGTTGCGTATTTGGCAGGATTGCTCCAGAATTTAATTTTAGGTAGGTTTCGTTTGATGTTGCTTCTGTTAACGTTCGGTTTAATTTAAACGTTGTCTTTAGTAACAGATGTTTCTTATGTTTTCATACAACTGCTGATATTATTAATTAACGAGCTGTGCCCGCCGCTTTGCCCGCGTGGTTATTTCATTTAAAAGTATTCCATACGTGTTAGAGATATTCAGTAGCCCCCTTTTTGCCCCTTTTTGGGGGAAGTAAGTTATTTTATGTACCCTAGACCATTTATTTTTTAATTATATTCTTTGTACAGACATTTTCGTTCCTATTGCTTTATTGTAAGTATAGATAAATACATATAATAATATATATATTCATTTTCCTTTTGCCCTGTTGGGTCTTATCACAGGTGCGGATGACAACATCTATAAGAACAACAACTTCCACGGCCTGTATTTCAAGCTGGCTCAGCCATGAAATTTGCAGAAAAACATTCCTCGAGGGAACTAGTAAAAAGGTTGACGTAGGTTTGGTTGATGTCGTTCACTGTTTGTAAATCATTGGCTAAGCAGGGCTTGAAATATTAATACTATTTCGACTACCAGACGCCATATTGTGAAAAATATAAAACTGAAAGTTGACGAACTATGTCAAATGGGATATCATTATTCAATGATGGTATTTGAAAAACATCTTATGGTTTCTCATATAATTTTTCATTTTGAATGACCTTTTAGGATCTATAACGATTTAAAGGTAAGTATGTATGTATGTTCCTTTGTGGCACTAGGTATATAGACAAAATGCGGGGTCCGATTATGATGGTTCTTAAATCAATCGATTGGTCTTAATTTTGCGATTGCTACTAAAGACATGATATTAGTCAAAACTCAATATGGCGACAACCAGACGCCATTTTGCGTAAAAGAAAACAATGAAAGTCGACGAACTATGTCAAGTGGGGTATCATTGAATATGTATTAGAAAATCGCCTTTAGGTTTCTCTTATTATTTTTCATTTCATAAGAACATTTATATTAAAAGAAGGATAGCAACCAATAAAAAGTTTAAAATTAAAATAAATTATTATAAAAACGAAAAAACCCGACTGCGGACGAATCTAAAAAGAAGCAAACAAGCTTTAGATTTTTGATTTTGTAATATAAGATGCCAAGTGTAAGACAATGGGGAAGACCTTTGCCCAGCAGTGAGACACAATAGGTAAAAAAAATAAAAAATTATAGGATGCAGTTGGAGGCATCGTACATTTCATTTCTCCTTGGAAGGGAGCTAAAACCTGGCAAGCTACCGTCATGCCTCCGACTGCATCTTATATTTCAAAATCAAAAGTATAAAGCTCGTTTGCCTCTTTTTAGTTTTGTTCGCAGTCGGGTTTTTGTTTTTATAATAATTTATTTTTAACAGCTAGTCTCAAATATAAATAGCACTACGAATTCAAATAAGTACTAGGATTCCATTTTAGTCATACTAGGGTAAGGTTGCTTATGTCGTACCACAGTCCAAGCCGTACCTCAGTAATATGTTAGCTAACAATGATAAAAAGTGACATCTAGTAGTGTAATTCAAAACTGTTTAGTCACACGTTTTTCCCACAGTTTTCATTAAATTATTTCACTCATTCGGAAACTTTGCCAAGGAGGAATATTATCCGGTTATCCACATGCACTTGACACGGCAATACAAATGATAGGAACTGGACCACCCACAACGTAACGTAAGCAAATAACATTTATGAGCACTTTAGAGGGTCTTTTGTTTATACAACTTCTGATTTCGAAACATGATATACACTATTTGTTTAAAGTGTTGTTGATAAGTTATACGCAATTATTTAATTATAAAAAATGTTTGAAGTTAAAAAAAAGGAGTGTTTTTACAAATCATTATTTATTTATGAATCAAAATCGATAAGGTATGTTTTTGTTGTTTTTTGCTTAATTGTGTAGTACAATCAACAAAAATAAAAAATATATAAAATAAATGTGTATATTTTGCCGCGAAAAAATATTTTGGCGGGTGAATATGGACCTGAAATATTATTAACACATGATTTATAAAAAAAAAGAAAAAAGATTTACAAGCTCCATAATTTAATAAATAAAACTAAAAAAAACCCGCCAAGTATAAATTCATTTTTGCTTTGAAACCGTTTCCCATCAACAATTCTCAAGCTATTTCAAAAATATCTGTATCATTTGAAAGAACTTAAAAATACTGTTAAAAATGCATATCACGGAAAAAGTAAAACAGTGCCCCCCCCCCCAAAAAAAAACGCAAATTCGCATAAAAAAGTGAAGAAACGAGACTGAAAAAATTACGTAATTTCGAGATTATATAAATTTAGAAAAGCTATCAAATGATATTCACAGGGTCGCTAGACTATCCTTGTATTAGTATACAACAACAAAAAAGCTACAAAGAATAACAATCCTATATAAAAGTGAAACGTTGTCTGTTTGTTTGTTTGTTTATTTGTTTGTGTGGAGTTTTCACGCGATAACTGCTGGACTGATTTTGATGAAACTTGAAATGGAGATAGCTTATACCCTGGAATAAAATATAGAATACTTTTTGTTCCGGAAAATTGTAAGTTTCCACGGGAAAACAGGAAAAACTCGACAAATGTTGATTACTCGTTGTAAGAAACTGTTGCCATGGAAACGAAATAACAAGTATGTCAAAAGAAAACAAGAGTGGTGCCACAGATTACCTAATAATACTACGTAGTGGTGCTAGACCTACTTTTGCATCGGTTTTTAATATCCTAGACGAACGTAGGATGCTTTTTTTCGCGATAAAAAGTAGTCCGCGCGTACGAAGTTGCGGACGGGAAAAATAGTATTTAATAAAACCAAGAATAATATCAAAATACTCAAAAGAATAAAAAACTCAAAAACGTTTCTGTAGCTACAGCATGTGTAAAAATAACTTAAAGATCAATTTAAGTTATTTTTCTTGTTACCGTTGTTGTTTTAGGGTATTCTGGCAATGATTTAGGCACACTCGAACGGTACAAAAATTTGAGGATATGTAAGAATTTTGGATCGAAAACTTTGAAAACCTCGTTGCTTAAGTGGTACCTGTGGCAAATTCCTTTGTCGTACTTGTAATTTACTAGGTACAAAAGCCCATTTTTTATTTTTTTATTATCTATGTGTAATTTACTTGGTAATTTAAATTTAGAATATAAGTGGATTTAGACTGAGTTGCCTGTATTTTTTTTTTAATGTGATCTCGTGCTAGTAAGTATTCTGTAGAGTTTATCCTAAGTACGACTTAGGCTATAGGTGGTACAAATTAGGCGACAAGGCGCCTTAGTCGTACCGAAAGTGCTTTTTTTAAACGCCTTTATTGGTACATATTTTATTAATAGATTTTTAGATTTATATGAATGATAATTAAAAGCTAAATAATAATAATAACAATTTTGTTTCATATTAATAACACTTAATATTACAGTATAATTCCCTTAGGAGGTACGACATAGGCAACCTTACCCTAATTACTATCAGAAGTGAAGGATCACCGTTACAAGACTTCTTAAAAAAGTAAATTAAAAACTACTTAGGACCAAATTCATTCTGGTCTTATTTAAGAAGGCACTTCTCTTAAAATTACGGTCATCTCGTTTTTATGTCATTGTCAGAAAAAAACTCGGAGCTGAGATAGTAATAAAATAAATTGAAGCGGCACTACAAAAACTTCTTCATCTTTTGAAGTCTGCTTGGCTGAGGGTAAAGCTAAGGCTGCACTGCGAAATATACTGCGTGAAACTTTAACCAAATTTATAAAATTTTAACTATTATAGAAGTTAACATTAACGAAAATATACTTTTGGCAATTAAATGTGTTTAATAAATTATTATTTTTTATCTAGCCCCAAACTAGGATACCCTGTACTATGGGTACTAGATAACGGATAAACATACATAGATACGAATATTATAACATCCATGACTCGGAAACAAACATTTCTGCTCATCACACATATAATTGAGCCTTGCAGGATTCGAACCCGCGACCATTTGATTACGTACCTGAGATCACTAGCCACGAGACCAACCGGTCGTCAAAAAAAGTAAAAGTATGTATTTGCACATTTTATTTATATGAATATTATTATTATTGTATTGTACAAAACTACTTAGAACTTTCGAGATATATAGTTAATAATTAATATAATATATTAATAAACGGGACTTAATCGCGCCATTAATAATTTTTTTTATCGAGCGATGGTAGCCTAGCGGTATACTACTAGTGCGACTTAGAATCCAACGATACAGGGTTCGGACCCAGGCTATGTTGTGTGCGGTTTTCCACCGCTCCGTGCTTCGGAGGGCACGTTAAGCTGTAGATCCCGGCTGTTATTGATTAAAAGTAGTCGTTACGCCAGGTCAAAGGCCCTCGGGCGACCTGACAGTCTGATCTGACACCGTATGCCAGCACTATATCAAAACGATACGCAAGCATTACGCTATGTATTGGGAGACTTAGATAATCTATAAGTATAATAAGAGATATGGTGTCTGACTGGTGATAAGTGCGTTTTGGTATCCAATACCACGGGTCTCAATCCTCGACTCCCAATTACTTTTAATAAGTTATGTGAAGATTTGTCATCGCTTCCGTGATTTGAAGGGCTCGTTAAGACGTTGGTTAGGTTGCTAACAATTGATAGCAATCGTTAAACCACGTCAGGAACCATTGGGCAGCCTGACAAATCCTGACTCGGTACTGTATCATTCTACATACATAATTCTCAGGCAATTTGAAGAAGCCGTCATTTTACAAACGGCGATATATCAGGCAATTTGTAAATTTGTCGATTCACAAGCGGCGTCGTTTGTTTATAAAAATTCGTCAGGTTGAAAAATGCCGAAGGCAAATAGTAGACGCACTCATCAGTTTCATTAATGTCAAACTAACTAAGCTACTGCGTTTTTAGGCGCAATTCTATCGAACATAGTATTTTGCAAAGAGACTAAAGTTTATAAACAGTTTTCATGTTCAATCTAACTACCCTACCTATTTTTTGATACAATTTTATCAAATATAGTATTTGGAAAACAGACGAATGTTTTAAATAATTAGCTTAAAAGCTAAAAAAACACGCCTGCTCTGCCAAAAAAATACTTTTATATTGTTAGAATATGCCTTTAATTTGATAGTCATATTTATTGTATTTTTTATTTATTTTCGGCACTTTATAATGGAGCCATTTTCCGCCATATCACTTTAAAAAAATACCCTATGTTACTCGGGGGATGTAAGGATTCTAACAATACCCCGTAGCTCTAAATCAGTTCAGGCATTTACAAGTCATGGTGGAATAAATAAACTCACATACATACATACATACATACATACATGAATCCTGAAAACATTACTCTCCTTTTTTTGGACACTCCTTTTTTGGCCAGTCGTGTAAAAAGTTTTCATTTTCAATTGTTCAACCTAACTAACCTACCTAGTTTATAGGCGCAATTTTATCAAACATAGCATTTTGCAAACAGACGAATGATTAAAAACAGACAACGCCGTATGTAAAATGACGAGTTTACAAATTGCCTGCGACACAAACAAAGTAGGTTAATTTCTCAAGACGAAACTCTTCCGAGTGTTATTTTCACAGTGCGCTCGTGCCCTAAGATTTTTGCTAAGAATCGCGGAAGCTAGTATTCTTTTTTGTTGTCTACTTTTCTTGAGATCTCAAGAGGTCTGGTTTTCTTGTCCAAGTCTGACTTTTGTTGCGGGAATTCTCAAGTAACTTTGGACAAATTAGGGTTATGCTTCTTTCCTGATTATTATGTAAAAGAAATAAAAAAATGAATTTCATGTCAAAATAGTACAGCACTTTATTGCTTTGAGAACGCTGTCCGTCTTTCTATCTATCCTTTCGATTGTCACGGGCTTCATAATTAGTCTAAACGAAAATTAAGATATGGATTTGAAATCTATCTATCTATACTTTAATAAGGCAATAATTGTCTGTACAAAGATGATAATTAAAAAAAGGTCTAGGGTACTTAAAATAAGCTACAGAACAAGAATGTAACATTTTTAAAATTGGTGTCCGTCTGTTTGTCTGTTTGTCTATATGTATATTTGTTCGCGCATCACGTAAAAACGACTGGACCGATTGCTATGCGGTTTTCACTGTTGGATAGCTTAGGTTTTGACTTATAAACTGGGGTACTCGGTATCTCAATCCGATGATTAAATGCCGAGCAATCGATAAAAACTAATTAACGGCTGAACGAATTTTGAAGAAATGTAGTATATATATTAAAGTAACATAAAAAGGACCAAAAGTAGGTGTTATTACTAGGTGAATAACACGTATAGCTTACGTTTAAATGAAATGACCACGCGGGCAAAGCCGCGGGCACAGCTAGTAAATAATATAAGAATATGGTGTAATGCTTTATTAAAGTTGATTGACCTCTCAGAGTGAGGCATGTTATCTAAGAACTTAAGAATTACGAAATTAGGAATTATGTTCTAATGACGTTCATTTAATATATGTGTAGGTACTCACAATGCCATCTCCAATATTCCTGATAACACATGGCAGTAGTGCAGTAGACCCGGTCTGCGAAGTCACCAGCGTATTGTTTTCAGTCTGGAACTGCTTTTCAGGAGTAGCTCCGAAGATATCCTCGAGTGGTGGGAAGGAAACTGTCAGCTCATTGTGCTCTGGCTTGGAGGTTGGTGATGACGACGGAGGAGGTGATGATGGACCTGTAAAGAAGGTGATGATAAGGCTTAGGACAGAAACGGTTCATCATGGGATCATTGATACTGAAAATCATTGACTAGGAATATGAATGCCATACATTATCATATCATATCTTTGTATTTAAATATATTTATTTATATACATTATATTATATATTACGCATATCTAGATTTATAATTTGTATTTATTGTTTTGGTTATATTAATTTTGGGCAAGATGAAAAGTATTAAACATGCAGTTCAATAGAAATAGAACTAGTCTATCAAGCTGCTGCCAGTGGGCAACGTTTCCAAAATGCTGGCAGCATTGCCACGTTGTATGGCAATGCATAGTCTTTGGGCAAAGTAAAGGCCAGCATTTTGGTCACGTGTTGCTTCGACCAGACCCCCTGATAGATCTTTAAATATGTTGTATGCTCTTGGTCCCCACGGCCCAAGATCATTAGCTCCAGATAAAGGAACTCTTCAACGGTTAACAGCACAGACACTACATTTTGTGTACGCAATTAATTATGATAGCCGGTCTTACATTTTACCATGATATGGTCTCCATATAAAGGAACTCTTCAACGTTCAACAGCACAGATACTTAATTTTGTGTACGAATTTTATAATGATCAGTTTTAAGTTTTATGATGACATGGTTGCTGCACTCAGGTTGGGTGCTGACTAGGAAACTCTTCAACAGTTAACAGTACAGACACAAAATGTTGTATACGCATTGAATTGTGATAGCCCGTTCCAAGTTTCATTATGACATGGCTACTGCATAAGAATTTCTTGTTATGAATGTTTTTTAATCAACTTTTTTATGTTAGAACTATCTGTGCCCACTTGGTCATTTTTCTGGATTAAAAGTAACCTATGAGCTCCAGGGCCAAAAGTACCTAGAAGGTACAAAATACCAAATTTAGTATAGCCGTCAGATGGTTTTTTGTTGATTGCTCTGCTATTGGATTATGATACCAAGTACCCAAGTGTTTAAGTAAAAAATAAAGCTATCTAGAGTGAAAACTGCATCGCAAGTTTTTACGTGATGAGTTAACAGACAGACACAAAGACAGACATTATTTTGTTAAATGTTATAATTTGTTCCACATTTATTTAGTACCACATGTATTTTTTTTGTATTATCTTCAATATACAGACATTTTGTTACTTACTGCTTTATTAGAGTAATATAGGTTTCAATATTTTTATTAAAGTCAAAGTCAAAGTATTTTATTGTAAATAGGCAAAAATAATATCACTTTTACAAGTCAAAATTAACATCTCCTGAACAAAGAGATATACATAAAATATTATAAAAAGATCAAATCAATCCAAATTTAGATAAACTAAGTATTCTTTGAGTTTGAAAAGGAAATTTCCCTTTCATGTGCCAACAGAGTTAAATCTCACACTGGAAAAGGAAATACCCTTTATTATGTTATAAAACGCTACTGGTGTATTGAAGACTAGTTGCGCACTACAGCTTTGCCCGCGTGCAAACTTTGCCACTCCCGGATACATTGCACCCCTCAGTGTGCCCCTTGAATATCCAAGGAATATATTTGCCTGCAAACAAATATCTAGGTAGTGTGGTGTGCTTTGTCTGTCAGTCAGTCAGTCAGTCACGGTACTATTTTATAGGAATAGATAACAGATGTGACGTCAGGCTAATAGTAAACACCTGACTTATTCAATATCGGACGAAATCGCCTTCTGGAGTAATTATTAATACATAGTTCAATAACTAAAACCAAACTAAGGTTGGGTAAAAAATAGCCTATTACGATCTTGCGATGAAGACGAATCGACTGTTGCGTCGCTCTTCAAAATCGGATCAATTTTTAAGTTTGTACACTAAACCCTTCCTTCGCCGTAGTCACGTAAAAAAATAGCCTTTGACAGTCTATACCTGAAGACTGATACCGATCGATTGATACACCTCGCTTGTTAAAAGCGGTCCACTAAAGGCAAATGGTGAACATCCACATACATGCATACATAGACTGTTAAACTCATTACCCTTCCCTTGCTTAGCTGTACTTAGGTAAAAATAAGAATTTAGAATGGAAAAAAAATATTTGACGATGGTTTTGTTTACATAATTTTTATTGCTGTCAATAGTATATTTATATCTTCAGAAAGCTCAGGCCAAGAAATGATTTAAAGTGCATTAGAAACATAACAAAAATAACGCAGTCATACCTTTCTCTACAGGAACAAGCCAGTACTATTCACAGACATTAAATGCAATGACCTTATGCCTAAGCTAAGGCCTAAGGTCATTGAAAATTTAATTAAGGACATTGGATCCGCAATGACCTTTGACCTAAACCAACAAGACATTACTTTGGATCCCCTGAGACCTAATGGTGAATTGAGAAGTCACATGTGTTAGTAATTATCTTGGTAGAGAAGCGCTGTAAATGTGTTTGCACATTGAGTGGGCAATTTTACTTAGATGCAAATGAAAGGGCTTATGGACCTTTCTCTTGTTTGCAATATTTTAATTTATTTAATTGGTATGCACAAGCATAGTGTACAAGGAAGGACTTAATGCTAAACAGAATTATCTACCAGTCATACAGGTCGTGAAAGATATAATAGTAGGGCCTGCGGCTTAAAGTACTCAACATTAAATAAAAAAGAAAGAAAGTAATTGATATACAATATAAATGAAAATATTAATATCTATCTATACTATAATAAAACTGTAACTGGGCTAAATCTGTACATTAAATATTTTTTGAAAATTTTAATTGAGATGAACTTCAAAATCGATATGGAGTGCGAAAAGGTTTTATTTTTTATTTTTTGTCTGTCTGTCTCTTTGAACACGCATCACGCTGAAACTACCCGACCGATTTTGATGCAACTTGGCACAATCATAGCTTATGTTATGGATTAACATTTAGAATACTATTTATCCCAAAAAAAAAACAATGGTTCTCGCAGGATAGGGGTTGAAAGTTATTTAAAAAATAACACATATCACGCTGAAACTCCCGGATGGATTTTGAAGTAACTTGGCACAGTCAAAGTTTATAGTATTTGTTAAAATGAATGATACTTTTAATCACAAAAAAAACGTAACATGATGTAATTTTTTACTCAACTTTGGCGAAGCAAGGGAAAGGTAATGAGTTTATCAGTCTATATATGTATGTATGTATGTATGTACGTATCTATGTTAAAGTGGATTTTACACAACAGCGTCGCCCCTATTGGTCCAATTTTGACTATCGAGGTGTCAATCGATACATCTTCAGGTATAAAGTGTCGAAGGCAATTTTTTTATCTGACTACGGTGAAGCAAAGGAAGGGTTATGTGTTCAAACTTCAAACTGAAAACTTGGTCCCATTTTGACAAGCGAGCGGGCATCAATTGATTCGTCTTCAACGCAAGAGTGTCATAGGCTATTTTTACTCCTAGGTTTTTGAACTTATGTCTTGTTTCTAACCCAGCTGAACCAAAAAAAAACTGAACGAAAAGGTTCAGCCACCTTAAAAGTCATGGATTATGATTCCAAAAATAAACAACAAAGGGGCAACACAAACCTTTCTTTGAAATGCAAATACAAACAATAGGAGCTGAAAATATCCTGTTTCAGCTTTGTTTCAATGCAAAGGTAAAGGCTTCAAACGAATAGTACTTAGAACATGATCCGTTATCTTATTTTAAACCGCGGCATGTCGTCGGTACATGACTATTCACGAGTAATTTATCTACGAGTATATCTATCTACTAGATTTCCCGCATACAACTTCGTCCGCGCGGACTACTGATTATCGCGAAAAAAGCATTCTACGTTCTTCTAGGATATTAAAAACCAGTGCAAAGTGTGCTCCTGAAGTTTTTTCACAGACTTGTTATTTCGTTTCCATGGCAACTGTTCCTTACAGCGAGTAATCAACATTTTCCAGTTTTCCCGTGAAAACTTATAATTTTCCGGGATAAAGAGTATCCTATGTTTTATTCTAGGGTATAAGCTATCTCCATTCCAAATTTCATCAAAATCCGTCGAGCTGTTATCGCGTGAAAGCTCTTTATAATATTAGTATAGATGTAGATAGATAATATAGATAGATATTATATCCACCCATATCCATACCAATATATAAAAGTGAAACGTTGTCTGTTTGTTTGTTTGTTTGTTTGTTTGGGGAGCTTTCACGCGATAACGGTTGGACGGATTTTGATGAAATTTAAATTGGAGATAGCTTATACCCTAGAATAAAACATAGGATACTTTTTATCCAGGAACCTTCTAAGTTTCTTCGGGAAAATTGGGAAATGTTGATTACTCGCTGTAAGGAACGGTTGCCATCGAAACGAAATAACGAGTCTGTCAAAAAACTTCAAGAGCATTGGTGCTATACCTACTTTTGCATTGTTTTTTAATATCCTAGAAGAACACAGGAGGCTTTTTTTCACGATAAGCAGTAGTCCGCGTGGATGAAGTTGCAAATGGGAAAGCTAGAACTCGTATTATAATAAAACAAATACGTAGAATGGATACGTTTTATCCTTCGATACATTATGCTGAATAAATTAATGGGGGATTTTCTGACAACCGTTTAAAAAAAAGAAACATTTACAAAATTGTTTGCTGACGCCATATATTGGGTAATAGATGGCGTCAGCAAACAATGAGGTGATAAAAAGCGAGTAACCAACTGCCATCAAGTCAAGTCAGACACTGAAACCATCATCTTTGGCTGTCTACTATGGGTACGAATATAGGTCGTTCGTTTATGGCGAAAATAACTATTAAAAACGCTAAATATGATCACATTTGGTGTTTGCCTTGGACATTTGTGGGTGAAATTAGCGTTCTGAAATGTTTTTGACCATTGTTCGTTTAGATGACATGACAGTTAAATTTGACATACGAAAAGCGATTTTATTCCGTTTGGGTATAGGGTCGTTTATCAGAGTCGCTATATTACACGGCTAATATTACGTGGATTAATAAATCAATATCATATGAATATCAGGGTGTACATTATTATTGGCCGTGTAATATTACCCCCAGGCTGATTTTGCACATGCAATAATACGCAGCCAGGATTACGAAGCCAAATTATGTACACGTATTATTGGCTGTGTAATACGGGTCGGACACTTTTTGCACGGGCTATAATATACAGCCAATACGTGTACATCACACATTACAGTATCCTGTTACCACAGATTATGAATAGAGACTGTTCCGTCACTACAGGAAGAGCTGCCCGGAGGGGCAAACCTGTGCTCGCCTCCGCAACTCCAGCTCACCCTGGTACCTGCACTTTGTTACAGCGGACGGGGGCTGCACTCCCTCCGCGCCTCCAGCATTTTAATAATAATAATAAAATGTATTTATTGCAAACAAACAACCAAAACAATCAACACAATCAAAAAAATAGATATTCCACGATAACATGACTCGCGACACATAATAACATTAAATTTACCGTGCCGCGCGTCACGTTAGCATGCATATTTGATGATTTTTACAATATTGAGCTTGTTTGACAATTTTAAAAACACTCTAGTGTAAGGCAGACAAGATCAAATAGAGTTGGGGTTGGCTGATTCGGTTCTGTGACAGTTTTTGTCTTCTTGACACTCGCCTACACAAACGAGACATTAAGGAGTGCGTCTACCTTTGTCAATGGTTCGTATTATTGGCTTCGTATTATTGGCCGTGTAATATTGGTCGTACAAAATTGTCATGGGCTGATATTACGCTTCCAGTTGTACACGTATTACTGGCTGCGTAATACTGGCCGTTCAATATCAACCCGGACTGGTTTTGTTCGGGCAATAATACACGGCCATTAATAGCCATCCAAATATTTCGAATCCATGTACACGTAATATCAGGCCGTGTATTATTGGCTGTACAATACTGGTCGTACATTTTTTTTTTGGTCGTGTATTATTGTCTCCCGTTTTTAGATAGGTAGATAGAACATTATTTATTGCACACATAAGATAGGTACATAGGCGAACTTAAGGCTAGTATGCATTAGTTCCAGTAACCTCGGTGAATTGCGATGTTTTTAATGTGGAAAAGTGCCTATTTTAAATTGGAAAACTTATAGGTTCCTAACAATAATATCAATACTATTACTATACTTACATAATATACCTACGTGTATAATATGACTTCATAATAATATAATTTCATGTATACATAGTATACCTAATTAGGATACATATCTTTAAATACATACAGTAATAAAACAGGTAATAAATAAGATATTCAATAATTTGCTCAGTTCATTGTTTTAATTTGTAGTGCGAGATAGTGGTTGTAGACTTTGGATTTGAAAACGCCGCACGATGATGCCTGACGAATGTGGGAAGGTAGACCGTTCCAGCGACGGTTTGCAGTGTTTGTTTTTCATTTGATTTGGGAAGGATGATTATGACAAAAGTTGCAAAAATGACAAGAATGTTGCAAATGTTCAAAGCGACTGGCTTGTTAAAAATGATTGAAACTGGCCACAACGCCATCTCATCATCTCGAACGCAGGGATAGTTACCATCACAGACCTAGTATACTGTTCTGTGATTACGTACGTATTACCATTTTCAGCTTGGAAAGTAAGTGTTCCTATTTTAGTGCAGAAAGCTACAACACATGGAAGTGAAGTCATTTCCAAACAGTTAATTTATATAATTTAGTTACAAGAGGGGCAATAAACAAATCGGAAATTGATAATTAATGACATTTGACTATTATTTTTTAGTTTGGATGTTTATTTTGACTGTGACATTAGACCATGATGTCTAATGTGTCAAAAGGTTATTGTAAACGTCACTCACGTCAACCGATAGTTACCGAATAGGTTAAATTAAATGATCGAAGGGTCAGTGACTTCATTATTTGTCAACGCCATCTATTAAAATCTTTTCGACGAATCTTCTCTCTCGAATCGAATATTTTCTTCACGATGTTCATATTGGAAATAATTAGGCAAAACACAAGTGTGTCCCTTTTTACCTGAGTACGGCGCAGCAAAGGAAGGTTAATGAGTTTAACAGTCTATGTATGTATTATGTATGTGGATTTTCCACCATAGCGTCGACCCTATTGGTCCGATTTTGACATATGAGGTATCAATCGATTCATCTTCAGGTATATATAGTGTTATAGCCTATATTTATTTAACCGACTACAGTGAAGCAAAGGAAGGGTTATGTGTTCAAACTAAAAACTAATTCCGATTTTGACATGCAAGGTATCAATTGATTCGTCGAAATGGCTAGTGTCCTATTCTATATTTTACCCGACCATAGTCAGGTATTAGTTTTTGAACTTATGTGTTGTTTACATATTATTCTTGTTTTTATCTTAACCTTAAGAGGAAAACAAGACATAAGTAAAAAACTAAAACCCAAACACGGTCGGGTAAAAAATAGCGAATGACACTCTTGCGATAAATACAAATCGATTGGTACCTCGCTTGCCAAAATTGAACCACATTTTCGTTTGAACACATAACCATTTCATGTCTTCCGCGTAGTCGGGTAAAAAAATACAGCCTATCGTCTCTATAAATGAAGACGAATCGATTGACACCTCGCTTGTCGAAGTAGGACCAAGTTTTTAGTTTGAACACATAACCTTCCCTTTACTTCACCGTAGTCTGCTAAAATATAGATTATGACACTGTACCTGAAGACAAAACGATTGACACTTTGCTTGCCAAATCGGACCAATAGGGGCGATGCTATGGTGGAACATCCACATAACTACATACATAGACATATACATACATAAATACATATTTAGAATAAACTCATTACCCTTCAGTTGCTTTGCTGTAGTTGGGCAAATAAAGAGGAACTAAGAATGCTCCCGGGATGGATAATTATGGAAATTGTATTGTATTTGATTGCTGTACATCAATTTACCAGCAAGACCCCTATTTGCAGAGCCTTCATCAAACTATTTCTCACCATGTTTTTCCCTTACACTGTGATAAATATCCTACTTTAGCCAGGAACTGTCTTTCTCCTTTCAACCATCGTATACATATTACAAACAGTAGGTCAACTTCCGCCCGCCAGTTTTTGTCAACTTCAATGAAAAATACTTATAATAAAGCAATATGAACGAAAAAGTCTGTACAAAGATTATAATTAAAAAAAAAATGGTCTAATACATAAGCAACTGAATAAGAATATTTTTTTTTTTAATCGTCTGTCTGTTTGTTTGTTCACGCATCACGTAAAAACTACAGGACTGATAACGATGCGTTTTTCACTGTTGGAAAGCTTAGGGTTTGTCTTAAAAACTGGGATATTTGTTATCTTAATCCGACGATTAGGTACCGAGCAATCGATAAAAATATATTTGAGGGCTGAACCAATTTTGAAATGTAGTATAAAATATTATATACACGTATATGCGTGTATACGTGTTTTATTCACGTATGGGCTACTTTTATATGAAATAACCACGCGGGCAAAGTTGCGGGCACAGCTAGTAAATAAAATAAATGTGTGTATTAAATAACCAATGACCATGAATATCTCTTACGTTACCCCAACTATCATTGGTTAGTCGATACCGCTATGCCTGAAAACCAAGGTTTTTACCCTAGGATGGCGAAGCAACGTAAAGGCAATAAGTTTAACAGTCTTTGTATGTATGTACATGGGTATGGTGGATGTTTCACCATAGCATCGCCCCTATTGGTCCGATTTTGACAAACGAGGTATCAATCGATTAGTCTTCAAGTATAGAATGTCAAGACAAAGTATTTGATCAGTGCGTCCTACAGGTAATGACAAACGAAGCTGAAACGTGGACACTGACTACAGTCAGTGTCCACGTTTCAGTTTCAAGCAGTCTTACAAGACTGGTCAACAAACTTAAAGTCGCTCGGCGAGATATGGAACGGGCTATGCTCGGGGTTTCTCTAAGGGATCGCATCCGAAACAAAGTGATCCAGCAGAGAATGAAAGTCACTGACATAGCTCAAAAAATTAGCAAACTGAAGTGGCAATAGGCCGGTCATATTAGTCGAAGAACCGATAACCGGTAGGGTAGAGAGTTCTTGATTGGAGACCATGTATAGGCAAATGTTGTATAGGATGCCTCCCGGACAGATGGAGTGACGATTTACGCAAAGTAGCTGGCAGCAGTAACATGAGAAGAGCCGAAGATCGGGCTCAGTAGTGCGCATTAGGAGAGGCCTATGTCCAGCAGTGGACTAATGCAAGCTGTTGATGATGATGATGATAGAGTGTCATAGGCTATTTTTTTAACCGACTACACAATTATTCGTGCAAACTAAAAACTTGGTCTGGTTTTGACAAGTAAGGTATCAATCGATTCGTCTTCATCGCAAGAGTGTCATAGACTATCTTTCACCCAACCGTAGTCGGGTTGTAGTTTTGAACTTATGTCTTGTTAGCCAGTGTGTTTTGCGCACTATGACTTACGGAGCCGAAACATAAACGCTCGCTAAGTAGAGCTACGAATGCAAGTTGAGAAAACCATGGAGCGTTTAGGCATAAGCTTCAAAGATTGAGTCCAATATACGGAAATCAGGCGAAGGGCCAAAGTTTAGTTTTTTTTTTACGTTAGAGACTATATCATTAAACTCGAGTGTTGTCGGGCAGGACACTTGGTGAGGTGTGGTGATTGCAAGTGGAGCAGGACACTCACGGAATGACTGCCGAGAGCAAACAAAAGAGGAGTTAGTTGATAGATTCAGGAGTTAATTTGCGGATATCCATATTTAAAATGAACAAACAAACCTTGTAAAACGTAACGTTTTACTTTTTTGTTATATTTTAATTTTACCATTTATCAGTTTTGGCGGAAAAAGGCTACATATTTTTATTTTGTTCATTTTAAAAGAGGAGTAAATAGACCACCTGTTAGATGGGTCAGCGATGTCGAGTCCGTCAGAGGAAAGATCTGGATGAGGTCGGCATAGTCCAGATACGAATGGCACAAGAGAGAGGAGACTTATACCCAGCAGTGGGTGAGAACAAGCTGAAGATGATGATAATAGGTAATCAAGCCCAAAATATAATATGTCACAGACGTAATCATAATTTTTACTTTGAGATTAATTAGAAATTACAGTTTAAATCATCATGAATAAAAAGGGACACTGACTTACTAACACGAATTCTTCTAAGTAATCCAGAGCCAAGACGCTTCCCCTAATTATGTACATGTTGGATAATAAACCACGGCCTAAAGTTACGCCTACTCATTCACCCACGCATCTGAGTTGCGTAGGCTGTTGGAAGATATTTTTAAACGGGTAACACGTGGCACCATCTGCCGATACGGTGTGCGGTCAAATTGATCAAAATGTCGAACTGTGCTCAGGGCATCCGTTTTTTCGAGCGTTTGACGAAGTTGTCGAGGTGCACCATCACGCCAAGACAAAATACACAATATAGATGACAGGAAAGTAAAAAAGTAACGGCCCTGCTACATGCACCGAAGACAATAGGGCAAATGGTATCTTTAGCTTGTGCTGCGTTCACATGCGCACACTTGTGTACGTTCCCACACGTAACGCCGCCTTAAAGACTTAGCGTGGTTCTTTGGGCACAACGCTAACGAACGTCTCGGCTCTCCTCGCAACGCTATAAGTTCAGCCGCTTTCAGAGGCAGTTTTCGCTACGCTGCTACCAAATGCTGGAATAACATCCCGCCGCCAGTGAGGAACTTGCAAAATGTTCATAGTTTTAGAATTAAACTCAAATATTTTTTTACCACTCATCACCAGCGAGAGGAAACTCTTAAATTTGATACGAGCGCAATATAAATAATCCAAACCTTAAAATTGATTGTTATCCCTACTTTGTTTTTACTCCCTTTGTCGTCACAAGTTACCGTTGTGTAATCTTGTGGTACTGTAGTTATGTTACTGGTGTATTATTGTCATATATGTTGCTTTTTAACTTATAAGCTTTAATTTTTAGCTCCTTACTTGTTAGTTTTGTATAATGTAATTTTAGTATTATTTTTAATATCAGTTTGTTTAATTTAGTTATTGTCTATCTTTTTATGCAGCTGTGCATGTGTGTATGACCGTGACATCACCTAACGGCTCCAAAGGAAGATCAGCGTTGGTCCAACCAGCCCCAACCAGCATTATGCTGAGTTGGGGCCGATTTGTGACTTACTCATGCAAATTTTTATTTTCTTTTGTGTTGTTTGTCGCAAATAAAGTTTTTTCTATTTCTATTTGCTACTTAAGGTTGCAACGAGCCGCCGCACTGTGCAACTTGCCTCACCTTCACTGCAGAAGTGCAAGAAAATTCGCATGATACGAATTTACCAACAATATTATCACGGCTATAACTTGGTTGGCTATATTTTGTAAACTAGTGAACCCTAGTTCACTAGTTTACAAAATATAGCCAACCAAGTTAAAGCATTCAACTCTGAACAAATTACATAGTGAGAGACATAATCCAAATGTAAAAATATCTTTGTTGGTTTATCACGAAAAAGCAGCAAATATTTAAAAGTCAAAACCTAAACTATCCAACAGTGAAAATCGCATCGCAATCGGTCTATGTTGAAGGTCAGTGTAGTTTAGGACTAGATAGATAGATAGATAGATAGATAATACTTTATTGTACACCAGTTTTCAAATATTTACAACAAATAGAAACAATCTTATAACTAAAGTACAACGGGCGGACTTATCGCTAAAAGCGATCTCTTCCAGTCAACCTTTAGATGGAAAGAAATAATGGAGTGAGAGAGGATGGCGGTGTAAACAATTAAAACAAATATAATATTGATGAAATAATTAATAAAAATAAATAAACATATACATACATTTCATTAAATACAAATACACATACTATAATAAAATTAAACAATACAAAACTTTACGTACCTACCTAAGAGTAGTAGATTGTCTTCGTCATCAACCGTTAAGAAAGCAAACTACATTCTGGTGGTTTGTGGTCTCCCATTGAATTAAATGAGTCTGCTTACCATTTGTATAAACAATCACTACTGCTTATAGTGCAGTATACTCTCCTAAAATACCTCTTACAATAAACGTGGGAAGAGGTTTTCCGGGTAAATAAAAACAAATGCTCCATCCATTTAATATACTTCATCCCTTTCGCATGCACTAGTAAATAGGAAAGAGTGAAAGGGATGGAACATTTGGCTTTTAGGGCAGTTTTAAGACGGGGTTAGGTTAATAGAAAAATGTGCTCAAAATTCTGCACGGGTAGTTGTTTATAAGGGTAGTTTTCTCCTTTGGTTTTGTGGGGAAATTGATGACCGTTGCTAGACGAGGTGGAAAAGTTCATTGGATAGTCAATTTTTGCGGGTTCCGTCAGAAAATTCTAGGAATTTAGGAAAAACACTAAATTATTAAAATACGCGAAGAATTTGATCACAAAATAATGTTTTACTTCATGAGTCATGAATAGTTGGACTTGGTATCCGAGTAAACGACATTAAAAGAGTGGTGAAATCTATACCTTTCTTCTTTTGTATCATACATACCAGACACACTTTGGATTCAGTAAATTGAAAACATTTTTGTCTAGGTATACACGGTGGATTTTTGAGATGGGACAGATACCTTAACCGTTGTAGCTACCAAAAAACGTTCATAACTTTTGAAGACATTTTTGACATGCATTCAGAGATTTTGGGGAAAAAATAGTCAGAAAATGGGCAAATTACACAGAAATATTTGATGCCAATCGAACCTGTTTCTTATAAGGATTTCGGACAAAATGTATGAGAAAACAACAGAAGATTTCAGTTGGGTTGGGCAGCTTTGTTCTTCCTCGTCCTCAGTCTTTTCCTCGTCCATACCACAATGTTTCAAGACAAAAGTCATCAATCAGTGCATTTTACCTGACTGGCTGACCAACGGAGCCAAAACGTGGACGCTCACGGTCAACCATAGTCCACAAATTTAAGGTTGCTCGGCAAGCTATGGAGAGAGCTATGCTTGGAGTTTTTCTGAAGGACAAGATTCGTATTGAAGATATCCGACAGAGAACCAAGGTAACCGACATAGCTCTTAGTATAAGCAAGCTAAAGTGGCAACGGGTGGGTCACATTTCCCGAAGAACCGATAACCGTTCGGTTAGACGAGTTTTTGAGTGCAGACCACGTTTAAGGAAGCGTAGTGTAGGTTGCTCTGTGGCCACCTGCGAGAAGCGTCTGGAAAAAAATGGATAAGGAGTGCTGAAGACCGAGCTCAGTGGCGTACATTAGGAGAGGCCTAAATCCAGCAGTAGACAAATATAGTCGGATGTTGATGATGTATGGGAAAAGTTTTTTTGGCAATTTCTGACTTTTCTAGTATTCATACCTCAGTTGGTCCGCTAGAGACTTTTGATCCTTACAAAAAAAACAGATCGATTGGCATCTAAAAAAGTTTATGCGTATATGGCCCATTTGCTTGCCGACTGTACACTTTTTCCAAAATCTGTGAATACCGGTCAAAATATCTCCAAAAGGTAAGGACAGTCTCCTCAGAAAGTTTGTGGTTACAACGGTTAAGGCTTTACTGCTGCATCTCAAAAATCAAACCTGTATAATATGTCTGTGTATAGCCATGAGTTATTTTTCTTGGCCTTAAATTTTATTTGAGTAATTAGGGATCACAAAAAAAAACTCCTATAATCAAAAATCTTTCAACAAAGAGAGCTTAGAGTTAGACCATATCCAAAAAAAAGGTTTAATAAAATCCAAGTTACGAATTCGGTAAACATTAGTAATCAAGGGTTCGTTTATATGAGACGAAACGTCATATTTATGTATTTTTATATACATTTTTCAAAAAATATATTGTTTTATTTTTATTAAAAAACTACTGTAGATACCATGTTTTTATTGTAATAAAGGATTAAGTAGGAAAGTGTACAGTCATATACATTTATTTTATTATCAAGTAGCTGTACCCGCGGCTTCGCACGCGTGGTCATTTTTCTGGGTTAAGTTAGTACTCTATGTACTATTCGAAGACTTAATATATATATATATATATATATATATCAACATCTGATAAAAAAAATATTAGCCGTCAAATTATTTTTATGGATTGCTTTGCTTCTACTCATCGGATTGAGATTCCAAGTACCCCAGTTTTTAAGTCAAACCCTAATCTATACAACAGTGCATCGCAATCGGTCTAGTAATGTTTACGTGATACGTGAACAAACATACAGACAAACTTACAAACAGACAGACAAGCTAAAAAAATGTAATATTTTTGTTCAGTAGCTTATTTTAAGTACCCCAGAGCATTTCTTTTAAATCATATTCTTTGTAAATACTTTTGCTTTCATTTATTTATTACTAGCTTTCCAATTTCTTTTAGGATAAAAAATAACCAATGCAAATATACGTCTAGCACTAATGATCTTGAAGCTTTTTGACAGACTTATTACTTAGTTTCCATGGCAACCGTTGCTTACAGTCAGTCAGTCAGTCAGTCAGCTAGTCAGTCAGTCAGTCAGTCAGTCAGTCAGTCAGTCAGTCAGTCAGTCAGTCAGTCAGTCAGTCAGTCAGTCAGCCAGCCAGCCAGCCAGCCAGCCAGCCAGCCAGCCAGCCAGCCAGCCAGCCAGCCAGCCAGCCAGCCAGCCAGCCAGCCAGCCAGCCAGCCAGCCAGCCAGCCAGCCAGCCAGCCAGCCAGCCAGCCAGTCAGTCAGTCAGTCAGTCAGTCAGCCAGTCAGTCAGTCAGTCAGTCAGTCAATCAGTATGTCATGTTACTATTTCATAGATAAAGGTTAAATATTCCAAAAGCAAGGGATTACTTTACAACCTTAACCCTAAACTGTAGTGGTGAAAAGTAGTCAAACTTTTATAGTTACCAGTCCACGGGACCCGCATACTTTTGAATTAATAAATCAAAAACAAAATCTGAAATTTACCCTATTTTTAATAAAGTTTACATTAATTCATTAACAATCGTAGTATAAAACGAAATCAACAATATACTTAAATTTTATTCTTACATATCTATAATGCCACTTCTTTTAATCAGTCGTTAAAAACATGCTTTTGAAAAAACATATCAAATGAAAAACATAATATAAAAATTAAATGTCACCCTTCTCATAAACAAAAAAATATATTTTTTAAGTAATCAAAAGAAAGAAAAACTCATCTAATAAATGGTTACATCAAAAACTGATGATCTAAGCTGACATTATGACATTAATACTCACCTTAGTTTTTTTATTGTTTTATTATTTTGCAGGAGGCACTGAGGCACATGCCGTGTATTTAACACGCGTTTAAAGATTGAACATAGTCCACTGAAACCGCCAGTACAGTTAAGGGTTAAAACCTCACTTAACTTATTTTAAAAAGATTTACCCGTTCCCCAGTGTAACAGAGTAGAGCAGTCGAGAAAGTATACATCATTCAGGGGCACTTCACAGCCCCGCCCCCTCGGTTAGTACGCTCATACGTCATTTCTCTGGCGCTGAAAATGAAATATTGTAGGAAGGTATGTTTCATTTGAGTATCGTGTACAGCAAGAGTGTATTATTTGAATTGTAGTGACTTTAAAATTGTACTTACTAACGTATTTTTAAGAGGAGATTTTGATATTGACTGGTATGTGTGTTATGTTCACTTATTTTCAGAACTTATGATCCGTTTTTTTATTCGACAAGCCATTATATTTACATATCAATTTCATCCAAATGTGGGTTGGGACGTTTTCCCAACCCACATCATCGTCATTATCAGCCGGGAGACGTCCACTGCTGAACATAGGCCTCCCTTATAGAATGTCCAGGGGTCTTTAAGTTGGATCCAGGGGAGGAGGGGGGGGGGGGGGGGCATCTTGTGGAGGGACGTCCTAAGCTACCGACTTATCGCCATTTAGAGATATACATTTTCATAGCTACATTTGTGTTTTTTTTTCATTACGTGTTTTTTGTCATGATGTCATTCTAATTGTGGTCCCTTTTGCCTAATTACTTACTTCTTAAACTGCTGTCATACAAAGTGTTATTTTGCATAAATTATCCATACGTCTATTTTTGACAATATTTCTACAAAACTAGCACTAAATCATTAAAACAAATTTATGTTATAATTAATGTCAGTTCAGAATTATTCAGATGCTTATTTTTATTGATATCACCAGAAGCGAAATAATGAAAAAATAAGAAAAGCATACCAAGTAACTGCGTGTTGGAACTTTTTGGCATAACGCAATCCACAGTTCATATATTATGTAATATGCAAAAAACATATCTGTAATATCTGAGATAAGACATTTTATACTCTAGCTACTACTAATACGAAATAAATATTAATCTCCCAAAAAGTCTTATTCCCCCACCACTACAAACTTTCCCAGGTGCGCTAACGCCCCCCTAGGGTTGCTCGGAACAAATAGAATTTTCAAACAGCCTATAAAACCAACTTTCAAAACAGTATTAGTAGTAGGACAGCCAAATTGAGCATTTCAACCACCGTGCGCTTCTGAATTTTGTTAGTGGCCCACACGAAAAAAACTTCGGTTGCGGGTAGATTTCGTTTTTAGTGGCCATGACTTCATTGTATATAAACAATGTTTTGTTTAGTCATGCATTTCAGAACGCATTCGTAATAAAATAAATTATTACTTATGAAAGCAATTATCCCGACTGCGTACAAAACTAAAAAGAGGCAAACACGCTTTAGATTTTTGATTTTGAAATATAAAATACATCATACATTTCATTTCTCCTTTAACGGGATCAGCTTTCTGTAAGAAAGTATGAGATGCAGTCGGAAGCATGAAGAGTATCTCGCCAGGACCTGGCGAGCTCATCATGCTTCCGACTGCATCTTATATTTCAAAAAATTCAAAAAAAAACATCTTAAGCTTATTTGCCTCTTTTTAGTTTTGTTTGCAGTCAGGTTTTTTGTTTATAGGCGTAATAATTTATTTTATTTTAAAAATTTTAGTATATATTTATAAAAAATAGTGAGAGTGGTTGCTAACCAACTTTAAGCCGTTATAGATCTTAAATGGTAATTCGAAATGAAAAATGATATAATAAACTTAGAGATTATTTTCAAATACCTATTCAATGATACTTGACATAGGTCGTCTACTTTCATGTACTTCTTTTTACATATCTGCCCAAAAAAAGAGTGTAATGTTTTTAGGATTCATGTATGTATGTTTGTATATATGTATGTTTGTATACGAGTTTCTTTATTCCACCATGGGTTATCGATAGAATCCTTACATCCCCCTAGTAACACAGGCTATATATATTTTTGAATAAGTTCAAAATGGCGTCAGTATGGCTCCATTATCAAATGCGAAAAAAATAATTGTTCTTCGAATTTTACAATATGGGTATCAAATTGAAGGCCTTGCTAGGCACATTCCAACAGTATATAATTTGTTGGCATACGTTCTTTTTTGGCAGGGCAGGAGTGTTATTTTTAGCTTTTAAGCTAGTAATTCACATTATGGCGTCTAGTAGTCGCAATATTGAATTTTGATTAATTTTAATGTCTTTAGTAGTACTCGCAAGATTAAGACAAATCGACTGACGTAAAAATCATCAAAATCAGATCACGTGTTTGGTCTATATAATGCCACAAAGGAACAGACATACATCATCATCATCATCATCATCATGTCAGCCTTTAGAAGTCCACTGCTGAACATAGGCCTCATACACACATATTTACATACATACATATTTACTTTTAAATCGTTATAAATGATCATTCAAAATGATAATTTTTTAGAAAAACCTATAAATGTTTTTCAAATACCTATTCAATAACATACATGACATAGTTTGTAAACTTTATTTTTTCTTTTTCACTACATGGTGTCTAGTTATCGCCATATTGAATTTTGATTTATATCATGTCTTTAGCATTCGTAAAATTAAGGCAAAATGATTAACGTATAAATCAACAAAATTGGTCCACGCGTTTGGTCCTTGTAGTGCCAGAAAGGAACAGACATACATGCATAGGCTGGCAAACCTCCTTTGCGTTGCACAGTCTGGCTACATTTAAACAGAAAAAAAACAACACAAAACATTAAGTAGTGACGAAAGCCATTCAACAAAGAGCACTGTTGAATATTTTAGCTTAGATTTTTACAAAGATTAGTAGAATTATCATTCATGGAATAGTAAAAAATGCATCCAATACGAATAAAACTAGTAGTTCTGCGAACAGTAGACCTCGAGTTCACATAATTTTTTGCAACAATGTACCGGTTGTTTTGTCGCTATTTATCTTATTGTAAAACTAACATTAATAACTAAGGTGCTCCACCAATCCCTATCTAGTAGGTAAAAAGCTGACTCCGCTGGTAGAAATCTAAGAGCAACTTACTGCATTTCGAGGAAATAATCACGCCATACACGATTTTCAACAAATCTTAACGAAATTTTATGAGATCAATTTAAAGTTACTGAAAAAAGATCCATCGAAATCAGATCTAAAAAGGCGGAGATATTCAGTAGCCCCCTTTTTGCCCCATTTTGGAGGAAGTCATCTAAAATCCCCGAAGACTAAACAACTATAAAAAAAAACCTGTATACCAAGTTTAGTCCAGATCGGTTATAAAATACCTGGAAAGGAGTACCAACAATCTCACAGATAAAAGAAAATTGATTGTACTTGAAGCAGGAACTTGAGCTCGCTGCGCTCGCTCGGTCAAATAAGTATACCTACCAGTTTTAATACGATGTTATAATTTTAAATGGCTATTATTAATGTTACTCAAAAGCTCTCAGCTATTTTGCAGCCAATTTAAAAACTGCTTTTCAAGATCACTTTGACCATGAAGCGGAATAATTGGAATCTCTCATGCGTATATTTACAAAATCTACCTAAAAAGTACAAACCGCAGAAAATTCCGCAAAACATGAAACTTTTTCGGTACCGTCAGCAAAAAAGGACTAAATAAATAAAAGTGAGTAGGTACCTACTGTCTCTTTCATTTTGAGTTCCGTGTGCCGGGGCTTAGCTTAAACATTTTTGGGGGTAGTTTATAGGGGTTAAAAGGTAAGTAAAAAGGTACGCTAGAGCGTGTAAATTGTTTGAGTTGATTAATGTGAACGCTCTATTTTTGTTCCGTTTTGAACATTTGAGTGGCGCGATGGTAATTTTACTTCACATTTTATGAAGTAAAATTACCATCGCGCTAATACAACTGCGAAACCATGAAGATTATAGCAAATGTAAATAATTAACTTCATATTTTGTTGCCACAATACATTATATAATTTGAAACTGTTCTTATTGTTGAACTTGATACTCAACCTGATGATTTTAATTTTTTAGTCCTCAACTTTATGGAGTACTTACTAAGCCAAAATGGTAATTTAAAAAAAAACTAGTCACGCAGACAATTGAGACAAATCCAAAGATAAAAAAAAAACAAATAAAAACAGCTAAAATCAGGAAATCAGCTGTGAGGTAACATACTAACATACATACGCTGCTAAAACATACACACCTAACGTAGTCGGGAAATGAGCAGGTGATGTAAAAGGAAAATCTATAAATTATCTAAAATCCCGCCGTCCTTTTGCCACCTATATGGATTATAATGATTAATGAGCCGAAGATCGCGAGGCGTTCATTAGGAGAGGCCTATGTCCAGCAGTGGACGAGCATTCGCTAATGACTATGATGACGATGAATGAGCAGATGATACGCACCTTCGCCAGCGCCTCGGACCGTTTGGATGAGCAGCACCACGACGCACAAGCACCGCCGGCCCTCTGCCGTCATTGCTGCTCGGCACTTCTGAAACAATCAGGAAAATTATTAAGATTAAAACTAAAACCTCTGTACGATGGATGATACCCAAAAACAGCGGTTTAAAACACGTCCAGGTGGCAACCAAGGTCAAGATCAAAGACATAGTGAAAAAAACCGGGGCGCCCAGACGCAGCCCGTCGGGGCGCAAGGCCGTCTTAATCGTGTAACGTCCACGCCACGTACAAATCGCGAGTTACAACGAATTAATGATCACAAAAACATCCATTTTGCTGACTTTGCTCTCTGCGTTCTGTCCCCTCCCCCTCTATTTATATTTTAAGAAGCGAGACGATATAGACCTTTTCGTTACAATTTACTTTTTAGTCCTGGTATGTATCGGTGTATTTTAAAGAAGTTTCACGTCAAAAGCCAGCCAGTTAATGAAAACAGTGGGTTAGTAGCGCTACCACAAGATACCATTAAAAAAGACTGTTTACAGTGAAAGTTTCCATCATTTCAACAGTTGGTTGTTATTTTCTGGAAGAGAATGGTCCGAGTTCTCTATCAAAAAAAGGACCACCTTCTTGTTTGGCCTATCTGTGATAGATTTTTGTTTTAGTTCAGTTCACAACAAAGATTTTATAGAGTGGTCCACAACATGAACTATGTGAGCGTTGTTGGCACTATAAAAATATTTTCAAAAATATATTGTTATTAGAGATTAAAGTCAACATTAAAAACGAGATATTTACCATGTTATCTTTTGTTTGAGTTTCCGATAATTCAGCTCTGTTGCAAGTGCCATGATCACGGACAAACTGAACTAAATGCAGGTGGCCGTTATTTTTCTACGAACAGACAAAACTGTCTACGAAAAGAACAGAGGAGGAGCAGAATAGAAGGTGCAAGCGGATACTGTGAGTTTTGTTGTCGAGATATGAATCGAGTTAGAAGTGATATTGTGAAGAGCGACAACATTGACAATAAGAAAAAACTTGCACGCAGGAAGGTACACCGTTTTTTTCTGCTGGTAGAAATTAACACATACCCGCATTTACTTAAGTTACTCCGTTTGTTTGTTTGTCATATGAGGAAGTGCTGGCCTCTGGTATCAGTTTGTCAGGCCGCCCTCAGGACCTCTGACATAGCTTAACAGCTGCTATTAATCAATAACAGCCGGAACCGACAGTTAAACGTGCCCTCCGAATATTGGAGCGATGGAAAACCGCACAACACTTAGAAAAGTCATTGGTGCGGAGCCTAGGTATCAATGGATTCTAAGTTGAACTATTCCATCACGCAAAAAGAGCCGACATACGGCCTAATTGCGGAAAAGAGCCCGCGCATCATGTATCAAGTAAGTTGAACTAGTGAACCGTTAGGCTACCATCGTTATTTTACTTTTACAGTTACTCCGTTATCATGGCGCTTGTAATAATGCTGATTCGGAAACTCAAAACAAAGGACATGGTAAATATCCCGAACATCTTTTCATACTTTGATAGTTGATGTTTGGATAGGCGAAGCATCATAAGTTAGAAGAATAACAAGATAGGTTGGTATAAACCTTCTAAAGAATTGTAATCTAATACCGGAAGTTATCTTGTAAACCTTCTAACGATACCCCATGGAGTATAAATAAACCAAGTAAATATACTAAAAATGTTTTTTGATATTCCGCCTTATAAAAGGGCATTTATCCTTGATACCAGCATTTTTCATTCAACAAAGCGAAGCGAAAGAGATTAATTGTACATAATGGCTATCTTTTCAGTTCGCGAGTTTGAATCGGAATGAATAACGCTTTTTTGCAAATTGTTTGCAATTTTCAGTGGAGATTTGTTTGATTGTTTTTGGAAATTTGTTTATTGTTTTACCCCTCGTATGCCAAGATGTATTTTTTTATTGTGCCGTTTGACCTATATTCAGATAGGTAGTGACGTAGTGACCTTCCTATCTGAATAAAGGTCAATCGAACAAGACAGCAGTTTTAAAAACTTAGGTAAGTAGGTACATATTTATTAGTGACTAGCTGTGCGCGCGGCTTTGCCCGCGAGTTTTTTTTTCTGGGATTTAAGGATCCTATTTGTAATTCCAGAACCAAATGTAACAATATACCAAAAAATCATCTAAATTACTTCAGACGTAAAATAGACTTTATTGTTTGCTCTGCTTCTACTCATCGGATTGAGATACTAAGTTCAACAGTTTTATAAGTCAAAAAATAAGCTGTCCAACAGTGAAAACTGTATAGCTATTAGTGCAGTTTTACGTGATGCGTGAATTGACAGACTCCATTTTTTAATTGTTATATTCTTGTTCAGTAGCATACTTTAAGTAACTACCCATTTTTTTCTTCATTGTGTTACTGTTTTATTATAAGTATAGATAGATACATGTTGCTTCCACCAGACGCCTATAGTCCTTAAAATATGTGTAATTAGATACTAAACTAGCTTGTTAGTGACGATGCGGGCCTAAAACCTAATTAACTACCCTGATTAGTGTTGGAGTCTAGCCTGTTTGCTATAAATAATAAGGAATTCAAGCTTCCAATTATTTTAGATATTAATAATGTAATTTTATGCAGATTGCATCCTCGTTTTAATTAATATTTATTTTTATTACTTTGAAGTTAATATCGGCTCAATATTGACACAAAATAAATAGTATGATATTGGTGCCTATCTCCACAATGATGGTTATAACGGATCCAGAGTTATTTTATATTAATTACATTATTATATTCAATATTCAATTTCACTGTGAACTAGTAATAAGTTTATTACAGGAACAAATACCTCATCATCAGCCTATATCTGTCCACTGCTGGACGTAGGCCTCTCCTAATTCACGCCACTGAGCTCGGTCTTCAGCTCTCCTCAGCCGCCTTTCGCAGGTCGTCATTCTGCCTGACCACAAGGCGTCCTTCACTACGTTTGCCTAAACGTGGTCTCCACTCAAGAACTCGTCTACCCCAACGGTAATCGGTTATTCTGGAAATGTGACCAGACCACTACTACCAGGCTACTACTGTAGCTTGCTTATTCTAAGAGCTATGTCGGTCACATTGGTTCGCCGTCGATATCTTCGTTGCAAACCTTGTACTTCAGAGAAACTCCAAGCATAGCTCTCCTCATAGCTCGCTGAGCGACCTTAAATTTGTGGAATAGTTTAACAGTGAGTGATCACGTTTCGGCTCCGTAGGTCATGACTAGTAGGACGTACTGGTTTTTTTTTTAGTAGACTTTTGTCTTCAGGCACTGTGGTATGGACGACGAGAAGACTTGACGAAGCTTGCCGAATGCTGCCCAACCTAGCTGAATTCTTCTGTTGGCTTCCTTCTCAAAGTTGTTCTTACTTAATTGCAATATTTGTCCAAGGTAAACATATTGTTGGACAACTTCTAGAGGTACGCCATTAATTGCAATCGGACCAAATCCCTAGTTTAATCAAAATTAGTTGAGTTTTTACAGAGCTGATTGGACATACTTACAGACTTAGTGTTTTTTTTAATATTATTACTTAGGATTGACTATTCAATATCCTAAAGGTACAATTTCGGCAGTGCGGCTTTTGCCGTACTAGCGCACATCACTGCCTTCATTCAAAGCTCAAGTAAATTGGGATTTGTCTTCAAAGTCTCAAGCGAAGTCAAAAGTTGTACAAACAACTTACCGAGTGACGAGACAACCTGGTTAAAGCCACGCTTGTCCATAAAAATTGTAGTGTCATCCAGAACTTTATGTGTAAGATCTGCGACACGCACTTCGACACACCCTGCGACATGGTTTTGAAGTCTCAAATGAATATGTTAAATAATAAAAAAGAAAAAAAAGAAGCTTTTAAGCAGTAGCCATGTCATGGTGTCATGGTGATCACAATTGCATGCGTATACAATATTTTCGTGCTTGTGCTATTAACCGTTGAGGAGTTTCCTAGTCAGGACCCAACCCTGACTGCAGCAACCATGTCATTGTAAAACTTAAAACTGGCTATGACCATAAAAATGCATGCAACGGAACTGAACCAACATGTAAAAATTCAACTCCGTAGCAAGTTAAATAAACAGCAATTTAATTAATTTTTTTTAGCATTTAATAGATTATTTATGAACAGCTTTTAGTCGAAAGCGGAATAGCGGCTGAGCAAAACGTGAAAAATAAAAAATCGCTTGCGCTCTCGTTCATAATATACTGTAGCACCGTCAAAATTTGCATTGCGGCTTCGTTCCATGAAAATCGTCGTATCAACAGTTTAATGTATTTAAATCGCTAAATAGGGTAGATTGCTCCATTCTGTCATCGGTGCGGTAAATCGTTACGCCTGAACTATCAATTAATGGGTAACGATTCACGTGGTTACGATACGAGACAAAAGCGAAATGTGATCGGGATGAGATATTATAGGCATAGTCTCAAGTCATAATCGAAAGTGCTAAAAAAACAACTGCGGACAAAACTAAAAGGAGACAAAAATGTGATATATTACCAACTGCTCCATTAACGTCCCCTTCAATGCGGCACATGGGAATTTCCACCTGCCCCATGGGTCACGCCAATGGGGCACGTGGGAATTTAAATTCCCACGTGTCCCATTGGCGTGAGAAATAAAATGCCAACTAATTCGCACAAATCAAATACTGATTTACTGTGTTCAAACAAATAGGTTTTAAAGGCTAAAAAAACACGAAGACAATGGCGGCCTACCTATGTAAAACATACATGTTTGCGGTTTACGTAATGGGGCATATAGAAATTTAAATTCCCATCTGTCCCATTGGCGTGAGAAATAAACGGCCAACTAATTCGAACATATCAAATACTGATTTACTGTGTTCAAGCAGATAGGCTTTAAAGGCTAAAACAAAACACGAAGACAAAGGCGGCCTACCTATGTAAAATAAAACATGTGCATGGCTTATGGGTGGCGCAAGGGCCACCCTGCCACACCTTAACCTACTGTCACAGTATAGTATCTTCCGTGACACAAAGGGGACAACGGAAATTTAATTACGTATTTTTGTTTACGGGGATAACGGGACTACACCTTATTCACGCTAATAGGGCAAATGGGAATTTAAATTACTACCTGCCCCAGTATTCACGCCAATAGGGACGTTAATGGGGCAGTTAGGAATTTACGAAATAATTCAATGAGAATGATTGCTTATCAATTTTAAATCTTTATAGTATAAATACACTCCAAAATATACTCAGACAACATTTATTTCACATTTAGATTAATTATAAGCTCATTTCTTGATTTATATATAAAGTTTCTCAGGATGGTACAATATTACACAACACACTTAAAAATACTTTAGTACTCGGACCTCGATTTGTAGCAGAAGGTATCCATCGTAAAGGCCTAGGTTTACGCCACACTTTTCCCTAGTCGACCACTCTCCATGAACGCCACGGTAAAACAGTGTCAGATAAAAATCGCACACGAACGCGAAGTCCGCCATGTTGAAATACTGTCATGCCAGCAATTATTCACAAATAATTGCTTACTTTATAAAATCGACTTGGCATTATTTAAAAATGATTTAATTAATGCTAATTAAAGAATATGCGAATAAAAATTGTTATGTGCGCTAACAATAGATATGATATTTATGGTAATTCGAATGAAAAATGAGAAGAGAAACCTAAAAATGATTTTCAAATACCTACGAGTATTCAATGATACCCCACCTAACATAGTAAGTTGAGCCTTTTATTTTTAAATTAATTAATTTAAATGTTTTAAAAGCTGGTTTAATCGAATAAATAATTCTATGGAGGCCGGAATAAGGTATATTGAAAAACAATATATAATTTTTCTGATATACCTTTTTTTTTGGTTTCACTAACAACTTTCGGAACAGTACACGTATCCATACCAATATATAAAAACGAAACGTTGTTTGTTTGTTCGTTTGTTTATTTGTTTGTTTGTTTGTTTGTTTGTTTGTTTGGGGAGCTTTCACGCGATAACGGCTTGACGGATTTTGATGAAATTTAGAACGGAGGTAGCTTATATCCTGGAATAAAATATGTGATACTTTTAATCCCGGAAAATTTAAAGTTTCCACGGAAACACTGGAAAATGTTGATTACTCACTGTAAGGAACGGTTGCCATCACAGACTGGTCTGTGGTTGCCATGGAAACGATAACAAGGCTGTCAAAAAACATCAAGAGCATTGGTGCTATACCTACTTTTGAATTGGCTTTTAATATTATAGAAGAAAATAGGATGCTTTTTTTCGCGATAAACAGTAGTCCGCGCGTACGAAGTCGCGGGTGGGAAAACTAGTATCTTATAATTGTTAGAAAGGAAAAATATAGATTAGAGCGGGCCTCAAACACGCACCATCTGTGCTACTAAGCGGCATATTCTCATAGCCAACTTAGCCACCATAACTATACATCGTATCCTAAAATCAAATAGTTTGTTATTTTGTTTTTGCATTTACAAATGCGTGTGAAGCTTAGTTATGCTTTAAATATTGTCACAATACTAACGCATTTATATCTAGGTGTCATATTATTTTGAGTTATCTCTAGGATTGTAATTCAATTTTGATTAAATTACTCAGGCAAATGCAAATTGCAGCGATGGGTTAATTAATTAAAACCATTTACGCATTTACAAATCTAATTACACAGGCGAATATCAGCGTATCGATTCTGTCTGTCGAAAGCCTCCCGTTACACCACAGTACACATAAATATGCTTATATATGTGCACTGTGCCGTTACTGACGGGACCCGTATTATTTAATTCGTGCTAATAAGCTTTGTCTGTCAATTACTGTCGCTGCGAGACGGTTCTGCGGTAGTAACGGAACACAATCAACACGAGATGTTTACTATATTCTATTTAATCTATAAATAGAATAATGCTGAAACGGATGTTCACCAAATTCTATTTAATATATAACTATGAGTATAATAAAGCAGTAATTAAAAAAAACTGTTGTTTGGTTGTCGTATGAGGTAGTGCTGGCCTGGCTTCTGGTGTCAGAGTTAGAGAGGCCGCCCGAGGGCCTCTGACGTGGCTTAACGACTACTTTTAATCAATAACAGCCGGGACCGACAGCTTAACGTGCCCTCCGAAGCACGTAGCGATGGAAAACTACTCATACTCGTAACTTAGAAAAGTCATTGGTGCGGAGCGTAGGACCGGTAGGACTGTTATCGTTGGATTCTAACATCTAAAACGTCCGCACAACAAAGATAATTTAAATTAATGGCTAATTAATTTAAATTAAATTTTAAAGATAATTTAAACAATACTGAACAAAAATATAATTAACATTTAAATAAATTGTGTCTGTCTGGCTGTTTGTTCTATTTCCGATGACGATGCGAATTTCACTGTGAGATAGCTAAGATTTTGATTTTAAAACTGGGGTACTTGGTGTCTTAATCTGATGATTAGAATCCGAACAATCGATGAAAAACCTGACGGCTGAACTAAGTTTGGTATTTACTTTATAAGTTCTTTTGGGCCTGGAATATCACTTGGATACTTTTACCCTGAAAAATAACCACACGGGAAAAGGCGCGGCCATAGTAGATATAGTACTGTTTAACATTATTTATTTTGCACAAAAATATTGGTTTGAGACTTTTGGAAGTACATGTTCCCGATTAACTGAAAACTTAAATTTGATTCGTTTTTTTAGTTTTCTGTTTAGCTTGCATTCTAATGTTGGGGCCACTCTAATAAGAAACGCCGTTAATTATCGTGATGATTGACGTTTAACGTTAGTGTAGTCCAGATATATCGCGATAATTTAACAACGGCATTCACATTGCTGTTTTCACGTTTTCACGGCACATTTCACGTTAGGCAATAGCTCGAGTGACGGTAGATCAAAACAGATTTCGCGAGAATTAATTCATTGAAGCAGCCACACTACGTTTGTCGTTTTTCACTGCACGGCGAGACCGCACGTGCGTGTTTGTCTTCGATAGTACATGGAGTGGACTTTTATAAGTGTTGAATAAACGATTTTTCTTTCTTTCTTTCTTTCTTTCTTTTAGAAAGTCATTGCGTTTCTTGAAATTCTGCAAACAGAGCCATTTCTGTGGGATCTGAGGCACATAAGTTACAAGATTCGTGCATCACAAAATGATGTTTGGTGACGAATACTGCAATATTTAAAACAACAAACAAATAAATTTAAAAAAAAAACGAGAACCTGGCCCTATATATTTTTTTAGGTGCTTATAATTATTTCCATCATCATAAGAAGGAAAGTAGCTATGGAAAGGTTATTTCGAAATTCAGGCTATCAGAAATAATTCAATTACACACCACTGCCTGTTAATGCTTCTGTTAGTAATCATTACTTTCGATGTCTTACATCTCGTTTCACAATTCGGTTTAATTGGAAAGGCAAATGAGCTGAGCTATGTAAACTATTAGATGTTCTATGAGATAGCAGTCAGTAACTGAGAACCTTATTTCAATATCTAGCACAACACATACAAGGTCTATCTACACCAATTTCTATGTGTAGGGTTAATTTAAATATGTGCACAATTTCAGAATTCTTCTAAATTTTTGTAATCAAATAAATGTTTCACGATGTTTTGTTCTAAAAACCGATTTAACCAATAATCAGGATTTACGGACGAAACTTTAAAATATCATTGTGACGTTTACTTGAAGTGATTTTAGCTTGGAGAGGGTATTCTAGTCTGAGACGTCACAGTGCCCTTTTAAAAGATATTTGAATTTGTATGTACGTATGCATATATTTTTGTTTAGATCAAAATATATTGCAAGATGAATTCAAGTCAAGCACTTCCTCTTATCCTACGGTGTTACATTTTCACATGTTGGTTCTGTTCCGATGACTATGCATTTGTATGGTAAGCATGACCTAAATCGACATACAGGATTAGATTTTTATAAAGGAACTCTTCAACGGTTAACAGCACAGACACACAATTTTGTGTATGCATTTTATTATGATAGCCGGTTTTAATTTGATCATGTTATGTTCTCCAGATAAAGGAACTCTTCAACGGTCGATAGCACAGACACGAAATTTTGTGGACATACGCATTTTATTATGGTAGCCACTTTTAAGTTTTACCATGACATGGTTGCTGCACTCAGGGTTGGGTACTAGGGAACTCCTCAACGGCTAACAGCACATACTCGAAATGTTGTATTCGCAAAATTTCAACATGACACTGCATTCAACCTAAAAATACAGCATAAAAACATTTATTAAAACGTTTTTTAAATAACTAACATTACACGAGAAAAGTTTTTTTTTGTGTGAAATGGATAAACTCAAAAAATAATCAACTGATTTAAAAAAATCTTTCACCTATATAAAGCTATATTATCAGCAAGCAGCACAAGAGGATTAGTTAATTTTGTTTCTCCAACTTATAAAGTGTTTCTGCTCTCCTGGTACTTAGAAATACTTTTTTTTTAAATATAATCACACCATTTAAGGTTCATCTGGAGGTATAATCCCTTTTAATAACTTTATTTGCTAATTTTGTATATCCAAATTCTTAAGTGTTTCTAATCTCCTGGTACTTAGAAATACTTTTTTTTAATATAATCACACTATTTAATTATTTCATGGGGAGGTATACTCACTTTAAATAACTTTATTTTTCAATATTATGTCTCCAACATCTTAAGTGTTTCTGTTCTCCTGGTACTCAGAAATACTTTTTTAAATAAAATTACACCATTTAATGTTCATGGGGAGGTAAGTATGTATACTCACTTTTAATAACTTAATTTGACAATTTTGTATCTCCAACTTCTTAAGTGCTTATGCCCTCCTGGAAACTCAGAAATATTTTTTAAATTATTAAAAACGATAAAAAAACTCCTATTTCGGAGTAAAAAGTAGCCTATGTGTTAATCCAGGGTATAAGCTACCTCCATACCAAATTTCATCCAAATCCATTCAGTAGTTTTTGCGTGAAAGAGTAACAAACATCCATACAACCATACTTACAAACTTTCGCGTTTATAATATTAAGTAGGATTTGTCAATTTTGTATCTCCAACTTCTTAAGTGCTTATGCTCTCCTGGAACTCAGAAATAATTTTTTTATTATTTATTTCGTTTTTTTTAAGTCTTAAAGAAAACGATAATTATTTTTTTTCCTATTTCGGAGTAAGAAGTAGCCTATGTGTTCATCCAGGGTATAAGCTACTTCCATACCAAATTTCATCCAAATCCGTTCAGTAGTTTTTGCGTGAAAGAGTAACAAACATCCATATACACTTACAAACTTTCGCGTTTATAATATTAGTAGGATTATACCACGTTTTATGTCACGTCCCACGGAAACGTGATAAAAAGTATCCTATGTCCTTCTCCTGGTTCTAAGCTACCTCCCCACCAATTTTCAGCCAAATAAATTCAGCCATTCTTGAGTTATAAATAGTGTAACTAACACGGCTTTCTTTTATATAATACAGATTTTGTATCTCCAACTTCTTAAGTGTTTCTGCTCTAATGGTACTTAGAAATAATTTTTGCTTCTTTTATCCTTTTTTTTTTTCAAGTCCTTAAGAAAACGATATATATTTTTCCCTATGTCTTTATCAAAAGTAGCCTATGTGTTAATCCAGGATATAAGCTACCTCCATACCAAATTACAGCCAAATCAGTTCAGCCGTTCTTGAGTTATAAATAGTGTAACTAACACGACTTTCTTTTATATATATAGATATATGTACTGTGACCAAGATATCAAAAATTTGCCTATTACTCAATGCGACGAACTTTGAATGATTGATTTTGGTTCACCCAAATTGAACTAGATGGCGTTGCAAGGCTCTGCATCACGCAAGCAAGTCATTCACAAAATATCACTGCATACTTTAAATGGACAACATGTCCAACATATCACATTGCATACAAAGATTGCAGATACCATCAGAGTTCTTTATTTTTAGATAGATAGATACCCTCTAATATCACGCGTAAATTTTAACCAGTTTAACCTTAGTTTAAACCAGTACAAGGCTCTACAGCTATAAAAGTCATTATTTGGTGTGCGCTGCAAAAACTATTGATGACACAAAAATAATGTACCACATGTTTATATTATAGTACTCATCATTACTCATAAAAAAGTTGGCAAAGTAAATGTTTATAAAACTATCACAGCTGAGGCACAATAATCGTTTATTGTTTAAATTTGTCAATGAAAATACGGCTACAATCATGTACAAATAAAGATAAACGAAAAACTATCCGTGCGAAGCCGGGGTGGGTCACTAGTGTAAAATATATCAAACGTCTTGAAGCATCTGGTTTTATTTTCTATGAGACTAAGATATACAAGCAAAACTGAAAAGTAAAGTAGGACTTAGCGTGCATAATTTGCGTGGGCGGAATTTATGCTAGAAAGCATTACTTCCAGATGCATCGTGTAATTCTAACTTCAGGATATTATCTCGAAATCATGTAGTGAGTTAAGCGACACAGTTGATCATCATAATCACATCGTTAGCCTTTATTCGCCTAGATATCAAGCTATATCTTCCAGTACATTAGTGCTTTCTTTTAAGGCTTTCAAAGAATTTGGATCATCAAGGGGTTAATCATACGCCCAATCTGTACTTGTACAAGGTAAATTAAAGGTTGAAGTTGATATATGGATGTGAGACATGGGAACATGGGACTGACAGAAGTAGTTATGTCAAAACTAAAAGTAGCACAAAGAGCGATGGGAAGTCGACCTTGCGAGATAGGATCAGGAACGAGGAAATCCACTAAAGGTGTCATCGACGTCGGGAATAGAATTTCTTATGGGAATGGGCCTCATGTAATGTTATGATTGCTGATGGAGCTGCGGGGTGACAAAGTGGATACTATGAACAGGTGGCCGAAGGCCCAGCCGTGCAAAGGCAAGATGGTCCGATGGCATGAAGGTATCTACCTTCGATAGATAGATAGATAACTCTTTATTGAAATACACAAATAAAAATCTTACAACTAAAAAAACAAAATTAATAATAAAGTGTCACAACGGGCGGTCTTATCGCTCAGAGCGATCTCTTCCAGACAACCGTGCATGGAAAGGAATAACGGAGGTAATAGGGACGGTCAGTTCAGTGGCCCCACCGCCACGCATTTCCCCATGTAAAAAAAAAAAAAAAGGTAATAGGGACGGTGGTTTCAACCAATAAATAAAAATAATACAAGGTAGTGGCCGGTAAGCCGTGGGTTCAATTGACCACCAGCTGAACGAAATGGAAGGATTTAGGGGAGTTAGGGGAATAGATGCTGATTATGATGATGATAAAATGAAAGGTAGGACTTTTTCTTTTTGTTTTTAAATTATTTTTTGCAAATAAGAAAACTCGTTGAGACCATACCAACTATTGCAACAACTGCAGGACTACAGCTGGTCTTTTTTACAGCTTGATTATTAATTAGGTTAAAAGCATGGGGTTGATACCTAACAAAAATAATAATACTTGTATAACTCACCCAAAATTTGTACAAGGTATATGATGGTGTGGGGTGCCACGCACCCCAAACAAGCTCTCTAGGCATTACCACAGAATAAATAATAGTACTGCGGCATAGCCACACATAGCCGAGTATCGCTCGCAATGAAGGCAACGAAGCTAGCGGAAGAATCGGAGCGGAAAATTAATATATAGAATTGTTTAAACATGCACTGGCATTTAATAGCCCAAGCGATCAATAAAGGGTTTATTGATTGTTTTTTTTTTCTGGACTTAAGTAATGTACGCCTGAAATGCGCATGTTACTGATACCTACTACTATTGATATCGTCAATAACATATTAAGGGTACTTCATATTGTGATCTACGATAATTGTCATTTCGCAGTTACTAAATATGATAAATTGCCATTTCTTAGTTTATCGTATGAGGTAGTGCTGGCCTGTGGTGTCAGATTTTATCAAGCCGCTCGAGGGCCTATGGCATACATGGCTTAACGACTGCTAATAAAAGCCGGGACCGACAGGTTAACGTGCCCTCCAAAGCACGGAGCGATGGAAAACCGCACATAACTTAGACATGTCATTGGTGCGCGGAGCCAAGGACCGATGTATTGACATTACGATGCGTGTTCCTGCCCAGGCTTTCAGGGAGAGTAACCACATTACGACGTAATCAATACACAGATATTTATCATTTTTTAGTTAATGTCGCAAGAAAATGAAAAAGTTCTAACAGACAATACATTTTTCATGCTACATAAATTGTAAATAGACTCAGTATAGATATTATGACATACAAATGAGGAACTCCTCCCAGACGAACAACAAAGGCAGCACGAATTACCCCCCAGATAACAAACAACAAAGAGCGCCTTCTAAATTGGAAGTATATCCATTGTTGTAACGATATCGTTGTTTGAAGTAGGTACTAGATCTGAAATTCAGGTTTTGAAATGTTTGGACAACAAATGGCTTGAAAATATGAGAAGGGTTTGCTGTTTTTAGGTAATTGCTACGGGATGAAGTAATCATTTTAGAAAAGTTTTAGGCTCCCGTTGTCAGTGCCAGGACCGCGGCTATACCAACTACGAGGTATTCATAAATCTCTGGAATAAATTATCCAAATTGCTTAAAAAATACGCATTATTTTTAACGATAGTCATTTTAACTGTAGCCTTTTTTTACAGTACATCATCAGCTTATACTTGTCCAATGCTGGACGTAGGTCTCTCTTAGTGCACGCCACTGAGCTCTTCAGCTTTCTGAATCCATTTTCTACCATCCGCTTTTCGCAAGTTGTCACTTTGATGTCGTCGTCTTTGACATCAAATCCGATTTAAGACTGACGGACTTGGAACTGACTCCTCCATCTGGCCACAGGGCGTCCTATACATTGTATTATATCAGATCATTATTTAGGAATTGACTATCGATCGACATTTTAGCCATTTTGTTTTGACTCTGACCCCGTAAGGGCCCTGAGGCCCTCAAGTAGAAATCTTCCTTTTACGATATAATCTCTTTGTAGACATTTAACTATTTAGACAAAATTAACTAAATTCAACCTAAACTAAACCTAATCTAACAAGAAACTACATGTAAGTAAAGTTCCCAAAATGCTGGCAGCTTTGCCACGTTGTATGACAAAGCTTACTTGTTGCTCAAAATAAAGGCCAGCATTTATGTCACGTGTTGATTCGATCAGAAGCTCAGACAAGTCTTTAATTTTTTATTAGCTCCTAGCCCCCACGGTTCCAGCGTTTCAACCCCAAAAGGCTCAAATATCACCATTTATTAATAACCAGTATCAATAAATTTGCACCTTTTGAGGCTCTCAGTTGATTAAGCCGCCGTATTTTGAGTTCCTAGGAGAAGAGACAGTGCAAGGGTGTCTACGCAAGTAACGTCTCATACCACAGTCCGCCTTATCTTCCATGGAATAAGATCCATTCCGTCAAGTCTTTTACCAGCATCACGCATACGACTACTTGGTTCCAAAATGGCCACACAGTTGGCGGTGGTAAAAGCCCGACGGATGATATCATTAAGGCAGGAGTAGCGGAGAATTTTTCCTGCATTACAATTTATAAAATTACTAGCTGTGCCAGCGTGTTTATCTCTGGGTTAAAAGGAACATACGTTCTATTCCAGGACCAAACCATTTTGTAGCCATTTTGTACAAATCTAGCTGCGCCCCGCGATTTTACCCGCGTGTGTGATGATGAGGATGATAAAGAGTATCCTTTGTATTTGGGTATAAGCTCTCTTCATTCCAAATTTCATCAAGATCCATTCAGCCGTTTGAGGTGTTACGCGTGAAGGTGAAATAAACATACACATACATACATACAAACTTTCACCGTCTAAATATTAGTGTGATATTATATCATTTAACTCTCTGCTTATCCATCTACACCAATATATAAAAGTGAAACGTCTGTTTGTTTGTTTGTTTGGAGAGCGTTCACTCCAAAATGGCTGATCCGATTTTGATGAAACTTTGTAAATAGGTACTGTACAATATAGAGACCAACATATAATAATTTTATCATGGAAAATGGTACGTTGCCACGGGAAAACGTGAAAATGACGATTACTGGCTGTAAGGAACGGACTTTGCCTGGAAACGAAATAATAACAGCTCCGTCAAAAAGCATCAAGAATGTTGGTGCTATACTTTTGCATGATTTTTTAATATCCTAGATGAACAAAGGATGTTTTTTTGCGATAAACTGTAGTCCGTGTGGACGAAGTCGCGGGTGAAAGCTAGTAAAAAATAAATTGGCTAGACCTCTATTTGACCTAGACTTAAATTTAAATGTCAGTGCTACTAGATCGACTTTAGCCTGTAAATTTTCTATCGTACTAAGTTGCGCATAAATAGGTACGAGTATAACTTTTTAAGTGCTTCTGAGCTCGCATTAGCACAGTACCTATTTTATCAAGTTATCAAAAGCTAAACTTAGATAAATGACAAGTCAAAATTCGCACAAAAGTAACTTGGCGTGATAGCTGAAATTTGCTCAAAGCCATATTACTGCACGCTTTAATGTTACGTTAACAAGACATACGCTCATAAACTAAAACTCGACTACGGTCAGGTAAAAACAGCCCATGACACTCTTGTGATGAAGACGAAACGATTGATACATTGCTAGTCAGAATCAGACCATAGTTTATAAATTGAACACATAACCCTTCCTTTGCATCACCGTAGTCGAGTTACAAAAATAGCCTATGACGCTCTATAAATGAATCGAAAAACACCTCGCTTTTCAAAATTGGGTTTTAAAAAAGTTTTTATTGTTGAATACATAACCCATTCTTTGCTTCGACATAGTTGGGTAGAAAAATATCCTGATACGTTGCTAACCATTTGCTTGCTTGTTCATTTCTGAGCCATGTCTATAAATTGTTCTCGAGGGTCAAACCGTCTCGCGCAAAGACTTGACGAATTTCAGCCTCCCGAGCAGGCTGGGTTTTGAGGAAGATATGGCACCGTAGATCACCTCCACACAGTGCGCCAGATTATACACAAGACCGAAGAGTATAATCAGCCACTGTGCTTGGCGTTTGTGGACTACGAAAAGGCAAATCGAGACTCAATCGAGACCTGGTCTGCTCTGGACTCCTAGCTGTGATGCCAAGTGGATTGGCGATATATCGAAATACTGAGATGTCTGTATGACGCTGCTACGATGACAGTCCAAGTACAGGACCGGAGTACTTAGCTTATCCCATTGCCTAGAGGTGTAAAACAGAGGGATGTTACGAGTATATCCCCGGAACTGTTTACGACTGCAATGGAGGATATGTTTAGGACGCTGGACTGGAAAGGGGCCGGCATCAACATTAATGGCGAGTACATCTCACACTTGCGATTTGCAGATGATATCGTACTTATGGCGAAGTCGCTGCAAGAGCTGCGACAGATGCTGACTAGGCTAACTGACGCCTTACGAAAAATTTATCTCCGCATGAAGATAGACAAAACAAAAATCATGGACAATGACAATATCATTCCGGAACCAATAGTAGTCAGTGGCATGCCTCTCGAAATTGTACAGGAGTATATTTACCTGGGACTAATTGTTAAACTGGGTAGGAACAATTTTGAGAAGGATTCAGCTGGGCTGGGCAGCTTTTGGAAAGTTTCGTCAAGTCTTCTCGTCGACCATTCCAGAATCAAGCATTCTTCAGACAAAATTCTTCAACCAGTGCGTCCTACCCGTAATTACATATGGAGCAGAAACGTGGACACTGACTGTGAAACTGGTCCATAAGTTTAAGGTCGCTTACCGAGCAATGGAACGAGCTATGCTCGGAGTTTCTCTGAAAGATCGAATCGAAACGAAGTGATTCGCCGACATAGCTCAAAGAATTAGCAAGCTGAAATGGTAATGGGCTTGTCACATTTGTCGTAGAACTGATAACTGTTGGGGTAGACGAGTTCTAGAGTGGAAAACACGAATCGGCAGACATAGTATAGGACGCCCTCCGGCTAGATGGAGCGACGATCAGCGCGATGTAGTTGACAGTCACTGGAAGAGAAGATCCGAAGATCGGGCTCAGCGGCGCGCCTTGGGAGAGGCCTATGCAATGGACTAATTTATAGTTTGTTGATGATAATGATGGTACATAGCCTGTTAAACTTATTACCCTTCTCTTGCTTCGCCGTAGTCGGACACAACTACAGATAGATATCGTAAATACAACTACCGGCAAACACACTCACATAGATACATTTACACCGTCGTGCTTCATGTGTTTTAACAATAGAGATAGAAAAGAAAACGCACTGAAGCGCGAATTAAAATCGTGCTACGCAAACGACACTCCTATTGTGACTCAGGTCAAAGAAGGCCAACTATGTGCTTTGCATATAATTTATGCGGTCCACGTCCGAGGGGCTGGTGCCTTATCTTCCCACTTTCAATAAGATTTATGCTCAAAGCAATTAAATTTTAAAGATTGGCAAATCTAAGTAAACATTATAATTTCGAAGTGAATAAAATTATAATTAAGTTTAAGAAATTGGGTTCTCTAAGAATAAGGTTCTTTATTATTTTTTAATTTTCTCTGAACCATCGCTTAAAATAGTTTGGGCGCATTTACATTACAAAATTAAACATTGTAAAGACCGGGGCACACTTATTGCGTGCGCGTGACGTGAGTTCGTTCGTGTCAGCGTGCACGCAGCGTAATATATGAAATTCTAAGGAAAATTTCGGACCGCCTGAAGCACACGCGCACATCACTAGGCTGTCTGACATCTTCCTTATGGTGGCCATACACGCAACGGTATATCTGACAGATTTACCTCAACATATTACCTGTACAGGTAAACCGTAACGTGTATATGAAAAAACTGTACAGTTATCCCTTCGAAGACGCTTTGATATATCTGTAAAGTAAACCTGCTCAGGTAAACCTGTCACGTGTATGCATGCACGCTGACGTCACACGCACGCATTCGGTTTGCACCAGCCTTAAACCAAGTATTTAACAACTGTTGTACTAAATACCATGGTAAAAAAAGAAAAAAAAGTTAATATGGGACTACACTGAAAGTCTACCCTTTTGAATAAAACAACAACCAGCCAAATCTGTTTAAAAATCTTAGAGATTGACATAATATAAACACAAATTTAAATGGATTTACAAAAAGAAAACTCGACAAACTATTGAACCAATTCTGATACAATTTACATGGGACTACTTGTAGAGTACTTGTAGACCCGTTCAAACAAAAATTAATTTTCAAAATTAGTCCGCAATTTTCGGAGAAGTCGGTGAACAGACATAAAAAAAACATACAGTCGAACGTATAACCGGCTCCTTTTGTGAAGTTGATAAAACATCCTTCAGAAGTACTAGCTTAGCTAAGTAAACTAGGTCTTTAATTGGCATTGCCGAGTGCATCAAGGTCATTATAGTGTTAAACATTGCATAGTCATCGGATGTTTATTGTCTCGACACACTCACATAATACGAGTACCTAACACATAGAATAAGAATAACTTACTAACTAACTTACATAAAACTTTTAAAGTGTGTAATGAGAATCATAGGAGAGAATTTAAAACTACTATCTCTACATCAAACAAATCATGCTGCAATCATGAAGATCCATTACAAGCCACAATACAAACCCTTGAGCCTTGAAGCCTTTGGTTCCCAAACTTTTTGAAACCTTATCAAAACTTGCTAAGACATCGGATGTCTATTGTCTCGAAATACCTAACACTTATAATATATAAAAGTTTGTAATAGAAAACATGAACCAGAATTTAAAACTTCTATCTCTATATCGAACAACTCACGCTGCGATCATGAAAGTCCATTACAAACCATAATACAAACCCTTGAGCCTTGAAAACTTTGGTTTCCAAACATTTTAAAATCATATCAAAACTTGCTTAGACATTGGATGATTGGACATTGGTCTATTGTCTCGACATACTAACAATAGTACCTAGTACTTATATTTTAAAGTTTGTAATAGGAATCATAACAGAAAATTTAAAACTACTATATCTACATCGAACAACTCACGCTGCGATCATGAATGTCCATTAGAAACCACAATACAAACCCTTGACATTTCAAGCCTTTGCTCTCCAAACATTTTAAAACCTAGATTTTAGACTGTAGCGCCACGAACAAAGGCTACATCGTTAGATATGGAACAATAGATACTTTGTGGCAAGTCACCTTTTGTGTAAGAAGACAGGTATTGTAGCTAAGTCTTAGATGGAACATCGTGGATCCTTGGGACTTCAAGTTATTGTTTAGTCAGACGAGATATACTAAGTATCAAGTTACAGAAGTTTTTAAATGGTATGGTAAACGAAAACTGGTTTTGCCGAGTGGTTAGTGACTAGTCGGACAACGGTTGCGGGTTCAAATACCGCGAGGTACATTAAATTTGTGTAATTATTAGAAATGTTGCTATTCACGCAAACCACATCGAACCTAAATTTTGAATCCTACATTAAATCCAAAGCCAAAGTAGCTGCAAATAAACTTGGTATTTTATAGGAGGTACTTCACACCGGGACAGCTTTTGATTCATTATCAAGCACAGGTCCGATCTTGTATGGAGTACTGCTGCCACCTCTGGGATGGTTCAGCCAAGTATCAGCTCAAGGCTTTGGATTCAACTGAGAGACGTGCTATGAGGCTTATTGGGGATGACATTCTGGTAAAGCTTCAAAGTCTAGCGCGTCGACGTGAGGTCGCAAGCTTGTCGGTATTCTACAAATTGCAATATGAAGAGTGTGCACAAGAAATACACAATCTGATTCACCAGTCACCTTTCCATCACCGGACAACTAGACGTTCGGCAAAGCGCAACCCTTTTATGGTTGAAATACCTCGCACAAGAAAGAAGCGGCACGCTTCTTCATTGATTATAATAACTGCAAAGGAGTGGAATGCCCTGCCCTCGTCAGTGTTTCCAGTAAATTATAACCCCGGTGTGTTCAAGTCAAGAATGAATAGGTAGGCAAGAGTGCTAAACCTTCAAACACATCATCACTTTCCATCAGGTGAGATCGTTTTCAAACGACGCTTGTACGTAATACAAAAATATTTAAAAAGTAATAAATTGTGAGTTTTATAAAAAAAAATACATTCTTAATCAATTTATGGGGGATCCAGACTATCATGCTATCGTCCAACTCCAAATGTTCGGACAAATATCGAGTCGATAGGTGTGGACGTATTGTATCAGTCTGATCGATAAAAAAAAACATTAGTAAACGAAGACCCACTGTCTTCGTTTACATACATGCTAACAATACATCGTAAATGTGGTATATATTTTGAAAGAGATGTTAAAAGAAATTGCAAGTTGAAACTGATCGTCCAACCTTCGATGTGTAGAATGCCAGTTCGAGTGACTTCAAAAACCATTTTCAAACTCCTTTGATTTGTTCTTGATTAACCGGGCTCCTCTCCAATCTCAGGCCATCTCAACTGTCAAACGTGTACGGACAACCCTTCCACATATCGATGATTTGAATATTAGATAAATGGTTGGAAAATCAGTTGGATGGTTGGAAGATAGCCTGGAAATACCATAAGCTCAATTCTTGGTGACATTACAATAACATTCGCATTTCAAGCAACGTCTGACGTTGTTTTTTTTTCATGAGTAGATCGGAACTGAAAATACATTTTATAATCAGAATTTAGGCTTCTGATCTCTTCACGTCTACCTACCGTAATTTCGTCTTTTAAACCATACTTTTCTTTTGCCTAGCTATTTTATCCAACTTGCTTGCTTGCTTATTGCATAAGGTCTTGTGTCAAAGTATATCAGACCACCGGAAGGCCTCTGACATGGCTTAATGACTGCTTTTAATCAATAACAGCTAGTACCAACAGCTCTTCGTGCCCTCCAAAGCACGGTGTGATAGAAACCCTCACATTGCTCAGAAAAGTAATTGTTGCGGAGCCTAGGACTGAATCCGGACACTACACTCCGTGGGGTGTGCTCACATAAGGACGAGTTAGCTAGCTTAACTGAAGTGCTTGAGCTAATTTCCTTTAGTTTTTTGTGAACACGGTGTTCTACTCGCTCTTTCCCTTCGCTTGACTATCGGTATCCACTATAATGCTATTATTATAGCAAAAACAGCAAAAAATTAAAAAAAATGTTTCATTGACTTGACTCATTAGCATCAAACCTATATAATATATATATATATAAAAAATGACCCAAAAACTCCAAAAACGCATTCGTCCATAGGTTGATCTCTTTTTCGCCCACGTATCCGCATTTTTCTACAACCGCATCATTACTTCCATGGCTCCTAAATGCTAACTGAATTATTTAAATTCCAGATTCAAAAAACACAAAGCTCTAAAAACTATCTACACTGGGAACAGGGAAGTAATTATAACTTCCATGGATTGCACCTGTTACGCCGAGTTCTGATTGTTGAGATCCGGCCACACTGAGCGCAGAACACCAAAACTACGGGCCTTGTTTGCATGTATGCAGAGTTAAAAGTTGTTGTAGTCAAAAATAAGTTTTATTAAAGATAAATGTATGTAGTTTTGCTATTTGAGAACAATTTAACATATATAACAAGTAAAATTATAATAATAATAAAAAAAAACCGACTGCGAACAATAATATTGAACACGAGCTGACCGCAAAAATAATCACACTAATATTATAAAAGCAAAAGTTTGTATGTATGTAAGGGTGAGTGTGTGTGGGTTTGTATGTTTGTAACTTCACGCTTAAATAGCTGAACTAATTTGGATAAAATTTGGTACGGGGGTAACTGATACCCTAGATTAAAACATAGGCTACTTTTAATACCGGACAAATGTATGGTTCCTGAGGGACGCGGGTGAAACCACGGAGCGCAGCTAGTATTTATATCAATTTAATGTTTCTGTTTTACTTACATATTTTACTTTACTTTAATAGTTGCAATTGCAACATTACATTACAGTATTTACCTTAACATGAATAATCTAAAATTGAAAATGTTGTATTGCTACTGTTTACTTATAAGATGTATATATTTTTGAAATGGTCTTGTAAAGACCTGTATTTTCATACCTCAATCGATAGGTAATGGTCATTTTTTATTCCGTCGGAAATACAATATGGCAGCACTTAGCCGCCATATTAGTTTTCTCGACACTTCATATATCCTATAGCACTCTCGTGATCAAGAAGAATCCAAAGTCCATAACTTTCCTCTGTCGTGTAAAAACAAGCGAGCCTTACAGTATTAATGTATTCGCATATGAAGACTAAGGCTGTATTCGGCCAAACACGAAAATACACGAGTGTAGCTAACCTTAGCATAATTTTACTCTTTGGACTTACTCTCAGATAAAATCATTAGCGTTTTTCCACCGCAAACGTAGAGTTGCCAATAATGGGTATTGTAACTCTAAGAATAATGAATGAATAGGGAAATACCATGCTAGCCAAATAAAATCGAAAGACAATTATTGTTTCTCAAGCGGAAACTAAGATTTTATGTCAACTTAATTTTGCAGGATTATAATAATTCGTACGTAGTTTGTTTCACTATTACCTACCTAAAGAATTAAAACTTTGATTGATGGGAGAGGAGACAGACATAGGCTCTGCCGTACTTTTGTTTGTGCCGATTCAAAGCGCCCCTACGAACGTCCAATAGTACAGATACGTTAGTTCCGAATACGCTCACTACTGCCAAAGTGCTAGTAAAAAAGTAAGCTAGTAAGTGCTGCCAAAGTACTGCTATCAGCGCCAACAGCACCAAAATAGCGATAATCAAATGCGCTAATTGCGACGTTCGTCAACAACCTGTCTAGAGTACTAGTAATGTGTGTCTGTGTGCATAAGGCAGTTTTTTGATACACCTATAATATGGGTAGGTATGTATTACTTTAGGCACTTTGTGTTTGAATAAAGCAGGTACAAATCACATACCAGTTTTATGTATTTTTCAGACGATGCTCGATTTTGGACACAAAACATGAGTCGCTTTTTTGGACAATCGAAACCTTATGGCAAAAAAATGGTCATCGTAGTTATCAAAGTAATTCTTCCTTTCTCTTATCGATTGTGGACGCCTTGGAATGTATTCTTCGTCACTGTTATCAGATTCTTCAATCATATTTCGTAAATGTTGCATTGTTTTAAAAATAAGTCCATATCACAACAAACATAAAATTAGAAAGCCACTAAGTACTTTCAGTTCAGCACAAAATGACACGGGAACAGCTGTTCATTCTAGCGGCCGCCATTAAAATACTCTCAGTTTAACCTGTTACTCCGTCAAAAACGGCCGTGTAAATATTTACATCTTATTCTTATGTTAGTAGTTCAAAACCAGCTTACTCTTAGTATAAGCAGTAGTTGCTCTCGAGTAAAAACTTAATCCAGTTTGGTCGAATCCACCCTTAGTATAACATCTGATTAATGCTCTGTTTTATCATATACTAGCTGTGCCCGCGGCAATGCCCACGTGTTCATTTCATTTAAAATTAGCCCATACGTGTTAGTCCAGGACTAAAAGTACCTGTAAAGTACAATATACTACATTTCATCAAAATTCGTTCAGCCGTCAAATAGTTTTATATATCGATTGCCCGGCATCTAATCATAGGATTAAGGTACCCCAGTTTTGAGGTCAAACCCTAGGCTATCCAACAACGAAATCGCAATCGGTCTAGTAATTTTTAAGTGATATGCGAACAAACATACAGACAAAAAGGCAGACACGATTAAAAAAAAAATATCTTTATATGTTCAGTAGCCTATTTTAAGTACACACGGACATTTTTTTTAAATTTATCTTCATTTTACAGTTGTTTTGGTACCTACTTACTGCTTTATTATAAGTACTAGTTTTCCGCCCGCGACTTCGTCCGCACGGGCTACTGTTTAACGCGAAAAAAAGCATCCTATTTTCTTCTAGGATATTAAAAACCAATACAAAAGTTGGTACAGCACCACTTTTGATGTTTTTTGACAGACTCGTTATTTCGTTTCCATGGCAACCACAGACCAATCTGTGATGGCAACCGTTCCTTACAGTGAGTAATCAACATTTTCCTGTTTTCCCATGGAAACTTACAATGTTACGGGATAAAAAGATCCTATGTTTTATTCAAGGGTCCATCTCCATTCTAAATTTCATCAGAATTCGTCCAGCCGTTATCGCATGAAAGCTCCCCAAGCAAACAAACAAACAGACAACGTTTTACTTTTATATATTGGTATGGTCGTAGATGCTAGCATCATGCGCGCTCATTGTTTCACTCTTCACGAAATTACTCCCATAGATTTCAGGAAATCGAGAGGAAAGATGTTACACTAAAAAACTTTGAAAATGTCTACTGCACTTTTCTCTAATGATTAAACAAGGAGTACGTGTATTAATATCATTTCTTAGATTATTTAAATCGATATGAAAATTTAAATACACGTGGTATTAATATCAGAAAAAGTTTTTCTATTCTGTATGCCAGACCAATGAAATCGGAAACTCTTTATTGACATCAAGAAGAGAACCAGACATAAGAAAACATTAAAAAGAACATATATATACAATGGGAGCACAAACAATAAGTGAAAAAAAAACAAATTTCATGTCGGAGGCCCTCGGGTGGCCTAACAAACTCTGACACCAGAGGCCAACACGACCTTATACGACCAGCGAGCAGTTCACAGCAACAAAGTCACTAAACGAGCTATGCTTGGGATCTGCTTGCGAGATAAAATCCGCAACATGGAAAGTACCGACATAGTTCGCGGTGAGATTCTCAGAATTAGCAAATTTTTTGAAAATAAATATCTTATCTATCTTATCTAAAGTGAAGTGGCAATTTAGCAGGGCCACTTTGTTCGTTGAATCAATAAGCATTGGGAATGAAAGGTTCTCAAGTGGTGACCAAAGGACGTAGAGCAACTCACCAGGAATGGACTGACGACCTGGGCCCTATTTCATAAAACTATAGTAGACTGTCAAAATTTCAATCGACAAATCTCAATCAAACTACTGAAATGCGTTTCATAAAAACCCGACAATTCATTCAATGAATTGTCAAAATATCACTTAATGTTTTTCATAAAACAATAGTAGTAACCAGCAGTCTACTGATAATTGTCATTTTTTTTTTATGAAAAGGCGGTTGCTTACAAATTACCACGATTTGTAGAATTGTCGTGACAAATGTGACAGCCGAAGCTCTACCCATCACTGGCCGGTTAACTAAAATAGTGAAAGTTTTTTTTTTACTATGACTGTGTCATGACTGGCATTGTGAAATGCAATATGACTGACAATAATCAGTCACGTCGTGTTTTTGTATAAAGCCAAAAACAGCCTCCACAAATAGACCGACTGGCCTAGTGCATCAACATTCAGTCAGGGGCTGAATACAGCAACGGCTACCACAAAGCAACATATCCGATCGGAAACAGCCGTTGGTTACCAGCTGACTAAATGTTCCGCACACACGCCTAAATCAATTAAGTACAACAACATCTAATTAAATATATCTTACTAATTAACTTAACATCTCTCTCTATGTTCTTTCTTCATGACTGAAGATCGTGATCACTAGGACGTCTTTGCTGTACTGGAGTGGACGGCTTATCTCCAGCGGTTCCTGTTTGCACCACATCATAAAACGACATTTTCCCCTCTCGGAGCTGGTCAGTCCATCTAGTTGGAGGTCTACCGCGTGTTCTCTTCCCCTCCACATTTCCCACGATGATCAGCTTTTCAAGGCTTTCGTCGCTGCGCCTCGTTATATGGCCGAAGTAGGAATACGGCGGTGACAAATCGTGGAAAGCCGTCTTTCACGTTTAGCTGCGTAAGAATTGACACATTGGTGCGTTTCACTGTCCAAGGTATCAGTAGCATTTGCCTCCAGCAGCACATCTCAAATGCAACCTTTTCCTCTCTCTTGCTAAGATGGTCCATGTCTCCAAACTATAAGGATATAGGGAAATCCAAAGCGCAAACTAAGCGCAACTTCATCTTCCATGATATGCCTCGGTTCTTAACATACTTGCGTACCTAAGAAGTTGAAAATAGACTTGCTTAGAGACACCAATGTACTCGCAAATAAGTCGACGTCGGAATGCTTGGAATTCAACAGATCATTAAATATTACAGAAGAGCTTATAATAAAGGTTTTTTTACGATAAACGGTGCGTACGTGTGGAACATGGGGCACTTTTTTTATCTGTTAGCAATTGAATCGCGATAACGCAAGTCAATCGCATGAAAATAGCCAATTTTCACAGTTTTCGTAGTCTGCTCGCTATTGGCTCGATCGCAAGCCGATAGCTGCTATGAATAGATTTTGACTAGAAAATCACAATATTGATGTTTTGACGCTGACGCTTGATTGATAGCTATTGTCAAATTTATTTCAGATATATATAAATATATATTTATATCTTATTGTGAGGTTGTAGGGGGTAATCTCTGGAACTACTGAACCGATTTTGAAAATGCTTTTACCATTAGAAAGCCAAGTTATTTGTGAGTGTCATAGGCTACATATTAAAATGACCAGGCGTGCGAAGCCGCGGGCATCAGCTAGTATATTTCTATATTTATTTATTGATATTAGTATGTATGTTTATTATTTTTTGTATATTGCATTACATTTATTTATTTTATGGTGTAGGTAAGTGTAAACCACCGTCCCTTACTGACTCGTTATTCCTCTCCGAGCATGGTTGTATGAAAGAGATCACTCTGGGAGATAAGACCGCCCCTTGAGACTCTCATTGTTAAACTATATTTTTAGATATAATTTCTCGTTGTACTTGTGGTGTTCAATAAAGAGTTTATCTATCTATGTATCTAACACGCAATAGATTTTCAGAAGTCAAAGTACATGTGTGCTACTGCGTCGCTTTTGCTATAAATCTGCGAAAGTATACTTGCAGACTACCAAATTTGAAACTATAGACTTTGGAGAACTGAAAAGTTGAGAGGAGCCATTGGATGCAAACAGCTAGCAAGCGCTCGCTGTGGCGTTCTGTATGAGAGGCTCATGTTCAACAGTGGACGTCTTCTGGCTCATGATAATGATGATGTTCCAATGTGGATTGGTGTATGTCACATAACATGTCCTTAAACATAGACATCCCGGTAGACATCTCCACGATGTTTTTGGAGAGCCACCTTTTATAGAGAGCTATTATTATGTCAATAAACTATTATTACTATTATTAAAGTGGAACTATTAGTTACTATGTGGTCATACTAGCTTGATTGTCGTATGAGGTAGTGCTGCCCTCTGGTGTCAGAGTTTGAGTTCTTGTGTCTGACATGGCTTAACGACTGCTATTAGTCAATGACAGCCGGGACTGACAACTTAACGTGCCTTCCGAAGCGCGAAGGAAACCCGCACATGACTTTGAAATGTCATTGGTGCGGAGTCTAGAATCGAACCCGGTATCGTTAGATTGTAAGTCGCACTAGTAAACCGCTAGACTGCCATCGCTCTTGTGTGGTAATACTGCAATCTGCTTCTTGTTGTTTTTCGACAAAAAAACTATACAATACAATAACTCTTTATTGAACACATCACAATAAAAAACAAAATAACAGTAATTATACATAAAATACAATACTGACAGATAGATGGCCTTATCGTTATTAGCAATTTCTTACAGGCAACCTTTGGATAGACAGAAATCGAATGTATGTAATAGAATGAGCGCTTCTTAGAAATAAGACGAACTATGAAAGTTGCTTGGTTGCTTGTCGTATGATTTAAATCATCCTATTCCATTAAGGAGTGTCCAACCTTTTTTGTATGACTGGATAATATTTAATATCTATCTTCTATTTTCTACCTATACTTATAATAAAGCAATAAGTGCGAAAAAGTCTGTACAAAATAGATAATAAAAAATATTCATATTCATATATTTATTCATAATATTAATTACATGTCAAGCAAAAATAGTAATAATTGATTTATTAATCTGTGTAACAACAAAGAAGAAAATATACAACTACTCATGTGTGAGTACATTATCTTACATTAAATTAAATGTTATACTTTAATCATTTAAATGTTAGACGTGGAACAATGCTGTTACTGTCTACATTATTAAATTCATTAAATTATTTGTAGGAGTAAAAAGCTTGCCATATAAGCCAAGTCTTTTTTTGAAAGACTAGAAGGCTTTTAGGTTTGAAGCTTGTGTGATATTGTACTGCAACTTTTTGGACCCATCACTCGAAACGTTTTTGCTGTTTTTCTCAGTGTTCGAAGTATGCCAGCGACCTTTTGGGCATTTCGCGTATTATATTTATGGTTTAGCCCAAGTTTTGTATTTGAGTAAATATTTTCACGCGTATATACAGAAACTTGATATATTAAAAGGCAGGGCAAAGTTAAAATACCTAACTCGGAGAAGTGAGGCCTTGCCGACTCGTCATGTTTTATGCGAGCTATCACTCTCACAGCACGTTTTTGCAACCGCTCTGGGCCCCAATTCGACTAAAAAAATTGTAATGACAATTATCAACAATTTTCGCAAAATTTTCGCTTTTACCTCTTAAAAGTAGTAGCAGCGAAATATTTGTGAAAATTTTGAGTTTTTCTTTTTTTGGAAATATTTAATTTTGAAAATTTTCCAAAAAAAAAACTCTTTTACCACTTTTAAGAGGTAAAAGTGAAAATTTTGCGAAAATTGTCGACAATTGTCATTACAATTGTTTTAGTAGAATTGGGGCCCTGAATCAGAAGCGCGCCCCATAGCTCGATGCCATACTGAAGGACTGACTGCACGGTGGCATGTCCGAGCCGCTTTTACTGGAAGGGTCGAAGCTACTCTACTTAGTGCGAATCAAGCTTGGCCAAGGTTTAAGCACAACTGGTCGATATGGGATTCCCATGTCAACGCGAGGTCCACTTGGTATCCAAGAAATGAAGCAGTATTTACTGGTTCTACTTTTAGGTTCTGGAATATCACATAATATATAATTATATATTATGTGATATTGTACTATTATCGTAGACAAATGACAAAGCGTGCTTTCTAATCTAAGGTTGTCTGGAAGAGATCGCTGCTTAGTGATAAGGCCGCCGATTGTACTATTTTAAGGTCATTGTTGATGTGCCATAATTTAAGTTTCTTTAGTGCAATAAAGAGTTATCTATCTATCTATCTAAAGCGTGCGAATTCGCCGGTAAACTACTTAGTACTTATGGTAAAGCAGTTAGTAAAAAAGTCTGTAAAATAAAGATAATTAAAATAAATATAGTCTAGGGGACTTAATAAGCTACAGAACAAGTTTTTTTAAATGATGTCTGTCTATCTGTTTATATGTCTGCTTGTTTGTTTGTTCGCGCATCACCTAAAAACTGCTTAACTGACTGCAATGCGGTTTTCACAGATGGACAGCTTAAGATTTAACATAAAAAACTGGTTTACTTGGTATCTGCATTTCTTGAGTAGAAACCGAGCAATCGATAAAAACTCTTTGATGGCTGAACGAAATTTGGTATATCCAAACCAATATACAAAAGTGAAACGTTGTCTGTTTGGTTATTTGTTTGTTTGGGGAGCTTTCACGCGATAACGGCTGGACGGATTTTTATGAAACTTGGAATGGGAATAGCATATACCCTTGAAAATACATGGGATACCTTTCATCTCAGAAAATTGAAAAGTTTCTACGGGAAAAAAGGAAAAACTGGAAAAATGTTGATTACTCGCTGTAAGAAATGGTTGCCATGGAAACGAAATAACAATTATGTCAAAAAACATCAAGAGTGGTGCTATACCTACTTTTGCATTGCTTCTTAATGTCTTAGAAGAACATAGGACTTTTTTTTCGTGATAAACAGTAGTGCGCGCGGATAAAGCCGCGGGCGGGAAAGCTAGTACCCTAAATATCTAACTTTTAATTCTGGAATAACATATAGAACACTTTTATTCCAGAAAATGACCACGCGGGCAAAGCTGCGGGCACAGGTAGCGTGTAATTTACATTTATCATTTTATTTTTATAATTACATGTTTATTTATTTTATATTTGTTCTAAATCTATATATCATTTATTAATTGGTTAGAAAATGTATATTGTCTTATTGGAAGTGAAGTAATAAAACGATAGATCACAGAGTACGCTTGCCTAAAATATACCTATTCACTCGCAACTTGAAGTCTCCCAGGTTATAATAACTATTGGAAAAGACAAACTCCGGCCACAAGTTCTATTTCTTTGTTCAGAATCACAAAAGTTGAGTTTCAAGGTTTTTCAGAGAGCTATTCCTCTATTGAGATAATATTCAAATCAGCATGATGAATATTTACGTGAATAAAGGTCAGGCAATTTACTTAATTTATCTTGCAAAAGCGTAATCTATCTATCTATCTTCTATCTATCTTCTATCTATCTATCTATTTCTATACTTATAACAAAGCAGTAATCCGTTTGTCTGGATGTTTGTTCGCGCAGCACGTAAAAAAAACTGAAACGATAGAAATGTTGTTTTCAGTTTTGAATGATGTTTCCGTACTTTGGAGGACACGTTAAAGTGTCGGTCTCGGCTGTAATTTATTAATAGCAATCGCTAGGCCATGCCAGAGGCTTTCGGGCAACCGATAAGCTCTGTCTGACACCAGACGCCAGCACTACTTCACATGACAAACAACATCAAAACTGTTGGTTATCTGTTGGGTTTGAATTAAAATCTGGTGTACTTTGTATCTCAATTCGACGAGAAGAACCCGAGCAATCAATGAAAAACTATTTGATGGCGGAATATATTTGAAGCTAATTTGGTATATTTGTATTTTTGGTCCTGGAATAACACATGGGATACTTTTAACCCAGAGAAATGACCACGCGGGCAAAGCCGCGGGCACAGCTAGTACATAATGATGTTACTTACGTGTGTGTTTGTTTTGTTTTAAGGGCATCCATTTTACGAGCGGTGTTTTTGTCAAACTACGTAAAAATAATCAAACTAGTGATGTTTCAGTCTATATCATTCCAATCTTACCACGATAGCAACTATTCCCGCAGGTGTTTGAAAACCCATGTAAGACTATGAATGTCGACGCATGTTGGCCCAACCCGAATCACGAAAGCGTCCGAAAGAAATAATAGACTCAGTCCAACTTCGTTCACGAAATTGCTTATCTCATAAATATAAAATTCCCCTTTCCAATCCAGTCAAGTCACATTTAATATAACCGAAACGAGGACAGTAAATATCCTGTGTTGTATACGAAATGAGTTTGTAATCTTGTTTCTGTACTGAAGGCGTATACAGGAAGTGACGTAATCACTTGGTAGCTAAGGCGTCATTTGCTTGAGTATTTCCTTGGAACGAACGGGTAGGGTGCTAAGATTAATAAGGGACCTACTCGTACAGAATTTAATACCTATTCCCAGGGTATTAAATTCTGTCCATAAATTTTCAATTTTTTTTCGAATTGAATGAATGGATAAATTATTGGTAAGTCAAAAAAAAAATACGTTAACGTCATGGAACAGAAGAAGCACTTGGAAGTGGTAAACTACACCACGTACATTGGACCCGCTGTTGCCAAACTAAAAAAATATAAACTAAAACTCCTATTGTGCAGTACTAACAAACACTACACGGCTAACTTCATTAACATGTGATAAAAAAGAAAATTTAATAAATATCGTATGTTAAATCGAAAATACACATTAAAAATAAAGCATTAAAATTTAAACTACCTATTTGAATTTACGTTTTATTAATTATATTATTATTATAAATATATATATACCTGTACATACTCATATATCATTATTATTCATCTATACTTTTTTCAAAATTAATTGTTCATACATAAATCATTGTTATAATTATTATGTTGGTAGGTAAATTTTGTCTATCCGCTGAGTTTCTAGATGTTAAACATTATCCGATGTCTGCAAAATATGTACACCGATGTATGTTTCTAAACTGTGATTGTATCTATTGTATGGTGTGCAATGCTAAGTGTCTCTTTTTTGCAGTAATAAATAAATTTTCATTTTCATATTTATTTCATTTTTTTCAGTTCTTGTTCGTGAAGTTAGACTGTAAACGATTGCGCGGGTACTACTGTGGGGATAAAACAGCATAAAGTAAGAGCGAGATAGAATATGCGAAAAACGTAAGCGAATCACCGAGGCAGTTATTTAATGCTGTCTTCTCCTTCAACATTGGGATTGTGCCTGAAAAATAGCAGTTTGCGCAGCGACTAGCAGATAACTTAAAACTTAAAGGTGAGAAAAGGGGGGTGAAAATCATAGCTTTCGAACAAATGGACCGATTTAACTGTGGTTTTGGACTTTACCTGAATGAAGAGAGAGGCGGTACAAACGCGTTTAGATGGAAGTTTTCAACACAATCGTTGGAATGCCATCAGCACCATTGTCCTTATTCACATCTAGGGCTCGAAGCGTTCTGAGAACCTCCTTCTGATGAATGCGTATATCGGGCATAAAAACCCCGCAGTGAGGAAGGCAGGAAGGTACGTTGCCGGTTGTGTCTAGATGCGAAGATTCTGCAAAAAGAGAAGCAAATAAATTCGCTTTCTCTCCAGGAGTGTGAGCCAGCGATCCATCTGGTTTCAGCAATGGTGGCAGTGAGGGGCAGCAGAAGTTCACTTCGATGGACTTGGCCAGGGACCAAAAAGCTTTGCTACCCGCGGGGTATGAAGCCAGTTTGGCCCCTATTCGACCTATGTGATCAAAATATGCCTTCCTAAGAGTCTTCTTGCAGGTTTTAACGGCAACTATGAATTTTTGTTTCTTAACCCGAATATCAGTGGATTTACGCTTTCGAACATTAGCCCAGTCCAGATATGCCACATGCTTTAGAGCCACAGCACGACCACAGTTGGATCCAAACCAAGGCTGAGCTTTGCTGAGAAGAGGCTTAATAATGACTGGAATATAATATTCCATTGCCTGACATATTACCTCTGTAACAGCAGATGCGCAAGTCGACGGGTCCTGGGAAGTGAAACATGTTTGCCGCCAAGGGTACGATGCAAGGAATTGTCACATCTCGTCACAATCTGCTGAGTTGTATATCCACACGCCTCTATTACCTTTACGGCTAGGATCAGGTGGGGAATACACAGAGACGGACTTAATCAGACAGTGATCAGAGCTACCAAGAGGTGGGGACACTGACACGGAGTATCGGTCTGGTTCAATCGACGTCAGCAGATCGAAGCAGTTGGCAGTGTCACCGTCATGGTCAGGTAACCGTGTCGGCTCATGCACCAGCTGAGCGAGATCTAACGCTAGAGCAAGTTTTTGCGTCTCTCTACCGGCATGGTCGGTTTTCTGGTATGGGAAATTCCACACTTTGTGGTGGGCATTTAAATCCCCCAAAAAACACCAATTGAGCAAATGGGTAACGCTGTTGGGCCACACCAGCCGCCTCACAGAGATAGTCCACCAATAAAGTCCTCCCCCGATCTCCGCTGTGAGAGCGGTACACACAGGCATAAATAATTTTCTCTATGCCCGTGTTCAACAGCAACCAAATCACCGAAAAGTTAGGGCGCTTAAGATTTCGGAGACGCAGGCAGCATATGTCATCACGGACATATACACAAACGCCGGCGTTTGGGATAAAAAGGTGCTCCAAGACATAGCCAGGGTAATCCAAGTATGCCGTATCAGCTGGACATTCTATCTGCGTCTCTGACAAGAAGAACAAGTGGAGCTTAGAGGTCTCCAGATGATAGTGGACCGGTTGGAGATTGGAGTGAATCTCACGAATATTCGCAAGATCCACTTTGAGCGTGAGGACGTGCATCTGCCGTTTAAACTTATTTCTTCTTTGGACTTTTTTCATGATGAGTGTGAATAGGTTGGACAAGTAATAGCATAGGAGATGTCGGATTGGCTAACCCGCGGAAGTCAAGGCATAACTATGACGTTGGAGAACTTGCGCGGAGACTGCGGGGACGTAGAATCATCAAAATCGGTCCACTTGTTTGGTCTATATGGTGCCATAAAGGAACAAACATACATACATACATACATACATGCATGCATGCATGCATGCATACATACATACATACATACATACATACATACATACATACATACATACATACATACATACATACATACATACATACATACATACATACATACATACATACATACACACACACACACATACATACATACATACATACATAGACTAATAAACACACTACAGGCCCCTTATTCGCTTTGACCATTCACACACGTAACGCATCGCGTTGTGCAATCGTGCTGCAAATTATTCACGAACATACACGAACAATTCCATACAGATATCTTAAAACGGTGCCTTAAGTTGCCGAATGGTCATAGCAAATGAGGGTCCAGCGCCTGCAGTCTCAACATGAGATTGCTTTACAAACGAAATTGGTCGCTAATTCTGATCATAAGATATTTGGTATTCTCTGCAAAATATCGATGTCAATCATGATCAATGTCAGTACAGATACCGATGATAGTCGATAGCTTTTGACAATTACTGTCAAAACTAACGATTGTCATCGGTATATGTACCGATTTCGGTTGTAAAGCAATCACTATCTGTGTCAAGATGGCAGGCTCAGGTCTTGGACAGAGCTTAGACCATTTCAATATTCCTAGCCAATAGCCAAGAACACAAGCGGCACGGCTCGTCAGTTGCGGAACTCGCTCGTGCGAATACCGCCTTATTACTCAGGGTCTCAAATTACTGTCTCGGAAGTTTTTTGGCAGCGTTTAATGAAAATGGCGATTGATTTATTCGGAAAGTTGTTTATTGGGTTGTATTTTTTACATGTTTAGTAGACAGAGATGAGACGTGAGCAATTGGAAAATGGTTATGTTTACTAAAAAAACAAGTTTGTAGGAAACAACTAAGTTTTTTTTTTTAATTACATTCTCCACACCGCAAAATCGAAAGTCATGTGTCCAATATATTCCGATCTGCCTATAAACACAAGCCTCACACACACACATCGAATCAAGATCTCGACCTTATTAGTAGTGTTAATTCTATCAAGTTATCCCGAAGAAACAAAAACAATGCAGTCTTTTGTGAAGAAATTGTGTCATTTGTTTGTTTGGCGGTATGGACTTCCATGCTTTTTAGGGTTTTGTAGTCAAAAAAAAGGAACACTTATAGTTTCGTCATGTCTGTTGTTTACTTTTTATTTGTTTGTTTGTTTTTTTTTTTTTTTTTTAAATAATAAAGAAAACAACGTTTTTGGAGCGGTTCCCATATAAAAGTTAAGAAAAAATATAGTTTTTGTACCTCTTCGAGTGTAATCTCATTGAATACTTGGTTTTCATAGTTGTTAATACGCACTTGTCCGGTTTTATTTTACTTTATTACGTGACGTGCCAATTAAATGCTTAGGAAATTACAGAGCCAAGTAGACCTATAGGTTGCATCATTATGAACACATCTCATCAATGTCCCTACAGGTAAGAAGGTACAATTATCTTAAAGTCATATTTTTACCTGACTACGGTGAAGGAAGGGAAGTTTAATGAATTTAACAGTCTATGTATATGGATGCTCTACCATAAAGTTGCCCCTATTGGTTCGATTTTGACGAGCGAGGTATCAATCGATTCGACTTCTTGTCTTGTTAGGTTTTGGCTTCTAAAATGCGAATGGGACCAGTTAACGTATCAACGTTTACGGACAAAGGATCAGAATAGATGATCATTATTTAATCGATTTCTTGAAACTTCATAATGAAGAAGTGGTGTTAAAGTATTTTGTACATACGCCCTGTTTTTAGATATATACTTGGCTCAAACTGACAATTTAAGAAAGGTGCTGAAAACAAACACAAGCGTGAATAACAGAAAACCCAAGCCATAGGTCCCATCAGTAAAACCAGCCCTTTCTTCCAAATAAGGCAAAGATAGGCTTTCTAACATAAATTACAACAAATAAATTCATCGCGTCAGCGACGCATTGACGTATTCTTTGCGAACGCACACATATAAAAGTTTACGAGCGCACACTAAAGCTTTAAATGCGTGTGTGTTTATGGATCTAATACTCGAAAAGTATGTTTGTTTTGGCACTGAGTAGGTACACGAATGTACTCGTCATGAAGATAAACAGTGGAGGAGAAATGTGCGCGCAAAGCTATAGCGCGATCAAATGGTCCGCTTTCTAGATTGGTTTATGCCATTCCGCTCCAAAACCATTGTTCTCTAAATTGTCACTGTCCATTAGGTTCACTAGGCTTCCGGTTTGGCGTTGCTGTTCAGCTGTAAATTTGTTTTTCTACCACCCATCATTTCCAGGGAATTCAAGTGATGTTGGCTGATCGAGGATATGTGCGCTTTGAAATTCAAATTCAATCCCTGCATCAATTATTTGTAATACGCGTATGTTGTGTAAAGTTGCTATTTTTCCGAGATGCGTTCAGCAACGAAGGCTTATCGAGAAACTCAACATCAGCCATCAGTCCTTGTGCGCATGGGCAGCGCCGAAACCACGTAAGAATAAACAGACAACTTTCCTATGGCTAATACAGATCTTAACTTGAAATTGAGCCTTCGCCAATCGCATGGACACTTTTCATTCATAGATTCGAACAAAACTTGTTTACGCGACTGGTGAGAGAGATGAAGACGACCGCAGAAGTCGTCATCAGGTGGCCGGAGGCAGTGGATTCATTTGGCGCAGGACCGGGACGTTTGGCGTGAACAAGGAGGCATATACCTAGGATTAGATTGATGTGGGTTGCAATAGACAGATATAATCTATTGGGTTTGTTTGGCTTCCAGCGGACATTTGGAATTAATATATAATTTCGATCTACCTGAGCTACAACACCGGGTGTCGAGCTAAAGCGGCGTTGAACAAACAAAACAACAACGTTCCAAAAATAGGTCGATCCATTGTCTGTGACGTAATTTTCGTAATTGTGTACATACTTACATAATGAGGAGTCAGCTCCTATGAATCGTAGTAAACAAATGTCAATTAAGTATTTTGAAAATTGGTAGGTATCACTAACCTCCATTAATCAATAACAGCTTAACGTGCCCTCGAAGAACGGAATGATGGAAGTCTTTTACAAAAGTCATTAGTGTGTCAAGAAACAAACCCAATATTTTAAATATCACTACCGGCTATGACTCACGTGTATATGAGGTAGTGCTGGCCTCTGGTGTCAGAGTTTATCAAGCCGTGACAGTGACATCCGCCTCTGACATGGATTAACGACTGCTATTAATCAATAACAGCCGGGACCGACAGCTTAACGTGCCCTCCGAAGCACGGAGTGATGGAAAAGCGCACATAACTCAGAAAAGTCATTGGCGTGGAGCCTAGGTTTTTAACCCGGTATCGTTGGATTCTAAATTGCACTATAGAACCGTTAGGCCACCATCGCTCTACCCTTGACCTTGAGTTTGTGCTACAGTACCACCAACTTATCTGTGAACTGAGTGAGTGTGAGTATGAGTGTTCGTAGACCAATAAAAAAAAAACAGAAAATGTGAACCTCATTCGGGCGGCTTTAGTTCCTTTTTTCGCCAGTTCACAGATAAGTCCGACCGACTGTAGTCTGTTTGACAACTCTGATTGACAGAACTCGCGCATGAGAGCGCAGTGGTCAGACGAATGTCAAAGTGAAAATTTTCTTTATTATTTTGTAAGAAGTGAATAAAAATAAAGTAAAAGGGTTTATGTGATCAGTTTAAAGTGTCATAACATTGTCGTTTCCTCAGCCTTCAGTGTTTTCTTCAGCTATAAGTAACACTGTTTACTCGAACTATGTGCGTGCAGAGATACAATAATAGGCTGGCTCATCCCAAATTTTCTCAGACTGGTGATCAAAATAAAAATTTAAATACGATGAATGAAACAAACCTACTGCGTACTTATAAGGCCATTCAGTGATACGTTGTATAGTGCCACTTAGGAACAGACATCATACATACTTGTACATAGGCTGATAAATACATTTCCCGGCCTTTGCATTGCGCACTCTGGTAATAACAGCCAATGAAGGCAAATTGACAGAATTCGGTAATTGGGTATTTTCCAAGCAAGATTTCGAAAAATTCAAAAAGTTTTTTTTCTTTTATTACGCCTCTAGTAAGCTGTGTACTCAATGATGATATATGAGAGTGGCATGTCTTTTTTGGTAAATAAAAAACAGGAGTGAGTTATGTTGTTTACTGAGTGGTTTTATTTACGTCGATGTCTCGCGAGATGGGTTATACGCCTACGTCGCCTACGGGTTTAGTTACCCTAGTTTGTGCTAGCTTGATGCTTTATGTACGAGTATGTAGACATAAAATATATCCTAAAGGTGAACGCGTATTACGCGAAGGCGAACGCGCCGAATAAGCAGAATTTAAAATATTTTTTATTTAGACTTTAAAAAATGAGGTTCTTAAGTTGATGTGTATGTAATATTGTTGAAAATGCGTAATATCCACATATATATATATATATATATATATATATGTGGATATATACATATGGACTAACATATATATATATATATATATATATATATATGTTAGTCCATATGAGTATTGGCACAAATATACAAAATTTTGCGACTAAATATGTATGTATGTATGTATGTGTGTTTGTCCACGTATTTCTCGGAACCTACAGGTCTGATTGCAATAATTCTTTTTGTATTATTTTAAAATCTTTCAACTTAGGGAATAGTTCAATTTTCATCAAAATCGTTTAAGTACATAGTTTAGAAGATATGGACTGTTAACTGTTTCTTGTATTGCTTTTTTTCTTATCTAATATAATAAAATGTATTAATTTTCATAATGAATAAGTACTTTATTTTCTTAGGCCTACTTTAACGATACCTACTAAAAAGTAAGAAACAAAAACCAAAAAACCAAAAAAAAACTGACTTAAAATCGTATAAAACTTAAAAAAAAAAGAAATAACACACTTTTTTTGAGATTTGTGCCAGGTATATTCAGTAGACAGTTCAGTAGACTTCTTTAAATACCCTAGCCCGAGACCAATTATTATTAAATTATTTTCATTGTACAGATTTTTTGATACCTACTGCTTTATTAAAAGTATAGATAGATGCTATGAAACTCCGCGCATTAACCAAGCCGAACGCGGCGAACCGCCAGAAGAATTCGGAAGCGGAATACTTTCGTCGCCTTCTCCTCCGCATATTGCACGTTCACCTTTATTCCGCACGTCATTAATGGTTTTACAAAATATTGTTTGGACACTTTCTGAAAGTAGTGCACAATGTACAAGGCAGCAAGTTTCGGACAGAAATGCTTATTTGTTATAATGAAATATGACACAATAAGTACAATACAATAGCAACCCGGAACCGAAATGTTATATCTCCAATATCTGTTATCACATAATGGGTTCTGCTGGTCTTTTTTTATATAAATATCTATTTATACTTATAATAAAGCAATCTTTCCATACTTATAATATAGCAATAGGCTTTAAGAATTTAGGCTTTTTTTTGTTAAAATAAAATATGCCATAATAGTCTGTACAAAGAAGATTATTAAAAAAAAAGGTCTAGAGTACTTAAAATAAGCTACTGAACAAGAATATAACATATTTTTAATCGTGTCTGTCTGTTTGTTTTTTAGTTTGTTAGTTTGTCTGTATGTTCACGCATCACGTAAAAACTACTGGACCGATTGCGATGCGTTTTCACTTTTGGATAGCTTAGGGTTTGACTTAAAAACTGATGTAATTGGTATCTCAATCTGATGATCTCAATCTCAATAGATTTTGTGCAACTGATAAAAAACCATATGTCTGAACGAAGTTTGATGTGGTATCACAGGATCCTTTTATCACAGAAAAAATATCACGCGGGCAAAGCAACGGGTACAGCAAGTTCATAATATATTTTTCGTTGCGTTCGCTGGCATGAATACAGGCTGACTGATATGTCATAATCTTATCATTATGTCATTATTACTTACCTTTCTAATTAATTAATAAAACCAATTAAATAAATCGACTAATGCAGACACTTCAAAAACTTATTTCATTGTATTCATATTAACCTCTTTTTTTGGTTTTATGTATTGTACTGTCCTTGTCTAAACAAACACTCAGTTATCTATCTTTACCTATAAAATAGTAATTACAGTGATATATGTATGTCTACTGTCTGACTGACTGACTGACAACGCCTAAACCGGTAGATCTAGAAATATGAAATTTTGAGAACATATTTCTTGAGTACTTGCAATAAAGTAGGAGTTTTTTAAATTCCTTTCCTAAGGGGTTGAATGAGGATGGCTAAATTTGCTTGCCGGCAAAGCTGCGTGGTGCAGCGATTCTTTTTCTCAATATGAGTGGTAACTGTGGTTACCAAAGCTAGATACAAAACTGGTTTCTGACCGCGCGCTCGCTTTGAGCCTTATCATGTATCCGTAGATTAATTAACTCCCGTATACAACCATTTCCGTTAGAACGTTTATTCCGTTAGAAGCGTTTGTTCCGTTACAGATACGGGATAAAACAAACACTCATTAATATTTAAGCGACGAGCACCGAGCTAAATTAGGAATGGCAGAATACAACGCAATCTCAGAAAGTGATTTGAGTTGTGTAAAATAGTTGAAAAATACCTTTTCTATCATAATCTACATCTAAATACACTAATAAAAGAGGAAAGATTTGAACGTTTGTATTTTTGTATGTTTGTTGTAATGGATAAACTCAAAAATAACCGAGTTAAAAATATCTTTCACCCATAGAAAGCTACATTATCAGCGAATAACATGGTCGGTATTAAATTTATCAAAAAAAATGATATTGCAACAATGTAACACAAGGTATCAAAAATACAGAAAGGAATGACACGTTGCCATGGAAACGAAATGATAATGATGTTTCCATGGAAATGAAATAATAACAAGTCTGTGAAGTACACGAGTAATAATGCCAATAAATATGAATTACACTTACAGGCGTTTTGTTTTTTAGAAGTTACGTAATTAAAATGCTAAAAGTAAATAAATTGCCGCGGTGTGAGCGCTACCAATGCGAAGCCGGGGCAAGTCACTAGTGTTTGATAATATGATAGTCGTCAGTCAAAGTATTGTATTGTAAACTGGCTGTAGTAGTAATATTTAATTGTAAAGTACCTACAAAGAAAAATATTAAATTGCGTACAACAACCGTCAAATAGTATTTTATAAATTGCTCAGGATCTACTCATTGGGTTGAGATATTAAGTAAACAAGTTTTTAAGAAAAAAGCTAAGCTATTCAACAGTGAAACCCACATTGCAATTGGTCCAGTAGTTTTTAAGTGATGCGTGTACAAACAGACAGGCAAATAGAAAGCATGATTTAAAAAAAAAGTTCAGTAGCTTATTTAGGGTATCTTAGATCATTCTTTTTATTATCTTTATCTACACTCATATCGTTAAATCCGGATTATAAACTCAAAAATTTTAGCATATGCATAGAATAATATATATGTCTATATGACATACTTTACGCACGGCACGACTCTAATAAGAATAAAATATTACATTATAAAACTGTTTTTTTGAACTAAACAATGTTATAAAAAAAAAAACATTAAAAGCACTGATTTGGCTCCTAACTTTTCGCGATTTATTATCTATAGCAGTGCATGTTAGACTGTATGCGCGCGAAGTCGCAGTAGACTGGATTTTGGCGCCATAATTTACTTTACATTTAATTAGTATCTAACCAATTTAATGTGTCATGTGTTTTTTTATCAAAAAAATTATCCAGATTTATAATGTCCGACACCAGTGTTAGTGAGGAGATGTTGACTCCACTGTGACTGTGAGCTTTTACCAGCATAATCAAGAAAATAATACGACATATTTTTTTTCAAGGAATTTCCTATTGCTTGATTTTTGGTTTCTTGTCGTATGCGGTAGTCAGAGTTTATCAGGCCGCCCGAAGGCCTCTGACATATAGCTTAACGACTGCTATTAATCAATGGAAAACCGCACATTACTTAGAAAAGTCATTGTTGCGGAATCTAGATTGAACCCGGTATCGTTGGATTCTAAATCGCACTAGTAAACCGCTAGACTGCCATGACTCCCATGCGTGAGTGTAGAAAAAGTAGTGTATGAAATGGCACATAACTAGGTATTAAAACACTTGAGTGATGCTATTAAAAAACTCGCCTACGGCTCGATTTTTTAAACTCCTCTCGTGTTTTAATTCCCGTCATTATGCAATCGTTTAATAAACTACTATTTTTTCCCATAAAAGCACCGGTTGGGCTCCGTACAATGAGGGATTTTGCCATTTAATATCTATGTCGGCGCATGCTAGACCGTATGCGCGCGAATTCGCTGTGGACTGGATTTTGGCTCCATAATTTACTTTATTAGTACCTAATCAATTTAATGTGTTATGTTTTTTGTTGATCAATAGTTTTATCCTGATTAAAAATGTCCGATAGCAGTGTTAATTGGGAAAATAAGATTCTATTTGACATCACGGAAACAGCAACGAACATGACGAACGAGTTTTTACCAGCAAAATCAAGAAAGTATTACGACAATCACTTTTTTCATTAAAAATATTTTCCTATTGTAGTGTAGATAAAGTAGTGTATGAAACGGCACATAACTAGGTATTAAATACTCGAGTATACTATTAAAAAAACTTTCCTTCGGCTTGTTTTTTAAACTCACTCTCGTGTTTGAATAACCCTCGTTATGCAAACGTTTCATAAACAACGTAGGTAATGATTTGTTTTAATTATAGATAAATATAGGAAGAAGGTTTGTGGACGTGTAAAAATCAAAATCCGTTCGTGTGATAGCGGTCTCTTGTTTTGTCTTTTCTATGTTTCGTGTTCTATGAGGGTGCATAGATAGGTATGTATTAATTTTGTTGTAAATATATATGATTAAAATTACAATTCATTTGGGTTGACACTGTTGACAGCTGACGTATAGGCAAAATAATATCAGTTTAACAAATCAAAATTAACATCTCACGAAAAAACATAAAATATTATATTTAGATCTAATCAATAATAATTAATTATGCTTTGAGTTGTATTAAAACAGCATGAAATTGTAAAAGTTCTATAAAGAATTTAGATATTAAACGTTGGAAAAATCAACCACCTCGGTTGATTTTAAGTTATTTATTAAAATATAATTCAGATGCTCCGCACCAATGACTTTTCTAGTGAGGTTTTCCATCGCTCCGTACTTCGGAGTCCAGGTTAAACCTTTGGCCTCAGCTGTTATTAATTAATTGCATCGTTAAGCCATGTCAGAGGCCCTAGGGCGGCCTGACAAACTCTGACACCTGTGGCCAGCACTACCTTATACTACAAGGAAGCTAATTTTCTATATCAATCAGGTGATATGGCAATATTTTTTGTTTATAGCTGGATTTTTAGATCAAACTTACAAATTCCGTTTCGGTCCACAAATAGCAACATATAGTATATCTGTAGTATAGGCCTGTGATGCCCGGTAAACGAAATTCAGGATATTATATGCAGCAACATTTTCTGTGTGTTACCACCAACAGCAAAGCTTGTTAATTATGGCAACATCCCTTCCCCAACTCATGATTGTTAGATTAATTACTATTGTTTCCTTAAATTTTAGTACATTCCAATATTTATCAAATTACTTCACTGAACTTAACCCTATTAAAAAATGGAAGTGTCAACTGTCACATATGGGAGAAGTGTCAGTTTAGCGTTATGAAAGCACTGTTTAGGTATTCTGTGGCACTGTGGTAAGATTTTATGGTTGAAGAGAGATGGTAAGATGCTGGATAATGAGGATCGTCGTGGCTAACCTCAGATGTTGCGAACGAGACCCTTGACAGATGGAGAAGAGAATGCTGCCTCCAGGATCTTTGCGGGCCACACTTCGGTGTGACTACGAGTATTGGTGCTACGTGTTTTGGTGCGGAGAGACTGCGAATAGATACTCGGCCAGGCGGGGATCAAGGAAGATGAAGGATATGAAGAGTTTTTGTTACGGACTTTTTCGCAGCCAAATAGCTCAATAAGCCGTTCAATTAACAGCCTAGCCTTTACACTAACTCAAAAAAAAAAAGTTTATGAACATTCGTCTGCAAATTACTATGTTTCATAGAATTGCGCCTAAAAACTAAGTAAGTTAGTTAGGTTGTCATGAAAACTGTTGATTATCATTCAGGCAGCTAGTTGAACGGCGCCGTTTAGTAAAAAGGCTAGGCTGTTAGCAGCTCAAATCTTGCAAGGTGCACTCATTTGTGTGATGAGCAGAAATGTTTGTTTCCGAGTCATGGATGTAATATTCGTATCTATGTATGTTTATCCGTTATCTAGTGCCCATAGTACAGTGTATCCTATTTTGGGGATAGGTAATAATTGTGGAATTGTCCCGACTATATTTATTTATTTAAAGAAACACTAACTAAGCTAGTTGGCGGCGACATAGATGTAAGTATAAATTAGGTACATAGATACAAGGTTCATGTATTTATCAAAATAAGTGTGCACTTTATGCTCTATACATAGTGTATTTTTTACAAGACATAGGCATTACTTACTTATTTAAATGTCTTACATGAATACTGCCATAGAACACGCTGGAATAAGTACAAAACCTGATAAGTAAAAAGGAACTTATTGGGTGAAAATGTTTTATAGTGAATTGTTACAAGTATCCTTGCTTCAGAACAACTTGGTAGCTTACACTACACAACTAAAATAAAATTTTAAACTAAAAAGTAGCTTCCATTCAATTTCTCCACATGATTATTCAATGTCCCAGTTAAAATAAGTGTACTAATTATTTTCCCAAAGCACTGGGCGGGAACCCAGCTTGGCATGTAGCCATTTGGGAGTCCTAGCGGAGGAATTAAGTAGCTCTAGATTCATGGGGGAAAAAACTAACGGTGAAGTAATTTAATTAGTTTTAGTGTACGTTGGCCGAAAAACTGTCTAGCAGTTTAGCAGTATTCATGTTCCTTTTTTATTTCCAAACTTGCTATGCCCGTGGAAAAATTATTCTATGTGATAATCAAGGACCAAAAGTACAGTATAAACTACCACTTTCAGCCCTCAAAGTATTTTTATCGATTGCTCGGCTTCTATTTAAGTAATAATACTACTAATATTTAGGTTAAAACCTAACCTATCCTACAATGAAAACTGCATTTCAACCGCTACAGTAGTTTTCACGTGATGCACGATCAAACATCTAAACACAATCAGACATACCTTTTTAAATTATATATTATAGGTAAATATATTTATATAATGTTATTCTTGTTCAGTAATTTATTTAAAACTTTTTAAAATTATTTTCTTGCCATTTTTTTATTTATTTAGATCATATATACTTTTTGTTACATATTGCTTTATTATAAATATAGAATAGGTATTATAAATGTTCTTCGTTTGACTACCTTCTCGCTTGATCTTATGCTACGATATGGCAGAGGGTGGTGCAAACCAATTGAGAAGTTCTTATTCTCTGAAGATACCTTGAAGATATGTGGATTGTATAAATATAAATAAGTATAATTTAAAAACAAATTAAAACAAAACAAAAAACAATAATTAAATATATATATATATATATATATATATATATTTAATCAATGTCATTTTTCTTTTTTTATAGCGTTTTCATTATTTAAATTTTTATTTTCTTATTTTATCATCTGTTTATGAGCTACCCTGAGAGTTTCAGCCGGATACCTAATCGGGAAGTGCTCTAAATTTGAATTTCAAGATTCCAGGACAGACAGAAATACATATATACATAATTACATACATACGAGTGAAGTTAAATAAAAAAGGGATATAGATAAGGGGAAAAAAAAAACAAGATACGCACGTATTAAACACACATACACACACACACACACTGGACCAAGGAAAATGCGGCTATGGTTAGAATAATTCACATATTTTTTTTACAAATCCATTTCAACATCTTCTTAGGTACCTACTTAGATAATTATTACACGTCTGCCCAAAAAAAGGAGTGTAATGTATTTAACATTCATGTATGTTTGTATGTTTGTTTGTGAGTTTCATCAAACATCTAAACACAATCAGACATACCTTTTTAAATTATATATTTTAGGTAAATATATTTATATAATGTTATTCTTGTTCAGTAATTTATTTAAAACTTTTTAAAATTATTTTCTTGCCATATTTTTATTTATTTAGATCATATATACTTTTTGTTACATATTGCTTTATTATAAATATAGAATAGGTATTATAAATGTTCTTCGTTTGACTACCTTCTCGCTTGATCTTATGCTACGATATGGCAGAGGGTGGTGCAAACCAATTGAGAAGTTCTTATTCTCTGAAGATACCTTGAAGATATGTGGATTGTATAAATATAAATAAGTATAATTTAAAAACAAATTAAAACAAAACAAAAAACAATAATTAAATATATATATATATATATATATTTAATCAATGTCATTTTTCTTTTTTTATAGCGTTTTCATTATTTAAATTTTTATTTTCTTATTTTATCATCTGTTTATGAGCTACCCTGAGAGTTTCAGCCGGATACCTAATCGGGAAGTGCTCTAAATTTGAATTTCAAGATTCCAGGACAGACAGAAATACATATATACATAATTACATACATACGAGTGAAGTTAAATAAAAAAGGGATATAGATAAGGAAAAAAAAAAAACAAGATACGCACGTATTAAACACACATACACACACACACACTGGACCAAGGAAAATGCGGCTATGATTAGAATAATTCACATATTTTTTTACAAATCCATTTCAACATCTTCTTAGGTACCTACTTAGATAATTATTACATGACTGCCCAAAAAAAGGAGTGTAATGTATTTAACATTCATGTATGTTTGTTTGTATGTTTGTTTGTGAGTTTCTTTATTCCACCATAACTTTTAAATGCCTAAACAGATTTAGATGTATGGGGTATCGTTAGAATCCTTACATTGCCCCGAGTAACATAGGTTATATTTATTTTTGTAAAAATTAAATATGGCGGCAGTATGGTGCCATATTCAAACTCGAAAGAAATATTTTTTCTTCGAAATTTACAATATGGGTATCAAATTGAAGGTAAGCTCATTACAACAGTATACAATTTTTTGGCAAAAAAACTTTTTTGACCTGCCCTAGGCGTGTTTTTTTAGCTTTCAAGTTAGTTATTTTACTCTATTAACAGATACATAGCAACAATGTATACATGTATTGTTAGTTATTATAAATAGTATATTTTTTCTTCGACCAATCACCTATTTATACAGTTCAATATAATATTATAGTGATTAATAAAGTTTCTTACAATTATTTGATTAGTACAGTACATGCGTAAACAATCCGATATATATATTTATATATATTTACCTAAAATTGAAATTTATTATTATGATACCTGAATGGTGAATTTACCAAATATATCAAGCAATCATCATTGTATTCAGGGAATAATATAATAATATACACCTCTAAATAACTACGGGCCGCAGTATCAATCACCGCCGACGCTCGTGGAAACAATTGACATGATTTATAGTTCTACAACACCCGCCCGGAAGTATTGTTACGGCCCGATAAAAATATTTTTTACGGTATTATTGACAGTTAAAAGCCATTTTAGGAAATATTGGAAGGTAATAAAATGACATAATGGCTGGTGCGTAGTTACATGCTACCCATGCCCTTAGAAGCTATGCGTAACATGCGCGATTAAATTAATAGTTTTACTGTTTAGTTAGAAGATATTCGAAGAGTGCTTCGGTAGCTATTTAACGAACTTGTAGTCTTGCTACACACGCTACGCCAGAGTGCTACGCACAGGACGTTCTACACACTGCCACAGAATAAATAATAGTACTTTGTACACACTGCTTTAGTTAAGATATATTATTCGAATAATGCTTCGGTAGCGAAGTGACTTGCTACACACGCTACGCCAAAGTGGTACGCACAGGAACTTCTACACACTGCCACAGAATAAATTATAGTATATTGTACACACTCCAACTATTATTTATTCTGTGACACTGCTTTAGATACTCGTAGCTGCTACGTTTCACGTACGGTGCTTCTTTGTGTAGCACACGTTACACAAAGAAGCGTAGAGCGCCTGATACGCTTGCTACTCAGGCTACATACCGTATTCAGAGTTCCGTCCACAGACAAACAAGGAACCCTTATAGTTTGTTTATGTCCGTCTAACCATCCGTATGTCCATCCTTCTCTCCGTCTATATATCACAGCCATTTTATTCAGATACAATTAATACTAAACCGCTACATATGTGTGTAAAAAGTTTTTTATGAGTAGAAAATAATATTTTACCCCATCGAGTCAGGTCTCGTTATGTTTTTAAAAACATAATGAGGCTTCATTGGCTTTTTTTCCGATTCGTATCATCTACGATATATTCGAATCAAAAATGTAAATTTAGCTTGATTTGCATGTACAACCAGTACCAAAAAAAGGGTAGTCGTGCTGATCCGGCCAATTATCGTCCCATCTCGATAACCTCCTTACTCTGTAAGTGTATGGAGCATGTCATAAACATTAGGTTCTTGGCATACCTTGAAGACAATGATCTTCTCAGTGACCAGCAATACGGATTTCGCCGAAACCGGTCTACTGGGGATCTTCTCGCGTATGCCACTCACGTACTGATTGAAGCCATAGAGATGCATGGTGAGGCGCTTGCCGTCTCCCTTGACATATCGAAGGCATTTGATCGGGTCTGGCACGATGGCCTTTTAAACAAGCTTCCCTCATATGGTTTACCTGTTGGCTTATGCAATTGGATAGTTGATTTCTTGAGGGAACAATCTATTCGAGTAGTCTTAGATGGCTGCTCGTCTGATCAAATGGCTGTCAATGCCGGTGTACCTCAGGGATCGGTTCTTTCGGCTACACTATTTTTACTGCACATTAATGACCTTCTGAAGCCCGGTACCTTTGGGTATGCTAATGACAGTACTATAGTTGAGAGATACACTTCCAATGCTCAAGCCAGCTGTGACGCTGTCCAGTTTCAGAGAGAGGCTATGGTAGACCGTTTAAATTTAGCCTTAGAAGCCGTGTCCGATTTGGGCGATGCTAACCTGGTTAAGTTTAATGCTACTAAAACGCAAGCGTGTTTGTTTTATGCTAAAAAGAGTCCTCTACGCCGATTTCCGTCTTTCCAAAGTGTAACAATACCAATAGGCGACCATTTGGAGCTTTTGGGATTCGAACTCACATCAAACCTGAATTTTGGGTCTTATATTGAATCCAAAGCCAAGGTAGCTGCAAAAAAACTTGGTATTTTGTCTAAGGTTAGGCGGTACTTCACACCGGGACAGCTTTTGAATCTTTATCAAGCACAGGTCCGATCTTGTATGGAGTACTGCTGCCACCTCTGGGACGGTTCTGCCAAGTATCAGCTCGAGTCTTTGGATTCAATTGAGAGACGTGCTATCACGCTCATTGGGGATGACACTCTGGTAAAGAGTAAGCTTCAAAGTCTGGCGCATCGACGTGAGGTAGCAAGCCTGGCGGTATTCTACAGATTGCACTATGGAGTGTGCACAAGAACTGCACAACCTGATTCCCCCATCACCTTTCCATCACCGTACGACTAGACGATCAGCAAAGCGCCACCCTTTCATGGTTGAAATACCTCGAACAAGAACGAAGCGTTACGCTTCTTCATTTATTATAAGAACTGCAAAGGAGTGGAATGCCCTGCCCTCGTCAGTGTTTCCGGTAAATTATAACCCCGGTGTGTTCAAGTCAAGAGTGAATAGGTATCTATTAGGCAAGCGTGCTACACCTTCGACCACATCATCGCTTTCCATCAGGTGAGATCGTGGTCAAACGATTGCCTAGTCCGTAATAAAAAAAAAAACACCCTTCTAATTCGTATACTTAATAAATTTTACTCCGAAATACGTTAGAAAAATTACAATGAAATAATCATAAAATCAAAAGACGACGGTAAAATTACGATGTAATATGTAATATGTATATGTATTTCATTGTAAGATCATGCCTTTGGGCGGGCATCACAATTTTCTTCAGTTCGCCAACCCCTGGTTCGGATATATGTACATATTTTCTGCCTTACAAATAATTACATATTAATTACACAGTAATGGCTTGTGGTTGTCTGAATGTTTTATGTAGTAGCAAGAATGTATCAAAAAAGACGGATTCCAAACCACCAAATAGAAAGTAAAGCACCCAAGATATGCCGATCCGCTCGTACGCACAAACCTTACGCACATACTTACAATATGTTATGCCAATCGGCTGCCACATCGCATTAAGATCTCGACATTATAAGTATAGGTCGTGTTAATTCTGTCAAGCTCTCACAGAAAATCAAATCCAATGCAGTCTTTTGTGATGAAATTGTGTGAAGTATTGTATCAACGACAAATTATCTATTCACGCACATATACGCACCCATCATTTGGTATGCTTCACTCCTTTGTTTGGTGGTGTAATTCCGTCTTTTAGATAAGTGGCAAATTTTAGGCAAACTTTTTGGCAGACGTTTCCCGACCAATTTATGCCGTAATAATAATATTTTACTCCTAAATTTTACTCATTGTACTCAAAAGATCAAACATAGATAATGAAAAAAAAAACCTTTGCATTCTAAATAAAGGAAATTGACAACGGAAATAAAACTTTACCTTATACGTCGATAACACTAAGGAAAATGTTACAAAAAAGCGCTGGAAGCGGAACTGTACCGCTTTTCTGTACAGCTTTTTATGTCATACCGCTTTCCATTTACGTCGTCACAATAATTCTTTTCAATTTGGAGGGATCACTACCTTTTCATTTTCGATATTGCTGGGACACGGAAAATGAAGGAAAACGTCGGTTGCAAAAGATTTGCAGATTTTTGATTCGACAAGCTTTTGATGTTGGTTTTTGCCAATTTACAACTCTTTATAGCAGTTAAAAGTACATAATGGAATTTTAATGTAACTCAAATTTCATCAAATAATTTTCTAATGGAAAAATTTGGATCACAGAAGGAAAACATTCATTTAAAAGTAGCCCAACGTGTTATTCCAGGACCAAAAGTACCTATAAAATACGAGTACAATAATAATGTATTTAAAATTAGTTCAGCCGTCAAATAGTTTTTTATTGATTGCCCGGCATCTAATCATCAGATTAAGATACCAAGTACCCCAACTTTTAAGTCAAATCCTAAGCTATCCAAAATTGAAAACCGCATCGCTTTCAGTCCAGTACTTTCTAAGTGATGCGCGAACAAACATACAGACAAACATACTAACAAACAAACCGAAAAACTGACAGACACGACTTAAAAAAATGATATAATTCTTATTTAGTAGGTACCTTATTTTAAGTACCGTAGAGCCATTTTTTATTATTATTTTATTTGTACAGACTTTTTCGTTCATATTGCTTTATTATAAGTATAGTTAAATTATAAATGCTTTTAACTATGTGTAAGTACGTAAGTATGTTTGATTATACTCAGGTCCTTAACGGCTGTATGGATTTTGATGAAACTTGGTTAGACTCTTTAGATCATGGATCTGCTTTAATACATAAAAAAATAACCTGGATTAATTTCTACACGGGCAAGGTCACGGCCGCAGCTAGTGCATCACGTACATTATTTATGAGTGTGTTGGCATAATGATAATTAAATATAAATATATTCAGGATAATTCCACACCAATTATTGTACCTAGCCCCCAACTAGTATATCCTGTAATATTGGCACTAGATAACGGATAAACATACGTAGATACAAATATTACATCCATTACTCGGAAACAAACATTTCTGCTCATCACAAAATTGATTGCACCTTGCAGGATTCGAACCCACGATTGTTTGATTTCGTACCTAGGGTCTCTAGCCACTAGACTAACCGGTCGTCAAGTTCCTCTGACAAGGCTCTCACGACAACTGTTAAATCAATAACAGCCGGGACCACGCCATCCAAAGCACGGCGATGGAAATTAAAATTGACATTGGTTCGGAGCCTAGGACTTAGCCCGATATCGTTGGATTCTAAGTTGTACTATTGAACCGTTAGGCTACCATCGCTCTCTCTCTCTTTGAAGTGAAGTATGTTATAAATCTTTAATATTGTACCTTTGTTATATTCTCGCTCCATACTAAGATCTAAGTCAGCAGATTCGTCGGGACCGGCTCCCAACGGTCCATATCGATCTAATACAGCGCCACGCCAAACATAATAACGAGCGGACAAAAGTTGGCTTTGGCTACTTGAGGGGGGAGTGCGGAAGTGAACCAAGAAAATAATTATGTAAAGCTACAGTGATACTGTCACATGCAAGATGCTGCATAAGTGACACGTATGTTACAATCAAGTACTTGAAGTAACTAATGGAGCTTCGTGATTGCACCATGTTCTTTGGTAGATAAATCACTGAAACGAAGAACACAAATTTAAGAAATATTACACTCAGATAGACTAGTATAGGTACTTTTTAAGTGTATCTTAAATCCACAAATTGAGTCTTTACAAACGGCTTTCGGTTCGACAGTTCAACAGTTCGACGCGCAAATGCGAGGTGCTTCAACAAACTTACGTTTCAACTTGTACTTCCGTGGTGGCAGGTGGAGCCGTGTGAAATCCGCCTTATATAAAAACACTGTCACAAAAACATAATGAACCGTATTCTAATATCCACATTTTCTCTTATGATTCATAAAACTCATTTAACATATATTTTCCTTGCTACTGCGTGTATACCGCCCTCCAGTCTGTAATAAGTATCGAGAGAGGCAAGTCCCTACTCTTGGATTTATCCGAAGGTTTGGACCAATATTCTGTGTGTTTGCCCTTTATTACGTGGATTTTTCTAGTTCATTACATTGATTGAATTTATTCAGACATTGGGAAACCAATTCCAATTTAGTGATTGGGAAACAGGACAAAGGTAGTTTACGGATGGTTGAAATTATTTAAGACCATACATACACGTACTAAAATAGCAACTTCTGATCTATCTATACCTACTATAAAGCAGTAAGTAACAAATAGACCGTGCAAATAAGATAAAAAAACTTGAACATATATTTTTTTATCGTGTTTTTCTAACTACAGTTAAATTATTTTTGGGTAGTAAACTTAAAATTTAATGATCCTAGAATCTTGATTCGATGAGTAAACGTCAAGATATCGATAAAAAAGTTTTGACAGATGAACTAATTTTCATTATATTTGGTATGTTGTACTCTAGGGTAATTTTTATCCCAGGAAAAAGTCCACACGGGCAAAGCCGCGGGCAAATCTTTCTCTTTATAATAAAAGTTAAGACCACTGCATTTCGAGGAAGTTTCCGTTATCAGGCAACTAAATGCTGCATGTATATACCTTCACCGTTACGGGAACCAATGCCAAAAGCTACGTATAGATTAAAACTTAAATTAATATTACTCTTTAAACAAAAGTTAACCTGATGTGGAAACTGCCCCAGACGTAAGATATGTGATGTGATGTTTATATGTTACTAGCTTTCCCGTCCGCGACTTCGTCCGCGCGGACTACAGTTTACAGCGAAAACTAAGCATCATTATTTTTGTTTTATTCCAGGGTGTAAGCTATCTTAAGGTATATTTTTAAGGTTGTTATGTATGGCAGCTCTACGTAAAGTGCTACCCTGCATTATACTTCCGCTGAACCAGTGACTTCAATGCAGACCACGAGACGCTGATGCAACACGCGCTGCTCGGCGGCGCATCTCCCAATTCTGCCACTTCGGTACCTAGCATGGGGCCGGTAGTACACATTACTTTAGGTTAAAATATAAAATGTAGTTTAAATATATTAATAAACCTAGTTATAGCACATTAGGGTTTCTTTGAATCCTCCGGCTGCAACCTCCGTAATTAGGTTATATAATAAAAGTGTATTATTTATTTATTTATTTTATATCTAGTACATAATTTTTAATACAAACTACAACGTAACATATATTTTTGTTTTTGATAAAACGGTGGCTTATATTTATACGTGGTTGGTTGAAGTCACGACAAAAATAATAATTATTACTAATCATTATATTTTATTTTATATCTCTTTCAAAACATCCAAAGTAAAATTTCCAAAAAAACTGATTAATTTGTTTATTGAAATTGTAATTTATCTCTAAGTTGTTTGTTCAACATCCAAAAACAAAACTAATACCAATAACTTCAAGCACACGTACTATTTACAGCAAAACTCAATTTTCATAATAATAAGTTTTCACTTCGTAATTTTATAAAACAATATCGAACCACTCTCGTAAACACTCAATACCATCACAATAAAGAACCGCGCACGTTTCCACCAATCTTTTTAAGCGGCAAAACCACTTTTCTAAACTCAGCGGAATATTTAAAGTGTTTCCTTCCAAGTTCGTTATAGCGCAAAATCCACTGAGAGCTATGCTAACTTGAGCTATCTTCGCTTGCTAAGTCTATTTTAGGTCATCCTTAATCTAGATTTCAAGTGTTTTCTTCTAAAGTGTCACAATGGTTCGATGAATAAACTTAAATAGTATTGGACTATCAATCAGGATCCTTTGCTATGCCCGGTTTAGGTCATCTGTACATCTAGATTTAGAGTGTTTTCTTCTAGTGTCACAATGGTTGATGAATAAACTTATATAGTGTTGGACTATAAATCAGGATCCTATCACATAAAAAATCCCAAGCATACTCCGCTTGAGCTATCTTCGCTTGCTATGCCCGGTTTAGGTCATCTGTACATCTAGATTTAGGGTGTTTTCTTCTAGTGTCACAATGGTTGATGAATAAACTTATATAGTGTTGGACTATCAATCAGGATCCTATCTCGCAAAGAAACCCAAGCATACTCTTTTTGAGCTATCTTCGCTTGCTATACCTGGTTTAGGTCATCCGTGCACATCACTCTAGAAATAGAGTGATTTCTTTTAGCGTATCACAACGGTTCGATGAATAAACTTTATTAGTGTTGGACTATCCATCAGGATCCTATAACGCAAAGAAACCCAAGCATACTCTGCTTGAGCTATATTCTTTTGCAATACCTTGTTTAGGTCATCCGTACATACTAAGCTAGATTTAGAGTGATTTCTTCTAGAGTTTCACAATGGTTCTATGAATAAACTATTATAGTGTTGGACTATTAATCAGGATACTATAACGCAAAGAAAACCAAGCATATTCAGCTTGAGGTATCTTCTCTTGCTACGCGCGGTTTAGGTCATCCGTAGATACTAAATTTGGGCCCAATTGCACAGCTGTTTTAGCCCCAGGCTAGTGTCTAGTCTGGGCCAAAAATTTAAGACAAAAAGGATAGAGAGACATACGCAGACAGTGGCGCGAAAGAGATAATAATATTTTTGGACTAACTCTAATTACTTTGTTTTGTTTTCGTGCAAGTGGGCCTTACAGTGTTTTCTTCGAGAGTGTCACAATGGTTTAATAAATAAACTATAATAGTGTTGGAATATCAGCACTATTATTGTTTATTGGAGTTACGCAGCTACCAGCTCTCTCCATTAATTAATTTATTATTTAATCATCTTATTATAACATCGAAAGACAGATTACATTATTTATAATTGCATGCAAGATAAGGTACTTTAAACCCGTTGAGAGCGTCGCCAAATTATATGGGTTAATTATGTTAGTATTGATAAATTTAACTCTACTAGAACTTGTAATAATAACATTCCATCTAGTCATTCACAATAATATATAAAATTGGAACGTTCTCTGTTTGTTTGGGGAGCTTTCACGCCAAAACAACTGATCCAATTTTGATGTTACTTTGTTAATAGGTACTTTACAATACAGAGACCGACATAGGATACTTTTTATACCGGAAATTGGTAAGTTGTCACGGCAAAACTGGAAAATGACAATTATTCGCCGTAAGTAACGGAATTACATGTTGCCGTGGAAACTAAATAATAACAACTCTATCAAAAAGCATTAAAAGCGTTAGTACTATACTTTTGCATTGGTTTTTAATATCCTAGCTTAGATGAACATGCTTTTTTTCGCGATAAACAGAAGTCCACGCGGATAGTTATGAATAAAATTACCGTAACAATTTCATACCAAATTTTTATTTCATGTCTAAAATAATTGTTATTAACAATGTTTATCCGAAATGAAGTGTAATTCATTTGGGATAGACATTGTTAACATTGGTTAATATGACACTATATTAAAAAACTAACCAGTTTTTTTTAAAATGATGATATTAAAGTTTAATTTTACATTTGTTATTACATTTTATTCAGGATAAACATTGTTAATAAGAATTGTTTTTCAATAATAATAACAATTATTTATCAATAAGACAATAATATAATAATTAAAAAAAAATGGACAAGTGCGAGTTCGATAAGTGACACTTATCGAACTCGCACTTGTCCTTTGATCCGTACGATGAATATACAGGATGTGAACACCCAGATCTTCACCAATTTTTTACGAGACCAATTTAAAGTTATTACCTTTCAAATAAAAAGGAATCATTGAAATCAGATCTAATAAGGCGGGGATATTAAGTAGCCAGAAACGTTGCAGGACTTGCAACCTAGCTGATTCGTCTCAACGCATTGTTCTCCGGATGAACTTGGACAAAACCAAGGGTACGATCAAAGAACATGTTATTTCAAAACCAATTGCTGTTGACGGAACTGTTCTCAAAGTTGTTCAGGTGTATGTTTATCTAGGGCAAACTTTGCAACTAGGTAAAAACAACTTCAAGAGTGAGACCCGCAGAAGAATACAGCTGGGCTGGCCAGCATTTGCGAAACTTCGTCGAGTCTCCTCGTCACTAATACCGCAAAGTTTAAAGACAAAAGTCTTCGACCAGTGTGTCCTACCTGTTATGACATACGGAGTCGAGTCGTGGATATTCACGGTATGACTAGTCCACCAATTTAAGGTCGCTCAGTGCGCTATGGAAAAGGCTATGCTTGGAGTTTCTGATCCAAACAACCAACGTTATTCATCCGTGTTCTGGCTACAGACATTAATATATGTACCAAATTTCAACTTAATCAGTCCAGTATATGCGGAGCATATTGGTTGGACAGACAGACATACACTATGATCTATTTAATTAATAATTAAATGAATCTCAACTAAATTTAGTAAGAAACTAAATTAAAAACTATATTAATTTATATAATCAACTCACTACAAGATCACTAGTGTGTATGTCTGTCTGTCCAACCAATATGCATGAGTGTAGATAAAGTAGTGTATGAAACGGCACATAACTAGATACTAAAACACTTCGAGTGATACTAATAAAAAACTCACCTTTGGCTCGGTTTTTTAAACTGACGTGTTTTAATAACCCTCCTTATGCAACCGTTTCATAAACTACTATTAAAATGCACTCTGTTCTCTGCTATACTGCCCGTATACTGCTCGCGGTGGACACCAGGCTTAACTAACGAACGGTCGTCGTTTCACCAACGAAGCAACTTCGTTTATCAACTGCCAGAACTAAATTGAACGGAATAAATTCAATGATACTGAATGTAATTAAATCATTTTCAATGAATCGGCTTAGTTTGTTAGGGTGTTCATATTGTTTATGTGGTTGTTGTTATAGACTTGTTTAAAATTTGTTCTAGCAAACTTATTATTTAAGCTTCGATTATGCTTCTTTATCAAAAGAAGCAGAAAGCACTCTGACTTCTGACACACTTCTTTTGTAAACCATTACTGAATATCTGCCAATGGCGTGGGGCTAAACTACAAAAGACATTGGTGTTAATTCTCTTGTTTAACTAACTACGCTAAACAAAATTATTAAATTTTATGTTTTTTATAGCAGTTAACGCCTGCTTCGTAAAATTATTATATATATTTACGCTAAGCAGGCGTTAACTGCTATAAAAAATCATAAATTATACATTTGGTAGGCGTTATCTTTCAGACACGAAGTTAATCAATATTAGCTGTGTTTGGTTGGTTAGTTCCTAATACTACCAATTAGGGCGATAGTGGCCTAACGGTTCTATAGTGCAATTTAGAATCCAACGATACCGGGTTCAAAATCTAGGCTCCGCACGACTTTTCTGAGTTATGTGCGTTTTTCCATCGCTCCGTGCTTCGGAGAGCACGTTAAGCAGTCGGTCCCGGCTGTTGTTGATTAATAGCAGTCGTTAAGCCATGTCAGAGGTCCTCGAGCGGCTTGACAAACTCTGACACCAGAAGTCAGCACTACCTCATACAACAAACAAAAACCAATAGATAGCATTATCGTTCCCATAAGACGGGTTCAAAGAAGCTAGTGGAAAGATTTGGATGACGACGCATAGGTCTTGGTAGCCAAATTGGTAAAGGCATGTGCCGCGCTGAGGCACAGTATGCGAGTTCGAATCTCGTCCATGATCCAAAGAAAAAAACATTAGAAAAAATATTATGTAAATTAATATAGTTTTTAATTTATTTTCTTACTAAATTTAGTTAAAATTCATTTAATTGTTAATTAAATAGATAATAAAATAATTAATTAAATAGATTATTATGAATTTAAAAGATCATTTAGGTTTTTGATAATTTCAACTAAATTTAAAAATAATTGTGACGAGATTAAGGGACATGGGAGAGGGAGTGCGGAGTTAGAGAGAAAGGAGCTCCCTCCTCCTTTCCCTCCAAATCAGCGCTCCCCAGCACGCGCGGGAGGCTGTTGCAGGGAAGGAAGTAGACGGGTGATATGCAGCGGAAGGTGGGTAGTAGAGAAGATGTAGGTATGACAAACTGAACTCCCGCCCCCAGCATAACCATAATACACATATACACCATATCTTCTGCACCTTTCCACCTTCCGTGTTAACATCGGCTCTGAACTTAGTCTTATTTAGTCTAGTTAAGTCAAGACTATAACTAGAGATTTGGTCTGATAGGACAAAACTTAAATTCAACGGGTTAGCTAAATTTAGTCTAATTTGTAAAAAGAGAATCGGTTAAAGTTTAATTCAGCTTAGTTTAGTCTAGTAGGTAACAATATAATCGACACCAGTATATTTTTAGGTACCTTTACATTGCACAAATTAAGATTTTGTTTTGATTAATTTTGCTTTACTTTATAATAACGCATGCAAACCCCTAGCTAAACCAAACAGAACCATTTCGCATTATTTGCTGGCAGAATGGCACTGCTGTCCCCTCAGACATTTATCTATTCTGTGAATAAAATACCATTTTAAAAGCTACCAGATGCGCCAGCTTCACATTGACAATGACAAAATTCTATTTATATTCGACTCAGCTATTTTAAAAGGATAATGTAATAAAACTGGAACGTGTGGAAAGATAATGTTTGGAAGAATAAGTTGCTTGTAATGCTGGTCTCTAGTATTCAGATTTTGTCGGGCCGCCCGAGGGCTTCTGTCTTACAATGATGATGGATGATGATGATGAAAGTATCCTAAGTGTTATTCCAGGACCTAAAGTGACAAACATACGTACATTAACCCTGAAAACATTACACTCCTTTTTTGGGTAGTCGAATAAAAAAGCAAGTTCAATCAAAATCATATAAAAAACAATATTATTTAATTAAAATTAAATTATTATTTATTCAAATGAATAAATTTAAATATACAATATGTCCAATTCACACTTGTAATATAACATTAGAATTAAGAATTACTAGCTAGCTGTTTCCGTGACTTTCCACGCGGAGTCATTTCTCTGGGTTAACAATACCCCGTGTGATTCCAAGACCTATAATATCAATATTAAAATTAGATCGAAATTCCTTCAGCAGCAAAAACATATTTTTTATTATTGCTTGGCTTCTACGACTCTCTCCATCAGATTGAGATATGAAGTAGGTACATCAGATTTTAAGTCAAAACCTAACCTATCCAACAATGAAAACTGAATTTCGATCGGTAATTTTATTTACCTCGACGTTTGAATCAAGTTGCATTGATCTTAGTCACGAGAAGACTGAAGTAGGGTGTCAGCGTTGAGAAGGGCGAGCGTTGTCTCCAACTAACAGCATTTGGTTTTGTAAAAATTCAGAATTGTCACAACACACAACATTAACGACATCTGCAGATTTCTTCTGATATAAACCGCGACCAGTTATAAGACAATATGTTCACTAGCACTATGCACACATTGTGCCTATCTTGGGACGTTCTTTGTTGTATCTTTACATTTTTCCATCTAGACAGGTACATAATCAAAAGTTGCACCTAATTTAGGCGGTCCCCGCCCGAGGAGCTGGGACCTAAAAAAAGCTTTCTTTAATTAGATCTATGCTTTTATCTAACTCTAAATAAAATTGTTTGTATGTACGTACACATTTTCCTGCTACTGTTGGTACATAAATATATAGTAATAATACAAAACAAACTACACTACTCGTGCATTCAACATTCGCCTCTTCCTCATGAAGTATCTGTTTCAGTGCTCTCTAGAAGCTTTATTTAGTAATATAACCATTGTATGGGGTATAAATCTTAAACAAAACAGCGTATACACAAAATAAAAATAAAAATCACTAAAAATATGCGGAAAAATCCTGATCAACAAAACACTGATGGAGAAAAGAGCATTGATAAAGTCACAGAACACCCCCACGGCGACGAGTGCTAGTATGTGGCTGTAGCGACGCCTGGACATACTCCTCCTGCAGCACGCCAGCACGGAGATTACTATCTTCACATATAGTAATATAGGAATAGTCGTCATAATAAGTTGAATTAAATTAAATGCATAATCTGTTTCTACATCAGAATAATTATAAGTGCTGATATTCACGCTGACCACTGCAACTGCCTTTCGGTTGTATATCAGCACTAGCCAGAGGTAAGCTAGCAGCGTCGCGCTCAGAGTCCAGCATGTCATCGTTATATACACGTACCGTCCGATATTAATCAATACATTAGTATTAAATGATGTCCTTATTTTAAACATGTACACCAAGGATCCCAGACACAGGTGCAAAGTCCCAATGATAACTTGACTACAGCTAATGTAACGATCTCCAGTGTGACATGAGCCGCCAAGCCGTAAGTCACACTGCACAGAATAATAACGAAAGAAGTGTTCCCAAGATAAACGCAAACTCTAAAATAGTCTCCCATGCCGTCATTATTTACGTTTTCACTGAGCTTCGTGACTGTAATGACTGTGAGGACTATTGCATATTAATGTTAATTTTTAGCTAATTAAGGGTTCATTACGATCGATAATATTAACAAGCTGCCTATTAATTTTACAAATACAATCTTTATTGTGATTTTTAATTAATTTGTTTGACGTCATACCTTTCATTAAATAAAATAAAATAAATAGCCAAGTGCGAGTAATCCTCGCGCACCGAAGGTTTCGTACAAACATCTTTGCCGTTGGAAAACTGTTGTCCCCATACATTGACATAGTTCTCGGTCAGTTTACCAACTACAAATAATAAATAAAGTTTTGTGATGTATCTACAAATTTAAGGATTTTGGATTTTTCCCTTTACTTGTGCTATAAGAAATTGTTTTTTGTCACATTTCATAATTTTAGGTCAACGGGAAGTGGAAAAAAGTATTGATTTTGATTCCCTTGCAAGTGTCAAAATATGCAGCATAAATGGCCCTATATTTTGATTGCGTTGACTTAGAAGGTTTGTTTTTTTTTCACCACTCTAAGGGATTGCAGACCTGACTACTTATTTGATATTCATTTTGACTTGATACCTCGATGCGTTCCTGATATAAAGGGTCTTGGCAGAAAGACAGACAGACAGAAAGTGATCCTTAAGGGTTTCCTTTTTTTCTTTTGAGGTACGGAACCCTAAAAGTTACGTTTGTATTTAGTAGCAAAAGTCATTTATGTGACTTTTGCTACTAAATAAACCTTATTTAATGTGTATGCTCTTTGTACTGATTGTAGCTTAAATTCATTATGTGCACATAATAACTTATATCAATTCATGGTTTATAGCAGCATAACATTTAAAATACGTTAATGGCAAATCAACATTTATCCATCGCAGTTTTAGCGCAGTTAAAATTAATTAAAAATCTGTTTCGACGGGGAAGATAGACCCGGTAAACATGCAGTCCACAATTAAACAGGAAAGCAGGAGACTCTCCGGTATCCACGTGAGCAAAATATGGTTTACTCTAAGCACAACACATCTCACACCACATACCTCACACCACATATACATGCATGTCATACATGTGTTTAACAGCTTGAAGTATATATTACTGCATCAGCCTTAACTTTTTTCCATAATTTCCATCATATTTTCATGTATCTAATATCAAATATACTATGTATTTTTTCGGCCCCAATTTAGGACTAAATAGCTCATTATGTTATAATTTCACACATTCTGTTAATATCTTCCACCTAGTTTTTGATCTCTGTCGCGAATTGTTAAGAACATTCTTTAGTCTGCATATTTTTTTTATTTTTTTTTTACTTTGCTTCTCTACCTCATATAAATTACTACATGTTATTCAGACATTGGCATTTTATTTTTATTTTTCTGTCGTATTTTTATGTTTTTGTTTGTTAATGTCTACAATTTTGTTCCCTAAGTTACCCTTTTTAGGCAAATTTATGCTACACAATTGGTTTAAATTGAACATATTTCAAAGATTTTACATGTACGGAAAAAATATGTCAACTAAGTTACCATAAAATTGATGAATGTTATTGAAATTTCATAATCAAATGCACAGCAATGTATTCAAAATATCTGTTCAATATATAAAATCACGATAAATTATTGCTATTTGTGAGTTATATATATTTTTGTTGAGAGGTAAGGTTTTTACAAAGAATAGTTGATTAACCCGAGAACATTTTTCAAAATTTATAATCTAATATGAAAAGCAACGACTTCATGAATGATGTCGATAAATATAACATTTCAGAATCCTTTCAATGTAATATTAATGAGACAAAAAATCACATTGGTGACGTTACAAGAAAATTAGCAGTTGTTTGCCAGAATATAAGAAGTATTGACCGGAACTTAACACAAATTGAAATTTTACTTACTAGTTTAGAAGTTGACAACGATATTTTGCTCACAGAATGTTGGTTAAATAAGATTAATTATTCTCCCGCGCTAGATAACTTCACAACCTACTGCTCCCAATATAAAAAGACACAAAATGAAGGTGTTGTAGTCTTTATTCGCAGTGATATCAGCCATAGTATCAGAGCCACCAGCATTTGAAGCTAACTGTTTAACCATTCAACTAGGAATGGATACTGTTTTGGTTGCCATTTACCGTCCACCGTCTTATAGTGTCGGAGATAATTTTTTGACTTCATTGGATAAGGTTCATTTATCTTTAAGTCCTTCAGAAATATAATAGTGACAGGTGATATGAATGTTAATATTCTTGATACATTTAATAGTAGTTGCGAGGAATATCTAGATATTTTGGCTCACCATGAGTTGTTACTTGCGCATAATTGTTTAGACCACTTGTTTTAGAAGACGTCATTAAAATCAACTACCTTAGTAATTTCAACCACTAACACAGATTATTTCAAAATAGCACTTATTCTTAAAAACCACCAGCACTTCAGTAATAAGTATAATTTCCATAGTGCTATTAATTACAATAAAATAGTTTCCAAGCTGGACTCTGATATTCTCAACTCTATCGTACATATTAATTATGTTAATTGGCCAACTTCAGTCCTCTAACAGTGGCAATGGGCGGGTCACATAAGTTTAAGAACCGATAACCGATAAGATAGGCGAGTTCGTGGATAAGATATAGGATATCGTGGATAGATACGATAAGATAGGTGAGTGGCGCGCAGGTGGTTAGGTTTTGTTCAACAGTGGACTTATGCAGGCTGTTGATAATGATTATGATGATTCCACTCTCACTTGTACAAAAGACCTTTGCTTATTATTTTTACCCGACTGAACGGAGGTGTTATTGTGTTTATCAGCCTATGTTCGTTCCTTTGCGGCACTATATGATGATTCTTACGTTAATCGATATCTTGCGAGTGCTACTACAGACGTGGTAATAGTCAAAATTCAATACAACATTTTGAGAAAAATAAAAATAAAGTCAATGAAGTATGTTAGTGGGGCATCATTGAATAGGTATTTAAAAATCATCTTTAATTTTCTCATAATCTTTTTCATTTCGAATGACCATTTAGGATCTATAACGATTTAAAATTCGTAGTCGAGTTTATTCATCTTGCGTAATTTTTCTTTTTAATATATATTCCACCACTTAAATACAAACCAAACAATCACATGTGTGTGTGAATCCACGGGCGCTTCACTCATGTATTATGTATATGCTATGAGTTTCGCGGTCGAGCCCATCCGAATTCAGCAACTTTTTTACACGAAATTGTTGCAATTTTATCTACGAGAAGGAAAAATAATTCTTTCGGGAAAAGACGTCGTAAATAATCTTTGAGGAAAGTGTGCATGACGTGCTATTTTTGTTTTAGTTTGAAGAGTTTTGTGTCTGTTCAATTATTGACCGAGCGAGCTAAGCGAGTTCAAGTCTTTGCTTCAAGTACAATCAATTTGCTGTCATCTGACAGTTTGTTGGTACTCCTCTACGGGTCGTAATTTACAACCGATCGGAAAGAAACTTGGTATAAAGGTTTAATGATTTTATAATTTTATAGTCGTCGGGAATTTTTGATTGGGGGGTACTTCCTCCAAAAAGGGGCAAAAAGGGGGCTACTGAGTATCTCCGCTTCATTAGATCCGATTTTGATGCTTCTTTTTTTATTTGAAAGGGACTTTAAGTTGGTCTCATAAACATTTGGTGAAGATCTGATGAGGATTTTTAGCGTGATGAGCAGAATAGCTCCCCAAAATGCTGTAAATTGCTCACTTTTAGGTTTCTACCTGTGAAATTATCCCTTTACCTACTAGGTAGGGATTGAAGGAGCACCTTGGTTATTAATGTTAGTTGTACAATAAAGTAACCAGATGACGCTACTGTACACAGCTAGATGGTTTGCAAAAATTTTTGTGATCGCGAGGTCTACAGCTCGCAGACTACTAGTATTGGTTGGCGTTACGCATGAAATTGGACAAGAAAGCCAAAAAAGATATGCTTATTGGTTACAACAATGATGAAAGCTATCGAGTTTAGGCATATCAAGAGATTCTGCCGCGTCTCATATCAAGTACATTTTATCAAGCGAAGATATTTGAAAGAATATTGAGACAGACCTACAAGAGGAATTAAGAGATCTTAAAATCAAACAACCTCAAGAAGTACCTCCATATTTTTACTCCGCCGCAATGCGTGACGCAGAAGGCGCACGCCAAAGTTAGTTAGTTAGTAAGTTTTGACCACCTGCTCAAGGGCACCCAGGGGGTACGAACCTCGGCTTGGACAGTTGCCATTGATTACGGGGAGTATCGAACTAAACACCCCTGGATCTCTAATGTTAGGTAGTAATCGAGGGGCCCTGATGAAATGGCTGGAGCTCTTTGAACAAATTACATAACTGACCACCGATTCGGAATACACCTTTGAGAAGAATCGGCAAAAAACTCGAAGGTGACAAAAAAATCAAAAGAAATAAAATCGACATTGATTGCGGGACCTTTGTCCTCGCCGAAGAGGTCGGTGTCTGTATTTAATTTTGGTGAAAGATAGTAAAGATGACGGACTGGACAAATCTATCACTGACTGCTCTGCGGCAGCGATTTCATTGTCCGGTGCTACTGTAGTAGTAGGGATGTTCCTGAGCTTTCACTCCGACTCCGAAAGGTTGGGACTTCCGATTGATTTTATACATCCGACTCCAACTTCGGTTCGAAAGTTTCAAATCGGAGGTCCGGAGCTTGAATCGCAGCGGCAAGCGCGTACTAACAAGTTTCAACTTGTCGCCTGGGGAATATCCCGACGTGCTTTCTTAGTTGATTACTCATTCGTTTGTGTTTTTGCGGTCTGGATCGGAACAATTGTTTTAGTTTGTTTTTTAATACTAAAGAGATAAAATGTACAGGACTAGAGCTAAAATCCTTACCAGGCCGTTTGAGACACGAGTCAAAGTGCATACGCTTGTTTTCACTAAGTCTGTGCCACGTAACGTGATGCGCTTGAGCTCAGGACTAATAATGTCTTCTTGTGCATTGATATATTAAAATATATATTTAAAAAAAACATTGAGTTACTTTCCACTTGTAAGTTCACTTAATGTCAAATTGAGCGTTTGAACCACCGTGCGCCTCTGAATTTTTGTTAGTGGCCCAGACGATAAAAACTTCGGTTGCGGGTAGATTTCGTTTTTATTTTTATTCTATTAGCCGTTTTGTAACGTTTGACTTCATTATACACTCGAGAGCAATGAATCCGGGTCACTTAAAGAAACCTATAAATCTCGGAAACTAAGAATGCTTAATGAAATAAATTGTGTTTAATAGACAATTAAATACTCCTCAAATTAAGGTATTAAAACTTCTTAGTTATTGTAAAGTTATGTCATGAAAAAAACAAATTTGAAAAAGGGAGACTTCCGAAGATGGTACTACGAAATTACTGAATTTGATTTTGCTTTTGTTTATAATCTGTCATTTAAGTGGGTATATAAACCATATTGATAGTGTTTGATATTTATTATTCAAGCTGTAATTATGTTGCTTAAACCTGAAGAATGCACCAGAATTCTCACAATGCTCGAAACCGGCCAGAGTCAGCGCGGTACAACCAGGACTATCAGTGTGTCACTGTCAACAGTACAAAGAGTTTTCCGAAGTTACAAGGAAACCGACTCTAACTTACGCAGACCAAGAACAGGCAGAACCAGGTGTACCACAGCACGAGCATATCGATACTTGGTGAACACCATGCTTTGTAATCGCTTTCTCACAGGAACTGAACATACAAATCAGTTTCGACGCCTTGGAGGAAGTAACTCACGTCTTGCTAAAGCTAACTTGAAACCACTTCGACCTGCAAATGGCCCTAAACTGGAGCGTGGGCATAGTTTTTCAAGACTAAGATATGCCCAGAACCACTTAAATTGGACTAATGAAGATTGGTCAAATGTTATGTTCTCCGATGAATCAAAGTTTATGCTCTACAAGCACGATGGAAGACACAGAGTATTTAGAAGACTAGGAGAAAGATTCAAGCAAGCATGCATCGAAGAAAAAGTAGCCTACGGTGGTGGGTCTGTACTTGTGTGGGCCGGGATTTCATCTGAGTGTCGCACAGAACTAGTGTTTAACTAGCTCTTTAACTAGCGTAAGATATGTGGAAGAAATCCTTAATGAACACATTGGGCCATTTATGGTCAATTTTGGTGAGGATGCTATTTTTATGCATGACAATGCCCGACCTCATACAGGTTGGATTGTTAATGACTACCTTCAAGAGATGAACATAACTCGTATGGAGTGGCCAGCACGCATCCCGGATATCAACCCAATCGAGCATGCTTGGGACGAGCTAGGGAGATGCGTTAAACAACGAAAGCCTCCCTCCCAGTCACGCTTCGTGAGCTCAAAATTGAGCACTCACAGAGGAATGGGAGAATATTCCCCAAAATCGTATAAGGAACTTGGTGTACAGCATGGCAAACCACGTAAACGCAGTAATGGAAGCACAAAGAGGCAAACCAAAGTATTAAAATTCGAGAAAATCGTAATGTTGTTCAAAAATGACATGTTTCCTATTTTTGTTATAAAGCCAGATCAGCAGTTTTTTTTCTTTATGTAATTTATGGTAAATAAAATTTAGTGACTCATAAATTTTATCACTTTCATTTAAGGGGTATTTATTGTCTATTAAAAACAATTTATTTCAATAAGCTAGCATTCTTAGTTTCCGAGATTTATGGTTTCTTTAAGTGACCCGGACTCATTGCTCTCGAGTGTATATGGACGATTTTTTGTTTAATCATGCATTTCAGAACTCATTCATCATGTCAGACTTTAGAAGTCCACTTTTGAACATAGGCCTGCGCCACGATGAGCCATCTTGTACAACCTCCATCCCTTGACTTCCTGCAATGGCTACAATGTCGTCGGTCCATCGCGTGGGGTCTCCCCACATTTTGCTTGCTTGTTCGTGATCGCCATTCGAGAACCTTTATTTCACAGTGGTTGTTAGTTCTGCAAACTATATGGCCTGCCCATTGCCACTTCAACTTACAAACTCTGAGAGCTATGTCGGTAACCTTGGGTTTTTAGTGAAACACCGAGCAAATCTCTCTCGATTGCATACTGCGCAACTCTGAGTTTGTGTATGAGACCAACAGCTAGCGACCACGTCTCATTGCCATATGTCATCACTGGTCTTGAGGCTCTGCGGTATCTGCGATGAGAAGACGTAATTTCCCGAACGCTGCCCATCCGAGTTGGATTCGTCAATTGACCTCTTTGTCAAAGTTAGATCTACCCAGTTTGAACATCTGACCTAAATAGTCATAGTGATCAACAGCTTCGATAATATCGTTCCCAACATAAACCGGCATGGGTACATGGGCATTTGACATGATGTTCATCTTACCCATGTTCAAAAAATAAGATAATAAAGAATAAAAATAATTTATTGCCAACAAACATAAACAACCTAAAGAATACAAAAAATCACATGAACCGCAACAACAAATCTATAAATGCTCAATAGGACCGTGTGTGTGTGATGCATGTTATGCCACGTGTCATGTTATCTCAGTATATTGTGGTATAATACTATATACTTTGCATGTTTGTTCATTTTAAGACTCACCTGTTGGGAAACAATATTGAGGTCACTGAGCAAGGTTGTGCTTAGGTGTTCCAGAGTTTCTGCCATGATAACTATATCATCAGCACATCGAAGGTGAGTGATGCGTTCGCCATTGATGTTAACACCATATTCGTACTAGTTCAGAAGCTTGATATTATCCCATTATCTTCCAGTGCAGAGGTGAACAGTTTCGGAGAAATAACTTCTCCCTGTCTCACCCATTTTTACAACTAGATAGAATTTGTGCTCCAATCTTGGAGACGGACAGTAATGGTGGCTTTGCTGTACAAACACTTCAACACTTCGATGTACCGGTGTACAATCTGGCAACGCTGTAATGACTGTAGCACTTCCCAGGTCCCGACTGAATCAAAGGCTTTGTAGTACTCCATAAACGCTCAACATAGTGGCTGATTATACTCTTCGGTCTTCTGTATAATCTGCCGAAGCGTATGGATGTGGTCTACGTTGCTAAAGACTTTCCGGAATCCAGCTTGTTCGGGAGGCTGAAAATCATCAAATCTACGAGCGAGATGGTTTGTAACTACTCTCGAAAAGAGCTCATAGACGTGGCTCAGCAGCAAAATGGGCTTACAATTTTTCAAGAAGGTGTTATTACCTTTCTTAAAGAACAACACCACTACGCTTCTGTGCCATGCCTTTGGCGTAGTATCCTCAAGGATGACGGAGTTAAATAGCTTTTGAAGGACTTTAAGTACCGGCGCTTTCAGTAGTTCTGTCGATATTCCGTCCTCGCCTGGTGCCTTGTTGCTCTTAAGCTGTTTAAGAGCCAGTCTGATCTCGTATAGGCTGAGGTCTAGGATATCTTCGGTATAATAACGGGTCAAACGGGTTCTTCCATCGCTAGTCATGCTGGTGGACTACGCGTTAAGATGTATAATAGTCCGTATAACTTCTCGAGCTCAATCAAAATCTATAGCTTTGACGAGATGATGCTGCCACTGTCAGTCTACAGCTTCTCCAACAGGCTTTGCGCAATAGACAGATTTCCTGCGAATACTTTGGAGCCCTTGTTCCGCTCTATTGCGTTCTTAATACAATTAGTATTATAAGAACGCAAATCATGTTACATCGATTTCGAGATCTGTTTATTAAGCAAGCTACGACTCGACATATCCGCTGAAGACTTCAGCTTTATCTTGCCTCGTTCTGCCATAAGTTTGAGTGTATGCAGAGATAATTTCTGTATTCTATTTTTGCGATGGGTCTTAAAGAACTCAGACCCGACCACGTGAACAATTTCCAGCAGCCCGTTGTTTAGTTCGTCCACTGTGTCGCATTCGGTAAGGATTTGGAAGAAATTTTGGAGTTCCAACTGAAAGCTCTTGGGGTTTTGGATTTGGGCAGGACTTGAGTGAAGAGTAGATTTCATCAAACGAGACCTCTCCAGCTTTATGTTAATATTCAATGAGCCTCTTACCATTACGTGATTGACTATTTCACGCGACGGTTTGGAGTTATTTGAAGCCGATGCTGATGATTTATTGAATCTTTTTGTTCCTATGGTCTAAATTTGGGTTCATCACTGTTTACCGGAAACAAAACCACAATCAAAACAGTGGATAAGACCTGGTTCACCATCCCCTAAAAAGGCTAAGTCGATTTAGTCGGCAAATAAGGTGATGGCTTCAGTAATCTGGGACTCGAAAGATGTGATTATGATTCATTATCTTGAAGGTCAGACTATAAACTCTGATTACTACCGCACCATACTACGTCATTTATGAGAGAAAATAAAAGAAAAACTTCGAGGAATGCTCAGAAGAAAAGTCCTGTTTCATCAAGATAACGCCTGTGTTCACACGTCTGTGCAGTTAATAACTGAAATCCACAACTGTGGCTTTGAACTGTTACTGCATCCGCCTTATTTACCTGATCTGGCACCATCAGATTTCTTTCTGTTCTCTAACCTAAAAAAGCACTTGAGAGGTCAAAGATTTTTGACAAAAGACGAGGTCAAAGCAGCAGTAGGCGCATATTTTGACAAAGGAAGAATCATATTTATTTCAATTTTCTAAATGTTTGGAAGGGGAGGTGGCAAAAGTTCACTGAACTGATTGTTATTATGTAGAAAAATAAAATTTATTTAGTATGTGTTTATTTTCTTGGTTAAGCCGACTACTTTTCAATCCACCCTCGTATCTAAAGTAGTACTTACCTAGTTTAGGGTATGATCAAATCAGTAGATATGTTTGGGAATTGACAATATAGAATCTTTCTAATATCTACCTACCGAAAATTGATTATATCTCTTAGGGATTGGATTAAATCCCTGTTTGTATCATTTCCCAGAAACACAGATGGCCCAAAATGTTGACAGATCACTTGATTCTTGGTTCAAAATTCTTCTTAGAAACTCCAAGCTTTTATTATATATTCCGCCTATATCACTATATACTACTCGTAATATGAGGCAAAGATAGATAGCTCAGTCAATATTGTCAATCTGATCAAATTAAGCAAACCACCGACGTAGTATATGGAGAAACCATACATCAAGCAGTAATGTTTATTCGGTTGTGATCGAGAGGCCACAACAAGGGTGTGTTTGTCATTGTATTGCCTTTTGTTGTTTGTTTGTTTGTCGTATGAGCTTGTATTGGCCTCTGTAGTCAGAATTTGTGACGCCCGAAAGCATCTGACATGGCTTAACGACTACTATTAATCTGTATTGGGACTGATAGCTTAACGTGCTTTGCAAAGCAAGGAGCTATGGAAAACCACACATAACTTAGAAAAGACATTGGTGTGGAGCCGAGGATCGAACCCGGTATCGTTGGATTTTAACTCGCATTAGTATACCTCTAGGCTACTAAAGATCTATCATCAATGCCTTTTGCTAGGAAACTGCATTTACCTGGACGCCGCTAAATTATTGAATGTTGTGTTTGGTTAGCGCCAGTGCATTGCCCGTGTCGTTCTAAAATTTGCTTTTATTGCTTGGGTCTAGTACTTTGCAAGTTGGAATTGTGTAGAGTTCAAAATTAATCCTTTTAGAGGTCATAGGTTTTCATAAAAACAATTTTGAGAAATGTACCTATCGCTGATGACGCCCGCGTTGCCACGAGCCTAGTAAGGGTTGTTGTCGAAGATGTTTGTGTTAATTTATTTTAACTCCCACGAGGGACTTTATGTACACTCATATCGTAAATTCCGGATTATGAACTCGAAGATGGTGGCATAATGACATACTTTACGCACGGCACGTCTCTAATAAGATAAAACATTATAACACTTGTTTTTTTGGACTAAACAATGTTATTATATATTTTTGTCCCATAAAATCACTGGTTTGGCTCCGTACTACGAGGGTTTTCGCCATTTATTAAACATATATGGCGGCGCGTGTAGACTGTATGCACGCAAATTCGCTGTGGACTGGATTTTAGCGCTATAATTTACTTTACAATTAATTAGTACCTAACCAATTTAATGTGTTATTTATTTTTGTTGACCAAAAGTTTATCCTAATTAAAAATGTCCGACAGCAGTGTTAGAGCTTTCACCAACAAAATCAAGAAAGTATGACGACATTTTTTTTTTCAATAAATGTAATTTCCTGTTGCATGAGTGTATATGCAACAGGAAATTACATACTTATTAATAAAGTAGTGTATGAAAAGTCACATAACTAGGTATTAAAGTAGTGTATGAAAAGTCACATAACTATGTATTAAATCACTCTCGTGCTTTAATAACCCTCGATATGCAACCATTTCATAAACTACTAAATTAAAATAGTTACTTTCATTGATTTTAGTAGCGAACCTCAATAAAAATTTATCTCAAAAGTGACTCATTTTAAGTCAGACTTAGAATGAGCATAAAGCCTTGTATTCACAAGGAGGCAAACGTCTTGTTGAAGTCTCGGGTCAAAGTAAAAGTAACGGGACGCAATGTTATTTAACATTAACTTAGAAAATTGATTTCAATGGCCATTACAAACTTAAATCTCTCATGTCAACCAATTTTACCAATTGCTTTTACGCAATCTAATAAAGTACTTTTCGATTAACCGTTAACGAAATTCCCACCTGGTTTTGTAACGACACTCGATTTTGCTAGGGTTCAAAATGTCCGTGATTATATTACTGTCAAATTAAGCTTAGTTATCAGTGCTAAGGGAAGGAACCAGACAAATAGTTTGTTGCTGATTGTTTGTTTTTGAGCGCGCAATACTTTAAAACACTGCGTCCTGACAACGCGCACTATAATGCGTTTCAAATAAAAACTGTAACCCTAGTACAAGTTTTTATAGTTTTTGAAAACGAAATGTAGTTTCGTGTAGTTCCATACATTTACTGGCAGCGCCTCTAGCGGAAACTTGTAGGAACTAAAATCTGTAGAACGGGTTCCATCAAATGGTAGTATTCGAATTCCAAATAAATTTTACGAGTATTCTTTGCATTTTAGCAGTACGAGATGCCACTTTGACAAGTTAGCGATAGTGACGTATTCGATCACTTTCAACGTATTGTTACTCGTTATATAAATTTTCGTGAGAGCTTCATGAGATCTTGTGTTTTTTTTTATTATGATAACGAGACGGTATTTTGCCTGGAGGTTAGCCTCGGAGGCTGTAGAAGTTGACCATCGTGAAGAGGCGCGACAGGAGCTTATACGTAGGCGGAGATTCTTTACACCCAGACACATCTCTGACACGCACTTAGTGCAAAGGTATCGGCTCACTAAAGAAGGGTTTGTGTTTCTCTGCAATACTCTGCGGGAAAATACAAGTCTTAGGAACTCCTACAGAGACCAAGGTGAGTTAATAGTAAAGAATATACTTACCTACTTCATCTTATTCGAACTTGTATTTTTGTAGCTCGTACCTACAACAATACTTCCAAAAAAATACATTGTAGTGCGAAACAAGGTATCAATCTACTTATCTACTTTACAATTTTAATATCGTGATGACTTCACATCAATTTATATTTCGACAAATACCTACGACTCAATTGATAAAACCAACACATAGTCCAGCAGTGCGATTCCGTATCTTGGTTTCAATCATATCGTCACTTTCTTAATAGCAATTTCAACTATATCAGAACGCATTAATGAATTTGATGGATTGAAACCGATATGATCAATATAACGTAATAGCAGTGCAGGATTTTAGGCTAAACATTATCAAACATCAAGAATTATATCGAAGCTTGATGTCGTACTTGGGGCATAAAATCGATTTAAAATAAGTACCTACCTTGGTTTTGTTGGATTACTTTGGTCCGTAATTTCGTTAATACTGAACGAAATTAAAGACCAAAGGTACCGGGAGGATCAGAAAAATACGTTATTTCCATTTATCACCTCAATTTAACTTAAATCGTTAATCTTTTTTCCCAATAAAACCACAGATAAAATCGTCATACGAAAAACAAAACGTCAAACACCAATACGGTGGACTATATTTTGTCTCTTTTTTTTTGCTTATGGGGAAGAGAGATAGAAGTGTAGTGTTGTAGTGAGATATAGTGTGAAGTTCGTTCCATTGAACTTCATTTGAAAACGTGAACTCGTCCTACCGATTACACTCAAAACTGTTAGTTTAGCGAGCTCACGAAACCTTGTTTTCCTTTCCTTAATGTGCAAACTTGTACTACGCGTACTGGATTGGACTCGTGATTAACTTCATACTGACAACTAAGTAAAAGTAGCGTTGGCACAAATCTCAAACAATAATAATACTTATTATGTTAATATATTAAAAGAAGTGATTTATTGAATGAATTTTATGTTCATGGTGTGGCGAAAACACGTCCATACTTTTGGTTATGTTGTTAACCTCAGTCAATGAAGGTACATGACAAGTTTGTTGTCTGAATAACGATTTGTGATTTATAGATTTTTACCTACGTAAATATTAGAGATATTATCTCACATCAAATAACTTACCTCTGTTCAGCATTAGATATCTACATTAATCCAAGAATTGATTTAATTCAAGAAGTGATTTTATTCTATAGAATCCGACGATTGTCCGGGAGGCTGGATATTAAATTCGGGAAGAAGAGTCACCCATAAAATTCTCTTCAATACTAATCATTTTTTTAAAAGCTTTTGTTTATCTTCACTTGTATCTATGTATCTTTGTATTTCTGTCTGTCCTGGAATCCTGCAATTCAAATTTAGAGCACTTCCCGTTTAGATATACGGCTGAAACTTTTAGGGTAGCTCACAAACTAATGACAAAGCAATAAAAAAATGTGAAAATGCGTCTAAAACAAATGATAAAAAAGAGGAAAAAAGAACCACTGTTTGACACCAGTAATCGATTGCATCGTCACTTTAATTCACGTCACGAGGCGCCATTTTGTAATGTTTTTAGTGTGCTTCGGGCAATGCTTCTGAGTACATACAAACGGTCGTGTCCCGAATATTTTGTTTTGAACTTTATCATTTCAGCAACGAATAGTAAGTAGTTCTACACCTCTTTTAGCGACTACTTCTTCTTTACCGTACGGCACGCAAAATCGTTTAATTCTTAGATTTAAGAGCTGGTCTCTTAAATAAGAAGATGTGTGTGTCATGTCGGCGGAGTGATTTCCAGCGTTCCCTATCTTCGGCTAAAGGTTTGACTTCCCTATAGGATATGACAATTATCTTTTGCTTTACCTGATCTGTAAATTTCCTTTTAGGTCTGCCTCTTTCTCTCTTCCCTTCTACCTTCCCTTCTATGATGGTTTTTATAAAGTTGTCATGTCGTATAAGGTGGCTGAACCTCTTTCCACTTTTCCTTTCAATGGTCGCTTTTAAGATTCGTTACGGAAAATCGTGCATGTCAATAAATATTTAGAAAAGGAGAAAAGCAAGTCCAAGGAATTTCTGAAAATAATGACGGATTAGAAGCATCCAAGCTGCCGTTGATGGTAGTTTGATAATATAAAACCAAAACACTCGCTCAATCTAAAGACATTATTTTTTTCGTTGCTACATCCATGTCTTTTTTGCACACCACACTAAAAAATCTGAAAATGTTGACCAAAGAGGTTAAAGATGGCGGACTTTCGATACTTTTCTTAATCGAAACGCATTATACGCTGCAGCGTCTCGCTTGCAGCGGCTGGTTTGCGCCCAATGTAATAACCAGTCGGCCGATGCACTGCACTGAGTTTGCTTCCAAGAGTCAGCCAGCCAACACTCAGCCTATTTGCATAGACCATACATGCGTGACCATGATGGTATTCCGCGAAAATAAACCAGTGCTAAATTAAATATTGCAATAATGCTTTTAACCATTTGACCTAAAAGCTGTAATATAATCGAGAACAAAGCGATCCTTCGGGAGCAGCCAAAGTGAAAGTACGAAATCATCTAAATAGGCAACCTACAGTTTTCCCAGAAGGGTTGACAAAGGGGAAAAGAAATGTCGTCTGTGGTGACGTTAAAGGTAGGTTTATTCTTGAATTTGTTTTTCTATCTAGTATTGCTAAAGTGACTTAATTTTCACTTGCCCTGATCGTTTTTGTTGTTGTGTGTTGTTTTTGTTGCTAGAAAGTATTTTTATTTTATTTATTTGACATAAACTCGTTTTTTTAAACTTGTATTTAACATAATTACTAGCAATATTACCCACAACATTATCCACCAGTTACTAAAAACAAAAAATGCAGTCTCGCTGAAAAAAGCAGTCTGAGCGTTGCAAAATAAATAAATATTTAAATGTGAAAATAAACAAGTAGTAAATAAAGTGAACTATTATCATACAATTTAGTTCGAAACTATATTCAAAACAAAGATTAACATTGAGATTGAGGGAGTTAAATACAGCTTTTACCTTGGGCAGGGCAAACATTTCTATAGCCTCGAATTGAGCATTATAATTATTAACTAATTGGCGTTGGGGCGAACGCAAACCAGCATTGGTTCTAGCACGTCTTAAATTAATAGTCAGCAGTCGTGTTGAGCGCACTTGTTTGCGTAGAACAGTTCTTGGACAAATATAACACAATTGGTTCATAATATCTAAACAATCAAATTTACTGTGAATAATGCCATGTAAAAACGTAGCACCGAGGAGACAACAAATTATATTTATTAAGTAGATTTACATAACCAGCTTTAGCACGATAGCATCTATTATGTATGTTATGTGTAATTTAAAAAATATAACCCCCGATTCCCCCATTATAGCTAAGAACCATCTAGATCACGTCATCTTTAAAACAGAAAAAAACCCGCATCAAAATCAGTCTATTTGTTTGGGAGCTACGATTCCACAGACAGACATACACACATATACACAGCTGAAGCTTATAATACTTTTCACACTCATTTCACGTTCGGGGATTACAAATAAAACTGTCTCACTGGTGAAATAGACAGGTGACGTACATACTAAAAAAAACTCATTTTTTATGGTAAGAATAAATGGATAAAATATAATAATGTATGTTCAGGACAATTCACACCAATTATCCCAAACTAGGGTAATCTGTCTATGGGCATCGGATAAACATACTCAGATCCAGAAAAATCACACAAACATTTGTACCTTGCGGGATTCAACCCCGCGACTGTTTATATTACAGTCACTAGCCAAACCGTTCGTCACGAATAAACGCAGACACTGACACTCGACACAAACCTAGACCCTGGTGTCTCCTGGTATCGCCGTGTAGGTTGCAGTTGGGGCACTTGTTCTTTAGGCTAGTTTCAGTTGTATGCAATGCAAAAGTAGTCAGAGGACATGCGAGCGCGGTAAAAATTGAATGTAATAATCATCATCGTGAAAAATGCGCGGTAGGCGCAACACGTAACAACTTCTCCGCGTTCGGAATTTATTTTTAATTGTATAATGTCGACGATCTCGCTCGAAAGTGTAGTGCTCGGGTTGCAAACAACGATAGTGACCTTAGTGAGTAAAATTGAGGTGTTAGAAACACGTATCAGTGAGCAATCTGTGATTATATCAAAGTTGAATTCACCAAGTGTTAACGATAATACCCTCATACAAGCGACAACCGTCCCGTGTACCACGATCGCAGCTCCGGCAGCGGTGACTCAGCGACCAGGGCGCAAGGCGCGTGTAAATGCATCGCTGGCTATAGCAGAGCTAACTAATGCGGGGAAGAAATGCGGCAATGTACGCGCACCTACTTCTGTAACGCCGAAAAGCGGAGACCGGGCTAGTAACGCAGTAGCGGTTACCAGTAACAAAAAAACTCAGGCCAAAGCTGATGAACAGCCCAAATTCCTGGCCACAGCAAAGCCTGCCAGCAAGCCAGAGGATGAGAATCCTGAAGGCAATTCTGGAAGCCAGTGGCTGGTGGTCGGCTCACGGAACAAAATTAGAAAACAACGCCCCGTTACTATTGGGACGGGTAATGCTATTGACGTACTCCAAGCCGCGGAGAGAAGGAAACATATTCAAGCATGGTCGTTCAAGCCTGACACCTCACTTATACAAGTAAATAAATTTCTGAACAATATCATCAGTGCTCAGTATAGTGTGGAGAAGCGGAGCATCAAATCGGAGATGCATGCCTCATTCGTTATCGGGATGCCGGAAAACGTGTACGAGAAAGTGACTTCACCAAATGCCTGGCCCCCAGGAGTTCGCTTCGCAGACTGGTTTCCCTTTCGTCCCCGCGTGCAGCGGGGTAGCGAGCGTGCCAGTTCCAGCGCCAACGGCAGCACCCGCTGACGCTCCAGCGCCCGTGGGGACAGGTGACGCCACAGGACACACGTCTGTTCAGCAATTACACAAGCCCATAGTTATATGTCATCAGAACATAGCGTCACTCGACAAGAAATCTCAGCGCCTGGAAGTTCTGCTCCGAGATGAACTACAGTGTGACGTGCTTGCCCTGACCGAACATTGGCTTAGTGAACCTAACTTAAAATGTGTTAGTCTAGACGGATACACCTTAGTATCAAATTTTAGTAGAACGACAGTAGCACATGGTGGCTCTTGTATATTTATTAAAAATGGAATAAAAGCCATTGATTGTACACAATTGACCAAATTATCAACAGAGAGGTACTGCGAGGTATCAGCTGTTGAACTCATCGAATATAATATTTTAGTTGTATGTGTATATAGAACTAACTTGATTAGTTCCTCCAACTTTTTGACTCATCTGGAATGCCTTCTCAAACAAGCCTGCGAGACCGGTAAGAGTTTCATATTTGTCGGTGACTTTAATATCGATTGGCTTGGGAATCTATGCTCTGTGAAAAAGCAACTTACTGACTTACTGACCGTCCATAATTTCCGAAATGAGGTTGACTTTCCCACGAGAGTGGTCGGGTCATCGTCTATTTGCCTAGACCACGTGTATACTAACTTGCCGCGAAGGACGGTAATGACGGCTCCGGTCGACACCCGGCTCAGCGATCACCGCGCGGTGCGGGCCGCTGTCGCCTGCGTGCGCGTCGTGCCTCCGCAGCGCACCCGGCGCGTCAGGGAATTCTCACAACCTAACCGTATGAATTTCTTGGCAGCTATTTTAAGTATAGACTGGGAGGTAACATTCACCACGCACGCGAAGTCTGTGGAAGATCTAGCGAAATCTTTACTAAATATAGTGACTAATAAATTTCACATTTGTTTCCCCTATAAACGTAAAAACATCAGGAAACAATCATGGGTCACTGATGATCTTGTTGACTTAAAAAATCTCCTCTTTGACACCATTAGATTACAAGATAAGTACCCAAATACGCATTTAGATTCATTTGTTGAGAAACTTTCCGAGCAGTACGAATATGACGTGAGATCTCACAAACTCCGCCATTACGGAAAACAAATACGGACAGTTCCAACGCACACAAGGCCATATGGCGTGTCGTTAACACCGAAAGGGGTGCAACCACCCGATCCTCGGTTAGCTTTACAGATGTCGCTAAAGATTCGCTGACATGAGATGAGATGCGGCTGACAAGATTTACCGCGTCTGAAGTGTATCGCATTATAACTTCACAGATTCCTCGTAAGCCTACTAGAGACATCTATGACATATCCATGGAACTGCTGTCGACCGCGGCCGAACCGCTCGCTCCGTATCTAGCCGTCCTTTTTAATCGCTGTATAGCGGCCGGCGCATACCCAAGGTCACTTAAAGTCAGTAAGATTACACCTTTGTTTAAGGGAAAAGGTAAGCGTGAGGACATAGACGGTTATCGACCTGTGTCCATAATCCCGGCCATTGCTAAAGTTCTCGAAAACGGAATAAGCACCCGACTCACTGAGTATTTGACGACGACGGGTGCGCTTTCTGAGCGCCAATATGCGTACCGTGCAGCGAGATCAACTACTTCGCTTACACGTGAGGTCATTCACCGCGTGCTAGGAGCTTGTGAGCAGAAACGGCAAGTTGCGGTCCTGTGCTGCGACCTATCAAAAGCATTTGATGTCGCTGACCACAGCGTTCTTTCTACCAAGCTTAGGTACTACGGCATCAACGGTCAGACCCACTCACTCCTGACAGACCTTTTGCGGGACCGGTTTCAGATAGTGGTTGCTGATGGGAGCGAAACGAAGTCGGACTCATTGGGCACTGTAATAGGAGTACCACAGGGATCGTCGGTGTCAAATATCCTCTTCACACTGTTGCTCAACGACCTACCAGAGCACGTAACGGCAGGTGAAGTTTACATGTACGCGGATGACGTGGCCGTGGTCGTTTGTGCCCAGTCACTGATTCATTTGGAGCGGCGGCTGTGTGAAGCCGCCGAGCAGGTGGCGCAGTGGTTTGGGTGGAAACGGACTCGTCCTTAATCTTAAAAAAACGCACTTCATCCATTTTTCCATCTCAGGTCATCAGGTCCGAGACCTCTCTGTATCGATCGGCGCTACACCTATTGAGCAAGTACAGTCAATCGCGTTTCTGGGTTTTCAAATAGATCGAAGCTTAACTTGGATGAATCACATTGACAAACTGTGTGCTAAATTAGGCAGTGCGTGCTATGCGTTAGGTAGGTTGTCTCGTGTGGTATCTGCTGACATCGTACTCACTTGCTACTTTGCGACTGTACACTCCCTTTTACAGTATGGAGCGGAGTTGTGGGGGCGCGCCGCCGACAGGGGATGCGCCTTCCGTATGCAGAAGCGTGCTGTGAGGGCGATTGTGGGGGTGTCGCGGGTGACGTCGGTGAAGCCATACTTTACATCATTATAGATTCTCACGCTGCCCTCGATAACAATCATGCAAGTTGCAATGTATGTGAGGCAAAACCTCACAACATTTAGGACGCGCGGAAAGAACCAAACTCACGGCCACAACACACGTGGTGCGGGTAAGCTTGTGTTGGTCTCTCATAGGCTGACAAAATCTAATAGACTCGCTCAGGTCCTGGGACCGTCTATTTACAATCGCCTGCCGGATCAGGTCAAAGATGCGCCTAGCTTGGGATCCTTTAAAAGCAAAATTAAAGTATGGCTGATTGAGAAGGCGTTCTACGATGTAACGGAATTTATACCAGTATATCGATAATTCAATGTTATTATTGTTATTATTATTGGAAAAAATGTTGTTATTATAATTTGATATTTCTTTTACTTTTTATGTTTATTTTTAAATTACAATATTGACCTGTAATAATTATTACCAATAAATTGATTATTCTGATTATTCTGATTATTCTGACGCTCCTACTTTTAAACCTTTATTTTAAGGAATTGAATTTTGGAACACTAGAGAAAAGCAAAAAAACTAGCGAGATTTAAAGAATCTCACCGTAGAAAAAAAAAACGAGTACAGTACTCACATATGAAGTGTAACATCTGATCAAGCTCTATTTTATCACCACTGTTCAAGCTCTGTTTTATCACCGCTGTTCAGGCTCTGTTTTATCATCGCTGTTCAAGCTCTGTTTTACCATCGCTATTCAAGCTCTGTTTTATCACCGCTGTTCAAGTTCTGTTTTATCATCGCTATTCAAGCTCTGTTTTATCGTTGCTATTCAAGGTCTGTTTTATCACCGCTGTTCAAGCTCTGTTTTATCATCGCTATTCAAGCTCTGTTTTATCACCGCTGTTCAAGCTCAATTTATCATCGCTATTCAATCTCTGTTTTATCATTGCTTGGTTCAAGCTCTGTTATATCAACAACTAGCACTGCGCGCGCTCATTGGTCAACTGTTTCACCATAACTGTGAAACAGTTGACCGATAAGCGCGCGCGGCAAATTATTACACTTTTCACGAATAGATTTCAGGAAAGCGAGAGGAAATATGTTACACATCAAAAACTTGTGATTAAATTGCCCACGCCGAGTCTAGCAAAAACAAAAACTGATTTTATATTAGGAGATCGAAGTGAACGCCAAAGAAGGTACGTCTGCCTAATATCCTATTCAGTCTACAAAGACTCCTGATTGTAGTGTTTGGCAAACAGCACAAATGCCCGTTTCCTTTGCTGATAGCCTAATAAAGGGATACGAAACGCTGCCGGCTTAGACAATTTGCAAACGTGTCAGTTGTTGGTAGGTTCGTTTCACTTGAAGAACAGAGGGGAAGAACTTAATTTATAAGTGATTTCAAAAAGGAGAAGGATTTGGCTGTGTTTTGACTACCTCTTATTTTCTAGATTTCTGAACTGGTCTGGATGTTTTTTTATTAATTGAAAAAGTAGTCTTTAAGGCTGGCTCCAAAAACGTTGAAGAGTTTTTGGCTGGTCCCATATTCATGAATTTGTTGTTGTTTTTTGTAGCTATATCTTTGGTCATAGAATTCAGCGCAAAGGATTACGAGTGTTTTATATATTATTTGGTGCCTTTATAAGACACTAATGAGCAAGATCGCTCATGAAAAGTTTCTTGAATATTTTACGATTTATCTAGGTATACCTACTCGTTGGAAAAAATTAATGATACAAAGAATCCCGCTGGAAATGCTGAGAAAAATCAAACACGCAGTCAAGAACTTATGCCGAGAAATGAAGAATGCGAGAAAGGAGACTCGCAACATAATTTCATTTCAACATCAAAAGACTTACAGCAAGCCAAATGGCACATAAAAAGCTCAGGATGGGGCAAAGTTCAATTCGATTGAATGCATCTATTCAAGGAACGATCGCCAGTCTTTAACTGAATTGAATAGCTGAGCTAACTTGGACTTTTAGTTGAGTTTTAGTTGCTGTAAATGCTAAACTTTTCTTTACTTTTTTGAATACTGGACTGGTGTGGACTAAAAGGAGTTGTGTGAACTAATGATTAGACTATAATTATTAGCATTTGTTCTTACTGTGGTGACTAGTAATTTGATATAATTATGTGGGGATGGTTCTCTCGGCTCATTTTGTGTCATTATGAATATAAAGAGTTGTCAAATGACTGCGGTGCGATACACCAGAAGAGAACAGATTTGATGTATAATATGAATTGAATGTATAAATTGAATGATTTCATGTTTTTTTTTACTAAAAATTACACAGGCTGATAAACACAATAGGTATCCGCGCGGTCGAGTAAAAATAGAGTAGTCACACCTTGCGACTGCATCCGCATTCCCTGAGTAGGTATATCTTCCCAGGATAAAAAAAAAACATTGTGTTACAGGTAAATCTTCCGCATTAGTAAGGTATTATTAGGTGAAATTTTTATTGGATTATGTAACAATAATTACTAACAGGACAAAATATTATAAGTTTTATAAAAACAAATGTAGTCGTAGGCCTCTTACGCGAGAAAACGCATGACACGCATGGGGAAGTGCCACACCTTTGTCAGATATTCTAACGCCAAGCTGTAGTGTGTTAACATTTGTTTTTTGGTTAGAAGGGCAATATTTACTGCGAAATTACTAGGCAATGAGACAAAACCAATGTCTCAGGGTGACAAGCGCAGTGCAGTTGTAACCGCCTAAGTTCTGGATGGCACTGCCACTGTTATGGGCAGGCGTGTCGCTTACCATCAGCGAGAGACCTGCTCGATTCGTCACTCAAAGGAATAAAAAGAAAATACATGACAGAATATTATGATACGTGTTGAAATAAAAGGTTGAACATGAGAATGGAGAGTCCATTAGCATTATTTATTCCACAAGCGTCAAAATATTATACATCAGCCTACTAAGAAGCTGAAATATCTAGCAATCGTCTAGGCAGAAAGTAAACTACATTTCAGCACAACGCTCCCAAAACCCTTTCGATCACGTAGTAAAATATTTTACTCAAATATATCTACTTATTTTTGAGGTAGTTGAACTGAACAAAAGCTGATATTTATTAGCTTCCTATTATTTTAAGTTTAGCCAAGCACTACAATAATCAATCTATGCAAATGGTATCTATAGGGTGCGCTAAAATAATGGATCCCACTTTACACGTATGATATCCCTATACAAAAACTTCATGTTTTTTAAACGGTTTTATTAAGCTTGCCCTGTTTGTTTTTTTTGTTCCTTTGTTTGGGTCAAATATTCACATTTATATAATTGTAAATCCAAGATCGCGATAAAATTGCGGATTACTAAATTTTTTTCAACCTTCTCTATATAAGTATGGGAAAGGGCTTAACTAGTGTAATACTACGCTATGAAAAAAAAACAAATCCAACATGGCCGCCAGTACAACATACTTTTTTACTTTTTTCAATAGCATAAATATAGGTATCAAATGAAAAGGCTTGACAAGTTGAACTCACTACAATTTAGAAATACCTTAATAAATAACCAAAAACTTCAAAATAAAATGAGTAATAGGAATGTTTAAGTAAAACGGTTTTATCTATACTTATAATAAAACTGTAACGGGTCCAATTCTGTACATTGAAGATAATTTGAATATTTTTTTTTGGAACGTACTCTTGATTGGATACTGAAGCCAAAACTGTATTTTTTTCCATTTTTGTCTATCTGTCTGTCTGTCTGTCTGTCTGTATCTTGGCTAGGCATCACGCCGTAACTACTGAATGAATTTATATGAAACTTGGTATGATTTTAGTTCATACTACGAGGTAGGACATAGGCTACTTTGCATCCCGAAAAATGAAAGGGTTCCCGCAGGATTGAGGTTTTAAGTTATTTAAAAAAAATAGTTCCTGTGGGATAATGTCCCAAATTCTGTAAATTGAAGATATTATGTAATTTTTTTTGGAGGCCGTTCAATATTCAATACTAAAGCCAACACTGTTTTTTTTTTTTTGTCTGTCTTTCCGTCTGTCTGTACCTTGGCAGCGCACCACGCCGAAAATACTCAATGAATTCAAATGAAATTTGGTATGATTTGAGTTCATACTTCGAGGTAGGACATTGGATACTTTTCATCCCGAAAAAATTAAGTGTTCCTGCAGGATAGGGGTGGAAAATTATTTTAAAGAACACGTAGTACGCTGAAACTATTGGATGGATGTTGATGTAACTTGGCACAGACATAGTTTATAAGATGGGTGAAAATTATGGATACATTTTGTCCCGATAAAATAAAGGGTTCCTGTGGGATATGGGTCAAAATTCTGTACATTAAAGATTTAGTGTTTTTTTAGGTTACTCTATTTTCGATAATGAAGCCTAAACTTTATGTTTTTTTCATTTTTGTCGGTATGGCTGTCAGTTTGTACCTTAGCCGCGCATCACGCCGCCGGAACTACTGGATAAATTCAAATGAAACTTGGTATGATTTGAGTTCATACTACGAGGTAGGACATAGGATACTTTATATCTCGAAAAATTTATGGGTTCTCGCAGGATAGGGGTTGAAACTTATTTAAAAGAACACATACAACGCTGAAACAGCTCATGGACGGGTTTTGATGCAACTTGGCACTGTCTTAAGTTACATGATGGGTTAAAATTGAGGACACGTTTTATCCCAAAAAAAGTAAAGGGTTTCTGCGGGATATGGGTCCAAAGTTATGTTAATATTTAAGTAATAAAATTATTTTTTTGCATGGTTCTCTATATTCGATACTGAAGCCAAACTATTTTACTTTTTAATTTTGTATGTCTGTTTGTCCGTATCTTGACTGCGCATTGCACCCAAACTACTGAATGAATTCAAATGAAAAAAATGCTCTTGGGTGCTTAAAAAAGGTATTGAACAATATTTTTTTTGTTAATCGGGTCTTTCTTTCTGTTTGTCTGTATGTTTGTTTGTTCATTCATCATGTAAAAACTACTGGACCAATTGCAATGCGGTTTTCATTGCTAGATAGCTTAGGGTTTGATTTAAATCTGGTGTAATTGGTATCTCAATCCGGTGAGTTAGAGCCGAGCAATTGATAAAAGTATTTTTGACGGCTGAAGAAATTTTGTTCAAATGTACTGTGTATTGGTCCTGGAATAGCACATTATGGTACTTTGAACCTAAAGAAAAAAATCACGCATGCGAAGCCGCGGGTACAGCTAGTATGTACTAAAAGCTTAAAAATAAAATTAAGTCGTGGGGCGTATAGCGTAACCTGAGTAATATAAATTCGACTCGCAAATTTTGAGCTTCATCATCATCATCATGTCAGCCATTAGAAGGCCACTGCTGAACATAGGCCTCCCCCAAAGAGCGCCATGACGAGCAATCCTGTGCCACCTACGGATGTAGGATACGGATGTACGGTGGATACCGACTTCCTGCGATGGCTACAATGTACGTATGTATTTTGAGCTTGAATATGTACAACTTTAAAACATTTTCATTTATATTATTTACAATTATGTTATGAATCTGTGACAGGTTGTGACTGACCGCCAGACGGCTAGATGGACTGATTGAACGATCTTCTTGTTGGACTAAGGAACCCTAAACCCATGTACAGACATGCTATCACTGCGTGCTCTAAGCCGATCACTTTGAGCTGGTCAGAGTGAGCAACTAAAATGAGCCTTTACATGAGACGAGCTTTACATCCACTGAACCAGTTGGTCTATGCCGGTGTCCACCCACAATCAATGCCCTTTGATAACGGAACGATATCACCAGAGTGCGACTTGGTTTGCGCAGAGCGAAACGAACCGCTCAATTTGGTCAAACACAGACTAAACGGCTCAAAGCGAACAATGCTCGCAGTTTTATACGTGGCTCGTGTTCGTAGTACAACGTCATTGCTTGTATGTACGAACTATCTGTCAAACCGCTTGAACACTCAGAGCTCTCAAAGTTTACTAACTCCGAACTAATGTTTCCAAAACTTGGGTCTGACTTTCCAAAATGTGTTTGCGATGAAAATTTTAAGTGCCCAAAGTTAGTGCTAATAGATAACGAATCAATTCAAGTTCTGAATGGATGTTTGTACATGTGTAAAGTCGATGTTTGTAAAAGTTTTAGAAGTAATAATTATTAGAGTAGATATAAATGGATGTATATAAATAACTAGCTATGCTCCGCGGTTTCACCCGCGTGGATTATGTTGATGGATGATGATAATGATGATATCCTATGTATTAATCCAGGATATAAGCTATGCTTGTACCAAATTTCGTACAAATCTGTTCAGCCGTTTGAGCGTGAAAGAGCAACAAACATACCATACACACACTTCTAAAGATAAAATATAGATGGCGCGAATCGGTTTTTATGCATTTTATTACGTATTGCATAGACTGTCAGTTGTAATAGACGGAGTTCTGCATCGCACATACGAAATTTTCCGCTGGACAATTATATTAAAGGAATAACAAGTTAGCAATAATGGTAACATAAAATATTGTTAGCGGATAAAAAAGAAGACTACTTTCCAACGGCCACACTTTTAGTCGTCAATTAACGCTAATCAAGCATTTAAGTTTTCATCTATACAGAACAAGCGATTTAATGCTTGATTAGCGTTTTTTGACGATTATGTTGTATATCTGTACTATTTTCTATTTGCCATCCATATTAGTTTCCGTAATATCAGCCTGGTAATACTGTTCTTGTACGCCACAGAATATAGTTCCACAAACAATAGCAGTTTGTCTTTAGTTCCGATAGTCTGTATTAATATAAGTTTGTATCGCTTATGGTAGTTATTTGTTTTGTAATAGGTAGGTATATTGCTAATTGGTTTCTGGAACGGTGATTGTTCTTTGAGATAGAGAAACAGTAGTGGTAAATTTATCTAGTTGATGGAGGGCCTTTTCTGTAAGAGTATACTTTGGGAGCTACAAGTACCACGGCTTTACCAGTCATTTTACCACCAAGCAGTAGTGTGAAAAAAATATATTTTCCTGAGAAATAACTGGGGTTGTGGTTGTGAGACCTAATAACCATTGCCTTAGGCATGGCGATTGAAAATGTATCGCTTCCAGATTTCAGGGTGTGACTGCAAATATTATGGATGCGCTTACCATCAATCGAATGACCTGCTTGTCTCGTCCCTCAGATATGCTAGTTGTTCTGCGAACAGTAGACCTCGCGAACACAACAATCTAGCGGTGCACAGTAGCGCCATCTAGTGACCTTATTGTATAACATTAATAACCAAGGTGCTTCATCAATACTAGTAGATAAAGGGCTGATTTTACTGGTAAAAATCTAAAAGTGAGCAATTTACTGCATTTTGAGGAGCTATTCTGCTCATCAAAAAAAGAACCATCGAAATCAAATCTAAAAAGGCGGAGATATTTAGTAACACCCGTTTTGCCACTTTTTGGAGGAAATACTCCCCCAATCAAAAATCCCCATTGAGTAAAAAATTCATAAATTCTGTATTCCATGTTTCGTCCAGATTGGTTGTAAAATACGAGCTGTAGAGGAGTACCAACAAACTGACAGATTAAAGCAAATTGATTGTATTTGAAGCAGAGATTTAAGCTCGCTTCGCTCACTCAATCAATAAAACAACTAACTATACCCCGCAGTTTCACCCACGTCTTTAATGATAACGATGATGAAGCCTTTGAGTTATCCTAGGACCATAAGTATCTTTAAACAAAATTTCATCAAAATCCATTCAGCCGTTTCAGCGTCAAAGTCAAGGTTACGAAAATAAAGCGATTATAGCATTTACTTCGGAAATGTGTAGGTTACGAATGCTACGCAGTATAACGTCACTTCAGTTTACATGAACTCAATCCTTCGTATAAAGTTTGATGTTTTTTTTTCAGCAAACTTTTTATGAAATTGGCACCTTCAAGAAAATTGCACGAAGCCGACTTCGAAGGGATCAGTTTTCATTCTATTAGCTTCTAGGAAGATATAAACCTTATAGTACATTTCACTGATTAATTAATGTAGCTACCAGATTGCCAGCACATTTGGCGCGATGCCAAATTCTAGTTTACTGCAGTTTGTGCGCACGATGCTATTTTTATATTATTTGACCGGGTAGAACTTTAGCCCTCGTAGTTTCTAATTCTATTATTGCATCGAGACTTTGTGGTCATGATTAACGACCACAAACATCTTCACTAATATTATAATGAGGAAAGATTTTATTGTTTGTTTGTTTTTCTGTAATGGATAAACTCAAAAAATAATAAACCGATTTTAAAAATTATTTCACCTGTAGAAAGCTACATTATAAATTAGAGATCCCTACAAAAATTGCAATAATGTAACCCAAGTTATCAAAAATACAGAACGGAATGACATATTACCATGGAAACAAAATGGTTACAAATCTATAAAGTACGTGAGTAATAATGCAGTTGTCTATGGTCAAAAAACACGTTGTGTTTTTTGGTTGCTGCCAAAGATTTTGAATTACGCTTAGTGGCGTATTTTTATTGAAGTTTCGTCCGAATCCGAGGTTAGTCACTAGTGTTATAAAAGGACTGTCTATTTACAAAATATGGAATGGTATTTGAAGGTACTAAATATAAAGCCCATTTACTGACATTAATAACTTATAGAAATGCGTAAAATAAACGTGTAAAAATAAAATCAATACATATTATAAAAGAAAATCATTAAAAGATGTGAATACGACGTGAGACGTGCATACTATGTGTAATGTTATATTAAAAAAAAAAGATCTCTTTTAACCTCTAACTCTGAATAGATTCACGTAAAACTTGATCAATATTTCACAGTTCATAAGCTACACAAACTGCAGTCAACGAGCAGTTGGCGTCGGGCCAAATGTGCTGGCAAGATGCAATTCACATTTGGAGGCCACTGAAGTGTGACTTTAGTTACTTTTTGTGGTACTAACGGTAGATTAATGTTGAAGTATTACGTACAATGAGCCCATTAGAGAACCAAGTTCTTGAAAGAATAGTAGCGGTATACTCAATTTCGTTTTTGTTGAAAAGCTAGTGTTTTATCACTATGTCTCACTATACAGGATTATTGGTAAGTCACCAAATTCCCGTTAGGAGGTGATAGGGGTGACTATTTCAGATAACTTTAACCCCTATATGCATTATGCAAAAGTAAACCATTTTTGAGTTATCATGTTTTTTAGCTGTTTTCAAAATAAGTCAAAAAGCAACATTTTTTTTTTTATTAAAAAAAAGTATCAATTTAAATCTAATTTTTAATTCTGATTTATAAAAACTATTTAACACTGGTTATTCATCAATATGAAAACAACAATTATCGGTCCAAATTTAAAAAATGTCAGACGAAAAATTTTTTTTTCCAAAAAAATATTTATAAAACTTGGCTTGCAGATTACTTTACAAACATAACCGTTTTCTTAGCTCTCCAATAATTCATAACAACTAGGAACGTATTTCAAAGAAACTGAAAGAAAAGATCACAAAGGAAGCAGGCGGATATTAGTATTCGTTTACATTTCAGAGTTATGCAGCCCTTTATAAAACACTAGCTGCGCCCTGGAGTTTTATCCGCGAGGATTATGATGATTGCTCGATAATGGTGATAAAAAGTAGCTTATTTGTTAATCCATGATCTAAGATATCCTGGTACCATATTTCAACCAAATCCGTTCAGCCGTTTGAGGGTGAAGGAGTAACAAACATACACATAAGCTTCTTAAGATCGATGGCGCTTATCGCATGGCATTTATGTCATTTTTTATGGACTGTCAGTTCTACTGTATGGAGTTCTGCATCACGCATACGATGAATTCCGCTCGTTAAAAGATATTAATTTTTAAAACCTTTAGCTATGATTGGCCTTTTTACGACTTCTCTCATGTATAAAATAAACTTAAAAAACAAGTAAAAACCGACTTCAAAATGAATAAAATTATCATTTGTGGGAAACAGTTGAGGATGTCTTTGCCGTTGACTTAGTAAGATTTATGAAAATTGGGCACCGACTTCCTTAACTGGTTCCCACATAAGATTATTTTATTCAATTTGAAGTCAGTTTTTTACTTTTTTTAAGTTTATTTTATTTCCCTATTTTGAGTGGCGTGAACAATACATGAACATGCGATTACAGCAATCGCAAGTGACTTGCTGTTATCCATTGATGAGTTCCTTTGTATCTCCGAAGGTCTTCATCAGATCTTCATCAAATTATATATATAGGACCATACCTAAAGCATATCTTATTCTATAAATAAAAGTTCAAAATCGACCATAAAATGAGTGACAGTTAATAAAATTAAGTCATCCCCTAATTTTCGACCCTTAGAGGTGGAATATTTTCATGAAATTAAAATGGGACTAAAATTATAAATAAAAAAAATTGAATAAAAAAAGTTTAAAAAATAGGATAAAAATAGGTAGTCCTCAGGGGTCTGAGGAATACCCTATCCATTTTATTTTATTTTTGAAATCGATGCAAAATTGCCGGAGATATCGCGTAACATACATACAATAAAAAACATACGGGTCGAATTGAGAACCGCCTCTTGAAGTCTAATTCTGTTAAAAATATTTGTGTGTTTGGAACGTACATAGAGAGGAATAAAAATTTTGCGAAGAACGTTTATAAAAACGTAAACCATCCATATTGTCCAAATAATGTACGTTCTTATGAGACAAATGGCGTTTATAGTTTTTAATAAGTTAATTTAATTATATACATCAAATTTTTTTTTTTATATAAAAGCCATGTCATGGTGAAACTTAGAACGGGCTATCACAATTAAGTGCGTATACAACATTTCGTGTCAGTGCTGTGAACTGTAAAAGAATTCCCTAGTCAGGACCCAACCCCGAGTGCAGCAACCACGTCAAGGTAAAACTTAAAACCGGCTATCATAATAAAATGCGTGCACAACATTTCGTGTCTGTGCTGTTGACCTTTGAAGAGTTCCTTTATCTGGAGCTAATCCTGGATATCGATTCAAGTCATGCTTACCATAAAATGCATTGTCGTCGGAACTAAACCAACATGTAAAAATTTTACTCCGTAGAAAAAACCCGTTAAAAGGAAGTGGTTCTAATTCAGCTCGCAAGATTTGAACTAAACAAACTTTCATTGATTTAACATTGTAAGTTAAATAAAAGCTTTAAAAATACATTGTCACCGGAACTGAACCAACATATAAAAATTCAACTCCGTAGGATAATAGGAAAGATTCTAATTCAGCTTGCAAGATTTGTCCTAAACAAACATCCACACAAAATCGTAAGTTAAAATAAAAGTTTACAAAAATATATTTAAATATATAGAAATAAACTGGAGGTATTCTTTTTTGTGCAGCTTGTGCGTTATATATGATAATTAAGATACACCCATAATTTAAATATGCAAGAGGCGACAATGAGTTTCATATACAATTTGGTTCATAGCACTGTGGTGGTAACTTATGTGAAAATTCTTCTAGAGTTATTGCTGGCCATCGATCACTTGCAATTTTAAAAATAGAACACAAAAACTAATTATAATATTTTTTACTGATTTCAAAACTAATGTAAGTATGTAGGCACTTACATGGCACAGACCTCAAGAAGCCGTTTTTTTAAATTGGTTTTTATTTCTTACATTTTAGTTTTATTTAAATAGGCTTAAGAAAATGGATTACTTATTCCTTTCGCTCACAATTTTTTTCAAAGTACCAGGAGAGCAGAAACACTTAAGAAGTTGGAGATATGACATCTATATTTATAATTGAAAAATAAAGTTATTGTAAGTAAGTAAGTATACCTCCCCGTGAACATTAAATAGAGTGATTATATTAAAAAAATTTATTTTTAATATCCAGGAGAGCAGAAACACTTACGAAGTTGGAGATATAAGATAAAAGAAAGGCAGAAATTCGTGTTATTTATAACACTATTTACTACAAAACAACTAATAATTTAACTATAAAACAGCTGGACAGATTTTTATGATCTTCAATTATCGAGAACGAATTGAATCTATTGAAGCATTTCTATGTTTGATCAAAAATCTAAGTAGCTTTTGAAGATTTTGAATCAAATTTGACCAAAACCAGGGCGGCCGCACTCCGCAACAAGTACAAATATTATACCTATACTTCGAGGGCGCAATATTCGGGTCAGTTCAGTAGAGTGTCAAGCGTGCGCTCGATGAGTCGTGCGCCATTTGCTTAGCGATAAAGTACCTACTTACGCAAAGTTATTGTCAAATTTTCTTCGTGTTTTAATTATGAGTGCCAAGAAGTAACCTAGAAGGTACTGCATAGCATTCGGCTGTTTGAATAGTGATAGAAATGACGACTTCCACTCATTATAAAGCAAAGAATTCAGACATCTTTATTCATCAAAGTGCAATAACTAAAGGATATAATCATAATCAACCAACGACACTTATACGAAGGTAGGTATTTCACTAAACATCGGCGTTCTGAAAACGGGATAGGTAGGTAGTAAAAATGAGGTAGTAGGTCTATTCTGATAAGAATGTGATTGTATGTAATAGAACTATCAAAATTTATAGTAATAAGTAATAACATAATACATTATTACTTATTTATTCTGTTACAACATCTAAGTCATCATATCTCAGAATAATTAGTAGTACAAGTCATATCTTAATACAACCCTACCGAGCGAAAAAAGGACATAGCGATTCTGAAACGGTTAGAGCAATGGAAGTTCTCGCCTGTTGTGATACCGTGCATTCTAGCCTGCACGCGATGGGCGAGCGCCTTCTAGGTAAATATAATTGAAAACTCGCAGCGCTGTGCGAGTTAAATTGCACTTTATTGGGTTGTAGCGAGAGTCGCTATGTATTTATATGACTTCACTCAGTTATCCTTCTGTACTTGTACTATTATTTATTCTGTGCCAAAACGAAGAAACAAGAAGCTTTGAAGGAATTTTCGAAATGACAAGTGTCAAAGTGACAGGTGTTAAAGTTGCATGTGTTAAAGTGACAGGTGTCAAAGTGGCAGGTGTCAAAGTGACAGGTGTCAAAGTGACAGGTGTCAAAGTGACAGGTGTCAAAGTGACAGGTGTCAAAGTGACAGGTGTCAAAGTGACAGGTGTCAAAGTGACAGGTGTCAAAGTGACAGGTGTCAAAGTGACAGGTGTCAAAGTGACAGCCTAGGGATGCAACAAGGAGGGATTTGTTTAAATTTATTTTCTGATGTGGCGGGAGTGGCAAAGTTTGACCGCGGGCGAAGCTGCGGAGCACAGCTAGTACATACAAAAAATTTGGTACATATGCTTAGACACTCATATATACATATCAGAATATTATGCATTTTCAACAATATGACATACATACACATCACCTTAAAAACCTACTTTATTTTGAAGTCGATAAAAAATGCCCTTTAAGGTCGGTACTACAAATATACAAGAATCTTGAATCTCACAGGTAATTTGCCAGCAAACACAGCCTGATTAGGATTTCCACTCCAACAGCCGCAAGCGTAACGGCTTCAGAAGTCTTGAAAGTTCAAGTAGTGTGACGCTAACTATTAAAATATGCAGCTAGCTTGCAGCTCCAATTAGATTTCGGTTGTAAGCACACAAAGACACGCTCGTTACTCTGGCCACCGGACCCTTAAAACTTTGAGAGAACGAATGGACGTTGTTACCGTCCCGCCTTTACTTTATGACGATGACCTAGTTCAGACTGATGCATTAAGGGTATATATACGGGTCCAAATCTTTAAAAAAAAGTTTTGTTTGTTAGTTTGACGAGATCAGCAGGTCGTTTTATTGATTGTAAGTGCGCATAACAATGAGGCGTTTTTTTTTCTCTCAAATCCACCTTGAATCACTTTAATCTACCTTGATCATAATGTCACCAGGGCACTTATTAGCTTTGGCTGTATAGACACGTAACGCGCCGCGTTACTATATCTTCTTGTCATGACGTTACACGTTTTCTGCAAGGAATTTCGTGTGGCATAGCGAATAAGCGCACAGTTGGGAATATAACGCATCCTGTGTTTTTACATATCACGACGGCACAAACTTTTGTAAAATTATTGTTATTTTTTTTGACACTGTGCCATTTTACCCGACTACGAAAAAGTAAGGGAAGGGTAATGAGTTTAACAGTCTAAGCGTGTATCTATGTATGTGGGTATGTGGATGTTCGCCTATATTGGTCCGATTTTAACAAGCGAGGTGTCAATTGATTTGTCTTCAGTAGTGCTATTATCGATCTTGGTTGCAATCAGATTGTTACTATCACGAGCATATAATGCAGCGCGTTCGAGTCGAAATTCTTATGAAAATCTGTGGCAACAAAGATCCGTTACAGCACTACAGGTAAAAAGTGACATAGGCTATTTTTTACCTGACTACGGCGAAGCAAAGGAAGGGTTATGCGTTCAAACTAAAAACTTAGTTCGAATTTGACAAGCGAGGTATCAATTGATACGTCTTCATCGCAAAAGTGTCATAGGCTATTTTTTACCCGATCGTAGTCGGGGCTTAGTTTTTGAACATAATCACAAATGTGGTTTGTAGGCAAAAACAAACAAAACTTACCTTATTACTCCCTGGGTAAAATAATTGTATATTGACTGATATGTCGTATAGTAAGTAACGTTGTATACTACGCCATCTGTTTTGGATAACATAAACTACATTTATTTATCTACAGTAAAACGGCTCATTGCAGTGCCACCAGATCTTTGGATTGCAAAAACTTGCTTACTACTGCACTTCTCTCGTCATCTGAGGCAATTTGTGTCAGACTCAAATACCTAGCGTTGCTGGAAACATTAATTTTGCGTACTACTGCTTGATAGTTGAGCATCTGGCAAATTTCGTTCCGTGGTTTTGCGAAATAACTAGAATTGTTCACTGAGATGTGCTTTCATCGTTTTTTATGGACGAAAACGATTGCCTAAATCGTTTGCGCACGAGCTCACCTGATGGAAAACGATGATGTGGTCGAAGGTGTAGCATGCTTGCCTAATAGATACTCTAGTGTTAAACATACATGGGTTAATTTAAGAACTGCCTTTTTGTCTCTCTTTTGTCTGTCTTTTGTCAAAGATTCCGTAGCGGACTGTGACCTTTTAACTAAATACCTAATTTTCATAAAGGTCGAATCAACGGTTTGAAAGCTATCGCCAGACAATCATACGAACAAACATACACACAAACTCACATACATACAAACACTAATTCACCAAGTCGATTCGGAGATCTCGTATAACTCGGCCAATAACACCCAAATTAGAGTTACAAATTGCAGCCGTCACAATAAAGCAACATAACGTTTTTAGCCCCTTTATATCGTTAATTGCTTCCTGAATAATTTACGGTAAATCTCACGCTACGTTGCTAATACCTGGTAAATGGTTATAAAAGGTGTTATTCAACATGTTATGTAACACCTCCGCATCGTCATTTATTATTCAAAAACTTGACGTCAACACGGGAAGCATAATGTCTGGTTGTATTCGACATGTTTATGGCATTTTGAACGCGAACACACTGTTTAGCCGCTGTTACACATAGCTCAAAATAAATTCTAAAACTAAAACTTAGCCTATAACACTCTTGCGACGACGACGAATCGATTGATACCTCGCTTGTCAAAATCGGACCAAGTTTTTAATTTGACCACATACCCTTCCTTTGAGGTCTGTAGTCAGGACCTAAAATTTGCTTAGGACACTCTATAGTCGTAAATGAAGATGTATCAATTGATAGGTACATCACTTGTCAAAATCGGACCAATAGGGGCGACGCCGACGCTATGGTGGAATATCGACATACCCACATATATATATATATATATATATATATATATAAACTCATTACACTTCCCTTGCTTTGCCGTACTCGGGTTATAATTACCTCTATATTACACAATATTATCGAGCCTCATTTGTGTTTGTGGGACAATCTGAACAACACACAAAATCCAATCAAAAATTGTATGTTCTCTTCAGATTTAGTTATAATTAAGTAATAGATATTATTGGTATTTTACAACCAGTGTTACCTAATTGTATATTAAAAATAAAAAAACATAGAACCTAACCAACAAGTAAAAACTAGGAGGGGCTGTGTCGGGGCGCACGGTTAATTGTTTATCGTGAAACGTCTAGGCCATGTACAAATCACGAGTTATACAGAATTAAACATCACATAAACATAAATTTTGCTGATATTGTTCTAAACGCTCTGCCCTGAGAAGTTCTATGGACAATTATACACCTCATCGCGTAGTCCTCCTGGCACGACTAACGATGCAAGAGCCCGTTTGACCCGACATAATACCGAAGATATCACAGACGTCAGCCTATACGAGATCAGAATAGCTCTCAAACAGCTTAAGATCAACAAGGCACCAGAGGAGGACGGAATAACGATAGAGCTACTGAAAGCTGGTGGAACACCGGTACTTAAAGTTTTTCAGAACCTGTTTAACTCCGTCATCCTTGAGGGTACTACGTCAGAGGCGTGGCACAGGAGCGTAGTAGTTTTGTTCTTTAAAAAAGGTGATAACACCCTCTTGAAGAATTATAGGCCCATTCCGCTGATTTACGTCTATTAGCTGTTTTCGAGAGTAGGTACAAACCGTTTCACTCATAGGTATGACTTTCAGCCTCCCAAACAAGCTGAATTCCAGAAAGGCTTTAGCATCGTAGACTACATCCATACGCTCCGGCAGATTATACAGAAGACTGAAGAGTATAATGTAATTGACCACTATGTTTAACGTTTGTGGATAACGTTTGTTTGCCTTTGACTAAGACAAGACCTGGGCAGTGCAACAGTCATTACAGTGGTGCCAGATTGACTACTGGTACATCGAAGTGTTGAAGTGTTTTACAGCAAGGCCACCATCTATCGATTTGCAAAAAGACGTGAGACAGGGAGACGTTATTTCTTCGAAACTGTTCACCTCTGCACTGGAAGATATATTCAAGCTTCTGAACTGGAACGGATATGGTATTAACATCAATGGCGAATGCTACAACTTCGATTTGCCGATGATATAGTCATCATGGTAGAAATCCTGGAAGACCTAAGCACAATGCTCAGTGACCTCAATATTGTTTCCCAACAGGTAGGTCTTAAAATGAACATGGGTAAGACGAACATCATGTCAAATGCCCATGTCGCACCTATGCCAGTTTATGTTGGGAACGATATTATCGAAGCTGTTGATCACTATGTCTACTTGGGTCAGACGATCCAACTGGGAAGATCCAACTTCAACAAAGACGTCAACCAACGAATCCAACTCAGATTGGCAGCGTTCGGGAATCTTCTCGTCGCAGTTACAGCAGAGCCGCAAGACGTAAGTTTATAATCAGTGCGTGTTGCCAGTGATGACATACGGCACTGAGACGTGGTTACTAACTATGGCCATATAGTTTGCAGAACCGACAACCACTGGGGAATAAAGTTTCTCGAATGGTGACCACGAACAAGAAAGCGAAGTCTAGGGAGACCCCCCCACATGATGGACCGGCGACATTGTAGCCATCGCAGGAAGTCAGTAGATTGAGGTGGCACAAGATCGCTCATCATGGCGCTCTTTGCGGGAGGCTTATGTTCAGCAGTGGACTTCTAAAGGCAGACATGATCGTCGAGCTGACTATATAAGGTAAAAAATTACATCAAAATTATTTCTGTGGAGCTTATAGTTACAGAGTGATAAAAGCAAGACGATATAGTCATTTTTGTTACGGTTCATTTTTCAGTTCAGGTAACCCATATGTATTGGAGTGATTTTAACTTGAGAACGTAGGTATCAAGATTTTAAAGACATTTCAGGTCTATAAAAAACTAAACTAAAAATAGTTGGTTGATTGCTAGTCGTATGAAGTAGTGCTGGTGTTAATGAGGCATAGTGCCAAGAACGCTAGCTGCATTTCCAAGTTGAATAGCAATTAGCATTATTCTGAGCGAGAAATGAGACATCCCTCTTGACACCAGCGGCGTCGACCTTGGCGAAGAAATGTTTATATATTTTTGGTGGTTTGGTACCCCACTGATCAAGGTTTGAACGCCAAGCGGCACAAAATAAAGTAATTTTAGAGCACTCTTGCAAGCTGAATTAGAACCATTTCCTCTTATCCTCTAGAGTAGAATTTTAACATATTGGTTAATTTCCGATGACAATGCATTTTTATGGTAAGCATGACCTAAATCAACATCCAGGATTAGCTCCAAATGAAGGAACTCTTCAACGGTTAACAGCACAGACGCATAATTTTGTGTACGCATTTTATTATAACAGACGGTTTTAGGTTTTACTAAGACATGGTTGCTACATTCAGGGTTTGGTCCTGACTAGGGAACTCCTCAACGGTTAACAGCACAGACACGAAATGTTGTACTCGTATATGCAATTAATTGTGATAGCCCATTCTGTTTCACCATGACATGGCTACAGCATAAACGTTTTTTAAGTAACTTCTATACCTTAAAAGGGCTAATTAGGTGAGTTACGTAAGAAATTAGGGTAATATTAGTACTTAAGTTTAGTGATTAATAAAATTATGTTAAATTCTAAGAAATAGTTTTTTTTTGTATAATGTAAGTAAATCTTTCTTCCAATATTTTCATTGTTGATTAAACCCTAACTGAATTTTAAATTTTATAGTCTTTTCTCCTTTAACAGATAAATACTTTAAAGACTATACCTAGAAATACACACTCATTTAAATTACAGAATAAAGAGACCCGTTATAAATCTACAATAATTGTGCCCCCATTGTTTCTCGCGTTACTTTCACTGTTAATTTAACGGAATTTCTTTTTTATGCTAATATTAGAAGTTTGGATAGGAATCAGGCTCAAAGCCCACAAGTATAAAACGTGGGGTTATTTCCACACCGTCGAGTCTTTCTCCGGCAACTTTATTGCCCTAGCTCGTGACCGATAAAAGTACTTACTGTTGGAAAGACAAGTTAGTTGGGTATCCACAGAAACATACCAGAATCAATAGAAAACTTCAATTTACACTTGTTTTTCAATATACACTTGTACCTTGTACCTACAGTTCAAAATTTGTTCTGTACTTCCACTATTACACTGTCTCGATGTCGTATATCTTACACTAATATTTTAGAGAAGAAAGATTTGATTGTTTGTTTGTTTGTAATAGATTTATCTAATAAAAATACAAAAACCAATTTTTAAAATTGTTTCACCTATAGAAAGCTACATTATTAGCGAGTAACATGGACAATTTACAAGAAATTAGAGATCGCTACGAAAATTGCAATAATGTAGCCCAAGATAGCAAAAATGGAAATGGAAACGGAATAAAAATTACGTTACCATGGACACGAAATAATAAAAAGCCTGTCAAGTGAGTAATAATGCAGTTGTCTAAGGTGAAAAAGCACTGCTGCCAATATTTTGAATTACGCTTACTGGTGTATTTATTATCCTACTTTTTATCCCGAACAAATGTATGGTTCCCGAGAGACGCAGGTGAACCGCGGAGCGCAGCTAGTATTTATATAAATTTAACGGTATTTTAATACTATATATTTAAATTTACTTTAATAGTTGCAATTGCAACATTAGACTATAGTATTTACATTAACTTGAATAAAGCTTTAATGAAAATTGCTACTGTTTAGTTAGCCAGTAGATCATCGGGTGACGATATACCAACCATTGCGAAGTACTGAGCGCATACATGCGCGTGCGCGCGTGGTAAGAAATAAAGAATTATATATTTTTAAAATGCTCTTGTAAAGACCTGTATTTTGATACCTCAATAGGTTTGGTAATTTTTTGTTCTGTCGGAAATACAATATGGCAGCTGTTAGCCGCCATATTAGTTTTCCCGACACTTCATATATCCTATAGCACTCTCGTGATTAAGACGAATCCAATGATACCTCATTTATCAAAATCCGTCAAGCTGTTTACGCTGTAGGACGCACCTAAAAAACGTACAAACAAACATACATACAACCCAAACACAAAACCCTCCGTGCAGTCGGGTAAAAATAATTTTCAACATCCGCAATTGACGAAGACATATTATATTATATTTATTTATTCAATTGAAACGGTAACTCCTATTATATCAATTAATCACATTAAACTCCAGTATACATTAAATTCAGTCCTATTCTAAACACAAAAATTTGAATTATAAGTAGAATGTCACAAAATAATAATAAATGTCAAATAAAATATTTAATATATTTCCAATACATACAAAGTCAATAGAAATATCGAGAGCATTATGGTCAAAAATTCACATGGGTGAACATACATAAAAAATACTCACAGTCGAACATACGAGTAAAACCTCCACTTTTTGTATATATAAATTTTAGTATATTACACGACTGCCCAAAAAAAGGAGTGGTAAGTTTTTAGCATTCATGTATGTTTGTTTGTATGTGAGTTTCTTTATTCCACCATAACTTTGAAATGCCTTAACAGATTTAGACGTATGGGGTATCGTTAGAATCCTTACATCCCCCCGAGTAACATGGGCTATATTAGAAAAAAAAAACAATAAGGTGGCAGTATGGTTCCATTTTCAATTGCAAATTTTAAAAAAAAACTTTGGTGTATCAATTTGAAGGCCTTGTTAAGCATATTTGGCAGGGCAGGCGTATTTTTTTCTCTTTTAAGCTAGTCATTTACTTTCACCGTTTTATGAAAAAAACATCCACCAAGTCTATTGAATCACAATTTTAACAAGAAAACCGGGATACGGCGCAGATCATTCGCAGTTTCAAGTTTGTCGTCTTTTTTTGCTATTATACAAAAGTGTCAGTCCGATGGGTTTCGAGTTTCATTTGCAATGATAATCGAGTCGTCTCGTCGAATCTTGAACAAACAACAGATTTCTGTAAAAAGAGCTCAGACTTTAAAATACTCGGTATATTCTATAATTTCCATTGCTATTTATTTTATTGATGAGGTTTTCTACATCTGCAGCTTTTTACAACTGGTTAGACGACTACAGAACGATCTACCATTATAGTAATTGCAGCGTGGCATCCAGACTTTTATTGCTTGTTTGCAATTTTACTCGGCACTGCACTGCGATTGAATCTGAGATTTCAGTATTTAATCATATTTGTTTAAAAGTTACTGCTCTTGAACATGAATTTTTGGACAATACTGCTATAAGCGATGGTAGCCTAACAACTTAGAAATGCAACTTAGAATCCAATGATACCGGGTTCGGTCCTATGTAAGTTTTGTGCGGTTTCCATTGCTCCGTGCTTCAGAGGGCACGTCAAGCTGTCGGTCCCGGCTGTTATTGATTAATAGCAGTCGTGAAGCCCTGGCAGAAGCCCTCAGGCGGCCTGACAAACTTTGACACCAGAGGCCAGCATTACCTCATACGACGAACAAACAAACAAACAATACTTCTACTTGGGGTTGGGTCCTGACTAGGGAACTCCTCAACGGTTAACAACACAGACACGAAATGTTGTACGCGCATTTATTTAATTTTGATAAAAACTGCATAAAAACTTCGTATTAATACGTTTTTTAATTAACTTAATGAAATTCTACTGCGATGAAGAGTACCTACCTCTTTCTGCATCCATAAAAAAGATACGGGAAAGAAGTTGGCAACTTAATTTTATTGCTTTGTTGGTAAATTAATCAGAAGAACCGCAACCGAACGCTCATAATAATTTATTACGGCAACCCTACCTTCCATACAAACCGACACACCTCGGGTAATAAAACCTTTTGACATTAAAACCACATGCGGAGACAAAGTGAAACGTTTTTGATGTAAACAAACATCCTCTATGTGGCCGAAGATGGACTCAAAATGAGGGTAACGCAAACAAAACCGCAAACACGTTCGTTCACGTTTGACAGGATTGTGCTGGAGTCAGTACCTGAGGTTGGGTAGAGTGGTGGAAGTCGCATGTCATTATGTTTTTTAGTTGATAGACTCAGGCGTTATTTTGCGGAAATCCATATCTAAAAACAAACAAACCAAAAATTAAACTGAAAACTTTTATTTTTATTTTATTTTCTATTGTCAATCGAGGAACCCTTTTAGTTTCGCCATTCCCGTCTGTCCTTTCATCTCTATGTCCTTCTGTCCATCTGTCTGTCTGTATCTCATCGATATATTTTCAGTATCTATGAATACTACAAAGTAAAATTTGGCTCATGTACATAAGTGTATAAAAAAATATTGGAAATCATTTTTTTTCGTATTGCTCTCATACATAATGTCATGACGAAAAATAAACACTTTTTGTACCCCATCAAGCGGGGTCTTGTTGAATTTGAATAGGTATTATAAAATGATAATGAGGTTTCTATGTAGTTTTTTTTTTATTTCTTTCCGTTTACTAAATATTTCTGACCTCTTTGCTTGAGTTGCCCTCCTTATAGTACAGAATTGAAAAAATATAAAAAATGCGTATTAATGCATAATATGAATTTACTAACAAAATTATATCAGGTATCTAGAGTTTACTAGTTTACGAGATAATGCCGACCAAGATAACTCATTTTATGCCCGCGTCAACTTTGAACAAACTCCTTAGGGAGAGACATAATCCAACCGTAAATACAACTTTGCAGGCGTAAAACATAAGACTAATGGACCCATTGCAATGAGTTTTTTTAGTTGGGTAGCTTAGGGTCCTGGCTACGGAATTCTATATCTATGCGTGTCCAACACGCCCTTGGCTGTTTTTTATACTTATAAACTTGTGAGGTTTTAATATTAAGTAAAAAGGAAATACAAATAAAGTTTTTTTTTAATTAAATAATTAAATTAGGGATATAATTATTATTGAAAATGTAAATAATAATATGTCAAAAGTAAATTATAGTCCAACACGCAATGGGCTGGTTTTTATAGTTATAAACTTGTGAGGTTCTATATTGAGTAAAATAATAATAAAATAAATACATTTATAAAATGAAATAATTGAATTTGTGATATAATTATAATTGCATTTTTGATACAAATATGTCAATAAATAAATATATATGTCAATGCTGGCATGCAACATTTTTATACCAGATACATCTTTTCGTAGTTGTATCATGTTGTATTAGTAATTTACAGAATTTAGTTTAATATTTACGTTAAGACCTAAATAAAATACCAGCGAGAAAAAGGGCGCCGCATGATTGGGAAAGCCGACCCCAAATAACGGGAAAAAGCGAGGGCAAAGAAGAAGAAGAAATTTACGTTTAGACTTTCACGCGTCAGGCTATCGTTTTATTAATGAAACAGGATCAAAATTAAAAAGTTTATGATTAGTTTCGTAACTATACGTACTATTAGTAATTTTGTGCGTTATGCATAATAGGTACCTATCATACAAATGTCGTACGTATTTAGTATGTACCTAGATACAAAATAAGGTGTTTGAGTCTTGCAACTATGCAGAGCTTTTCTCAGAACGTCCAAAATCGATAACATATATCGTGACGTCTATGTTAGTTGTTAGCAACAATTTAATCTTCAAAATACTTCTGCACTATCAATATTTCGGCGAGATTGTAGTCAAACGCACAGCTATTTCCAAGAATTTGTACAAAAAGAGGGATTCCACGCCGCCAAATCAAAAGTGAATCACCCAAAATATGCCGATCCGCTCGTCCGCATAAGCCACACGCAAACATTAACACCATGTTATATCGATCGACTGCCACTTCGTAGTCCTATTCCTTGTTAATCGTTGTTATACTGTCAAGCTCTCACAAAAATCAATAACAATCTAAATCTTTTGTGATGGGATTGTGTATAATTGTGTATCGACCACAAAACAACACAAATTATCCACCCACGCACTCATATGCAGCCGCCTATATTTGCGTGGTTGGATATGCTTCACTCGTTTGTTTTGTGGTGTGGAATCTGTATATATTTAAACATTCTTGGCTAGTTATATGTTAAACAGAATAAGAAATACATAAACCAACATGATATATCCTCGAGATCCATGACTCCCATTTTTACAGAGCTTGACAACTGTGGCACACAGTACATTTTCCGCTTCAAACAAAGACCCAAAGCAAATAGTCCGGGGATTTTTTGCGTTTCGCTTTAGCGAATTAGAAGATTTTTTACGCACGAGGACACTGATTCGTTTCACTCATTTATTTAAACGCTGTGTTTTACTTTTTGAGATGCTTTGAAAAGTCCCTTTCTTACCCCCGCCGCGAAAAGAGACGGCCGGTGTTATAAGTTTAGGATTTGTAATGCGTGTGTGTCTTTGTGAGGCATCGTAGTTCCCAAACAAATGGATCGATTTTGAAGCTGCTTTTCTATATGAAAGTTGATGTTATCTTGATGGTTCTTAATGGAGGGGGAAGGAAACGGGGGAATATATATTCTGTTTGTTGTGCTTGCAACTGGTTTTTAAAATTTTCAGTTACATTGTAGGTTTTGAAGTTAAAGAAGGAACACAATATAAGAGGGTCTAACCTGTCCATCTGTAATTCTGTCCGTCAGTTTTTTAATATCATCGATCTATCTAAATAAATAAATATATTCGGGACAATTCCACACCAATTACCTAGCCCCAAACTTGGATACCCTGTACTGTATATCTATCTACACTATCTATCAATCTACACAAAAAATGTTTCTACATATGTCCGTAATAGATTTTGAAACCATCCAACCGATGTGTCCCAAACCGGTTAAGAGATTCTCTACTCTTTTTGGTGGCATTCCAGATTTGCCAAAACACATCTTAACTTTAAAAGTTGGTATACCGTTGATGCTCATTCACAACTTAGATCCAACGAAATTGTGCAACGGAACAAGACTTTCTGTTTAAAAATTATCTCCGAATATATTCGATGCCACAATCATCAGCGGCAAATGTAAAGGAGAAGATGTGCTCATACCACGCATTCCAATGATTTCAACCGATTTGCCCTTCGACTTCAAGCGATTACAGTTCCCAGTGCTTCTGGCTTTTGCCACAACCATAACTACTATAAATATGGTATTAGGGCACTATGGCTAGTTAACACCTTCAACACAAGCAGAAAGACTGTTGGCAAGTCTTTTACGTGAGTGATGCTGCAGTCGTCATGAGAGCTAGTCCCAAGCCAGGCCTTGGGAGTTTGCAACCTTCAACCTCATCAACATCAAGTGAGATAGTGGTCAAAAGTTGCCTATAATAATACTAGTACTTCTGCAAACAGTAGACCTAACGAGCACAAACTTTTTGCAAAAATCTAGCAGTGCACAGTAGCGCCATCTAGTGACCATATTGTAAAACTAGCATTAATAACCAAGGTGCTCCACCAATCCCTACCTAGTAGGTAAAGGGATGATTCTACTAGTAGAAACCTAAAAATGAGCAATTTACTGCATTTCGAGGAGCTATTCTGCTCATCACGCTGAAGAAAAACGGATAAACATAAATATATACAAATACTACATCCATGACTCGGAAATAAACATTTCTGTTCCTAAAATAAATGATTGCACCTTGCGGGATTCGAACCCGCGACTGTTGGTTGACTTCGCAGTCAGGCACACTAAACATTCGGCCCACCGGTAAACAATAGTCTATGACACTCTTGCGATGAAGAAGAATCGATTGATACCTCGCTTGTCGAAATTAGACCAAGTTGTTAGCTTCAACACATGACCCTTCCTTTGCTTCGCTGAAGACGAATCCATTGATACCTCACTTGTAGGACCAATAGGGGCGACGCTATGATGGAACATCCACTTACATACATACATATATATAGGCAGATATATCTAAATACATACATACATTGTAAAGAATTTATAGAACTGAGAAGTGTGGATAAGAATTTTAAGTTCGAGAGTCCTGGAAGAGCGCAACGAATTGCAGTTTGAAGGTTGGATGAATTCCAAAGTTTTTTTGAGGTATAGTGGAATGGAAGGAATAAGTAGAATACTATACAAATAAGTTCAAAACCTAACACCCGACTACGACGGGTAAAAAATTAGCCTATGACACTTTTGCAATGAAGACAAATCAGTTGACACCTCGCTTGTCAAAATCGAACCAATAGGGTTGACGCTATCCGTACATTCATATGTACATACATAAACTGTGAAACTCATTAAACTTCCTTAGCTTTACTGTATTCAGGTAAAAACAAATTAGATAAATACAAAGTACACCAGATTTTAAGTCAAAATCTAAACAATCCAACAGTGAGAACTGCATTTCAAACGGTCTAGTATTTTTTACGTAATGTGTGAACAGACACAGACAGATAGACACCATTTTTACCTGAGTACGGCGAAGCAAGGAAAGGTAATGAGTTTAACAGTATATGTATCTATGTATGTATACGTGTGTGGGTATGTGAATGGTCCACCATAGCGTCGTCCCTATTGGTCCGATTTTGACAAGCGAAGTATCCATCGATTCGTCTTCAGGTATAGAGTGTCATAGGTAAGGTATTTGTTTTACCCAATCGTAGTCAGGTTATAGTTTTTGAACTTATGTATTGTTATAAAATAATATTCTTGTCTTCGTTGCACATACTTTGTTACCTATACTGCTTGATTAGGTATTAGTATAGATTCTTATATAGTTTCTTAGGAGAAGAAGGATATTTAAATATTTATGAATAATATCACAAAGCTATCCTTAGTTAAAGTAAAAGAGTGAAACGCCCTACCCTTTCATGTTTCCGGGAAATACAACCTGCGTGTGTTATAGTCGTGTGAACAGGCTATATTACTTAGACTAAGTTATATACATAAACCGAACTTAGTATTTGCCTGATTATAACTTAGACTCTCTAATCTTGTTTGCCCTGGGAGTGACTTGATTTGAATAACAAATGTTAACAACATAATTGTATACTCTGATATATTTATTACGTATAACAATACATTATTAAGTTAGTTTACATACACCATAAGACGGAGTTTACTATGTTTACAATTTCAAGTGAACTGTTTTGTTTACTTAACCGATAGATTTAATTAATAGTGTGATGTTAAGGTACCAGCTCCTTGGGCGTGGATCGCATAAATTAGGTGCATCGCACACAATAGGTCTTTTTTGGCCTTAATAACAATCGGAGTGGCGTTTATGTAGCAAGTGTTATCAGTGAATTTCATTTGCGCAACAGTCTGTCTGTCTGTCTCTCTATCTTTGTTGTTGTTGTGTGGGTGCTTTTACACAACTGCCGAAAAAGGAGTGTAATGTTTTTAGGATTCATTGTATGTATTGTATGTGAGTTTCCTTATTCCACCATAACTTTTAAATGCTTGAACAGATTTAGACATATGTGGTATCGTTAGTATACTTACATCCCCCCGAGTAACATAGGCAGTTTTTTTTTTAAATCCTGTATCGCAGCATTATGACTCCATTTTAAAAAGGCGATAAAAAAAAACAATGTGGGTAACTATTTGTAGGCCTTGATAAGCACATTCCAACAGTATATAATTTATTGGCATAAATTATTTATTGGCAGGCCAGGCGTGTTTTTACGTCCGAACAGATTTCGATGTAGGTATGGGGTATAGTTAGAATCATCATCCCGAGAGACAAAGGCTATATATTTTTTCAAAAGTTTCCTTTTTTTGGCTTTGCAGTAGTGTTTTTTTGTCTTACCCTGATTATATAATCCATTAAAAGTTACCCGTAGTTTAAACGAAGCCGTAATAAGCCTTTTATGCGCCCTTTGCGAGCTGCTATAAATATTTTCTAATCATAACCGGTTCTATGGATTCTGCGCCCTGTGCCTGGCTGCACCCTGTGCCTGGCTGCGCCCTGTGCCTGGGCACCGCTGGCACCGCCCTAGTTACGGCACTGAGTTTAAACATGTGTCGAAGGTTGTTGAAATTCAGCCTAAAGCATCTCCCTAATTAGTAAGTTAGACTAAGAATAAGAAAGAATCCTAAGTTATGCTCTAGCTTAGTTTTCCGCTCTGGGAATCGAACCAAGACTGGTCAAACCCTTAATTAATGCAATTAACCCCTGTCTACTCTCCGAGCTGAAGCCTGCGCTGACAAAAGGCCTGAGGGAGAAGCAGAACTTGCTAATTAACCGTGAGCTTGTACTGATGCCTGGATTCGTGATATAAAAATGGGATCTGATCAACTATATTAACCTATATATATTATCCTTATAACTAGCTGTGCCCGTGGCTTTACTTGCGTTGTCATTTCTAAGGGTCAACCCTTAACTGTAGTCGTGCGTCCAGTGGACCATGTTCAATCTTTGAACGCATGTAAAATAACACGGCGTGTGCCCTAGCGCCTCCCACTTCTAAGTCCTTCTGACAAAATAAATTAAAAAAAAACTTTTCATCTTTGATCATCAGTTTATGACGTCCGAATGACGTCTGACGTGACGAATTTTTTTAGAAGAAGTTTTGATTTAATTAAATTTAAAAAAAAGTTTCAAAAATGTTAAATTTACTTAGTTTTTTTTAATTATGTTTTTCTCTTTATATGTTTGTTTGAAAGCATGTTTTTGGCAAGTTAATAACGACTGATTAGGTATAGGTATATATAGAAGTGCCATTGTAGATAAGAATAAAAGTTCTATTGATGATTTTGTTTAATACTACGATTGTTATCGTATCAATGTGAAGATAAATAAAAAAAAGATTATAAATTGATATTTGTTTTCTTTTAAATAAAATAGGTGGGTCCCGTAGACCCACGACTATAGAAGTGTGACTACTTTTCACCACTATGATTAAGGGTTAAATTTAACATAGTTATTATTCCAGGAAAAATACCTATAAAGTTCAAAACACCAAATTTTGTTCTTCCGTTACATAGTTTTTATCTATTGCTCGGCTTCTACGAGTCTGATTGAGATACCAAGTTACACAATTTTTAAGTCAAAACCTAAGCTATCCACTGTGAACCGCATCGCAATCGGTTTGGTAGTTTTTACGTGATGCTTGAACAAACAAACAGAAAGACAAGATTAAAAAGAAAAGATGGAAATCTTGTTTCTTTTTTATTATATCAAATACAGATTTGTTGAGATTTTTTGTAAATTACTGTTTTTTTATAGTATATAAAGCAATAAGTAGTATATATATATATATATATATATATATATATATATATATATATATATACTACTTATTGCTTTATATATATATATATATATATATATATATATATATATATATATATATATAATGTGCCCGCGGCTTTACTCGTGTGGTTATATTTCTGAGATAAACTTATCCTACATATTATTCCAGGAACAAAAGTACCTATACGATACACTATACCAAATTTCGTTCAGCCATCAAATAGTTTTTATTGATTGCTTCTACTCATCGGATTGATATACCAAGTAACCCAGATTTTAAGTGAAACCCTAACCTATCCATCACATTTTTTTATAATCTTTCCCGTCCAGACGTTTTTGATCTTGACAGACGGAAATGACGAAACTATAACGTTTCCTTGCATAAATACAGAACAGAACCACAACACAAACAATACAGTTTGCCGGAAGTAAGCTACATAATCTTACTTTGTTAATTTTAAATACAGAACCCCAAAACTGCTAAGATGTAGTTTTAAAACAATAACAAGTTCAAAGGCTCCTATTATTGTAATTACAGATATAAAATAACCAAGACATTCTATTTGTTTCGTGCAGCTTTGAACTCGCCGAAAGCCCGCCCGCCCCGTTGTCTCGCTGTCAATTCCACGGAAGGAGAGGACATTGTGGAAACCGCGAGAGCTACGGTTATTTCGGAATTATGAACACAATATTCTTGTTCATTCGTTTCATTTCTTTGTTCATTGGATTGAAATTAATTATTTGCACTTACTGTCAGATTTATGTTGGTAATTTCTTTTATGGGGGTCGCGATGGTAGCCTAACGGTTACCGGGTTCATTTCAAGGCTCCGCACCAATGACTTTTCTAAGTTATGTACGGTTTTCCATTGATCCGTGCTTCGGACGTCACGTTAAGCTGTTGGTGCCGACTGTTATTGATTAATAGCAGTCGTTAAGCCATATCAGAGGCTCTCGGGCGGCTTGACAAACTCTGACACTAGAGGCCAGCACTACTTTATACGACAAGCAAACATACTGACATATTTATGTTGGTAATTTCCTTTAGGCATCTTAACTTAGGTCTTCACGTCATGAGTGAAAAGGTTAGTTCTGGGTAAGCGTGCAACATCGTTCGACTTCGGCTTTGACCGATCAATACTTAGCATCAGATAAGGAAGTGATTTCGGCCATCATTGGAGTGTGGTGGCATTATAGGGTTCACCTCTTCTGATCCCGAGGGTGCTGTGAGCGTAGGGAATTCAGGAAATCGGCAGCACATTTTTCCTGAGCAAGTTTTTTTGCAACCGGCTAGTGCCTCTGTTAAATAAATAACTAGCTTAAAAGCTAAAAAAACACACCTGCCCTGCCAAAAAATAACTTATGCCAATAAATTATATACTGTTAGAATGTGCTTATCAAGGCCTTCAATGGGTATAAAAACCGTATTGTAAAATTCAAAGAATAATGTTTTTTTCGCTTATGTAAATGGACTTATAATGCCGCCATAATGATTTAAAAAAAATTGCATATGTTACTTATGGATTTAATGATTCTAACAATAATGTTGACTCTATTAATGTTGTACTATTGTAGTAAAATTATTTTTTTACGATTTTAATGTACCTGGCCAAACATATTTTATGTTTTTAGGTACATGCAAATACGAATCTCTGTTTATATGATCTCTATTTATAAAGTCTCTCAATTGTAATGCTAATTTGATGAGCGAAATAGGTACCAGCATTTTGGTAACGCATTACATCAACCAGGCTCTCATATAACTTCATGAAAATACGATGAGCTCTCGGTCCCCACGGTCGCAATGTTTCAACACCAAACGCCACAAACAAGTAACTGAGGAAAGTTTAATCTACTGCCATCAACAAGCCGTTTCAAGAGTGTACACGCCAAATTGTCAACCACTTTTTGTGCTTCCGGTATCCTTAGCAACCCTTAAATCGATTCATAAGTATAATGTTAAAATTAAATAAAAAATGCTATTGTGAGTTCTTTTAATGCATTTTCACTTTTTATATTTTTGAAGTATTTATTTTAATGCATTATCACATTTTTTATTCATTGTCGTCTGTTTGTGAGCTACCCTGAAAGTTTCATCAGGATAGCTAATCGGAAAATGCTCGAAATTTGTATTGCGAGATTCCAGGACAGACAGAAATATATAGATACATACAAGTGAAGTTAAATTAATAAAAGCTTGTATTAGTTACGAACATACAATTCTACTACTAAAATGAAGATCTGGGCCTGCAGTCTCGACATATAGTGATTGCTTTGCAACCGAAATCGGTGCATACCGATGACAATCGTTAACAGTTATTGTCAAAAGCTCTCGATTATCATCGCTGTATGTATTGACATTGATCATGATTGACATCGATATTGGCAGAGACTACCAATTATCGTTTTAATCGGACTTTGCGCCTGATTTCGGTTGTACGAGTATATCAATCGCTATCGATGTCGATACTGCAGGCTCAGATCAAAGGTCGATGATACAAACAAAAATATAAACGAATGTTGGGCCAAGTTGATTTGAATACTCGGTCAAAACATTATAAAAATCTTAAATGAAAGTGCACTCAATATAGACAAAATACAGGCCTGTCTGAGTTTTGGGGTTCACTGCTTATTCTTTTGGCTGTGTTATCACGTAATTATATAAATCTTTATCATATCATTTCAAGTTGTGTTATGTTATCATTGTAACAAAACCATTCTATAAATTGCGGCAATTCATGTGCTTTGAGAAAACTCAAACCATGTACATTTGTTCATCCTTTGTTTCGTTGTGTTATTTTGCTATTAGCAGTACTGCCTTCAGCTACTGTTGTTTTTCAGTTAAAGCAGCCCTCTACTCGTCCGTATAATTTACTTCCCCTTGTTTTGCTGTCATCCCCAAAAAGACAGGGAAGCCCGGAAATAAGTTATCTTTGACAAAAGCCATTTTGCTGAATTGGCGTCGTAATTAAAATTTGATAAACGAGTTGACGGTGTTGTCGTTTGACAACAACTGTTGTTTTAAATTATTGTTCGTAGTTGAGATGAAAAGATCTCATAGTCTGTACGAATTCCAAATAACTTTCACCGTTATTTTTTGTGTTTTTCCTTCTTTCGCCCTCCAATACAATCGGATATCTTGTCCAGCTGTACACATTTGTATATCGTCTTTCGACATATAGGAGCAACGATCGATTTTATAGAAATTTTCATACATAAATCACTCGATGACTTGTTAAAAAATATTGTTACTTGACACCCAGTGACACCAAACATCATTATTCTATGATTTTATCAATGCTCACATATTGGTGTGGTTCTAAAAACTAAATTCTTACATGTTTCTACTTAGCTGTTGTTTTATATATCTATATCTATCAATACTTATAATAAAACTGTAACGGGTCCAATTCTGTACTTTGATGATATTAAGAATATTTTATTGGACCTTACTCTAGATTCGATACTGAAGCTAAAACTGTTATATTTTTTATTTTTGTCTGTCTGTCTGTCTGTCTGTATCTTGGCTAGGCATCACGCCGAAACTACTGAATGAATTTAAATGAAACTTGGTATGATTTGAGTTCATACTACGAGGTAGAACATAGGCTACTTTTCATCCCGAAAATGAAAGAGTTCCCGCAGGATAGGGGTTGAAAATTATTTCAAAAAACACTTACCACTCTTAAACTACTGGACGGATTTTGATGCAACTTGGCACAGTCATAGTTTATATAATGGGTTAAAATTGAGAATACTTTTTATCCTGAAAAAAATAGAAAGTTCCTAAGGGATAATGTCCCAAATTCTGTAAATTAATGATATTTTGTAAAAATGTTTGGGGTCCGTTCTATGTTCAATACTAAAGCCAAAACAGTTATTTTTTTGTTTTTGGCTGTCTGTCTGTCTGCCCGTCTGTCTGTCTTATACCTTGGAAGTGCATCACGCCGAAAATACTCAATGAATTCAAATGAAATTTGGTAAGATTTGAGTTCATACATCGAAGTACGACATTGGATACTTTTCATCCCGAAAAATTAATGGGTTCCTGCAGGATAGGCGTTGAAAGTTATTTAAAAGAACACACGTATCACGCTGAAACTACTCGACGGATTTTGTCGAAACTTGGCACAGTCATCATAGTTTATACAATGGATAAAAATTAAGGATACTTTTTATCACGAAAAATAAAGTGTTCCTGCGGGATAGTGTCCAAAATTCTGTAAATTGAAGATATTATGTAATTTTTTTTTTGGAGGCCGTACAATACTAAAGCCAACACTGTATTTTTTAAAAAAAAACTGTCTGTATGTCTGTCTATCTGTCAGTCTGTACCTTGGCAGCGCACCACGCCGAAAATAATCAATGAATTCGAATGAAATTTGGTATGATTTGAGATCATAACTTCGAGGTAAGACATTGGATACTTTTCATCCCGTAAAAATTAAGTGAAAGAACACGTAGCACGCTGAAACTATTGGACGAATGTTGATGCAACTTGGCACAGACATAGTTTATAAGATGGGTGAAAATTATGGATACATTATGTACCGAAAAATAAATGTTTCCTGTGGGATATGGATCCAAATTCTGTACATTAAAGATATGTTTTTTTTTGGAAGTTACTCTATATTCGATAATGAAGCCTAAACTGTATGTTTTTTCATTTTTGTCTGTATGTCTGTTAGTCTGTATCTTAGCCGCGCATCACGCCGCCGGAACTACTGGATGAATTCAAATGAAACTCGGTATGATTTGAGTTTACACTACGAGGACATAGGATACTTTACATCTCGAAAAATTTATGGGTGAAGGATAGGGGTTGAAACTTATTTAAAAGAATACGTACCACGCTGAAACTAATGGACGGGTTTTGATACAACTTGGCACTGTTTTAAGTTATATGATGAAAAAGTAAAGAGTTGCTGCGGGATATGGGTCCAAAGTTATGTTAATATTTAAGTAATTTAAAATATTTTTTGGATGGTTCTCTATGTTCGATACTGAAGCCAAACTTTTTTACATTTTAATTTTGTCTGTCTGTTTGTCCGTATCTTGACCGCGCATCGCACCCAAACTACTAAATGAATTCAAATGAACAACATGCTCTTGAGTGCTTAAAAAAGGAACTACTTTTTTTTTCTTTTTTTGCCTTTCTTTCTGTTTGTCTGTGTGTTTGTTTCTTCACGCGTCACGTAAAAATTACTGGACCGATTGCAATGCGGTTTCCATTGTTAGATAGCTTAGGGTTTGATTTAAATGTGGTGTAATTAGTATCTCAATCCGGTGAGTTAGAAGCCGAGCAATGGATAAAAGTATTTTTGACGGCTGAAGAAATTTTGTTCATTTGAGGACCAATATACCAACATTTGTTTGCATATTGTTCCTTGAATAGCACATTATGGTACTTTGAACCTAAAGAAAAGACCACGCGTGCAAAGCCGCGGGTACAGCTAGTATTAAATATAGTTAGAAAATCTTTTTACTAACCTTAATTATAATAGTTTCTGCAAAGCATCTGTTGAGCAATCGTTTTGTGGTATCCCTAGGCGTGGTTACGGTATAGTTAATACGGCAACTAGGTTGTCAAATGGTCCCATTTAATATTTAACTAGATCATCAATGGATTAGATGAGGTGCATATTTTAACTTGACTTTATTGTTATATAATTCGATATTTATCATATTATATAATTAAAAATCTTGAATGTTCATGCTGATCACTAGTAGTTTTAAAGGCAAGTAATTCGATTTAATATAACAGGTTAGCCCACAGAAGGTCAAATATTGATGTGCATAAAATTAATCTTATATCAGTCGTTTTAAAATTGAGGGTAACACAAAGTACGAGAAATACGTTCCCAGAAAAATCAAAGGAAAAATTATAAAATAATATCATACTGGCAATAATATTATTTTCATTCTAATACATCATACAGAATCCCGAAACCAGTCAATCATCTAATACGCCATCAAACAAAATTAATAGGAAAATGCTGCCGCAATTTCATCCCCTTTTCCCTTTCAACTTTGATTGATCATGAGTTTTTCATACCTTTCCCTTAATTTTAATAACGCTTCTAAAAACCCTTAAACAGCTAATTAAAACAAACTAATTACAACTGCTAATTTGTACGCAGAATTCGCTCCAAAATTTAGAGGCCCTAGAGGAACTTTCAAAATCATTGAATTTGGCTTGTAATATCGTTATGTAACACGGAACCAAACTAATTTCTTCAACAATTTCTAACTAAATAGTAATCCAATATTTTCCGTTACGGAAAATTATCTGAAAACATTGTTGTTAATAAATAAAAAACTTACCGAAACTAATTTAACTCACATTCCAGACACTTCACGCACCGTTTTTTTTTTTGCAAAATCTAGGTCACACACAGTTCATATATCAATAAAACGTAAGTTCACATTTATAAAAAAATTGCATTTAACTGTCACTCACTGCACTACGATCGTAGAATATAATTATACAGAACGGTCGGAACGTCCAACTCAGTAGGGACGCGCGATATTCTGTCCCCCACCCTTAGTTGGGACATTCTATGTGCGTAGCTACGCATGCGTGCTGGGGACGAACTGTGAATATAAATTTTGCGTCCGGGATAATTTTTGCATTTGCGGCAGTTTTCTTAAGGAGCTGATTATTATTTTGTTTTGAGTGTATTATTTTAAATTTATGTTGATTTACTTTACAGAGGCTACTTTCAGGTTTTTTTAATGTTACAACTAATAGTGGCGCGAGAAATTGTTTAAAGTAGATTAGTTTTATGATTTGATCTTTTGACGTTGTTAAGTGGAACGTCTTTGCGTGAAACCCGGACAAACATATAGAAAAAAATTAGAGCAGTTATATTTCAGTATTCTATTATCATTTTACGGATATTTAGATGCAGAAAAAATGAATTATTCTAAAATATCTATACAAAGTAAGAAGAGAACGAGTAAGTAAGAAAAAACTGTAAAAAGAAGATAATCAAAAAATGAATGGTTTAGGGTACTTAGAATACGCAACTGAACATTTTAAAAAATCTTCAAAAATCATTTTAAAAGTCTTTTATTGTCTGTATGTTTGTTAAATCGCGCATCAAGTAAAAACTACGGACCTGATTGCGATGCGATTTTCACTGTTGGATAGCTTAGGGTTTGACTTAGAAACTGGTTTAATTGGTATCTCAAGCTGAGGAGTAGAAACGGAGCAAACAAAAAAAAATGACCGTGCGTGCAAAGCCGCGGGTACAACTAGTATATATATAAAAATCAATTGCCTTGCATTAATCTCGCTAAAACTCCAGAATGGCTCGACCGATTTGAATAAATATTTATTTGTTGTGTTCTTAATTGTACAGATGAGATTAAAAAACAAAAAACTAATTAAACTCTAATTAGTTAAAAAACGAGTTATTTATGCTTTTTGAGCTTTTGAGCTTCAAATCAAATTTGACCAAATACCCTACGGTTTTTAAGGTTTTTGACATTTGTCAACCCTAAGTGCAACAAGGAGGGTTTTTTTTTGCTTTTGAAGCTTTGGAATCAAATTTGACCAAAATAATTATTAATAATTATGTTGTCGGGCGACACCCATCGTCTATCCTCTGTCAGAAATCTACATTTGACAGATAATAATTAGTATCACGTGGTATTAAGGCACCGTGGCACACATATTCTGTTATGGAATTTGTAAACAACTATGTAATTAATAACATAGTAGTATTCAAAGACGAGTTAACGTGATGAATTGTAATGGATAAGTGCACGTTCACGCTAGCACGTGTTAGTGCTTGTACGTGTTGCGGTGTTACTAGGCAGCTATTATTTGAGAATTAGCTTCCCGCTACTTTACTCATTAAGGGAAGCCTATGTCCAGCAGTAGACTAATCCAATACGGAATGTTGAAGAGGTGTAATTGGATACTTAGATCATAACATGCAGCTTTGAGAGATGATGAATATACAACCTATTTAGTTAGAAAAGAAGGGTTCAGAGAAACTAGTTTTTATTGTCGTGCTCACTAAAATGTCGACTTGGGGCGGCTTTGTGTACCGGGTCTCTCCCTTTACTCTAAAATAGTTAAATGGTTGTGATGAGTGATGGCTGGTACACAAGTCATACCCGTGAACGGGTGCTGCTTGCGGAGACTGGTGCAGCCTGGCATTTGTATTTTTGTTATTTTTATCAGTTTGATAACTGTGGGACGTCTGATTGGCAATTTTATCTTTTGTATTTGACAGTCATATGTGTATTATTATAATTTTTGGCATTTAAAAAATACATACAGAATAGTCATAAATTGAGAAAATGACATCCCAGTTTAATTTCTTGGTGCTCTTTTCTCTAACCTCGGGTTTCCGAAACGTTTGTTAACGTTGACAACAGATTAATTCTAATGCTGCCTTTGTCTGGCACTCAACATATGACAAAAACAGCAATAGACTTAATCTATTGTCAACGTAACAAACGTTTCAGAAACCCGAGGTAAGAGGCGTATTTCCGTAAGGGCGAAGCACGTGAAGTATTATGATTTCTTGTGCAAGAAGAGAAACTAATTTCATTAATTTGATGTATTTATAATCATTTATGTTTTCTCTTTGTTCATGAGATGTTAAGTTTTCAGTTACAAAAGTGCTAATATTTTGCCTATTTATAATAAATACTTTGACTTTGATCTGCCTCGCCCCGTGCTACAGAGGGTAATTGAGCTAAAAATGTATAGCAGACGTTGAGATAAACAACCCAACCTATTTATATCTTTAGTGGTTTGGGAGAGGCGCATGTCCAGCAATGAGCAAATAGAGGCTAAAGATGTTGAGATATGCATGATTATTACATACTGTTTATTGTGTAGTGTAACGTATCCAAGCTTGGATGGCCGGCGTGCGATCTTTGCCAATTTGTGTGGAACATGGTTCCGGCTAACATATGGGGCACATGGCTTTTTGCTCATAACTATTGTAGTAAGTTAAGGTACAAACAGACCAATTTAAAGTGCTGGAATTTGTCAAATAGGTTTTTTTTTCAATCTATTTGGGTCTGATTATGTGAGAAAAAATTGTAAAATTAAAGAATCCCGGTACTTTAAAGTGCCTACTCCATACTAGAATAGCTACAAGTATGAGGCGCAGTATCAGATCCTAGTTTCTGATTCAGTGGTCTCTTATCTTCACGCATTGTTACAGCCTCATTTTGTTTGACTAGAATTTACATCATAATTTTAAGTAGTTATAAGCTAACAATATTGTGACATGAAATAAAAACTATTATTATTATTATAAGGAATTATGGGGAAATATTATTCATCGAATTCCAACGAAAAATGCAGGTATATAAGTTAACTATCTGTTACCAATAAGTTAACTCATTCAAAGTTAAGTAGGTCTTTACCTACTTATAACTATTATAACTATACAAAAAATATTATTAACTTTTAATTTAGACTATTGTCTAAAACCTTACCTACTTACGGCGGTCGATCTGAAATGTTCAGGTACTGGCTGAGAGCACGGTGTGCGTCGGGGTATAAATATGGCGTGCATCGGCTGCGCTGCTGGGTGTAGTATTACTTCGGCTAAGACACGAGTGCGGTCAAAGTGATTCTAAGTAAATATAAAGTGCTATAATTGAGACCGGTGATAAGTAAAAGTAGTGTTTGTGTTTAATTTGGTATACAGAGGAAATCGACATTTTCATGATGTAAAGCAATATATAATCAATTTTCATTAAGACAGATCTTTATAATTCTTTTACTGAAAACATAATGAATAAAGCTTTCAAATAATAGTTTTATATTAGACTCATAATAAAAAACGGATAAAAGAGCCTCTGATTTCGCGTTTCGGGCATAACCGTTTCATTGCTCGCGAATGTAGTTAAATTAAGGATATCTAAATCTGAATACTTATTTTGTATGAAGAATAAAGAAGACTCTTATCCTCTCTCTCCTCCTTATACTTAAGTAAAAACTCTCGACCGTAAATAAGGATAATATCAAACATAATAATGCTTGTTATGGAAACTACAAAGACATTGTAAATTATTGTAACTTTTTTCAAATATAAGACATGTAAGTGTGTGGATTTGGATCGATTGTTGTACATTGGATTTGATGGTACGATAATTTTTATACAGTGTTTCTTTTTAATTAGCTTGTATTTCGTTGTGAGATTTTATTGGAACAAAACAACGACGACTGATGTTTATTGACGGCTCATGACATACATCCTAAATTATGTACACCAAAAATGTTTTCTTTGCGGGTAGTTGGAGACAACGCTCGTCCTTCTCGACGCTGACACCCGCCACTTCAGTTTTCTTGTGACCACCATCGATGCAACTTGATGGAAATGTCGAGGTAAATAAAATTTAAGTTTTCAGTGCAATAAGCGCATTTTAAGTCCCGTTTAAATATATATCTATAAAATTTTATAAATGAACTAGAATATGAGTCATAAAAAAACGCGGGTAAACGCGTAGGTGAATGCGTGAAAATACAGCTGATAACTGAATCTATTCAAAAGTGATTCATAATAAAAAAACTCAATTATGAACTAGGGTCTAAAGAATCCAGGTCAAGAGCACACAATTATAAAAAAATAGACCTTTTCCGATCAATCACAGCTCCCTCTCACAAGGGCCTCCGTTTTCAATTAGTAGGAGGGTTTTTGAGAGCCTCCTCCAATCTCCGTTTTGTTATATTTGATTGAGTAAAACCAAATTATTAACTACCTATGTTTGCCTAATTCTTCATCATCACTGTGAAGTGAAGTGATACATATATTAAAACAAATTCACCGAACGCGTCGGTCTGTCTGTCCAAAAATATGTCAGAAAATACTTAACCGATTTTGTTCTGATTTTCAAATAGGCAAAGGTTGATTCAAGAGTAAGGATTTAAAGTATGATTAATATGTATTTTGTGCAGATAGCATATTGACTAATACGTTATCTTTGAGATCCAATATCTCAGGAATGCGACACTTTAGAATACCAGTGTTACAACGCGTTTTGTTTGTATTGTCCTCTATATATTTGTTAAGGTTTAATCAGTGGTAACTTTTAAACTTTCGCGATTCAACCACACATATATATATATATTTAAACAGCAATTAACACATAGGGTCAAAGAACACATTGCAGCAGTCAGGCATTTGCTTGCATCGGGCCCTAATCACTGGATTGAACTCCACGACCCGAAGATCCTCTCCACGGAACGTCAATACTACTCAAGGATTGTACTTGAAGCGTTTGAAATTAAAAATATCCCAATTTCAACCGGGAGGTTCGTTTCAAGTTGGCTGCGTCCTGCGGCCCGACCACATAACTTGGCTTCAATCGAATTCTCAATATCGCAACCACTAATGCCTTGCGATAGAGTCGAAATTGCTATGAAAAAAGTGATAATCCGATTGTAACCAAGTTCTGTAATTGGGCCACTGGGATCCCATTATAAGCAAGTGTTCGCGTCGCGGTTTATGTCAGAAGAAATCTGCAGATGAGTTAGTGTTGTGTGTCGTGAAAATTCTTAATTTTTACAAAACCAAATGTGGGTAGTTGGAGACAACGCTCGCCCTTCTCAACGCTGACACCCGCTACTTCAGTCTTCTCGTGACCACGATCAATGCAACTTAATCGAAACGTCGAGGTAAATTATGTTTAATCAGTGGCCGCGACTTTTCAAATATTTCACTTGTAGATATGCCACAAAGCTTAGAAGGCCTTGGATAGTTACTTGTACTAATTATACACTGGCCTTTAAAGCTTAGTACCAAACTTTTAATGTCTGTCTGTTTGCGCATCACGTTAAAACTACGGGACCGATTGTTATGCGATTTTCTCTTTTGCATATATTTGCATTGATCGTGGTCACGAGAAGACTGAAGTAGCGGGACTTCAGTCTTCTCGTGACCACGATCAATGCACCTTAATCGAAACGTCGAGTTAAATTATGTTTAATCAGTGGCCGCGACTTTTCGAATATTTCACTTGTAGATATGCCACAAAGCTTAGAAGGCCTTGGATAGTTACTTGTACTAATTATACACTGGCTTTTAAAGCTTAGTACCAAACTTTTAATGTCTGTCTGTTTGCGCATCGCGTTAAAACTACGGGACCGATTGTGATGCGATTTTCTCTTTTGCATATATTGTTTTGACTTAAAACAAGTATACTTGGTATCTCAATCCAATGAGTAGGAGCCAAGCAATTTAATAAACAACAATTAATTTTAAAAGTGTGGTGCTAAGTTTTGAAGGACAGTATATAACAAATAAGGAAATTAACAAAAAAAAAACCTCGTGTACGATCCTAATTATTTATTATGAATATTTTATTTTTATTAACTCCCCGCAAATGTGAATTCATAATAACCTACATGCATGCATTATTTCTTAGGATTGTCAATGAAAATAGTTAAAGTTGTTGACCTTAGTTCTTTGGTTGTTCACATGGGGGTAATATGCTAATTTAGCAGTGTAATGTGAGAATCTAGCAGGGGCTTATTTGTAACTTTTGTAATTATCCCGTGTTTTACTCTAGGACCAAAAGTATCTTTATAGTACAAAGGTACCAAATTTTATCAAAATTCGTTCAGTTTTCAAATAATTGTATTCGGTTTTGAAGTCAGTTTTTAGATCAAATACGTTCACGTTGGCTTTTTTTTCTAGGGTTTATTTAAAATAGCAAGCTTGTAAAGAGATACAAAATAAAGAAGATAATTTGAACATTAGAAAATAAGTTGGGAGAGAGCATAGCGAAAACAAAGGGATGAACAAATAAGACACTTAAAAGGTTTTATCATTTCACAGCTAAACCCAAAAAAGCACACAACAAACAAGACCCTCCGAACAGTAAAGATACCAATTAAAAACAATTTTCACACAATAAAATCACAGATCGGCGATCACGAAACTCGCACTCTTCGTTACCCCCCCTTATACCGTCATCCTTTAAAGCTTAAATCTCGTTAAATATCCGTCATATTCTCAGACACGTCAAAGCGGGTAATGACGCCAGCAGAAGTGCTTATCTGATTCCATAGTGAAATTACAGTAGTACTTACGTTTTGTTGAAAGAACGGTGATGGTCGAACGGTAAGTATAACAACAATGATGACCAAACGTAACTATAGAAGCGGTAACAGTGATAGCTGAAGGTAACTAATGCCGATGATTGCCGAATGTACTTATAAAAGCGGTGATGGCTGTTTTTTACTAGCTGCGCCCCGCAGCTTTGCCTGTGAGCATACATTGATATTTCAAAAAAAGTCCTCCTTATTGCACTCCGTGGGCACGATATGTGTAACTTTTATAGCTGTCACTTTGACACCTGTCACATGCCAATTTGTTATCGAATTGATAGAAAAAAAACAATTTAGATTTTATTGATATTACTTTTCTTTTGAATCTGGATGCTTTTTTGTCCATAAGCCCTCGTGAGCTTCATCAGAAGACCTTACCAACGTTTCATAACAATCTTGTCAATGTTTAGGAACGCATAGAGGATAGACAAATATACAAACATTCATTTTTATAGATATAGAGATTATGGACTATTTATATTATGAACAGTGTTGGCCGAACGTAATTATAATAGATGTGATAACGAAACGGTAATTTTAAGAACGGTGATGCCAAGCGGTAACTATAAAAATGGTGATAGCTGATCGCAACTATAAGAACGGTAATGACCTAACGTAAGAGTGGTGGTGTAACATGTGCCATTTACAACTAGTAGCTCTGTGAGCTGTAGACCTCGCGAGCACAAACTTTTTTGCAAACAATATAGTGTACACAGTAGCGCCATCTAGTTAACTTATTGTAAAACAAGCAGTTATAACCAAGGTGCTCCATCAATCCCTACCTAGTAGGTAAAGGGCTGATTCCACTGGTAGAAACAAGTGAGAAATTTACTGCATTTTGAGGAGCTATCTTGTTCATCACGCCAACGATCCTCATCAGATCTTCACCAAATTTGTATGAGACCAACTTAAAGTTACTACCCATCGAAATTGGATCTAATGAGGCGGAGTTATTCAGTATTCCCCGTTTTGCCCCTTATGGTCAAAAATCCCCGACTATTAAATAATTAAAAAAAATCGTTAAATAGTACAGGAGAACAGCCGGACCGACATCCGGAAACACACACAAAATAATTTTTGCCCAAGCTGAATCGGAGACGCTTTGCTCGAGCTTCGCGCTTGCTCGGTCAATCAGATGACATGCAGTTGAAATAACGGCACAGAGAAAAGGCACACGGCCCTGCACAAAAAAAAACCTATGTATTTACATTCTATGGTTTACTACACTAGAGCTATATTTTCTCTTTTTTAAATTATGTGTAATATTGAACAACCAATATGACGAGTTGAGCATTTTGAGATAAAACAAAACCATTAAAATATTCAACAATGCACAAACTACCTTCATATTTGGAATGGGCCTAAAAAGTACGTCCAGAAACTAAAAACTGCCTAGGCATAATAAATTACTATAGAGGGCAAACGGGGTTGAATCAGCAATTTGCCTTATGTAATAAATTAATTAAATGAACTAGGTAGTTTTTGTTGGAAGTAGACTTACTGTTAATTTTACTGTGGTGCCCGTGACAGAGCGTGTAATATCTCGTATCTATAATCTTTGACGGTTTATTCGAGTTTAAGTTTTATGAGACAAGTTTATGACATGATTTTGGATTTCCGAAATGGTTTTGATGGGTGACGAAATTGGTGAAACCTGTCGTAAATGGCTGAATGGCCTTAAGATATGAGTGTCCTTTTGAAAGTGCCATAAAAATCTAAAGAGTGTGAGAGAAATGAGCAATGGATGTTTAAGTTTATTACTTGAGTATTCAATTCCACGGGAAAACATGTACCCCCTTACTTATAAAGTACTAAATCATTGCATAACTTTTTATAAGTAAGGGGGTCAGTTCATATGATTATTGTGATATAATACTTCATTTATTAAAAAATATTATAATACTAGATTTCGCCCGCGACTTCTTCCGCGCGTACAGTTTATCGCGAAAAATAGCATACCTATTATGTTCTTCTAGCATATTAAAAACCAACGCAAAAGTATAGCACCAACGCTCTTGTTGTGTTTTACAATCTTGTTATAATTTCGTTGCCATGGCAACCGTTCCTTACAGCGGGTAATCAATATGTTCCAGTTTTGCCGTGGAAACTTACCATTTGCTTTAAAAACATCACAATACACCGAGGTTAACTGGAAGGTAATGCTTGCTAGCATTAAGTTCGCCTATGCACCTATCTTGTAAATAAAGAATTTTCTATCTATCTATCTATTTTCCGGGATAAAAAGTATCCCATGTTTTAATCCAGGGTAGCTTTTTCCATTCCAAACTTCCTGACAAACTCTGAAACCAGAGGCCAGCACTACCTCATACGACACTCAAACGAGCAACTCAGAATGAACGGGTGCTGGTTCGGGATAGTTTTACATGGATGTTGAACTCCTTATATTTTGAAGCTATAACAGATATCGAAAAAGAAAATATAATCAATAAATAGAACATAAATTAAATTTTACTTTGAGTGAGGCAAACAGTAGATGTTGGCCGTGACCGGGGGAAGGGATGGGATGAAAACATCACTCGACTTGAGTGATTTCCCAATTTTAACAGTAAATAATTTCAGACTCAGACGTCCTACGCTTGTGCTTGACTGCTTATTGAAAAGGTTATAACGAGATTAATACGAAATAACCACTTAGTTATTGAGATCAAAATAGCGCATTTATTGAAAATTTTCTCGAAAAAACTGTCATAGCCTTTTACAATCTCGCATCTAAAGAGATATTGCGTAGAGATGTTTTCTATTTTCTATTTGTTCTGTTTTCTGTATGTTGTTTCTAGAAGGAGAAGAACACTTAAAGTTGAACCTAATAAAGGTAAATTCCAATAACTCTTAGGTATTTATTTTGGTTTATCAATATATTTATCTAGTAATGCCTTATCAACTGCACGGTGGTCAGACGACGTCATCAAGGTGATAGGAAGGATTTCGCTTTGCGGAGGACCTGAAAGAGTGGAGTGCACATGAGGAGGCCTATACCCAATAGTGGGTTAATATAGGCTGACATAGATTGATAGATAGAATGCCTTGTTGGGGTACGAGAGATAGAGATTAGACATTCTTCCTTTTTTTGTTCAACTCATCAAGTAAAAAACTACAAAATTATTTAAAAAACACTTTTGTCTCCACGCGTACTCCTGCGCCCTTCTCGCCTCAACGCGTGAAAATGACAAGGCATTTTGTGCGATCATAAAATATAAGTCGCACCAATGAATCCGGTCCCTAATTGAGGACGGAAAATTCTACGAAAAAATATTCGGCATCGTGATTCTATACAAAATTCGATTGGGCACTTGGATTACATTTTTTTGCTAATTAGGTTGCCGAATGACCCGTGAGTCGCGCGCAATCTTGTGACACGTGTACCCTTCATAGCTTCGGAACACGAGGCCAGTTTTGCAAGTCAGTTCAGTGAGTAAGTTCAGCCACTTGGCCTGTTACTGGCCTCGTGTACAAATACATGTAACAGTTCAGTAAGTGTCTTCAGATAAAAGCGTGATCTTCCAATAACCGTTGGGGTAGACGAGTCCTCAAGTTGAGACCACGTTTAGGCAAACGTAGTTTAGATAACCTATGGCCAGGTGAAGTGAGCGAAAAGCGGCTGGAAGAAAATGGATGAAGAGACCTGAAGACCGAGCTCAGTGGCGTGCATTAGGTGAAGCTTACGTCCAACAATGGACAGATATAGACTGATGATGAAGTGTCTTCAATTGTTTTAAATTGTACATGACACCAGTGAAAGGCCAGTGACTCAACTGAATCGCAAACTGTCCTTATGTCCAGAGAGCATCAGAATCATTATGGGACACCGCGTGAAATTGTCCAAATTAGTGGTTTACCAACAAGTCAAAAGTTCAAAACTAAAACACGACTACGGTCGGTAAACAAATAGCCAATGACACTCTTGCGATGAAGACAAGTCTATTGATACCTCGCTTGTCAAAATAGGAGCGTATTTTTATTTTGAAAACATTACCCTTCCATTACTTCACCGTAGTCGGGTAAAACAAGCCTGTGATACTCTATTATATGAAGACGAATCGATTAATACCTCGCTTGTCAAAATCAGACCGATAGGGGTGACTATGGTGGAACATCCACATACATATGAGTACACACACTATTTAAACTCTAACGTTAGCAAAAACAGTTTAAAAAAAGAGTGAAATCACTAAGTATAACCAATGTTTGTTTGTTTGTCGTATGAGGTAGTGCTGGCCTCTGGTGTCAGAGTTGTTCAAGCCAAAAATGAGCTTGGACTAAAGTGTCATGGTTCCGATAATTCGCAATGTCAGATTTTATGAACGTCGATTTGGCTTCCATGGCCCAAGTCTGTTTCCACTATAACTCAAGTCATTAAAATTGTATTCAAATCACTAATTTTGTCCTTACAACGAGCCCTTTCATTTGTCAAATGAAAGTTTACAATTTGCAGAATTTAATTTTTTAATTTTATTTTTTACCTAGCATAAGTAACCACAATATTTAAAAAAAAGTGTCCGCGGTTGGGTCACATAAATAAATATGTATACCAAATTAAAACTTAACCGATTCAGTAGATTTGGAGCAAATTTGTTGTGACCGACGGACAGACAGACAAAACCTAAAGGGTTAACCTATTAGGGTTTTTTACATTTGGACATACATAACTCTTACATGACCAAAAACTTTAATAAGGCATTCGTCATACTACCTCCTCGCATAACATCTAAAAAGATTGTGATACCCTAGATTTCTCCCTACCACATTATTTTTCCCAAAATTTCCGGCTTGCATCCGCTTCCGCTAAATTAGACGACACGCGAGATGTTATGATGAATTTATCGCGCGAGATAAAGGCCCTTTTTATGAGATTGTTGACTCAGCCTTAGTTACTACAGTAATTTAATATACAGTCCCTTGTCTTCTTACGGATGAGTCATATCATGTTACTCACACATTCGTGTTTATTTATAAGGGTCGTAGCTCCCAAACTAATGGACTGATTTTGATGTGAGTTTTTATGTTTGTAAGCTGATGTGATCGAGATAGTTCTTAGCGTGGGAAACGGTTCGGGGGTTATATATTTTTTTGTGCTTGTTTTTATTTAACTTGCATGTATGTTTGCTGAGGTGGAATCTTGTGAGCAGAATTAGAACCTCTTTCTCTTATCCCACGGAGTTGAATTATTACATGTTGGTTCAATTCCGATGACTATGCATTTTTATGGTAAGCATGACCTGAGACGACATCCAGGATTAGCTCGAGATAAAGGAACTCTTTAACGGTCAACAACACAGACACAAAAAAATTGTGTACGCATCTTATTAGTTTCCACGGGAAAACAGGAAAATGTTGATTACTCGCTGTAAGCAACGGTTGCCATGGAAACGAAATAACAAGTCTGTCAAAAAAACATCAAGATAGTTGGTGCTATACCTACTTTTGCATTGGTTTTTAATATCCTAAACGAACATAGAATTATTTTTTTCGCGATATACTGTAGTCCACGCGGACGAAGTCACGGGCGCAAGCTAGTAGTTTATAATATTTAAGTAACTCATACAAGTAAATGTACGTGAAGATTTCAGATGCGTTACCTATATATTGTGAGTGCTTTTCAGTGCTGTCAAATGTGCCTAAGGCCGTTTTCAGTGCCGTCAAATGTGCTAAAGACCCTTTTCAGTGCTGAAAAATGTGCTAAAGGCCCTTTTCAGTGCTGACAAAGCTGCTAAAGGCCCTTTTTAGATCTGACAAATATGCTAAAGGCCTTTTTCAGTGCTGACAAAGGTGCTAAAGGCCCTTTTCAGTGATGACAAAGATGCTAAAGGCCTTTTTTATGAGATTGTAGAATTGAGTTATTTTTACGGGTTGACGTTCGTAAGTTAAACTGTTTTTAAATTTTGAATCTAAAACTGAATAAAAAAACTTTTTGCTGTCATCCTTATCAGTAAGTATTCACCCCGTTGCTGGACATAATAATATAGGCCTATCCCAGTTTTGTTTATCGTATGAGGTAGTGCTGGCCTCTGGTGTAAGAGTTAGTCAGGCCGCCTGAGGACGTCTGACATGGCTAAACGATTGCTATTAATCAATGACAGCTGAAGTCTCTGAAGCACGGAGAGAAAGAAAACTGCACCTAATTTAGCAAAGTCATTAGTGCACCCTAGGACCGAACCCGGTATGGTTGTACCATCGTTCTTTGTCCGTCATCGCCTATCCCAAAGAACGCCTTATCCTAACGTTCGGTTTCTGTTCGGTTCGGTTTGAGAACGGTGGTTTTGTTATAAAATAAACCAAAAGAAATATCAAGAAAATAATGATGCAAAAATTCCTTCATTCACACCAATTCAATTGAATTTACTCATAGACCACACGATAAATCTTCAAACGTTGTATACTGACTATAAGTATAGGTAAGTATGCAGTCTTAATTCTCAAATGTGGGGCATGAGGAAGTGTGAAAGGCATTGTTTTATTTTCTCCATAAAAAGCAGAAGGCTTAGGAAATTATCGTTATTCGGATTGGATTATATGACTTGATAACTGAGAAAAATATCTTTACGTTTGATTTGGAGTTTCAAAGGACCTTTTATGATCTACTATCTGCGCCCCGCGGTTTCACTCGTGTGAGGGTTGATGATGATAATAAAAAGTATCCTATTTGTTATTCCAGGGTATAAGCTATCTTCATCCCAAATTTCATTAAAATCCGTTCAGCCGTTTGAGAGAGAAGTATGATGATGATGAAAAGTATCATTTGTATCATTCCAGGGTATTATCTATCTCAATTCCAAACTACATCAAAATCCATGCAGCCTTTATCGCGTTAAAACTCCCTAAAACAAAAAAAAACAAACATACATCGTTTCACTTTTATATATTGGTGTGGATTTCGATATACCCGTCAAAACTTCTAAAAAAATACGCCATAAGTGTAATTCGAAATCATTGGCAGTGCAGCAGTGATTTTTGGCCATAGAAAATTATTACGTGCATTATTACTCACGTACTTGACAGACTTGTTATTTTTTTAGTTTCCATGGCAACGTCATTCCATTCTGTATTTTTGATGCCGTGGGTTACATTATTGCAATTTTACTAGGGATCCCTTTTTTTTTTAAATAAAATTAGTTTTATTTTACTCGCTGGTAAAGTAGCTTTCCATGGGTAAAAGATTTTTTAAAATCGGTTCAGTATTTTTTGAGTTTATCCATTACAAACAAACAATGAAATCTTTCCTCATTATAATATTAGCGTAGACTTGAACTAATTGGATAGGAGACGATCGTGCTGTGAAGGTAGCGTACCTCGGATAACCGACAGCACGTCTCGTCTGGTTGATTGTCCCACGTACGGCTAGTCTGTAAGGTGGAGAAGGATCTACTCGAACTTTATTGGTAGAAGAAAGGGCACGCTTTAATATTTCGTAAACTAAAACTAGACTAGATACACCCACACTGCTATATTCCCACTTCATGTTCATCAACAACAAAGATAGAGACATGCGCAGAGTCCTACTAACACTTGCTACATAAACGCCACTGCGATTGTGACTGAGGCCAAAACAGGCCAAATGTGTGCGTTTCACATAACATATGCGGTCCACACCCGAGTACCTGGCACCTAATCTACCCACTTTTAACCAGTTGCGTATTGCTTATATATTGTTGTATCTCAAGTATGTTATTATATTGTGATAAGAATAACCCTTCCAAAACCCTTTCTTTGCTTCGCCGTATTCGGGTAAAAAATGACTTGGACACTCTGTTAATGAAGACAAATCAATTGATACCTTGCTTGTTAAAATAGGACCTAGTTTTTACTTTGAATTTATAACCCTCCCTTGCTTCGCCATAGACAAGTAAAAAAAAAATACCTATGACACTCTATACCTGAGGACAAATTGATTGATTGCTTTGCTAGTCAAAATCGGTCCATGTTTCGAGAGGCGATTCTGTGGTGGAACAGCCACATACATAGACTGTTAAACTCATTACCCTTCCTTTGCTTCGACGTACTCGGGCATAAATGACTGGTACTGGACAGATTACTTAAATCTACGTTTATTGGTAAGAAAAATAATGTATATTTAGGTACATTTTTAAAATTATTTCATTAAGCAGTTAAACAGAAGCATTATCCAAAATCTAATCCGTTTTCCGTTCACCGTACTGAACCCTGGAGCAACTTCTAAGAATCCTTATCAACATAAATACGAGCTCGAGGCACGTTTGCCGGCTGCGACGGGGAAAGTTGGAAATGCTACCAGTAAGAAGTTTATCTGAGAGGTCTAGAGGACTGTAAGTAGTATCTCTATCTATTTTTAATCCCCAAACTCCAAAAGAGTGTGTATCACTGTATGTATGTATCTTTGTCTCTGTCTGTGTCATCTTAGTACCCAAACGAACGGACCGATTTGATGCGTTTTTTTTCTGTTTGATAGCTGATGTCATCAAAACGGTCCTGAGCTATGGCTCCCAAACCTATTATGATGCGGCGTTGTTTTCTATTTGAAAGCTGATGTGATCGAGATGCTTCTTAGCCATAATGAGGGTGGGGTGTCGGGAGTTTTTTTTTTTATTTGTGCTTGTGTATGGCGACACTTGGGTTCGATTACAAAGATAAGTGTAGCTTCGCCCCGTGGCTTTGTCCACGTGGTCAACTTTTTGTGATAAAAGAACCCGCCAGTGTAGTTGTTATTCCAGGACAAAATATGCCAAAAAAACAGTCGTTAAAAATTGCTCGCCTTCTCATCGCATTTATTGATATCAACAGACACTAGAGAGTGCAAAAATATTCTCATTTTCCATGTCTCCCCGTAACAGAAAGACCAACAATGCCCCAAGTTTCGGAGGCGAAAATTAAAAAGTTTCGCAACCGGAGAGTGCTACAATTACAGTTGAGTTTTATGTAAATTCGTAAGGAGCTGTTCGTGGTCATAATACTTACTTTTCTTGAGTTTTTAAAATATAAGTAGGTAATCATTGAACATTTTAAATATGTAAACTCCCGGGAGCGTCTGTTAAACACATTGGTGAATACAAAAGCGCTAAGGTGAGCTGGAGCACGCTATGTTTTAGCTGAAACCATTTCGTGCTACAGGACTAAAACGCTATGAGCTGTACAATGTTTTCAGAATTTAAATCTCCGTGCATTTCGCTAGGAATCGTTGTGCAGTGCAGTTCATTAAATTATACTTTATATACGAAGATTATAGTTAATTTATATAAGTATTAGGCGAAGCGAGGGCGGATTATTTGGCCGTGATTATACGTCGCTCCCGCCTTTGCCTTCATATTTTTTTTAGCCTTGCTATCTCTTTGAACACCTTTGATTCATGATATCCTTACATTAATGATATGACGTAATGATATGGCCAAACAAGAATTAAAATATACTCGTACGAATGGCGCTGTGCTGCACAACGATTTCTAGCAAAATGCATAGAGATTTTATTCTGAAAACATTGTACAGTTCAGAGCGTTCTAATTGCTGTGGTACGCGATGGTTTCAGCTTAAAATAATAAATGAAACATTGCGTGCTCCAGCTCACCTAGCGCTGGGTTCTACAATGTTTCTGGAATACGCCTCCCGAGACACTGCCAGCGTCTTTATGTAGGGCGATGCTCCGTAACCCTAATGGACGTCTTACGACGCTTTTTCCATTACATAGCAACTAATCTAAGAAAGACTTAATCGCGCTGACAATATTAATTTTATTTGCTTCGTCGTTCCAATCGAGTTGTATCGATCGTGGTCACGAGAAGACTGTAAGACTACTAATGTCTCTACGTCAAAGAACATTTGTTGGTTCTATATGATTAGTCCACTTACATTTCTGCTTGTTCATGTTATAGCACTTGGACATCTATGTCTGTATGTCGTATGAGGTAGTGCCGACCACTGTTTGCCAGGCCGCCTCTGATGGACACTGACAACGTAACGACTGCTATCAATGGTAGCGTCGGGTAACGACGGCTTTTTAACTACCCTCCGAAGCACAGAACGAAGGAAACCCCCACTAAACTTGTTTAGAAGATTGTACAAAAAAATACATAAAACAAGCATTTTTTCTGAGACATTTATTCACCCGAGCCGAAGGCGAGGCTAGATATTGAAGTCGAGGATACAGTGCCTTGTTTTGAAACTACTTAGATTGCGAGGAAATTAAATAGTAATGTTGTGAATACTTACTGGTTTTTTATTTTTGCTTTGTAACTTTAAAGTATTTTTTTTTGTTTTTTTCCTAAAAAAAAAAGTTTTTTTCATTATTGGTCATTGGTTTGTGAGATACCCTGAAAGTTTCAGCCGGATAGATAATCAGGAAGTTCTCGAAATTTTAATTGCAAGATTCCAGGACAGAAAAAATACATAGATACATACATAGATAGATACAAATGAAGTTAAACAAAAACTTTAAAAAAAAATATTATACTTTAATTTTTAATTTTACTTTATTTTGGAGGCAATATCTGTTGAACAACTTTCTTTCCATTTATATGTTAAAAGTAAGTATTATATACGTCCACGTCATGACATATTTTTACCGTTCAGTAATAATGCAAACTAAGGACCGTATTAATAAATCGCTCTTGGTTGTTCTCTCAAGTGCGATATCGACTGATACGCTCTCAAGTTGTGATCAGCATCTCAAGATCGTCGCTGATTAATAGTCATTACAAGAGCATCTCAGATCATGTCGCTTTCAAGAGCCGCATCTCAAGATGCTACGTCACGAACCAGAACTTGAGAGCAAGATTGAATGAACTACGAATGAACGATTTATTTTCTTTAGTAAAAGTTCGGTTTTTGCTCAAATAAGTTATAGCGTAAGGTTAAATTTATTACTTCGATGTAGTTGAATTAAATTAAATGCGATTATATTAAACGTAATGTTTATTTTCTACATAATTATCATAACCTTACTTTAGTTTTTTTGTAGACAGGATGTAAGCCATAATATTTGTCTATATTTTCAAAGTTACGCTATCTATTAAAGAACTTAACACAATTCATCAACAAATAACTATAATATAAGAAAATAACAATTCATTGATAACGCGCTATATTTCCAGCGCGTATACTTTGGTTACGATTTCGGATCTTTTTAGACTTCAGTGAGTCCTCGCCAGGTTCTGATATCTACTAAATCTTCGGATCTTTTCGCAATCATGCCAAATAAATTTGTTTATTTCCAGAGGAATATAAAAATATTCTTATAATGATGGTTAATATAACAATAATTATCAACTTCTGACATAATATTTTCGAAATCCTTTATTCTAGCGACTGGCAATCACGCTCTCAAGTCACGGATCGTCTGCACTCAACATTCTGCATCTCAGAGCACATCGCAAGTGCGCTCTTGAGAGTCGAGATTATTATTAAACACTAACTCAGCTGATTACGGCATCTCAATCAACAGCTTAAGATATGTTTATTAATTAGATTAGCATCTTGAGATCGCTCTCAATAGCGCTCTCAGAGTTGAGGTCGGTTTATTAATACGGCCCTTAAATAACTAATCATATAAATACTGCTAAAATTAGAGGAAAACTTCTTACCCACCACTTTTTGTAGTGGTACGCGTCTAACGCTAGAAGTCGTCTGGGGAAGTATCACACCTTTGTCAAATATTCAACCGTCAAGCAGTACTGTGTAAACATTTCTGTGTTTAGGTTTGAAGGCCAATGTTGCGAGCGAAATTACTGGGCAATGAGACTTAACAACCAATATTTCAGGGTGACGAGCGCAATGCAGTGACGCGCAAGATTTTTTAACCAAGGTTCTGGGTGGCACTGCAATTTCTATGGACAGGCGTGACGCTTACCATCAGGTGAGTGACCTGCCCGTCTCGTAACTAAAAGTAATTAAAAAAAAAACTTTTTACATGAATCATTATGCTCGGGTCGGAGACCATACAGAAGTAAACATTCTGATGCTTTAGAGCATAAAATGCGGATTAAGTCCGCTTATACCTAGCATAAACTAGAAATTTACAAGCATGAAAAGTAAGCAAGTCATTTGCTGGGACGAGGATCGAACCCGGGGTCGTTTGATTGTCAAGAGCACTCTGCCACCATCGCTCTATGTCAACGTATTGGTTATCTGCTGAATCACATCTTTCCTAATTAAAGGATCGCCTTCAGTTAAACACTAAACCAAAGATACATAGAACTTAAATAGCCCTATATTGTGATTACGGAACTCCGGTTGCTATTTGAAGACAAACGATTGCTATGAGATTTTCAATTACATATTTTCTTAATCGGTATAATTGCTAACTATAGATTGAAAAAGCATGAAAGTGAAGCCAGACATGTTGCGTAATCCCAATAAAGTAACTAATGTTGATTGCAATAGTAGGGTAGGTTACGTGGTCCGACCACTGACCGTTAACATAGCTCGCCGACTAACTTTATTTTATGCGCTACGACTGTGGCTTCCATTAATGGAACATATAGAAAAATCTGTCCAAATGCGATACCAAAAAGGTTATTCAATTTCGTTACAGACTAAACTAATACAAGTGCCACATAACAACGTTAATAGTTAGTACCTAGTTACCTACCTAGTTAACTAGAGCGATATAACGATCCCTCGAGATAGTGTCTTTATGAAATAACGCCGGACACGTTATCGCGTAATTATGTAGTAATTGTTAGATAACGTATCTCCTGTTACGTTAAGGAAGGTAACAGGCGCGCGATGGAATGATGTTTGGTCAGTGTGGCTTACCCCCATGTGCCTTACCCCCATTCTAATAAAAATGAAAGCAACACGGGTTGTTTTAATATATAGAAACCGGCCCTTTGTCGTCTTTGTGCGTCACATTTACCAACTTGGCGAATAGGGGCGGCGTATGTAATATGTTTGTATGAATGTGTGTTCGTTCGATGGCAACTTTAGAAACATTGATTAGACTATATTGCCACAAAGTGACGAGAATGTGTTTTTTTAGATGTTAAATGACTATCACTCACGGGTTATTACGTGGAAAATTCTAACGGTGTGATTTTTCATGCCGCGAAAAGTACGGGAAGCCGGCAAAAAGTGAAATAAGTCGGCACCCGAACTTCAACAGGGACTGTTGACTAATGGGTAATATACCATCAGCATGGAAGCAGGTGCTAAATAAAACCTCCGAACGTGAACCATTTTTCCGCGAGGTTGGACACTGTTGACGAGTAGTGTGAGGACCCTACACTATTTGTGTACGCCAGTGACAATAGTGATAACGGTGATAACGGTGCTTCTACATTTAGGCTGAGGCTCCTCCCGCTCGCAGCATCTGCGGTGCCAGCGCCGCTGACGCAACGAGAAAAGTGCGTGGGCCGGTCCGCAATTCACGTAGCGCCCTCGCTGTGTAAACTCCTTATGACTAACAAGTAGTTAATAGAATAATAGTGTTGGTTTGGCTCTAAGGATAAGCAAGTTAAAGTGGCAGTGGGCTGGTCACATTTCCCAAAGAACCGATAACCGTTGGGTTGGAGTTTTCGAGTGGAGAGCGCGTTTAGGCAGACGTAGCGTAGGACGTCCTGTGGCCAGGTGGAGTAACGATCTACGAGAAGGGGCTGGAAGAAATGGTTGAAGAGAGCTGAAGACCAAGCTCAGTGGCGTGCATTAGGAGAGGCCTGCCTAGAATTAGGTTATTGTTGTTGATGATGATTAGTTTTATTAGATTCCTATTTCCGCTAAATATGCTGGGTTTGTTGGGGTTGTTTTTAAGTGAGGTCAAGCTAAATATAGGATTTTGTTTATTCTTTTCAAAACTATTTTGATTCAAATTCAGGCTTCATGGTTTTTGAGTTACAATATCTTATTTCAATAATCTAACTATCAACCAAAACCAAAAACCAAAAAAAACTATGCACAAAATCTGAACCGTGAATCTAACCTTACAAATTCACCGTCCGTGTTCACTTTACAGAAAATTACAATGTGAATTGGCAGAGAAATGTACGTTATATCTTTAGGTAATGGCGCCAAGTTTCTTGGTGCCGAATGCGCCTTAAACTTTGCACGTGCTAAGCAGTTTTGACATCTCTAGTTTTCAGCAACCTGTTCCACGATTGTTATAATTTCGGAGTTTTCAAGTCACGAGCAAATAGCGGTTACTGCTAGCTAAGCATGCACCAACGTCGACTTAGTAACCACACATACTTGGCAAGTCGAACGTGCAGCAAGAAAGTCGCAAGTCTGTTAACAGCCTTATAGCATCGTGAACATAATGAAACCCGATATATTTTAGGACCTCACGGTAGCTAATGATCGGTTTTGTTCGTGATAACATATTTTCTGAATTGTTAGGATTTTTATGACTGTAATTTATTTGACTTATTCATCCTTTAGGGAACAAAATAATTTAAAATATTCCTATAGCTAATAATATACAACATACATTTACTAATGTTTTGTAAATACATATGTGGTATAAAATTTGGCGTAGTTATTATATACATCGTCTGTATTGTAGGTAAAACATGGAGTATGTTGGCTCAGCACTGATATGAGTGGCACAATAAAGAGGTTTATATCCAACAGTGGATCGACACGGGCGGGCTGATGACCATGATGATGATTATGATATATTTCTGCATAATACATAAATTATTTGCTCGTGACTGTATTACAACCACAATGGAGTTAGGGAAAGGTGTACGTGATGATCCCTCAGTTTATAAAGATTGTTTGCCACTGTGGTGAAACTACTAATGCTATTATGTTGAATTTTAGATTCAATATAGAGCCCCTAGCTGCCTGATAATCTTGGAGGCGTGTTTTTTTTTATGACATATGTATGCTGTTGGTCTGTACTGACGTCTGAGCGAAAGCGCTCCGTCGCAATGCGTGGCGCACGCCGAAGTTAAAGATTTAGGGCATGGCGGCGTGAGCGACGTGCTGTGTTATAAGCAAAAAATAAATTTATAATTTATTTTATCTTATTTTGTGCTGTGACGTGGCTAATGTAAGACTTTTGTGTTCTGTTTGTTTCCGAGTCATGGATGTAATATTCTTATCTATGTATGTTTATCCGTTATCTAGTGTCCATAGCACAGGGTATCCTAGTTTGGGGCTAGATAATTGGTGTGGAAATGTCTCAAATTTTTTTATTTTTTTTTTACTTTGACGCTAGGTAACTTTTTGTGTTTGGTTTTATGTAATGACTAGTTTTCCCGCCTGCGACTTCGTACGCGCGGACTACTGTTCATCGCGAAAAAAAGCATCCTATTTTCTTCTAGGATATTAAAAACCAATGCAATCGTAGGTATAGTACCAATGGGCTTGATGTTGTTTGACATACCTGGTATTTCGTTTCCATGGCAACCACAGATCATTCTGTGATAGAAACCGTTCCTTACAGTAAGAAATCAACATTTTCCAGTATTCCCGTAGAAACTTCCAATTTTCCGCGATAAAAAGTATTCTATGTTTTATTTCAAGGTTTAAGCTATATCTCTTCTAAACGTCATCGAAATCCATCCTACCGTTATCTTGTGAAAGCTTCCCAAACAAATAAACAGACGTTTCACTTTTATATATTGGTATGGATTGTCATATTTGCGACTCTAAAAATGCTCCATTTTGATTTAAACATGGTGAGGAAGCAGCACTAAATGTAGCATTTAATGTATGGAACTTGAAATAAAAAAGATGGATTTGGGGCATAGACATATATACTTACTTCGTAATTTGGGGTGTAACGATCCTTCTTGTTGCGTACAAGATGATCCTTTACAGTAAACAAAAGTAAAAAAAAAACAATCATGTTTCGCATAACTACAAATGATAATGATCTATTGTTAGTTGAGCAATGCTATATTGTAAGTAAAAGACTGTTTTTTTAAAGCTTTTATTTAACTTCACTTGTATATATATATCGATGTATCTATGAATTTTGTCTTTCCTGGAATCTAGCAATTCAAATTTGAACCACTTCCCAATTAGCTATCCGGCTGAAACTTCTTCAGGGTAGTTCACAAACCGATGAAAAAGCAATAAAAAAAAGTTATTTTTTTACAAGATACAAAGCCACAAAAAATATGTAAAAAACCCGTTAAAGGTTTTTTTATTAATTTAAGTTTTTAAATTATACTTATCTACACTAATATTATAAAGAGGAAAGATTTGATTGTTTTTTTTTTGTTTGTTTGTAATGGATAAACTCAAAAAACTTGAAAATTACATTAATGTAACCCGAAGAATTAAATTTTGCAAAAAAACTCTATTACTTTGTACGTAAGATCACAAACTAAGAAGGAGATACGGGTATTTGTATATGGAACGTTGACATGGAAACGAAATCACAGAACATCTAATAATCATTGACGTTGAAAATGCTCTATGCTAATAATACACGAAATAGTAACCGTAATTCAACCTCCTTGCGTTAAACAGAATAATACTATAGACAAAATGGTACGTGAGTAAAAAACCTGTAAACATAAACATTTTGTGTAAGAAATTGTTGTTGTTCTATTTTTCCAAATAAAGTGCCTACTTAATTTATCTTTCTATATATCTACCCGTGCGAAGCCGGGGCGGGTCCCTAGATTCTTTATAAACTGTATACGTACCTTTTAAACGATATGATTTTTGTTATATTTATTTAGCAACAATGTAATCATGGTTTTAATTGAAATATCATTCGAAATCCTGTGGGATCATCTTGTCTATATCCCAAGGATGATCTTGGACACTCCGGTGTTAGTAGATCCGTTAGTAGACTTGATCCGTTAGTAGACTTGAGAATGAGTCAAAAAAAAATATGAACCTTTAATAAATTAAAAAATATCAGTATGCTTATACTTATATAAATAAACTGTCTGTATATAACTGTTTTAATATTGAGATTATGTTGGGTATTTTTTTTGCCGTTTGTGAGCATTTTCTCCAAGGAGATCATCTCGTGCACCTTTCCCCTAGTAATACCTAAGTCAGACTAGTAAGGGTACCTAAATCGAGTAGTAAGTAAAATAGTCATTCTACTAAATGGCTTCCTTAGCTAAATCTACTAAAGCCTAATTACGTCGTTAGGATCTATCTTCTCATAATCACTTTGCGTGGTCACCTTACGACTATTCCAGCTGACACTTACGCCCATTTGAGCCGGCACTTAGGTCCTTTAGGCTGACACTTACGTATCTGTTTCCCCGTAATGAAGGAGGGTGAAATGTGAATCCAGTAGTTTAACTTTATCAAAACTGTAGGATTTGATATATTATGACAAGATTTTATCAAGATTATCAACTCTGAATGTAGGAAATGGTCTTTATATGTTTTATTTCATAAACTTATTTAAAACAAAAAAATAATGAAACTAGCTGTGCCCGCAGGCATTGCCCACGTTGTCATTTCTCTGTGTTAAAAGTAACATGTGTGTAATTACAGGACCAAAAGTACCTTTAATATACAATATATTCCATTTCATAAAAAAACTTAGGGTGTCAAATAACTTTTTAATCGATTTCTCGGTTTCTACACGTTGGATTGAGATACAATGTAAACTAGATTTTAAGTTATAACCTAAGTTATTTGACAGTTAAAACCGAATTAAATCGGAGAAGTTTTTTTTACGTGATACGCAAATATATAGACAAATGATCTCACTGATAGACAAATAGACAGACACCATATAAATAAATAATAGTTTAAAAAAACTAAAAAACACACTTTATATAGAAAACCAAACTAAAAAATAGAAAATAAATTTTAATAATTAAGAATAGTGTACAAAATTCTAATAAATATAAATGAATAATAGTGTAAATAAGAAAAAAATGATTTATTTCAAAAAATCGTGGGGTGCATAGGTCAATAGTTATAAATATTTCATTGACAGATATGAGAAGAAGGATTATCATTTCGATAATATCTTAAAAAGTACCCCACGCTTTTTTTTAAATAAATCATTTTTTTCTTATTTACACTATTATTCATTTATATTTATTAGATTTTTTTCCACTATTCTTAATTCAAAATTATTAAAATATTATAATATTATTTTCTATTTTATTTGAATGAAATCTGACCGTTTAAAGTGGGTCAAAATAGCGTCCAAAGGAGTCGGTTACAAACATACAAACATATAAACATACAAGTGAAGCTAATATAAAGCGTATAAAAAGGTATATTCTTGGGCAGTAGCTTATTGTAAGTCCCCTAGACCAATTTTATTAAATTATTTTCTTTGTTTAGACTTTTTGTTACTTAATAGTTAGATAAATGCCCTCGTCAGTGTTTCCGGTAAAATATAACCCAGTTGTGTTCAAGTCAAGAGTGAATAGGTATCTACTAGGCAAGCGTACTACACCTTCGACCACATCATCGCTTTCCATCAGGTGAGATCGTGGTCAAACGATTGCATAGACAGTGAAAAATAAAAAAGTACTAAGCGGACTCCATTTCGTTGGGCATTAAGTAGCACTCGTGATGGCCAGATATGAAAAAAAAACAATAATTGAGAGAAGTTAATAACTCGTCAGACATAGACTAGATAGAAAAACTGATATGCTAGCCCTGATGTACTTGCAATAATAACACTCTAGTTTTAGTGGCTCTGTGAGCTTTAGACCTCGAGAGTCTGTATTTGCATAGCTTAAAACTGAATAAATCACTGCACACCTTAAAACAAAAAGCTGAGAGACATATTTTTTAATATGGGTGCATAGATTATTTATTCTCACTGTATTAACTGGGCATTGGTCGTGGTCCACTTGCTCAGTTCACCTGGGTAGACCACGGGCACTTTTTCTTGCTCGTGGTCCACCTCATAACTAATAACGTAACCTAATATAACCTAACGCTTTAGCATATTTATATTCCGAAAGCTGATGAAATTCCCTTGAATTTTGACGTGAACAAGAAATTTGCGTTTTTATTTTTCATTATTTTCCCCGTCACACCCCTGACCTCTTGAAGTTTATGCGTCATAATAAAGTTACCAAAAAAGTTTTGTGACATTTTTGATCATATTTCGAAATGGCTGAAATAGTTTTATTTTACGTTTTCAACCTCCATAATAATTATCGAACCTGCTCACAACATTTCGCGAGAATCGGTTGAGAAATGCGACCTGTAGAGGAGAACAGCCGGACATCCGCCGGACATTCGGAAGCATTTTTGCCCAAGCTGAAACGGAAGTGACGCTTCGGTCGCGCTTTGCACTCGCTCGGTCAATTATACTATAACAGTATAACATAAACAAATCCAGTCTTTTGGCCTATTTGGCCTGCATAATTATTATCATTTTATCATCATTAAAGCTTGACTTGTGACACTGTTAACATTTTTTTCTGTGACAACAAACTGGTATCTTATCAATTATTTTCCATTTCGTTTAACAATTAGCAGTTTCGGTTCAGCAGCTTTTCGACGAAGGTTATAAAAGAGAATATTTTTTGTTTTGTTAGGTTGTTGAAGTTTCGTGAAAACTGGAAAACATCATGGAAGTGAGCATAGCTAGTATAGCTTCGCGGAAAGGTTAGGTTTTAATTTCAATAGGTATTTGACCCAGATGACTGCCAATTGCTTCCTTTGTCTGCACCGATTTATCACTTGCCTGCTGGCTTACTCTCCAACACCACTCCGATTCAATCACGATCCCAACAGCTAGAAAACCTATCCTGCAGTGCAACGTGATCGTTACCTTTCATGTTACATGTTTATCATGTGGCAAAATGTTTTTTATCTTGGTTTAAAAAAGTTATGTCCTTCCCCCACTTCCCCACCTTTTTCCCACTTCTCCCCACCCTTCCCTTCTTTCTACCTTTCCCTTATTTCCCCCCTACCTTCTTCCACTTCCCTTCAATCTTTCCACACTCCCCCCCACCATTTCACTTCCCCTCACCCTTCCCCCTTTATCCCACTCTGCCACCACCCAACCTTTCAGTCTTCCCCCACTTCCCCCTACCCTCCTCTCACTTTCTCCCCCCTTCCCTAACTATCACAAACTTTCCCCCACTTCCCCCCATGTTGCAATGCAGTTGGGTACTGTTGGGATCGTGATTGAATCGAAATGTTGTTCGAGAGTAAGACAGCTGATTGGTGAAGACAAAAAAGGTGACTTTAATGCTTTTTAGATTTACCCGACTGCGGCGAAAATTGTGGTTTAAGACGCTGTACGCTCCCAAATTTTTGTCCTGCTTATCCAGGCCCAGTTTGAGCGGGAGAGGTGATGCAGCTCGGGAGAAGATTTTAGTTCATTGGTTTTGAACGACATACGAGATGTACCTATAGGAATTTGGCTAGGCAAGAATCTAGATCAGTTTAAAAACTATCTTACACAGTGAATTCCGGGTCTGTATTCATAAATAGATTTTTGGCATTAAGATCGAAGACGAGAAAAGTATCCAAAAATTATTTGAAAAGAAATATTTGATTAGAAATATTTAATTTTTCACTCCAAAAAGGCTTTTGCTGCTCGCAGCTCCTGTACTGTTTCCAGCGAATGTACTGTACAACCAATGTATCAGGTTGTCGAGCGCAATGATGTTCGATAAAGATTTATCAATCAAAAATTCTGGGTGACACTGCAATTGTTACGGATAGGTGCAGCGCTTACCATCAGGGAACGACATGGTCCCAATTCCCCAAAAGAGATGATAATTATTATTATGAAAATTAACGTAGTTTTTTTTACATTAGTTGAAATTATTCCAACTATAGTTTGGACCACATCTGGTGATCTTTCCAGATCCGTTTAAACGAGAAAAATAAGGTTAGGGGAAAATTTTCAAGTTTAATATGGTCGAAGAAGTAAACATAATTTAAGTCCGGGACAAAAAGGAAGCGTACCTAGCGTGCGTCAAAGCGTTATAGCACCGCATACTGCGGTTAGTTGTGTCAGGTGGGCTGGCCATATTAGCCGCAGAACCGATAACCATTGGGGTAAACGTGTTCAAACGTAGTGTTGGAAGCCGGCTAGATGGAGCGATAATCTGCGCAAGGTTGCTGGCAGAAAGTGGATGCGAAGAGCCAAAGATCGGGCCAAATAGCGTGCCTTGGGAGAGGCCTATGGACGAACACAGGCTGATCATAATGATGATGATGTGTTGTACCATTCAAGTTGATACCTGTCAAATAGAGTGCGCGCTAGTAGTACGTAACGCTCTGTCGTGACGTATCGTCAGGACATAGCGCGGGCGTTGGTGTTGTCATCATCATCATCATCAACCTATGTCTATCCACTGCTGGATGTAATCCTCTCCTAATGCACGCCACTGAGCTCTTCCAGTCGCTTTTCGCAGGTCGTCAGTCCACCTTGCCTCAGGGCGTCCTAAACTACGTTGTAATTGATCAATTATCGAGGCATCAAACTTGTGTTAACGCCCAACCTGTCAAACCATGCGCGATGTCATGTCGCTTCGTTATTGACGCTTTGACGCGCGCTAGGTACGCCTTCTGTTTGGCCAGGCCTTTACTGTCTAGCATCACATCACCAATTAGACACATTAATTATTAAATTTAATTTAGCATGAAGCAATACCATTTGATCTAACTGTCTTAACAACGTGATGAAACGGGCTCAAACGTTTAAGGATCTGCCCACATTTTAATTGGGTGCCCTGATATTGATTGCAAAATACTGTAGTAGGTATTCACCTAGCTTTAATTAAATACAACATCAAACGGTTTAATATTGGCTTCGAGGATTAGTTCCTTTACACGCGATGGGGAAGTTATAAATAGAAACAGTTATGTAAGTTGTGACAAAGTTTAATGTTTGGCAACAAAAAAATACGAAATCTTTTTGGCTGTCTTTTCGTCATTGTAACAAGGTTTAATTTTATACGGCATTGTTTTTTTATAAAAGCATTTATTTAACTTGCAATATTTGTATAAGTACGAGTATGTTTGTTTAGGTCAAATCATGCAAGCTGAATTAGAATAACTTCCTCTTGTCCTACGGAGTTGAATTTTTATATGTTGGTTCAGTTCCGATTACAATGATTTTTTATGGTAGGCATGATTAACACTAGATAAAATAACTCTTCAACGCTCAGCAGCATAGTCACGAAATTTTGTGTACGTATTTTATTACGATAGCCTGTTTTTAGTTTTTTTACATGGTAGCTGCACTTAGGGTTAGTTCCTGACTAGGGAACTTCTGAACGATTAAAAGTACTTTCAAATTCAGGCAAAATTGACATGGCATTAGGTTATTAATGAGGTAAATATTAGCACGGTAAATACGTCCCCACATGCTTCGATCAATTTATTTAATTGTGCAGTATATTGAGCTACTGTTTCCATTTTATATTGTTACTACATTTAGATAAATTGTATAATTCTATATTCGTGATACTTTGATCCGCTTCGCTATAAAATGATTATTTGAGTTTAATTTTACCTGATTATGGTAAAGCAAGGGAAGTGTAATAAGTTCAATAGCCTATGTATGTATGTCACTGATTTCTATGAGTTACAATGCACTTGTCTATGATGTATGTGGATGTTCCACCATAGCGTCGCCCCCATTGGTTCAATTTTGACAAGAGAAGTATCGTCTTCATCGCAAGAGTGTCATAGGCTATATTTTACCCAACCGCAGTCGGGTTTTAGTTTTTTAACTTATGTCTTGTTGTTGGTAAGAAAAACTTTGTGAAAAACTTTGACAGCAATTTTGGGTTATTCCGTAAATCCCCTTCGATAATCCCCTGCAAAAAAGGATTAGTCCAGGAATCCTCTATTCTCTAGTAATTATTGATTTAGGTTGAGGTATGCTAGGAAAATAATTATGAGAAATTCTTCTTAGGCATCTTTTCGATTTAGCTAATATTGTATCACAGAATTACATAGTAAAGTAAAGTAAAGTAATATTTATTTCTCAACTGCCAGTAATAACTATAGAAAGCAACATAGTAGGTAATTCATATCTAGTAACAGTTTACCAATATCTGGCATGCAATATTTAAACTTACAAACTAATGATATTTATTTAATGAGTACGCATGTACGAGTGCATATACATTTAATGCATGATATATTAAAAAAATATTACGTTTTATAACTTAAATACTCTTTTATGTTATAGAAGGTTTTCTCAATAAGCCATGACTTAAGTTTACTTTTATAAATATTCCCATTCAAATCTTTCATATACAATGGTAAGTGATTATAGATCTTAATGCTCGTTATAAAAGCACTTCTATTATAAACATAGCTTTTAACTTTCGGTAAACAAAGATTATTTAAATATTTCCTGCCTAAATTCGTGCGTGCATCGGATTTGAGTTCGTAATTTTCCATATTATTTTTGACAAATAAACAAAGCTGAAGAACGAAAATACCAGTGAGAGTCAACAAACCATTTTCTTTACAAACATCTCTCAAAGTCTCATCGCTGTACATATTATATATTATACGTAGGCACTTTTTTTGGAGAATAAAAGTGGATTCGACGTTTACAGAATTTCCCCAGTAGATAATACCATAATTTAAAAGTGGGTACACATATCCGAAATATGCCTTGCGTGCCACCTCTATGGAAGTTGATTATATTAATACAGATAACATATAGCAGTAGGGCGATAATTTAGAGTTAATTTTGTTTATGCCGGTAAATACACGCGGCCCCTCCTGTTGCCAAAATAAAAACTCTAAATGCACCTGGCTGCTGTGGCAGCCAGTTTTGTACAGATTTCGATTAAAATGGATTCCTGCGTTCTTTATCCAATCTGAGTGTTTTATTCTTTCAAGGAATATTTTTCCTTTATGTTTAAACACTAAATAAGTACCTATAAACTTAGTATAATAAATAGAACACGTATAAAACTTGACCTAAAATTTAGACGAATTTTTTGCAAAATTTCTGTTTTTCAAATTGATATTCTGGTCACTTTTTGTAGTAAGCTGTGTTGATATTTTAATGTTATTAGATAGCTACATTCATGTAATATTTGAATAAAGGATAATAATAGAGTGTCATCGATCTTATTTCCAAGATACAATATTTTTTCTGGAAAATCACCCCATTTTTGTCTTCATATTTTTTCCGAGGTTATATTTCCATAAATAATATTTTCTTATGTCTTTGGTTCGGTTTTTCAGTGGCAACATATATTCAGGCAACCACAGGCCAAGTTTTGTGCGATTGCGTCAAACCATTGAGCAAGGAATGGAAAATGAGTTTTACGGGAACGCAGCGACGAGAATATTTTCGCGCCAAATTCGCACGCAGTGACTATTACTTATCTGTGCCTATGTATACACATAGTGTGCTATAAGGTTCAAAGTGCATTGACATTTCCAATTTAGGTGATAATCGAATGTAACGCCAAGAAAATTTACTTCTTTAACTTCTTCAATTAAAGTTTGAGATTCAGTTATATTAAGATTGCGGTGATTTATAGTTTTTAAAATGTTTTTTTTTATATATATTTTTTATTACGATTAATACTTAAGTTTATTGACTGAAGCCAATCAGCAATTCTATTTAAAGTTAGGTTAATGACGTGTTCAAAGGTTATGATATCCATTCAGTGTTCAGCTATTGACGGCAAATCATTCACGTAAATTAGAAAGTGAAGCGGACCCAAAACTACCCTGGGGGACACCTAACTTGACTTTTTGATAACCTGATTCTATTCGGGTTATCATTATTGTTTGTTTACTGTATGTATCTATAATAAGTATAATACGTAGAGAATATCCATTTAAAATGTATGTATGTTTGTTCAGGTCAAATATTCCAAGCTGAATAAGAATAACTTTCTCATATCCTGCGGTGTTGAATTTTTACAAGTTGGCTCAGTTTTTTTTACTACATTTATTGACGAGACGGGCAAGTCACTCGCCTGTTGGTAACAGTTCTGATGACAATGCATTTTTATGCTAAGCATGACCTGAATCGACATCCAGCATTAGCTCTAGATAAAGCAACTCTTCAAAGATAATCATGACAGACACGAAAGTGTGTAGGCGTTTTATTATGATAGCTGGTTTTTAGTTTTACCATGACATGGTTAATGCACTCAGGGTTGGGTCTTGACTAGGGAACTCCTCAACGGCTAACAGCACAGACACGAGATGTTGTATACGCATTTAATTTTGATAGCCCGTTTTATGTTTTACCATGACATATATTTTAAATTAATTAATTTTTGTTGGTAAGATAATTCGAAAAAAACTTTGACAGCTCTTTTGAATAACTGTGCAAATTAGTGATAACGCGAAGGGCAAATAAAACACCTTGTGTACGTATCTGTTCTGGTTCTCGTATAATTTTGAATTTGCCACCCTTATCTTGTTTGCGTGTAACACACCGCTTGCGTGTTTTAACTTAGCAGCGAATCGACACTATCGCCATCTAGCGAGTTACTTAATAACTTAAGGTTGGAAACCAAATAGATGGCACTACTTGGTTTGTTACATACGTTTGAGCTCGAACATACCGCCCACCAAGGACATTATATGAGGAATGTCCTTTAAACTAATTATATAACAAAATATGCCGCCCACCGTGGCTGAACTGAATTTTCCTGCATAGATTGTCATAGGTGGTCTGTATTTAAGTACAATAACTGAGCACTTCAATATACAGTATTGCAACAAAACATTGGAATTATCCAAACTAAAACTAGGAAAACATTATCTAACATGCATCTTGCAAAATGAGCTTTATTTATCATGAATGAACTTATAATTTTATAATAACAAAATTACAAAATAAAGAAATTATTTTTGTAACAAGCTTCAGCTGATCTTAATATCTAATTAATTATAAACTGGAAGAATACACAATTTTGAAGTTGGTCGTTTCAACAGAGATGATTTGGTGCGCAATGTGACTACGCGGGTTATTTGATCTGAACCCTGATGTTTTTCTATAACACGACCTAATAGCCACTGACCAGGGGGAAGATCATCTTCCTTAATTAAAACAATGTCTCCAATTTTTGGCTCTGGAGTTTGTCGTGACCATTTATATCGATGCATTAACATTACCAAATATTCTTCCGACCAACGTTTCCAAAAGGATTGCAAAGTTTTCTGCACAAGCTGCCACCTTGACAGTAAATTCAAATTGCTTGAATTGTAGTTTATGTCAGGGGCGTTAACTAATGGTTCGCCTACTAAAAAATGAGCAGGTGTTAACGGTAGGGGTACATTAGGGTCGTCCCCGTTAACAACAGTCATTGGCCTCGAATTGAGGCAGGCTTCAACCTGAGCAAGAAGTGTGCTCATCTCTTCATACGTAAGCGTCAATTCTCCGATCGCACGTTTAAGGTGAAACTTGGTTGCCTTTACGGCTGCCTCCCAAAGACCTCCAAAGTTTGGCGCTCGAGGAGGGATAAAGTGCCATTCTGTTCCGTTTTTCTCAAGGTGTTCTGCAATCTCAGGTTGAATGGAACTCATTTCCCGCAATTCTCTGGACGCTCCAACAAACGTAGTACCGTTATCAGACCACAGCTGGGCACATATACCGCGTCTAGCGACAAATCGTCTAAATGCAGCTATGAACGCTTGGCTAGTCATGTCGCTCACGACCTCCAAGTGTATAGCTCTTGTGGACATGCATATAAATAGGCAGATGTACCCTTTGTACGAACGATGGCCACGTCCTTTAGTGGTCCTGATATTAATAGGGCCAGCATAGTCTACGCCGCTGTTAACAAACGGCCGAGCTGGGGTGCATCGTACCGACGGCAATGAACCCATAAATGGATTGTGCGTGGGTGCACTGTTCTTGACACACGTAACACATTTGCGGATGTGCTGTTTTACTAAGCTTTTGGCGCCAATTACCCAATACGCTGTCCTTATATAGTTTAGCATTAGTTGCTGTCCTCCGTGAAGCGTCTTATCATGAGCTTCAGCTACTAACAATTTAGTTAAAGGTGAGTCATGAGGCAAGACGATGGGAGTCTTTGTTTGATCTTCCAAATTAGAGTTCTTCAAACGACCAGTTATTCTAATTATGTCTTTATCGTCTAAATAAGGGCATAATATTCTGAGTTTGCTTCTTTTCTTTATTACTATTTTTCCTTCCTTTAACTCTTTATACTCTTCTCCAAATTCTTCTACTTGAGCCTTTCTTATGCAACATTGCAAAGCTTCATCAATTTCGACCTTACGTAGGTATAGTGTCTTTCGAGTCTTCTTTAACCACCTTCTACAGTAGGCAACGACTCTCAACAACTTCTGAAGCGATGAATATCTTAGGAACAAGGAATCGTCCGAAACTTCTCCCAAATGTGTTCGGATAGACTCTTCTTCGTTTGTGTGTAAGTCCATTGGTCTATTATAGATTACTTGGTGTTTTCTCAAAAAACTCGGTCCTGAAAACCACAAGTCATTTTCAGCCAATGAGGCCGGTAAGACGCCTCTTGAAGCACAATCTGCGGGGTTTTGCTTGCTTGCGACATGGGACCACTGAGGCGATTCTAGAGTAGTGATAATCTCGGATACTCTATTGCCTATAAACGTTTTCCAGCGGCTCGGGTGACTATTCAGCCAAGCCAGTACGATTGTGGAATCAGTCCAAGCATGCACCTTGTCTTTTTGAATTTTCAGCACCTCTGACGTTTCAGCTAGCAGTCGTGTCAACAAGACTGCACCGCACAACTCCAAACGAGGGATGCTAATTTGTTTTACCGGTGCCACTCTTGTTTTTGCTACAACAAGAGAAGTTGTGACGTTATTCGTACTATCAATGATTCTAATATAAACCGCCGCGGCGTACGCGCTACGGGACGCATCACTAAATCCGTGCAGTTCTACATTGTGATCGTTGTTCTTAGTACCCAGCCATCGTGGAATCTGTACCTTGGAAAACTCAGCTAACTCAGCACGATAAGTATTCCACTCTTCTTTTAATTCGTGAGATATTGGTTCATCCCAGCTTACACCTGTCAACCACAGCTTTTGAATAAACATCTTAGCTACAATCACACTAGGTGCTGCCCAACCTAACGGGTCAAATAGTCTTGCAATTTCTGATACTATTTTTCTTTTTGTTTCAGGTCCTGTCGTCGGGGTGAGTTGCACTGCGTACTTGAACATATCTTCGCTTCTACTCCAGGTAAGTCCTAAAACTTTAATAGTACTGTCCAATTTTATTTCTAGTTCTTCTCTATCTGTTCTATTTTCAACTTTATTGCTTTCATTTGTTTGATTGGCCTTGTCAGTATATAGTGATATTTGCTTAAGAAGATCCTTGTCATTGCTATTCCATTTCTGTAGTTTGAATCCTCCTTGATCTAATAATTCTCGCGTTTCTTTAAAAACTTCAAAGCCTTCCTGTACTGTGGAGCAGCCGGTCATCAGATCATCCATGTAGAAGCAATTCAAGACCCGTTCCCTAGCAAGAGGGTATTGAGCTCCATAATCAAAAGCAACCTGATGTAGCGTCCTGACTGCCAAGTATGGAGCGGCTGCAGTTCCGAAAGTGTCAGTAAGAAGTTCATAATCCTTGATTTCATCAGTAGGATCTTCTCTCCACACAATGCGTTGATACAAGTTGGCGTCAGATTCAGTCACCAGCACTTGGCGATACATTTTTACAATGTCAGCGACCAAGGCAATGGGATAGGTTCTCCATTGCAACACGATATGTCGAAGATCGGCTTGAAGAGTTGGTCCAACTATCAGTGCGTCGTTTAAGGACACTCCCTGTTTGTTTGGTTGTGATGCATTAAACACTATTCTTACGCGCGTGGTGGATTTATCTTCTCTCACAATGGCGTGGTGTGGGAGGTAAACCGCTTCTGCTGGCTTATCGCACTCTCTAACTGGTCTCATATGCCCCAACCGTAAGTATTCGTTGAGAACATCATCATACCTTTCCTTAAGATAAGAATCCTTACCCAATCTTCTCTCTAATGATCTTAGTCTTTTTACAGATATTTCTCTGGAATCACCATTCTTGCCGAGCGGATTCTCGTCGTGAAATGGTAAGTTCACTACATATCGTCCTTCCTTTGTTCTTTTAGTAGTATTTTCGTAAATCTTTTCACATTTCTGTTCTTCTTCACTTAACATTTTCTTAGCACTATAGAAGGTACTCTCTTCTACTTCCCAAAATTTTTTCAATATTTCATTTTCATTAACTTGTGTATGCATAACACTTACTCTCATTGCTATGCCTTTATTTTTTTCATTTTCCTTGTTTATCGCACCGGAAAGAATCCACCCTAACGTGGTGCTCTGAGCAATCAGTGATCCGTTAGGACACTTCTTCATTCCTTCCTTCATTATGGTGCCATAAACATCCGCACCCAACAAGATATCTATTTTGTTGGGGACGTCGTACTGTGGGTCTGCCAACTGCAGCTGATCTAAATCCACCCAATCTATGACGTCTATCTTTTCCGGAAGGTAGGTCGTGATCTTGCTTAAAACGTAAGCTTCTATTTCTATTTTAAAGTTTGGATCGACACGTGACTGAAGTAATACTCGAACCTTGTGTTGAGCTCGCATATGTTTGTCATTAGACAGACCAGTGATCACTCCATTTGCTGGTATCTTCTTCAGACGAAGATGCTGAACTATGGCTTCTGTAATAAAACACGCCTGCGAGCCTTGATCTATCAACGCTCGAACTAGTAAAGGCACACCGTTTTTAGCTTCGGCTTTGATTAGCGCTGTGGCCAACAAAACTTGTTTGGGTTTCATAATCTGACCTGTGGAGAGACAAGCTACTATTGGACGTTCGGACTCTGAACTAGCCGTACCAATAGTCCGCTGTGGAGAGCTAGTAGTTTGTTCCCGTTCATCCTGCTGGCTACTAGGATGTAAAAGAGAATGGTGCTTTTTATTGCACAATCTACAGGATGAAGTCTTTTTGCAATCATAAGAGATATGGTTGCCACCGAGACAATTAAAGCATATTTTATTGTTCGCTACGAATTCTCGTCTGTGGCTAATAGATTGCTCCGCAAACTTTTTGCAAAAACTCATTTTATGATTTTGTGAACAATATTCGCATGTGATCTTGAAAGATTTGGTAGCTAGCATGACTTTAGTATTTTGAACTTGATAGTTACTGTTTTTCTGGGTATACTTGTGTGGTTCAATAAACTCCAAAGCTCTAAAGCGTTTTTCAATAAATGTCTTAAACTGCTCCATGGTTGGTAGTGAATCATCACCCGAAATAAATAATTCCCACTGTTTACGAGTTTCCGAATCTAATTTGTATGTGACTACATGAATAACTATTATGTCCCAGGTACTCACATTGATACCCAAATTTTTCAAAGCATTTAAACAATCAACAGTAGTGTCTAACAACTCTTTGAGACCAATAGCAGATTCAGCATTCATACGTCGTAGGCCGAACAATCGTTTTAAAATACAATTAGACAAATACCTTTTGTTATCATACCTTTTTTCCAATAAAGACCAACACTCATTATAATTAGCGTCAGTGACCGGTGTGTGTCTAACCAACTGAGCAGCCTCACCACTGAGATGCCCCTTCAAGTAATGCAATCTCTGCACGTTGTCAAGAGATTCGTTTTTGTGAACGAGTGAAATAAATAAATCCCGAAATGTCGTCCATTCTGAATACTTACCCGAAATATAGGTATCGAAATTCTAGGCAACTTTACTGAGGACTGCTTGTCAGCCGTAGACGCGGAAGGGTTGTGTTGTGGATTCTCAGGTTTAGACACAAATTTATTTTTTGTAGTCTTTAAAAGAGATTTATAAGTTATGTAAGTATCCTCTGTCATATCATAAATCTCTGACGTCACATAAATCGATGCCTCTAAGTCTTGTGGCTTGCAACTTTCATACAACTTATTATGATTTTCTAGAAATGATTGCCAACTGTTCTCCAATAATTCTAATTTTGTTTCTACATATTCAATTGTAATTCGATCGGTAGGACTTTTTTTATAATTGCTTAAAGCTTTTTTAATTACATTATGTATTTCCTTTTGCAAGTTAATAGCTCTTTCCATCTTTATTTTTTGATCTAAATTTATTTAAAACACAAAAAACTTAGAATATTTTTATAATGTGCAAAACACGAAAATTTTAGAAGTGTTTGGAATATATGAACCTCGGACCAAAAACGGCCGTAGGTTCCCCGTATGTAACCTTTTTTGCAAATTATTCTAAGTTCTTAACTAATGCATGCAAAATATTCCAAAGTCCCAATTCACAAATTGAAAATATAACAAGTTAAGTTTTACTTTAATTTCTTCAAACACATTAAGTTCAATTTCGCTTGATATATGAGAAAGTACTTACAGTTTGTCCAGGCACTTAACTTGACTTTATTCACTTGCTGTCACTGTCGTGTCGACTGTCAATTTACAACATTGCAACACTTTTGCAGCACTTTTTCTCCACTCCGGATTATTCCGGAATCCGGACTCCGGTATGACTTCAAAGTGGCGCTGATTTAGATGTTTGCTCAGAATGCTGAGCTTGCCAGCTGGCTCTGATGAGCTGGCTCCAATTGTTAGGCGCGATTGCTGAGTGAGTGCGCTCTGATGAGTATTCTCAAAGTAGGCGTTGATCGCCGAGCTCGCCAGCTAGCTCTAATGAGCTGGTCGAGCAGTTTCCTTCCACCACTGCTCAGCTGCTATGTCCGCGTGGCGGACGAATAGCACCCAAAGCTAGTGCCACGTACTCCTTGTGCAGCGATCCACTGCGAGTACGGGGGAGGTCTGACTACAAAACTATTTTTGACCTTAGTTGACCTGAGTTGACCTAAAGTTGACCTGAGTTGACCTAAAGTTGACCTGAGTTGACCTAAACACGTCCGGCTTCTAAGGACCATGTGCAAATTAGTGATAACGCGAAGGGCAAATAAAACACCTTGTGTACGTATCTGTTCTGGTTCTCGTGTAATTTTGAATTTGCCACCCTTATCTTGTTTGCGTGTAACACACCGCTTGCGTGTTTTAACTTAGCAGCGAATCGACACTATCGCCATCTAGCGAGTTACTTAATAACTTAAGGTTGGAAACCAAATAGATGGCACTACTTGGTTTGTTACATACGTTTGAGCTCGAACAATAACTAACGAGAATTTTCTAGAATTGTTGGCAAAACAATTCTGAGAAATGTTCTTACGTATCTTTTCGATGTTGCTATTATTGTATCATAGAATAACATAAGTGTAATAAGTAGAGAAGTTACATATAAAAAGCAAAAAATAAAAAAAATATATAAACCCTGCCGGAACGGTTGCTATGGAAACAAAATAATAACAAGTCTGTCAAAAAACATCAAGAGCGTTGGTGCTATACTTTTGCATTGGTTTTTAATATCATAAAAGAACATAGGATGCTTTTTTTCGCAATATACAGTAGTCCACGCGGACGAAGTCGCGGGCAAAAGCTAGTTAAAAATATTATTACATTTTATTCCGTCGTTACGTCGATATTTTTGTACTTAAAAAAGGCAATTTAATCAAGGTTACTTTAATATCTTAAATATAATTAGCTTTGGAAGAAAAATAAATACATCGGAATAACAGGAATAATAGGATCATGAGGATAAATGTTTATTTCGTAAGGGGGCTACTCTTCCTGCTTCGATAAAATCTCTATTACAGATTTTTATCATTGTATTACTGACAGACTGTAAACTTCCATACGATGTTTACTCGAAAGTGAAAATAATTGTCGTGTGGTGCCTGATATAGTAACACCACCTTACATCCCGGGGGTACGGTGAGAATCAGCCAAGAGAATTCGGGAAATAGCCAGCATTTCCTGTGTATTATCACCAACTCGTTAGTACCTCTTGAATCTGTGCAGAAGTATAATCTACCTGGGACAAACCATTGTGTTGGACAGAAACAACTTTGAGAAGGAAGCCGATAAGTGAATTTTGCTGGGCTTGTCGGCTTTATTTGAAACTCCGTCTCCGTCCGTGAGGTAATTCTGCAGAAAACGAAAGTCACCGACATAACTCAAAGAATTAGCAAACTGAAGGGGCCATGGGCCGGTCACATTAGTCGAAGAACTGATAATCGGTGGGGTAGACGAGTTCTTGAGTGGAGACGACGTATAGGTAAACGTAGTGTAGGATGCCTTCCGGCCAGATGGAGTGCTGACTTACGCAAAATAGCCGGTAGCAATTACATGAGAAGAGCCGAAGATTGGGCTCAGTGGCGCGCATTAGCAGAGGCCTAAGTCCAGCAGTGGACTAATGCAGACCATTGATGATGATGATGATCACCAACTCTACGATCACCGAGAAGATACAGCAAGCGAACGCTCGTTGTGACATTCTACGTTCGTTTTGGGTTAAGCTGTGGACGTCTGCCAGTTGGACAAATTGTTGAAAATAATCAAAATAATTTTTAGTATCAATACCGGCTATGACTCACGTGTATATTGTCGAAAACATCGACCTAGGTTTCGAGGGTATCCGACGCTCTTCCTCAGGAGTTCACGCCGCAAGATCTCGACGTGCACGTCAATATTTTTGACAATAAACACTTAACACGGTAGTGATATTTTCGATTACGTATCAGGTTTATGAAAACATTAACACTAAAATAATCAAAATGACCGTATCGTATAAGCGAGAATTGCCCCAGGTCGTCTAAGTCGAATTTATGACTGAGTCGCCAGACAGCGGGAATAGACTTCCAAATTAATTACGCCATTCATTAGCTCAAGTTGCCATTAACAGTGTTGCCAGAAGGGAAAAATTGAAGAAAATTGGGGAAATTGTTAAGTGGGGAAAAATTGGGTATTCTGACAATCTTCGTCGAGTCTGATCGAGTGAGAGTTAATGAAATTATGGCGGGATGAATTCTTATATTTAATTGGTCGTTGTATTGCTGGAGCAACATTATTTATGTGAATATTTATAATAGGAGTAAAATTGAATTTTTTGTTTATTAATATTAATACGATAAAGAACGCATGAACGAAGGGTCTTCATCTTAATAGAGACAATAAAAAATATATGTGTTTTGGACACATTCTTAGTTAAAACATTTTAATTCTTTAAGTTATAATAATATTGCTTACTGTCCTTTCTTAAGTCTTGATTGTAATATCAATATGGAAAATCATTATGATGAACAAATAAATAAAAAATATTGCGCCAAAATCCAAAATAATTTCTGATCCTCTCCATCGGTCTAGAAAAGATCACTCTTCAGCGATACTGTGTACTTTAATATTTATATTTTATCCCTGCGTGTATCTTTTTACTATGTGCAATAAAGGGAATGGATGTTATATTGCACCTATAATAGGTAATATATGGCACAGTCTGCCTTCATACATTATCTAAAATTTAGAAGCATGGAGCGTCGGAAATATGCACATAACATAGAAAAGTAATTGGTGTGGAACTGAGGAATGAACCCGGTATCGTTGGAATCTTCCACTTGGCCACCATCGTAGTTAGCACTAACTTCAAGAAATGTTATAACTGTCATAGACATATTTATTTTCGATCTTAAAAGACTTAAGGTTAGAGACCTTGCACTTGAAACAAAATATTATAATGTGAGCGATGTTTACAATTTCAAAGTTGGCAGTGGTATCGTTCAGTTCAATCTGACCGTCACTCAGTCTTCTCATATCTATACTGAATCACGTACTCCAGTAGTGGACATGTACCGGAGTCGTCGTATAAATGAGTCCAGTATGGGATCTTCAAAGGTCATCGCGAATTGCAAACGCTATTTCTGTACTATTGTCTCGCATCAGCAGCCTTACTGCATAACGTGAAACAACCCATATTGCGTTAATTTAATCATCATCATCATCATCCTCTAGAAATAAACCTTTTTAAAAGCTTTAGATTCAATAAGAAAATGTTTAAAACAATCAGTTAATTAGTTAACTACCAAAAAGCAATTTAGTTAATTATTTAAACGGGACTTAATCGCGCTGAAAACGTATGTGCTATGGATACACACACATACGTATCGGTCGGATTCTTTGTGTTCGAATCCTGAAAGTTTTAAAGGTTCAAAAGGAAAAAATCCATGAAGTAGTTTATTGTAATAATGGTACAATCCAGTGATATAAAAGGTCTCAACCTATCCCACTTATACCCTTATAGGTGGGACAAGTAAAGACCATTTATACCATGATGTAATTTTCTAACGGTATAACTGGTATTAACTGGTATAAATGGGACAACTTAGTACTATTTGTACCATTAGTGGTATAATTCTATGGTATAACTGGTGCTATGCCGAATAAACATACATGTATTTTTTAATTAAAAATGCTAATTTCTAAATTACCGAGTATATTATCCGAATATGGTGGTAAAGTAAAACACATTTCAGAAGTCCCCTCTTGGATTTATTGACCTTTCCTTAAATGCGAAACGTTCATTCACAGTGTATTGGTTAGTATATTGATTGTTGCCTCCAGTAGAAGTTCCCTTACTGCTCACCACGCCACAGTGCTTGAGTGCATTTGGCACCGCGCTAGGTATTAACATACGTGACTGGTGTACCGAATATTATAATATTGCAGTGTTACTGAGGTTTTCTTTGAGTTTATGTTAAGCATTTCAGATTTTGGAAAGGGACGTGGTTCGAGTGACAAAGTGGGAATTGTTAAAAGTAGGTAGGTAGATAGGTAAAAGCCAGTTATAGAGACAATTTCAATTCGCAAAAAATACTTAATCTTATTGGATAACAGCAGAAGCCATGAAATATGTAAAGCCATGTCAGATACTTTATGGTGGGGTCTGGCACCATAAGCCTGCATTTCCTTATACCAAAAGCAAGCAACTGATCTTGGTCAGGCCGCTCGACATTGGCGAGTAATATTTATTTTAAAAACCCAATTTTTGAAAATAAATATGTATTACTTCTTATCAACTTAGAGTAATAACATTTTTATTTGTCTATTAGCCGTGCCCGCGCGTAAATAAAAGTAGCCTATGTTAGTTCTTGTGCCATTAGCTATCTTCATGTGAAAGTCCTGTAAAAATCGGTCCAGTCGTTTCGGAGATTAGCCGGAACGAACAGACAGACAGACTGACAAGCAGACAGACATACAGACAGATAGATAGATAAAAACTCTACAAAATGTGTTTTTTTGTTATAAGTAACGTGTATATTTTCGTACGCATTTAGTAAAAGATGTTATTTTGACATTACAAACAGACACTTCAATTTTATTTATTTTTCTAGGCTAGATCTAGACTAGATTTAATGGATTTTCACCTAAGGAAAACACGATTACTCTATAATTTTCTCGATCAAATATGATTTGAAATTTTGCTCATTTTTTAAATATCTTAAAAACTATTATCCGGTTAGTCTTTTTTGAACTTTTGTCAAAGTCTGTATATACATAACCACAGAATAAATAATAGTCACTGCGGCAAAATGGCGCAAAAATATTGTGTCGCGTAGAACTTATTTCCCATTCCTTCCTCAATGGCTTGGCGCAATCGTACAAAACTCAGCCAAAACCTTCATTACAAAATTCTTATTATGTATTGACATACCACCACGGAAAAAATATGCTGAAATATGAAGCCAAAAATGAGGAGTTGTTGATCTAGAGTCTTGCCTGGCAATTTTTCGATCCATCCCATGTGTCGTTCAAAATCGTTCAATTTATCTAAAATCAACTGGCGAGCTGCATCCCTTGTTCCGCTCAAACTGCACTTGGACAAACAGAACAAAACCTTGGGAGTGTACAGCACCACAGTGACTGCTATCAATCAATAAAACCCGAGACTGACAGATTAACGTGCCCTACGAAGCACGGAGCGATAAAAAACCGGTCATAACCGGATAACTAAGGAAAGTCAAAGGTGCGGTTTACCGATCTTTAGATCGTTTCAGCCGTAGTTGTGAAAATATAACAAACAGACAAAGTGACCGATACATAACTTTTTTTTCTTATAATAAAGCAGTACCTTACAAAAAAGTCTATACAAAGAAGACAAAAATAATAATAGTCTATACTACTTAAAATAAGCTACAGAACAAGAACTTGTCATTTTTTTAAATCGTGTGTGTCTCTTTGTCTCTAAGTATGTTCGCGCATCACGTAAAAACTCCTTAACCGTTTGCAATACGGGTTTAATTGTTGGATAGAGTAGGAATTGACTTAAAAATTGGTGTACATGATATCTCAATCCGATGAGTAGAAACCGAGCAAAAAAGAAAAAACTTTTTGACTAATGAACAAATTTTGATAAAATGTACAGTTTATTGAACCTCACAGGTACTTGTGGTTCAAGAACACTTTTAACCCAGATAAATTACCACGGCTACAAAGCCACGGACGGGCCATCTTTTTCTTATAATACAGCAGTAAGTACCAAAAAGTGTATACGATGAAGATAATTTAAACAAGACATATTAAGTTCTATAATTAAAATCTAACTACGGTCATGTAAAAAATAGCCTATGACACTCTTGCGAGAAAGTCGATAGATACCTCAGTTTTCAAAATCGGACTAATAGGGGCGACACTGTGGTGCAACATCCACATAACATGCAATAAACACATAGACCGTTAAACTCATTACCTATCATTTTCTTCGCCTTACTCGGTTAAAAATTGGACTCATAATCATCATCATCATCATCATTTCAGCCCTTCGAAGTCCACTGCTGAACATAGGCCTCTCCCAAAGAGCGCCATGACGAGCGATCTTCTGCCACCTCCATCCACCGACTTCCTGCGATGGCTACAATGTCATCAATCTATCGTGTGGGGGGTCTTCCTACACTACGATTGCTTGTTCGTGGTCGCCATGCGAGAACTTTTATTCCCTAACTTGCAAACTCTGAGAGCCATATCGGTAACCTTGGTTCTTCTACGGATTTCCTCGTTTTGGATTCTATCACGTACTGGAACACCGAGCAAAGCTCTCTCCATTGCACGCTGCGCAACTTTGAGCTTCTGTATGAGACCAATAGTTAGCGACTACGGCTCAGTGCCGTATGTCATCACTGGCAACACGCACAGATTATATACTTTCGTCTTGTGGCTCTGTCGATAAAAAACTATTTGATGCCTTAAGGAATTTAGAGTATTGATATTTTAGGTCCTGGCATAGCATTAAGGGAAACACGCAGAAATTACCACGCGGGCAAAGCGACGGATACAGCTAGTTTATAATATTAGTGTGAATTTAAACCTAAAAATCTTCCAACCTAAGCTTTGCTCAGTGACAGTTTTTTTATTCAGCTCAAAATCTTTGAAACGCGACGAGCTTTGTGTGTAAATATTCATAGTTTTTTCACTGCACGCTGACGCTCGTCTAGTCACCTCGTTTGAACAAAAATATGGAAAACTGCATTTCAATATGCTCTTGGTCTATTTCAGATTATGGACGAAACTTTGCAAGCTTGCAATATTCTTTGACACCACATAGTTAGGTACCTCATAGTTAGGTATGTTAGGTTCTTTTTTACTGGTTTTGGCAAGTAAAAAAGAAGGATACTTAGGTACATATTTTTCGTGAATACGACTGATTTTCAGCCGTAACACAAACATTTAAGGTTGAAGTTGGTACTTAAATAGAAATAAGTGGCCGATAAGTCACAGCAAAGAGATTATGGTATATTTTCGAGCGGTTGCAATATGGAAAGTAGAACATTATTCACAAAGTAGAGGCCGAGATCACTATCTAGACCGCGAGTCAATAGCATCGGTTTGTTCATTAACGCCCCGTTTCTATAAAAATGAAACGAATTGTTTTTCCTACATCTTGTTACTTTTTGACCTTATTGTATGGCGTTTATGTCAAAAACCTACGAACATTAAGCGAAAACGGTTCGTTTTAAGATATAGGAACCAGGCATAAAACGACGAGAAAATTCAGTAAGAAGTGTATCATCATATGGCGTGTAAACGACAAAAAAATATGTTTTTACCCAAATATCTCAGAAAATATAAACAAGATGGATGTTTAGAAAACTGAAACCCAACTATAGTCTGATAAAAAATTGTCTATGACACTCTACATCTGAAGACAAATCGATTGACACCTCATTTATCAAAATCGGACCAATAGAGGCGACTCTAAGGTGAAATATCCACATATATACATACATAAATACATAGACTGTTAATTTCATTACCCTTCCCTTGCTTCGCCGTAGTCGAGTAATTAGCCGCTTGTTTATCATCAAAATACGTGTAAACGATAATTTTTTTTATAGAAAACTCTCATATCTCAGAAAATATATAAAAAATATCATTTCTTTAAAATGAACAAAATAAAAAATATGTAGCTTACTTCCGCCAAAATTGTAAGTCAGACAAATGATAAATGGTAAAATTAACGAAAGTAGTAAGTATTTTAAATATGGATTTCCGCAAAGTAACGCCTGAATCTATCGACTATATCATTTTTTGTTGCTATTTTTTTTCCTATCAATTGACACTAGTTTCATTTGTCTGTTTTTTTGTCCGGTCCTTACATGTGTAGGACTTAGGCCTAGATTGATGGTCATCTAACTATCATGTGACCTTATTGTAGGATTCAGCTTTGATATTAGTAGTAGTTAATATGGGATTATAGATAAAAACGACAAGTACTTTTGTAGAGTTATATTTACCACCGGATTCAGACATACACCATCTTTTAAGAACCAGCAAGAAACTTTGTGGCAAATAATCTTTTCAGCATTAATTTACAAACGTTTATCTTGACTACTTGGCAATTGATCGACATAATATTTTTACTTTTCTTCCCAATCAATTTTTTCTTCGAACGGCTTGTTATTATTATCAAACAAGCTCAATATTGTAAAAAATCATCAGATGTGCATGCTAACACGACGCGCGGCACGGTAAATTTAATGTTACTAATTGTCGCGAGTCATGTTATCGTGTTTTTTTTTTATTGTGTTGATTGTTTTTGTTTGTTTTGCAATAAATACATTTTATTATTATTATTATTTTAAGGAATTTATCCATATTTTGCAAAAACTCCTCTCAAAAATACTTATATCATAGTAAAGGTAGATCTTTTCGATCGATTGCCAGTATTCAACCGACGAAATTAAACATAATTTAGATAATTATTATATGAAAATACTGTGATTAGAAAATAATACTACAAATATTGTATATTGGTAGAATATAACATCACAATAGCTCAGATATTGTGTCATTTTCCGCTCGAGCAAGTCTATACGTGGCGAACTGAAAAATAACTTTTGTTCGTGCTTACACATATCAGGCTTGATACCTACAAAGTGTTATACCTGTACTATTATTTATTCTGTGGTTACTGGCCGAGCTGAAGTCTCTGCTTCATGTTCATTCAGTTTGCTTTCATCTGTCCGTTTCTTGGTACTCCTCTACAGGTCGTATGTTACAACTGATCTGGACGAAACTTGGTATACAGGTTTAACGAATATTTGTTTTTTTTTTGTCATAGGGGTTGTTTGATTGAACTTCCTTCAAAAAGGGGTAAAAAGGGGGCTACTGAATATCTTCGCCTTATCAGATCCAATATCGATGGTTTTTTTTTGTTTGAAAATTAAATAGTGACTTTAAGTTGGTCTTATAAAAAAATGGTGAAGATCGGATGAGGATCTTCGGCGTGATAAGCAGAATAGCTCCTCAAAATGCAGTAAATTTCTCACTTTTATGTTTCTTCCAGTGGAATCAGCCCTTTGCCTACTAGGTAAGGATTGATGGAGCACCTTAGTTATTAATGTTAGTGTTACAATAAGGTCACTAGATGGCGCTACTGTGCACCGCTAGATTGTTGCAAAAATATTTGTGCTTGCGCCATTTGCAGAACTACTAGCACGAGTTACTACTAAATAAATACAATAAAGTTTGACTAAAGGTTAACCTTTCAAATAAATATAATCATCTCTATCCGTTTAGAAATCCCGGCTAGACATGAGGAAACATAAACAATAAGTTAACCAAAAAAACGTTTTAAATAATTATTTTTATGCATTAACCATGTCATGATTAAACTTAGAACGGGCTATCACAGTTATATGCGTATACAACATTTTGTGTCTCTGCTGTTAATCGTTGAGGAGTTCCCTAGTCAGGACCCAACCCTGAGTGCAACAACCATGATACGGTAAAACTTAAAACCGGTTATAATAATAAAATGCGTACAAAAAAAAACGTGTCTGTGCTGTTGACCGTTAAAGAGGTCCTTTATCTGGAGCTAATCTTGGACGTCTTGCTCCATGTAATGCTTACCATAAAAACGTATTGTCGTCTGAACTAAACTAACAAGTAAAAATTAAACTCTGTACGATAAGAGGAAGTGCTTCTAAATATTCTTAATTTCAAACAATTTTTTTATTTATCATAGAATAAACATCGTTTACAGCTTTTCTTTTTTCTTAATTTATTATTATTTTTCATTTCAACAGTACACGAACTTGAGAGATACGTTACGAGAAAATATCGGTATTGAAACACTCATTGATTCAAATTCGTTACAAATTACGATTAAAAGAAAATGCTATAAAAGTACTTTATTCTGTGATTAATTAAAAAATACCAGAAATATTGGATTAACTAATGGTTGAAACGTTTTAAACACAAATTTCCTGAAATCATAAGGCTGTAGAAGCCGCGTGGGTGCCCTATCCTCATAAAAAGTCATTAGTCCGGTGCCTAGGACTGAACCCGGTATCATTGGATTCTAACGCGCACAGTATATTTCTCATCATCATCATCATTCCAGCCTTTAGAAGTCCACTGCTGAACATAGGCCTCCCCCAAAGAGCGCCATGACGAGCGATCTTGTGCCACGTCCATCCGTCGACTTCCTGCGATGGCTACAGTGTCGTCAGTCCATCGTGTGGGGGGTCTATTACACTTTACTTGCTTGCCAGCTTGCCACTTTATTGCTCAGCCATCATTTATAAAATGCGCGTAAAATCATACCTGTTAACCTAGGCCTGACGCCTAAGTGCTTCACTCAGGTAACTACATTTGACGCAAGACGATTATATAACGAGAGGCTTTCTGTGTATACCTACCTTAATATCTCCAAAGTAACGCCAGAATCTGCCAACAAATTAAATTTTTGTGTAATACCTATCTGAAATGTGGTTCACAAACTGAAATTGACTTGCGAAATACCGCTATTGAAACCAACCCTAATCAGATTCTAAATAACTTCGTTCACTCGTTGAATCTATACTTATAATAAAATAGTAAGTAACACGAAGTCTGTATAATGAAGAATCTAACAATCTCACATACATACATACATACATACATACATACATACATACAATCATACATGAATCCTAAATTACATTACACTCCTTTTTGGGCAGTCGTGTAAAAACTTCGAGGCTTACGAGTATATCGTCCCGTGAGTCGTCAATAAGATTTAAAAAAAGGGGTAAACGTGAAAATCCATGTGAACTCGCGGAACAAAGATAGTCATACAAAGTAATATCTAGCCCAGAGAAAAGGGTCTTTTAATCCGCAAAGTCGACCGAACAACTCAAATATTGAGCGGCTTGATTCAGAAGTTGGAAGTAACTGAAGTTACTTTAAATTAATTTTCTTTAACATTATCCTGTTTGGGATTGTGACTAGCATAGCGGTGGCTTAATTAAGATTTGTCAAACAAATCAAAGTGCTCGCTTGCAGCCGGCCACAACTGTTGCCAAAACAAGTGCTGTACCAAATACCATGGTACAAAAATCGACTTCAGATGGACAGCTAATAACTAAAAAAACGATTGAACCACTTTCGATGAAGTTTATTTGGGACTACACTGAAAGTTTACCCTTTCTAATGAAACAACAACCATCCAAATCAGTATAGAAATCTTAAAGATTTGAGGTAATATAAACACAAAATCAAACGGATTTACTATAAAACAATTTATTCTCGAAAAAGTACTGAACTAATACAGACAAAATTTATAGAGGACCACCGGGAGTATACCCTTTCAAACAAAAAATATTTATCAAAATCCTTGCCCAATTGACGAAGAAATCGGTGTAAATAAATAAAAAAGAAGAAAACTTACATACAGCCGAACATAATTATAACCGTCTCCTTTTGTGAAGTCGATTAAAAACGGTATTTCAGACCGATATAATATTGACCCGTTTTTGCAAAAACAAACTCTGGCACCAGAGGCCAGCACTACCTCATACGACAAACAAAACAAACAAACATGTGCCATGTTCCATTTTATGTAGGGTGACCGTCGTCAAAACCTTCAACTGGTAGGCTATTCAAAATATTAAATGAAATAAGTTTTATTTTGGATAAATCGATTAAGTACTAAATTATTGTAAGTACGAAAAGATAAAAAATTAAATAAATCGTGTGGTGAGTCGAATCTCTATTACTCTGGTTACGCTAGGCCCTCGGTTTATTTTTAGCTTTTAGGACTTCTAAACACAATTAACACCGGCATGGGTACGACATTCGCATATGACATGATGTTCGTCTTGCCCATGTTCATTTTAAGACCCACCTGTTGGGAAACAATATTGAGGTCATGATGTGAATGGTGAGGTCAATAGTGAAGTCAATATTGAGGCATTGTGCTTAGGTCTTCCAGGGTTTCTGCCATGATGACTATATCATCGGCAAATCGAAGGTGTATTCGCCATTGATGTTAAGAGCAGTCCTCAAAGTAATGATCAAACTTCTTAGTAGACATCCCACTACACTACTATGTCGCCACAAAGTTCTAACCGTTCGGCAGCTGTTTATTCTAAATTCAGTATTATTTAAGCACTAGCTGTACCCGCGGCTTCGCACGCGTGTTCTTTTTTTTAGGTTCAAAAAAGGTACCATAATGTGCTATTTCAGGACAAATATACCAACATTTGAACAAAATTTCTTCAGCCGTCAAAAATACTTTAAATTGCTCGGCTTCTAACTAACCGGATTGAGATACCAATTCTACACTACTATGTCGCCACAGTAAAGTTCTAACCGTTCTGCAGCTGTTTATTCTAAATTCAGATTTTTTTAAGCACTAGCTGTACCCGCGGCTTCGCACGCGTGTTCTTTTCTTTAGGTTCAAAAAAGGTACCATAATGTGCTATTCCAGGACCAATATACCAACATTTGAACAAAATTCTTCAGCCGTCAAAATACTTTATCACTTGCTCGGCTTCTAACTAACCGGATTGAGATACCAATTACACCAGATTTAAATCAAGACCGAAGTTATCTAACAATGAAAATCGCATCGTAATCAGTTCAGTAGTTTTTACATGATGCGTGAACAAACAAAGATACAGACAAAGAGAAAGAAAGAAAAGATTAACAAAAAAAAATGTTCATTACCTTTTTTAAGCATCCAAGAGTATTTTTTTCATTTGAATTCATTCAGTAGTTTGGGTGCTATGCGCGGTCAAGATAAGGACAAACAGACAGACAAAATTAAAAAGTAAAACAGTTTGGCTTCAGTATCGAATATAGAGAACCATCCAAAAAAAAAATATTACTTAATTATTAACATAACTTTGGACCCATATCCCGCAGAAACTCTTTACTTTTTCGGGATAAAACGTGTCCTCAATTTTAACCCATCATATAACTTAAGACAGTGCCAAGTTGCATCAAAACCCGTCCATTACTTTCAGCGTGGTACGTGTTCTTTTAAATAAGTTTCAAACCCTAAATAATAACCCATACATTTTTCGATATGTAAAGTATCCTATGTCTTACCTCGTAGTACGAACTCAAATCATACCAAGTTTTTTTTGAATTCATCCAGTAGTTCCGGCGACGTGATGCGCGGCTAAGATACCGTCTGACAGACATACGGACAAAAATGAAAAAACATACAGTTTAGGCTTCATAATCGAATATCGAGTAATTTTCAAAAAAAACACTACATCTTTAATGTACTGAATTTGGACCCATATCCCACAGGAACCCTTTATTTTTTCGGGACAAAATGTATCCATAATTTTCACCTATCTTATAAACTATGCCTGTGCCAAGTTGCATCAACATCTGTCCAATAGTTTCAGCGTGCTAAGTATTCTTTTAAATAATTTTCCACCCCTATCCTGCAGGAACACTTATTTTTTCGGGATGAAAAGTATCCAATGTCCTACCTCGAAGTGTGAACTCAAATCATACCAAATTTCATTTGAATTCATAAAGTATTTTCGGCGTGGTGCCCTGCCAAGGTACAGACAGACAGACGGACAGACAGAGAGACAGACAAAAATTAAAATAATACAGTGTTAGCTTTAGTATTGAAAATAGAACAGCCTCCAAAAAAAATTACATAATATCTTCAATTTTTTGGACATCATCCCGAAGGAACACTTTATTTTCCGGGTTAAAAAGTATCCTCAATTTTTACCCATTATATAAACTATGACTGAGCCAATTTTCAACAAAATCCGTCAAGTAGTTTCAGCGTGATACGTGTTCTTTTAAATAACTTTCAACGCCTATCCTGCAGGAACTCTTTAATTATTTGGGAAGGTAAGTATCCTATGTCCTACCTCAAAGTATGAACTCAAATCACACCAAATTTCATTTGAATTCATTGAGTATTTTCGGCGTGATGCACTTCCAAGTTACAGACATACAGACGGACAGACAGACAGAAAAACAAAAATTAATAAAATACAGTTTTGGCTTTAGTATTGAATATAGAACGGCCCTCAATAAAAATTACAAAATATATTTAATTTACAGAATTTTGGACATTATCCCGCAGGAACTCTTTTTTTTTTTTTGGGATAAAAAGTACCCTCAATTTTAACTTATCATATAAACTATGAATATGCCAAGTTGCATCAAAATTCGTCCAGTAGTTTGTAACGTGATGGTACATTGTAATAATTGAATAGGATTTTACAGTGAGAAAAATAATTGTTTAAAAAATTAAGATATTTAAAAAATTCAAAAAGTGAATTTATTATTTAAATCACGAAATATGGGGTTCTCACGTGTGAGGGTGATGGGTAAGGTGTCCTGAGAGGCAGGAGCAACTTTTGGAACTTGATGGGTAAATTGGATAAATTCCAGAAATCGATTTTATCTTATTGGAATCACCACGAGAACCCTCCACACCGATTCTAAACCTTCTGTAATATAAACACGTTACTATTTAAATATTTACCAAGATAGACCAACGGCTGAACAATGAACATTTATTTCAAGTACCGTCAGATTGTAATTAACTATTGGGTTCAATACTGGAAATAAATAAGACAAAATAATTATATTACCAGTTTATTTTGACCTGGCGGTATGCACACAAGTTTACACGAAATGTTCAATTCGATCTTAAAAACTAAACACTGGTTAAAACTAGCGAGTAACAGCGTTGTTTAAAATAATTTAATGTAAGGACCGAACATCGGTACCACGATATCTGTATTGTTTATAAGTATATCCGATATAATAACAACTTGCAGTTGAAATCCAATAGTCTACGTTCAGCTTTTCACGGCGCAAAATAAATCCAATGGGAGATCACTCAGTGTTTCCAAACAAGGTATGCCAGACGAGCGAAAAAACGAAACACAAAAGAACGAAATATGTTGCGTTCGACAAAGTTAAGAAACAAGATTTTACGATACCGTGTATGGTATGGTGTATACCGGCGATGCCCGCGCGTGTACGACGAACTCGCTTTTATGTCCAGCTGCACTAGAAAATGGCCGATACGCCGAATACGAAGTACGACGCGCCGTAATGTCCGCTCCAGAACTGCCTGCCCATTTTCGTCAGTCAGGGGTCAAGGGGGCCGGTATTTCCTCGAAACGCGAAACCCTCTGAAAATTCCAGAGAAGAGACAGTCAAGACTTGCGAAATATTGCGTCGTCCATGTTCCCTCATGGCTACGTGACATTTTTTTACGCGATCGAATCGATCATCACGTAATCAATCCGGTCGGAAACAAACGCAAGGAAATACATTCCTTTTTCGGGATTTCCTGTATCCTGGGAACTGTGTTTTGCATCTATTGACCGCCTCCAGTTTGGACCACGACGACGTTTCTTTCTCCTTCCTTGACATTATGGCGAATAACCAAAAATGGCCCTCGTACTGCCACGTACAGAAAGATGAAAAAGATCTAATCATTCGGTTCACCATAGACAAAACCTAGAAAGCCAACGCTTGTTCAGTCTTGGTCATTCAGACGAGAGAATTCGTTGAAACTTACGGCAAAACAAACCTGCTCCGACATCTCAAACCAACGAATCCAACATTAACTATTATTTATTTATCGCGGTTTGTTTTACATAAATTAGACCGTGCTTGTGTTATTCGAGCTGCTCATGTTGATAATCAAAAGCTATGTGATGATTTGAGATGCTTACTAAACGTTAATGTAAATTGAAAACGACACGTCTTCGCGGCATATGGTACGCGAAGTGCAAATCGAACAAGCTATTTCTATATTTTCGTTCCTTCCCACTCTGTCAAGTCAGTGTCAGTTTGGTTTGTTTACCAAATTATTGTATATTTGCAAATACTATTCTGATTTAAATATTTAGTTATTAAAATAAGATTCACTATAAATGGCGATTAAATAACCTTTGTTTTTGTTATGAATACGCGCGGCGAACAAAATAACCGGTGATTGTTTTCATGTTGTGGCTATATCTCTGTTGTTTATTTACTCCAAAAACGAAGATACATTCTAATAAGTGAGTATATTGAACAATATGCAATTATAATTCTAGTTTTACTTTTATAAAGATGCGTTTCTATTAGTTGTTTATGTGCTGTCTTGTTTATTCCTACTTTTATTTGTCGAATTGTTGTTTTGTATTGCTAGTTATAGGTTTATTGTTTTTTTTATTTAAGTAGCGTTTTGTTTAACGCTACAAGTTTCAGAGTGAAGTTTTCGAAATAACTTTCAACCCCAATCCTGCGGGAACCATTTCATATTTCGGGATGAAAAGTAGCCTATGTCCTACCTGAAATTAAATGAAGTTTCATTTAAATTCATTCAGTAGTTTCCGCGTGATGCCTAGCCAAGATAAAGACAGACAGACAGACAGACAGAAAGAGAGAAAAAAAGAAAAAAAATACAGTTTTGGCTTCAGTATCGAGTCTAGATTAAGGTCCAAAAAAATGTTTCAAAATATCTTCAATGGACAGCGATGGACCCGTTACAGTTTTATTATAAGTATAGATAAAAGCATGACATATGACATTCGATTAGACATTAATACACGTAGGCTTAAACGAGTACACATAGGCCACATCGCACCTCTTTAGCCGGTATACACTTTGAAATACTGAGCTGTCGACTGTACAATAAACTGAATAAATGGCTCCACATTTATCCCCTTTCACTATTTGAAGCAAAGAAAATCGTCCAATCATATCTTTTGAACTTGACATATCTAGAAACAGAAAATTTAATAAAACCATAGTCCTTTTTGCCAGGTATGTATGTATATGCATTTTTATTAGTAAAGTGATAAAATACTCACACACACACAACCCACACACACAGACGCACACACATACTTGCACTCACACGTACACAATCCCCTACAATACTTTATTGCGCTCTTAGCTCTTAGTTTTTAGATTTAGTATTAGTTTTTGTTTGATTTTTCGCTTTATTCGTTGGAAAGATAACAATTTTTCCTTGTAAATGCTTATGTACATAAGTCTTTTAATCCTTTCGGAGGGCGGTGGTGCTTGTGATACAGTTATATACTACTTCAGGCATCAACGATCCAACAAAATAACATAGGTGTAGCTTGTTAAATCATGACTCCAAGTGAGATTTTGTTATAGATCCCTATTAAATAGAATGTATTGGGTACAACGCCATCTGGCGAGGAGCAGCGTCTTCTCTATTAGATCAAGGTGTGTTTTCTCCGTAAGTGAAAGCCAGACGCCAAGTTTGGAAAAAACGCCGAACGACCGTTCGCGGCCCCACGTTGGGCGCCATTGAAAGGACCGTTGCCCGGCTAAGGATCGGACCGCCTTCTCAGGTAAAGGCGAGGTAATTAAAACAAGATGGTAAATTCAATAACAAAGGGCTTTATTACAAAAAAAAAACACTGGCATGAGTTATCAAAGTTTGGTACTCTCCCCTTTACTGAGGAATTCAAAAAGAAGTTGAGTTCGCGGCCCCACTTTCTTCGATGAAGGAACAATGAAAGCATTTCTTTGTTGAAGACAGATTGATGATTTCGCCTACCTAAGAATCAATAAATAATGGTTGAATTTGCCTCTGCGAGTGGAAGGGTAAAGTTTTCATCTCATGTCTCAAAATGGTTAAAATGGTAAATCCACGCAGCGACAGCTAGTGCCAAGAGGCGTGAACTAGAAGGAAGGTGTAAACGATGCGGAAACCTCTGTCGGGAAGTAGCAAAGCTTTTGAGTGTTACTATTATAATGAACGTTCCAGGAATGTTTCGGGCTCTGGATAGCTTTGGACGGGGGGCGGAATGTTTAAAAATCCAGAATAAGTCGCATCTTTGAGTTGGCTAACAAATCGGAAATTCAGAGGGCAGCAATTCATATGTCGAAAATAATTTACATCTACAAATCGCTTGCGATGGTCACACCATGGAATGTTTTGACGTATCGACTATAACACACTAAAGTTCCAGAGAGATGTTTTTTTTTGTATGAAGTTTTTGAAGTAAACAAGCGGAAGCTGATTGGAATGTACCAGAGCTGGCTGGAGGACAGTGACCTGTAAAGCTAGGCCAACAAGATCTGATTTACGATGCAAGCGGCAGAGTAGTTTCTAGAGATTTCTGGATAAGCGGATGTTCGATTTCGGAGTAGAATGCTACCCAACGTAAAGCCAGTGTTCGTATATATACAAAAGAGAAGCCTGCGGATTTCATTTTTTGAATACGGACGTTGAATTTAGTTTGTTTCACATAGTTGGCACGTGATTGAGATCGGCGCAGGCAGCAGAAGAACACGCAGTCTCTTGTGTGGACAAAACGACCGAGACACGCAGTCCAGAACGAGGCGCGGAAACCGTGACTTCTCTGTAACAGGCGAAATAAGTATACGAGTGCATAAGCCAGGTTAGTAGGATTTCCCGTGACTCAAGTATTGTACTAACGAAATATCTGTTTTGATTTTGCACCGCGACTATCTAAGGCGGGTATCTCGAGACACATTTAAACACAGAGGAACGTGGGTTTCAGGTTAAAATCGAGCATCAACGGACGGCCGTTGCCGTCACCACTGCGAGCTGCTGTGCGCGATCTCCCGGGGCTCACCACCGCTCGTGGAAGAAGCCGATCTCCCAGGGCTCACCACCGTTCGTGGAAGAAGCCGGTCTCCGAGGGTCTCCAGAAGGTCTCCAACGCACCACCTGTCCCGTAGAGGACACCGATCGAGAGAAACACCAGGCACCGATCGTGGGAGACGCTGAAACCGTTTGAGAGCAGCAGAAGGCACCGTTCGTGGAGAGCAGGAGGAGCTGAACGAGTGGAGTAAGGAGGCGATCCGCGGCGGCACGCGAGACGACGGTACGGCGTCCCGGGAAGTTTCCAGGTTGTTCCACTCCAAATCATTTTGAGTCAGCGAGCTACGGTAGTGAGGGAAGCCTTCGCCTACTTGCGTGTTAATATACTGTTGAAAGATACTTTCTGTTTTAGAGTTTGATATCCCTCTGGGAAACACAATCTTACACACACACACACTCCTGTTTGCACAAGTTCTCTTTTAATTTGGAACGTTCTAAGGCATAGACAAGACTATTCCGTTGCGTTGTGACCAATACATGATGAACTGCTGAGCACTGTCTCTCTAAGTTTTTACTAGCCTAGGATACTGCAGTTCTATTGTAAAATCATATCATACAGGCCGAAGTAATGTACTATAATATATATGTTTGAGAAAATTGTAATCATATTTGAGAATTTTGAGTTTTGAGTATTGAGTTAATATTTCCTATATTAAGATCTTGCTGTTTAGAAATATTTTGATGCAGAACAAACATAGTTAAGTGAAAAATACTTCTTTTTGAATTCCTCAGTAAAGGGGAAAGTACCAAACTTTGATAACTCATGCCAGTGTTTTTTTTTTGTAATAAAGCCCTTTGTTATTGAAGTTACCATCTTGTTTTAATTACCTTGCCTTTACCTGAGAAGGAGGTCCGTTTCCTTAGCCGGGCAACGGTCCTTTCATAGGTTCTTTTCATAAACCTCGTGCATTATTATTAAAATAATTCAAATTTATGTTAATTTAAGAAAAGTCAATAAAACATTTTATTATAATTATTGTTATTTATTACCATATCCGTTCCAGTTCAGAAGCTTGAATATATCTACCAGTGCAGTGGTGAACAGTTTCGGAGAAATAACGTCTCCCTGTCTCACCCCTTTTTGCACCTGGATAGAATTCGTGCTCTGATCCTGAAGACGGTGATCCTGTCACGGTGGCCTTGCTGTACAAACACTTTAACACTTCGATGTACCGGTAGTCAATCTGGCACCGATGTAATGACTGTAGCACTGCCCAGGTCTCGACTGAATCAAAGGCTTTCTTGTAATCCACAAAAGCTAGATATAGTGGCCGATTATACTCTTCGGTCTTCTGTATAATCTGCCTGAGCGTATGGATGTAGTCTACGGTGCTAAAGCCTTTCTGGAATCCAGCTTTTTCGGGAGGCTGAAAGTTGTCAAACCTACGAGCGAGACTGTTTGTAACTACTCTCGACAATCAGCTTATAGACTTGGCTCAGCAGCGGAATGGGCCTATAATTCTTCAAAAGGTTTTTATCACCTTTCTAAAAGAACAAAACCACTACGCTCCTGTGCCACGCCTCTGGCGTAGTACTCTCGAGGATGACGGAGTTCAACAGCTTCTGAAGGATTTTAAGTACCGGTTTTCCACCCGGTTTCAGTAGTTCTGTCGTAATTCTGTCCTCCCTTGTGCCTTATTGCTCTTAAGCCGTTTGAGAGCCATACTCGTATAGGCTGACGTCCGGGATATTTTCGGTATAATGTCGGGTCAATCAGGCTCTTGCATCGCTGGTCGTGCTAGAAGGACTACGCGATGAGGTGTATAATTGTCCATAGAACTTCTCGAGCTCACTCAATATCTCTGGCTTCGACGAAACGATGCTGCCACTGTCGGTTTTCAGCTTCGTCAACAGGCTTTGGCCCAATAGCCAAATATCTTACAAACACTTTGGAGCCCTTGTTTCCGCTCTATTGCGTTCTTAATACAAGTAGTATTATAGGAACGCAAATCGTGTCGCATCGACTTGGAGATCTGTTTATTAAGCAAGCTGTAACTCGACATATCCACTGAAGACTGCAGCCTCATCTCGCCTCGTTCTGCCATAAGTTTCAGTGTATGCTCAGAGAGTTTCTGTGTTCTATTTTTGCGGTGGGTTTTAAAGAATTCCGACCCGACCGCGTCAATTTCCACTAGCTCATTGTTTAGTTCGTCCATTGTATCGCATTCGGTAAAGATTTGGAAGCGATTTTGGAGCTCCAATTGAAAGCTCTCGGGGTTTTGGATTTGGGCAGGACTTGGGCGAAGAGTAGATCCCATCAAACAAAACTTCTCCAGCTTTACTTTAATATTCAATGAACCTCTTACCATGTGGTGATCACTGCCGGTCTGAACCCTGTTGATCACAGATACATATATAAATATATATTCAGGACAATTCCACACCAATTAACTAGCCCCAAACTAGGATACCCTGTACTATGGGTACTAGATAACGGACAAAAATACATAAATACGAATATTATAACATCCATGACTCGGAAACTAACATTTCTGCTCATCACACAAATGATTGCAACATGCAGGATTCGAACCCGCGACCGTTTGATTACGTACTACACTAGTCACTAGCCACGAGACCAACCGGACATCATTGAATCATTGCCTTAGTGGTCGTCAAAATCAAATCTATCTCGTGCTTATGACCGCCGGGGTGCATCCACGTCCATTTCTTGGACGGGCGCTTCTTGAAAAAGGAGTTCATCATGAATTTATCTTCTTCATGAAGTCAACCAATCGCTGACCCCTTTAGTTCCTCTGTCCAAATCCAAACTGCCCCACTCTCAGTTTATCGCCATTCCTCATGCCCAGCCGTACGTTGAAGTCCCCCATCACCGCTGTGAAGTGTGTTTTCGGGACATGCATGGCATTAGAAATGTCGTCATACATAGCCTCCACTTCATTGTCCGGGCGCTTCAAGTCTGGGGAGTCTTATTTTAAGCCAAGACCGGCTCACCGACTCATCTTCCAGTAACTCAACATAGGGCTCGTGCGGCTGAATCAACGGAGAGCAGTATAGTAAACTTGACAGTGGTTATACATATATTTAAGCCTTTTGGGGTCGAAACGTTGGGACCTCGAGCACATCAAATTTTAAAGATTTATCTGCGCGTCTTGTCGAAGAAACCCGTGACCAAAATGTTGGCCTTAATGTTGGCCTTAATGTTGGCCTTTATATTGGCGTGCGTGCGTGCGTGCGTGCGTGCGTGCGTGCGTGCGTGCGTGCGTGCGTGCGTGCGTGCGTGCGTTCGTGCGTGCGTGCGTGCGTTCGTGCGTGCGTGCGTGCGTGCGTGCGTGCGTGCGTGCGTGCGTGCGTGCGTGTGTGTGTGTGTGTGTGTGTGTGTGTGTGTGTTCATGTGTGTGTTCATGTGTGTGTGTGTGTGTGTGTGTTTATGTGTATGCTTGTTACTCCTTCAAGCTCAAACGTTTGAATGATTTAGGTGAAATTTGGTATGTAGATACTTTAGGTTCTGGAATAACACAAAGGTTAGTTTTCATGACCATTATCATCCAACATCCCACGCGAGTGAAACCTTTTTGCGCAGCTAGTATTTCTATAACTTCCCAAAAAGGGACGCAACATTTTTGAAGTTGCGCCCAACAGAGATAAACTGGTGGCCAAACAAAAGCTTACAAACTCTAACTCCATCTTTACGATTTCCGTTCAGGCTCGGGATATATTGCGGAGGACCGAAAAAGTTCGGCGGATTAATAATTTTGGTCGGGCGTGTATAACGGACGAAAGTTGGTGTTTGCTTTGATGAAAATGGGAGGTTTATTAGTTTTAAGTACAATAAAAGGCATAATATGGCATTGTTGCTAACAACGCTAACTATAGCCAAAATTAACAATACAAGTTCAAAAACTAAACCCCGACAAAAATTAAAACCCGACTACGGTCGAGTAAAAAATTGCTTATGACACTCTTGCGATGAAAAAGGATTGATTGATACCTCGCTTATCAAATTCGAGTCAAATTTTAGTTTGAACACATAACCCTTCTTTTGCTTCGACTTAGTTGACTAAAAATCGCCTATGACACTCTGTATCTGAATACGAATCGATTTATACCTCGCTTGTCAAAATGGGACCAATAGGTGGGGGCGACGCTATGGTAGAACATCCACATACATACATACATACATACACACACACATACATAGACTGTTAATTTCATAATCCTACCCTTGCTTCGCCGTACTCGCCATATATACTTTGAACTTACATGAAATTCCTGAATTACTTTGATTTTGACTTCGGGTAAAAATATTGACATCCTTTCCAAACTACAGATCTACATTTGACAGTAATTACAGGTTAGTAAACAGAATTTTATGAGGTCAACAAACGCCGCGCCGCGTTGGTATTATATCAACCGGGCGGTCAACGACTCCATTCACGGTGAACTTCTGTGACCCGCTTGTGTGCGCGCGCGCGTGTGTATGTGTGTGTGTGTGTGTGTGTGTGTGTGTGTGCGTGTGTGTGCGCGTGTGTGCGCGTGTGCGCGCGTGTGCGCGTGTGTGCGCGTGTGTGCGTGTGTGTGCGTGTGTGTGTGCGTGTGTGCGCGCGTGTGTGTGTGTGTGTGTGTGTGTGTGTGTGTGTGTTTGTGTTTGTGTGTGTTTGTGTGTGGTATTGTAGCTCCCAAACGAATGGACCGATAGTGATGCGATTTTTTTCTGTTTGAAAGCTGGTGTAATCGAGATGGTTCTTAGCTATACAGGAGGGGGAAGGGGAAGGGGGGTGAGGTGAGAAAAGAGGGGTGAGAATAGTAGCTTCCAAATGAATGGACCGATTAAGCTGCGTTTTATTATGTTTTAAAGCTGGGGTAAACGAGATGGTTCTTAGCTATAATGGGGAAGGGATGAAGTGGGAGGGGCTAGGGGTGAAAATCGTAGCTCCCAAACGAATGGATGGATGTGGTCGAGATGACTTTTAGCAATAATGGGGGGTGGGGAGTCGGGGGTTATATATTTTTTAATATGTTCATGTATTTTATTCATAAGTTTTTTTTTTTACTTTATGTTTTTTATGTTTCCTACTTCTTATCTATGGGATTTCTCAACCAATTTAGACGATGTTTATTTCTTTTTTATTTGAAAATCAAACCTCCAGCGTCGTCTCACTCTATACACAGGTGGTAATTTGAGATGGGGCAGTAGGAGTAGCAACATGTACCTACCATTGGATTTAGGAGACCAGACCTAACTTTTAGATTTATCTCAATCTAAATTCACAGATTTTGTAGAAATAATACAGACAGTGAGAAATAATTATTAAATAAATATGTTTTAAATTAAAAATTTAAAACATATTTATTTACATGTTTATATTTATTTCATTATTTACATTACATTTTATTCAATATTTACTACTAGTTATACTGTTTTGCCCGCATTCGTGATGATGATGATGATGAAAAGTATCCTGTGTTATTCCAGGGTATAAGCTATCTCCATTCTATGGCATATGGAACGGATTTTGATGAAATATGTTTCATCAAAATCCGTTCCATATGCCTGAGTTATGATAATGATTATCATGATGATAATGATGATGATAAAAACTATTCTATTTCTACTTCTATAACTAACCAAATTTCATCAAAATCCGTTTAGCCGTTTAAGCGTAAAAGAGTAACAAACATACACACACACACACACACATACATACGTACGTATAAAAACAATTATATCAAATTTCGTACACCCTTCAAAGAGTTTTTTATCGATTGCTCGGCTTCTACTCATCGGATAAAAATAAGAAGTACACCAACTGTTAAGTCAAACCCTAAGATATCTAACAGTGAAAACCGCATCGCAATTAGTTCAGTATTTTTTGCGATAAGCGCAAACAGATATACAACAGAAGACAGTTTTTGGAATTGGCGTTTCATTTGGTAATTAGTTTTAAGGCTCCTAGACGTTTATTTTTATTATCTTCGTTTTAAAGACTTTTGTTACTGTCTGGTTTATTAATTATTAGAATTGATAGAATTATAGTAAAAATCAATGAGCTGAGACATTTGTACTTGCACTAAGTCGCACAAGGATCATTAGAGATTATCTGAGAAACGAAGCGTAAAAACCTCTAAAAACCATTTTTCTCCCACCGACCTGTTTTTCTGCCCAATTTATTCGTCAACCACGACATGTCTCGAGTGAGATCGATTCAGAATACTAACAAAAACTTATAAATCCATACAGATCTGACAGATACCTACATTTTCTGTCCCAAAACACACTACAAGCTGACAAGTACAAAACTCAGCATACATTTCAGATAATTTTCCAAAGGAATAATCTTGTGCACAATTTTGATCCTTACGGCATAGTGATAAGAGTGGAGAGAATTACAATGTCATTTTTTGTTGGTTTACAAACGACAGATAAATAAACAGTAAGAGCTCTGTACCGATTACGTAATAGTATAATGTACAGGCTCTGCTTTCTAAGGGTTTTTTTTCCATAAATATGCTGGGTCAACCACAAACCTGATAAATGTGAAACTTAACATATATGTTTTTGACATCTTTATCTCTCTAAAACTAAGACGAAAACATGATTAACAGAATTTCATTTGATACATTTTCTTATCAAAAATAACGTTATTTTCAGTAATATTTACATTTTTCAACTCATCAGCTAAAGGTTTATCTCTAAAAAAGAGTGGAATTTATTTACAAGATAAAACATACAAAAAAACAAAAGTTCATTTTAAAATATAAATAAAAAAAAAACTATTTACACAAAACTATCTAAAAGTCCTTTGGAGGAAGGGAAAGTGCACAGAATGCTGGCTGCATTGCCACGCTGTATTGCAATACTAATTTTTTGGCCTAAATAGGAGCCAGAATTCTGGTCACATGTCACTTCCACTAAACGTTTTGCCAAGTCCCTGTAAATTTCGTGGCCACCTGGCCCCCGCGGACCCAAAGTTTCAACCCCAAACGGCACAAACATGTAACCCCGGTCTAGATTCCCATATTTGCGCCGCTTGAAAAATCTCACAGCAAGAAAATATAGTTTATCATCTAATGTTTAGATAAAATTTACCAACTAAATTATTAGCCTGCCAATAAATTAGATAACTTTTGAGACATACGTTATTTAGTTCCGAGCTAAATTGTGTGTTCAAACAGCGCTCGCGATATTAAACCTTGTTACGCAGGCACTTCAGCGCTTATTGCGAGTAGGGGATGGCAGAGTGCAGGGGAGGTGGCAAGGGAGTGGGGAGTGGGAAAATGTAACCTTGGAGCCTGGCCTTAAACTCGAAATACGAACATTTAGTTTCTTCTGATTCCGTATACACTATATGCAAACTATAAATAGAAAATCTTTTCTTTTCGAAGCTCTATCTGCGCTTCGTGGTTTTTCCCGCGTGGAGAAACAATACAAAAAAGAAGTACAAAGAAGATAGATATAATTCGCTTCGTGGTTTTTCCCGCGTGGAGAAACAATACAAAAAAGAAGTACAAAGAAGATAGATATAATTAAAAGTGGGGTCCTTCTTTAACTAGATCTATGAAAAAAAAACAGAACCCAATGTATCTAGATTGCTTTTAGCGATAAGACCGCTCACTTTACTTGCCTTTAAGAAATGTATTTTGCATTGTAATATCTTTTTAGGTGCAATAAACTTCTTCCTCTCAAAACTAAGATCTCTCTTGTCAACACCCTTCTCCTCCCAATTATCGACTATGCTGACATCTGTTACCTTGATCTCACTGAAGACCAGCTAAACAAGTTAGAACGATTACTCAATACCTGTATTCGCTTCATCTTTGGTCTTCGAAAGTATGACCATATCTCAGAGTATCGTTCAAAACTTAAGTGGCCCAAAATTCGAGATAGAAGGAATGCCAGATTACTCAGCTTACTTTTCTCAATTTTATATGATCCCAAAGCATCCTCCTATCTAAAAGACTCCTTTAGATTCCTATCCGATTCACACGATCGCCACCTTAGATCCACCGGTGCCCTAACCCTTTGTACTCCAAAGCACAGAACCTCTTTCAAAGGTAACTCTTTCGAAGTCACCGCAGTCCGTTTGTGGAATATGCTACCTGTAAAAACAAGGAAAGCACCATCCAAAGTTGTTTTCAAGAAGTTGGTCAGAGATCATTTTTTTCATCTACTTAGCTGTTTATCACTATCACTCCATTATCACTACTTTTATAACGTCACCTTTATTATATTTAATTATATAGATAGAAATTATATGTATTATGTTATTATATATATTAGTTTATTTTATTCGATATAAATATAAATATATATTTTGTATGTTATATTCTTATAAATATTTTGCAATTTTTATTAACTCTTATTTTATAATTTTATTTTTGCACGCCTACAACCTCCCCTTCATTGCATTGTTTGGTTGACTGGTAGATAATGCTTTTAATATTAAGTCCGCCATTTGTACACTTTTAATTGTGCAATAAAGTATAAATAAATAAATAAATAAATAAAGTGCTATCTTTTTCTCTCTATACACTATCTATATTTCTATACAGGATGGACTTTTGAGATGGGGTAGTAAGAGCAGGTACCTTAATCATTTTAGTTACAAGAAAATGTGTATAGAAGACAATCCTTAACATTGGAAATATTTTAACTCTCATTCCAATCGATCCAGCCTATCAGACATCAAAAAAAGATTGTTTAAATCACCCATTTTTTTGCTGGATGTACTCTTTTTCCGAAATCTGTGTATGCCAGTCAAAAATTTCCAAAAATAAAGGATGCTGTCTCCTAAGAACATTTTCCTATAGCTACAACGGTCAAGGATTTATCATTAAGGATATTTATCTCGAAAATACATCTGAACGGATTTCAATAATTAAAATACAGGATACAGCCGTCATGGAGCGTAAGCATGTGTGTTGCCAATCTGTTTAGTAAGGTCAATTAGTGTAGGACAGAAAAAATTAATTACATCAGTCTAAAAAATATACGTTATTTTTTTAAAGGTTTTATTAAGCATGACCTGTTTGTTGATTTTGTTGTTTATTTTTTTGATTATATGTTTAGGTCCAATCTTATAATTAAAATTTTACCCCTTTCTTGTTGACCGATCAATCTGTAAATTAGTACACGCCATTTATTTTGATGACAGTATAATAAACTGTAATTCAATGTTATTGTTAATCCAAGATGGCCGCTGCCACAAAATGGAGCAAAACATATTTTTTTTCAAACTCCTAGTATGGGATCAAATGAAAGTATTTAAATGGTAGAATACAGTACACCATGAAAATTCTAAATCCAAGATGGCCGCAAGAACAAAATGGCGGATTACTCTTTTCACAATACGCTCAATATTCGTATCAAATAAAAGGGCTTGATAAGTTGAACACAGTACACTTTAGAATTACCTAAATAATAAATTTAAAAAAAGGAATTTTATTTTTAAGTTGAACGATTTTATATGTAGTAAAATCTTAAAATAAAATAAAATCGTGGGGTGTAAAGAACCCTGAATAATAGAAATTTGATTAACCACACGGTTTTATATTATTTTTAAGCTTTTAGTCCGTATAAAATATTTTTTATTTATTTTTATACATGATATTTCATATACATTAATGATTTACACTTACGTTAGCCTTTTGATAGAATTTAATTTTTTATTATTGCTAATTGAAAATAACAATGAGCAGCTTAGGTGACGGTAAATAGATAGTTAGAAGTATCACTCCAACTCGACTTATGATTCATTTAACTGTATTTTTAATCGACTTTAGAAAAGGAGACGGTTATATGTTCGGCTGTATGTATCTTCATTTTTTATTTTTTATGTATGTCAGTCGATATCTCAGTCAATTGCGGGCCGATTTTAAACATTATTTTTTGTTTGATATGGTATACTCTTTAGGTGGTCCCATATAAATTGTATCAAAATTGGTTTAGCAGTTTTTCAAGAACAAATAGTTTTGTTGAGTAAATCCATTCGATTTTGTGTTTATATTGCCTTTATTTTGTGTTTATCTCTAAGATGTCTTATCCAATTTAGATGGTTGTTTTTTTTATTCAAAAGGGTAATCTTTGTGTGTAGTCCCATATACACTTCATCAAAATTAATTCAGTAGTTTTATTAGAAACGAGTTCACGAGTGTGGAGACCACGTTTAGGCAAACGTAGTGTAGGACGCCCTGTGGCCAGGTGGAGTGACGACCTGCGAAAAGCGGCTGGCAGAAAATTGATGAGGAGAGCTGAAGACCGAGCTCAGTGGCGTGCATTAGGAGAGGCCTACGTCCAGCAGTAGACAGATATAGGCTGATGATGATGATGATGATGATGATGATTAGAAAATCAATTTGTTTTATAGTTTATGTTCTCTAATATCTTGGGATTTTTGAACCGAATTAGATGATTGTAATTTTATGTGGTATCACGGGTCTGATGATGAAGACGGAAGGTAGTCACAGAAACTCAACAACAAAATGATGGAACCCCTTCAAGTTTCAGCTCATTTGGTTTGTCTTGGTGAGTTATCTCGTTTTATGTGGTATCCAGGGTCTGGTCATGGAGCCGAAAGGATATCACAGGAAATCAACAACAAAATCATAGAACCCCCTTCGTGTTTGAACTCATTTGGTTTGTCTTGATGAATTCTCTGGTGTTATGTAGTATTCAGGGTCTGATGATGGAGCCGGAAGGTAGTCACAGGAAAACAACAACAAAATGATGTAAAATGGTCAAAACTAATTCAGTTGTTATATATGTAGGTTTTATTCATTCTTGGATTTAATTTACCAACGCTTTGAGTCTAAAGTGAGTGAGTTTCTTTGGCATATATTCTTTCCGATGTTTGCTTTGGCCTCTAAAAAAAAAACGAATTCATAATAAAAATATGTAATGGGCAACTCTGGAGGGATCGAACCTCGAGTGCTCATTGTACATTAATCGGTGCCCCCGGCGTTCTGAGTACGCTTCCGGGGGCAAGGAATTCTATCCTTGCTGTATTCGGAGATCTTTACTTGAGATCGGGTTTCTAATTGAGACAGTTATGTATCTTGAATATTACAACAGTTTATTACATAACACTTATATTCTAAATACAAAGTAGTAGATTCAAATAACCTATGACGTGCAGGGGAGGAGGAAGAAGAGAGAAGAGAAATGAGCCTATCGCCTAGCTTGACTCTTTCTATGCGTTTTATGTTTTTACTGAGAGGGATTACTGCGGAGCTAAAGGTTCGTGTTTTGACAAGTCCACCTATGTACTCGGCAATCCCCGAGCCGCACAAATGTGTCCCCTCCTATGTCCCTCAAACTCTTCCGGGAGTTTTTCCTGTCTGGGGGTTTTGGCCAGTGCCTTAATCGAGGGAAGGTCCGCTGTGTGTGCGTACTCGGCAATCCCTGAGCCACACAGGGTGTTTGTTCCCTGAACTCAAACTCTCCGAGAGTTTCCTAATCTGAGCGGGGGGCCTTTCGGGACCGCCTGCAGGAGAGCGTCTGTGCTTTTCGGAGCCCCGAACCGCACTGGACGTTTTTCTCCTCTAGAGAAGTTTTCCCTATCTGTTCTGAAGACTTCGCCGGTGCTACTCGGTGATCCCCAAGCCGCACAGGGCGATTCCTTCAGAGTGGGATGACTGGTCAGGAGTCAAAGCGATGTGGTAGAACAGAGTGCTTCTCGGATTCCCCAAACCGCACGTCTATTTTTCGCCGTGACACAAGTGGCCGTTTTTTTTTTTTTAGAAAGGATATGTGCTGTTGGTCTATAGCTGACCTCTACAGCGTCACCGGACGGTGGGGCGGGCGCAAAAGTACTCCGCCGCAATGCGTGACGCAGAAGGCGCACGCCAAAGTTAAGTTTTTGGCTACTTGCTCAAGGGCTCCCAGGGGGTACGGCATTGGGCCTTATATACTGCCGCGAGGTGGGAGACGGCGCGTGTCGTAGTAACTATTGCATCTTCTGTGATTCATTTCCACGCGCCTGCTACCTACTCGCTGCGCCAGTGTGCGTCGTAGGCACTGTCGCTTATTCTGTGACCCCGTTGTCATGCGCCGACCGCGTGAACGGACGACGTTGCTCGTGCATGCTTGTGTGGCGAAACGCTTCGTTACAAATGTCTTTTTGTAAACAACCAATAAAAAGAATATTAAAATTACAATTGAGCCAGAACAGTATCAATTTTTTGAAATTACCAATGTAATAATAATGCATAAATACAACATAGGGATAAGAAAGAGTTTTTTGAAGGCGGTGCCAAACCCAGGCATCATTTAAATCTAATATCTTTACAAAATTAATGCATACCTATCTACGTACGAAGTAATATGCAGTTGTCTATGACGCACCTCCATACAAAACACGAAACGCAGAAAAGACAAAACAAGAGACTCGCACGAGCAGATTTTGACTTTAACACGTTCACAAACCGATTGACACGAATACAGCAATCTAGTAAATGATAAAGTTTTTGTTGATAATTACTTTATAAGCTTATTATTTTATATAGCACGTCAAGCCCTTTAAGACATATTATTTTCTTAAATAAGCTCAACCATATTAATAATTATGGCTCGGCTTGGCACCGCCTTCAAAAAACTCTTTCTTATCTTATGTTGTATTTATGCATTATTACATTGGTAATTTCGAAAAAGTGATACTGTTCTGGCTCAATTGTGATTATTTTATTCTTTTTAGTGGTTGTTTACAAAATAATGTTTTTATTATGAAGTCAATTTATTTTTTTGGGAAAAATATTTTTTACATAAATATACTTCACTTCCAATATGGGGGCTGGTTTATCCTTCATTGCCCATGTTGACGTCATCGGGAATTACCCACTGGTAACTGACGACTGCACCTATAAAATTGTTTCTGCATTTCAAACTATCCATACTGCTGATTCTATATACTGTACTAAATATGTGTACGTGTGAGCAAACCGTTTATGAAAACGCGAGACGGTTTTGTTTTATGCAACAAAAGTGTGTGTCTCTTTTGCTTATTAGATTGCAGACGCGTCGCGGCGTCGTTAGGTAAACTAAGTTTTGGCTTGTACTATTATTTATACTGTGGTTTTGGGTATTATGTCTTCCAGACACGAAATTCAGAGTGTTTTTTACGTACTATGCAATCGTTTGACCATGATCTCACCTGATGTAAAGAGATGATGTGGTCGAAGGTGTAGCGCGCTTGCCTAGTAGATACCTATTCACTCTGGACTTGAACACACCTGGGTTTGACCTGGGTGATGATGTTTAAATGTCATGACATTATGATAATGATGATATTTTAAGGTTTTGGCTTGTTTAATCACTCTAAAATATTATAAACAGACCAAATCAATTCATGTAAACTAATTAAACTTTGTGTTCGAACAGGAAATTGACTCACACATGTAAATGAATTACCTTTCTGACTCTTTCTACCGTGCTTCTGGAATATGACTGTTTTAGACGCTTCAAGAGACAACTACTACTACTGTATTTTACTTCCGCCAAACATACATCTAATAAATGATAAATTAGGTAGGTGATATAAATGACTAATTAGCCCCTATAGTCTATACTAACACACCCGAACCACCGCTAACCGCGGTTACAAAAGACGCTTTTTCGTGGGCTGTTCTTATCCGTTTATTTTGTTAAGTTAATTCACGGTTCAGTTTAAATACAATCATTATCATATCAAATAATAATAAAATTGGGTTGGCTTTAGAATCCAGTCGCACGAATTTGGGGTGTCTTATTGTTGTATTGGGAAGAAATTTGACTCCTCTTTCTAATGGTGCCACTCCTATCTCGAGGAAACGCGTAGTTTATTTTATGTAACTCTTTCATGATTTTAGGTTATTCGCTACTACATGGTTTGCTTATCCGTGACATGGAACAAAATTTTGGTCATTAATGATGAAATCTTAGGACGACACAGGGCACCCCGACATGAGTAGGTTAGGTTCTAAATGAGTCACAGAACTGACACAGAACACCCCAACATGAGTAGGTTAGGTTCTAAACGAGTCACAGAATCAACACAAAGCACTCCAACGTAATATTTTCTACACTGAGCTTATGCATTGTAAGCAATTATACGTAAAATACAAAAAGGTAAAAAGTTTCAAAAAACTATTCGATGCTATGTAAGTTTAAACTTGATTTCGGAGCTTTGTCGAAAAGGTGATGAAATTGCTGCAGTATCGCAGAATAAAGGTATTGTGTCGCTCGCAGTTCGTCCGTCACCGTTGAGTCATATCACCGTAGCCGCGCCGGCCGGCAGAGTTGAGCGGATCCAAAGGTCAACTTTATTTGAATGACGTGCAACTTTGTTTGGCGATTATGATTTTGCACTAATTTGCAAAGTGCACTTTATTCACGACTTAAAGCTGCACATTTATGATACTGGTTGGATCAAATGAGCAATACAACACCTCTCATGACCTGCAGCAGCCTTTTAATGGCGATTTAACACTTAAAATCAGTTGAGACCAAAGATCATTGGTTGAGACACATAATTGTTATTTTCTTGATATGCTCTCAACATGAGTAGGTTAGGTTCTAAATGAGTCACAGAACCGACACCGAGCATGCCAACAAGTGTAGGTTAAGTTCTTAGTGAGTCATAGAACCGACACAGAGCACCCTGATGCCACCTGGTCATGTAGTCCCTACCCCTAGTGTATTATATAAAAAGCACTGTGCCAGAAGCTTGCGTAGGAGGTCTTGAGTGGAGTAAGCTGGCGATATCCATAGCGGAGTTTAGGTCGAGTGGGCGAACCGACCAACGCTCAGGGGCAACCTGGCGAGAGTTCTGGCATGAGCCCATACCGGAGACAAATTTCCAATCCATTTCATCATTTGTAATTACTTTAAGGGCGCAACCCTACTTTCCTCAAAAAGCTAGCTCCTTTGGAGGGGGACAGGAGTGGTACTGGGGGGTAGCCCTTCACCCCCTCTCACCCCTTCTCCCCCCTCAATTCGTGCAACTGTTTTCTTAAGCACTCATAATTTTATCTGTAAAGGTTTTAAATTAAGTATAAACTAGTGTTCTGTGGTGAAAATATTCAAATCAGAAATAAATATAAATATTATACTAAAATACAGTACGGCCAATAAGTCGTAGCCACTCTGTACAGGAATCGGATGGCGGAATGAGGTGCATCTCTAGCCTAGACCACAGCCCCGTGTATGTCGCCTCATTCCGCCATTTGGTTCCTAAAACTGATCATTGTGCAGCCATTTGCACGAAGTACAGAGTTGCCACGACTTATCGTCCGTACTGCATAAAAGTAATTATTAATACTGTATTGATCGACAAGCCATCGTTTCAAGCGCGACATAGAACATTAGAAGCAGTGATGATGTTATTGGTTGTACGCAATTAGTCCCATGACTAGATCATTGTTCAGTGGTGGGATAAACATGAACCACAGAAAGATGCAATCTCGCAGTCCATCCTTGATGAAAGCCTACCCTCAAACGAGGTCACTCTAATGACATTCTGTTCCTTTCTCAAGAAATAAACCACCCAGTGACTTAGTTGCTCCTGCAGAAAAACTCCAGCTGGCCATGAACTTCCATGGCCAGTATGGAAATCCGTAAACTGGCTACGAACACACTGTACCACTGCAGCAGTAAAATATGCAAATGGGGGTTTGCACCAATTTCAAACACCCAATGTGTGTGTAGAGAACCCACACAAACAATGCCACACCTGATATCTTGCCCTTCGAGCACCTATACCTGCATGCCAGTAGACTTAATTGAAGCCACAGACAGTACGGTAAATATGGCCACCTTCTGGGCCGAACAAATTTAATTTTAGTATTAAGAGTTTTTATTCTTTTACACACGAAAAGAAGAAAATGAAATGGGCTCCATATTTGTCCTCAGGAATATTTGAAACTAGACCTTTGAAAACGGTTAATTGACTTTATTTTTTAAGTGTTATAGTTGTTCACAAAATACTTTATCCGGATGTGGTCACAGCAACACTATTGGCTCGATAGAAAAAAAACGTAAAGTTTCCTAAAACACCCTTTTTGACGTTGCCGTCGATGGAATGAATCAACTTCATTCAGTTTCTATCGAAAATATATTTTTACAAAAAAAAAGTGTGTAATCCTAATAAACACTTCAATATCTCTGTGAAATTAGTTTTTGAAAAATTGAAAAAATATTAAAAATAAGTAAAATTACATTGAAAATATTTACTAAAATGGGCTCCTGAGATGCATCACCTCTCCTGCACCTTGAAAGTGCAGGACAATTTTTTTGGATCATATAGCGCCGTAAATAAAAACATAATGAATTCACTAACACCCAACTACGGTCGTGTAAAAACTGGTCTATGACACTCCTATAATGAAGACGAATAGATTGACACCTCGCTTGTCAAAATCAGAGCAAGTTTTTAGTTTGAACACATAAAACCCTTGATTTGCTTTGCCGTAATCGGGTAAAAAAATACACTTATGGCCTATGACACTTATGGCTAAAGACAAATCGATTAACACCTCGTTTGTCAAAATTGGACCAATAGGGACGAAGCTATGGTGGAACATCCACATACGCACATACATAGATACATAGACTTTTAGACTCATTAGCCTTCCCTTGTTTCGCCATAGGCGGGTAAAAAAATAGATATTTTCACACTTTTTTACAAATATAATCATGCTCTCTTGACCGTTATTCAAATTTGAGAACGCGATGATTTTAAATTCCCACAAAAACGTCAGCGCGTCGCAGCCAGCTGTCAATACATTTCCCGGCTTTTGAAAAACTGCTGAACGTTTTTTGTTTTCACACTTTTTTACCTCCAATTTTGCCTGTCAATTCACATTTCTAGCCGGATTTCAACGTCGGCGCCCTTCAATTCTGGTCGTTTATTGACAGATAGACTGACGTTCGAAGAATGAGTGATTATTATATTCGTACGCGTGCGTTACCTATATATACTGTGCCTTAAGTTTTGTTGATTACTTCTTTGCTTTGTCTATCCAATTTTTATCAGTTTGGTACGACGTTAAAATAAAGTGTATTATAAATCACAAGATTTAAAGCGTTATGTATTGTTGACAGCAAGGTCTCGATCACATTTCATTTGTTGACGGCATTGACGTTCATTTCAATGACGTCAACAAAATAAATAATACTGTTAATAAGTTGTTACGTTGGGTTACGCCAAGAATTGTCCAATGCTGGTTGTAGGCGCCCCTACTGCACGCCACTGAGCTTGGTCTTTAGCTCTCTGCAGACAGTTTTTGCCAGCTACTTTTCGCAGGTGGTCACAAGGCTTCCTACGACACGTTTGCATAAACGTGCTCTTCACTCGAGGACGCGTCGAATGGCTATCGGTTCTTTGGGAAATAAAGAAAATATAGATATATTCGGGACAATTCCACACCAATTACCTAGCCCCAACCTAGGATACCATTTACTGTGGTCACTAGATAATGGATAAACATACATAGACACAAATATTAAATCCATTACTCGGAAACGAACATTTCCGCACATCAAGCAAATTATTGCACCTTGCAGGATTCGAACCCGCGATCACGTTTGATTTCGTACTTAATTTCACTAGCTGGTCGTCAAATTTGACCCGCCTACTGCCAATGCCAGCTTGCTTATGCTAAGAGCTAAACCTTGTTACCTTGGTTTTCTGTCAGACCATTTCATTAAGAAATTTCAGAGAAGCTCCAAGCATAGCTCCCTCTATAGCTAGCTGAGCGACGTTAAATTTATAGCCTAATCTGACTATAATTGCCCACGTTTTGGCTCCATGGGTAATGACCGTTAGGATGATCTGATTGAATACAAAATTGGCTGGGCTGGGCACCCAGCAAAATTTTTCTATTGGCTTGCATCTGAAATTTGTTCCTACCTAATTACATAATTTGCCCTAGGTAAACATTATCATTCTTGCACAACTTCAAGAGTTACACCAGGGACTTCAAACTGTATATAACACTAGCTGTGCCCACGGCTTTGCCCGCGTAGTTATTTCATTTAAAAGTCATCATCATCATGTCAGCCTTTAGAAGTCCACTGCTGAACATAGGCCTCCCCCAAATAGCGCCATAACGAGCGATCTTGTGCCACCTCCTTCCACCGACTTCCTGCGATGGCTACAATGTCGTCGGTCCATCGTGTGGGGGGTCTCCCCACACTTCGCTTGCTTGTTCGTGGTCACCACTCGAGCACCTTTATTCCCCAGCGGTTGTCGGTTCTGCCAACTATATGGCCTGCCCATTGCCACTTCAACTTATAAACTCTGAGAACTATGTCGGTAACCTTCGTTCTACGGATTTCCTCATTTCTGATTCTATAACGTAGTGAAACACCGAGCATAACTCTCTCCATTGCACGCTGCGCAGTTCTGAGCTTTTGTATGAGACCAATAGTTAGCGACCACGTCTCAGTGCCGTATGTCATCACTGGCAACACGCACTGATTATAGACTTTCGTCTTGAGGCTCTGCGGTAGCTGCGACGAGAAGATATGGCGTAATTTCCCGAACGCTGCCCATCCGATTTGGATTCGTCAGTTGACCTCTTTGTTGAAGTTGGATCTACCCAGTTGAATCGTCTGACCCAAGTAGACATAGTGATCAACAGCTTCGATAATATCGTTCCCTACATAACCCGGCATGGGTACGACATGGGCATTTGACATGATGTTCGTCTTGCCCATGTTCATTTTAAGACCCACCTGTTGGAAAACAATATTGAGGTTACTGAGCATTGTGCGTTCTTAATACAAGTAGTATTATACGAACGCAAATCGTGTCGCATTGACTTGGAGATCTGTTTATTAAGCAAGCTGTAACTCGACATATTCACTGAAGACTGCAGCCTCATCTCGCCTCGTTCTGCCATAAGTTTGAGTGTATACTCAGAGAGTTTCTGTGTTCTTTTTTTGCGGGGGTCTTAAAGAACTCTGACCCGACCGCGTGGACAATTTCCACTGGCCCGTTATTTAGTTCGTCCACTGTATCGCATTCGGTAAGGATTTGGAAGCGATTTTGGAGCTCCAACTGAAAGCTCTCAGGGTTTTGGATTTGGGCAGGACTTGGGCGAACGGAAGATCTCATCAAACGAGACCTCTCCAGCTTTACGTTGATATTCAATGAGCCTCTTACCATGCGGTGATCACTGCCGGTCACTGTTGATCACAGAGACATCATTGAATATATGCTTATTGGTCGTCAATCGTCGTCGTCATCTCGTGCTTATGACCGCCGGGGTGCAGCCACGTACATTTCCTGGAGGGGCGCTTCTTGAAAAAGGAGTTCATCATAAAGAGTCCCTCCTTCTCCATGAAGTCGGCCAATCGCTGATCCCTTTGGTTTCGCTGTCCAAATCCAAACTGCCCCACTCTCAGTTCATCGCCATTCCTCATGCCCAGCTGTGCTTTGAAGTCCCCCATAACCACTGTGAAGTGTGTTTTTGGGGCATGTAAGGCATTAGAAATGTCGTCATACATAGCCTCCACTTCATCGTCCGGACCTGTATGACCTTCAACGAATACCGTTCGGTAATTCTGAGTATAAGGTATACCCCCCTGCTCGAAACGCTTTCGATCTTCACAATGTTGTTGACGAGGGACTTGTGGACGGGAAACCCGACACCGTGTTGGGACTGCTGGTCACCCTCTCGGGGTAATAGAGTAAGTTGGCGGAATTGAGGGTCATCGTATCTTCTCCCTCTCTTCGGACTTCTGATAACCCTATAATACTCCAGCGCAACTTACTTACTACTTCTTCCAGCTCTATCAACTTCTCATCGGTCCTCAAGGTGCGTGCGTTATAAGTTACCAGGTCCAGAGATCGTGGGGGTTGGGAGCTGGGTCTCTGCCGGGGATTCATAGCACCCCCTGCTCCGCCTTGGCTGCTACCAGTGCCAGGAATAACGGAGCGACTGGGGACTAGGGGGCCGTCTTTTTGGTGTATCTATCATATTGAGGGGGGGGGGGGTTGCCATAGTCACCACGCTTGGCAGGAGGATTGATGACCGTGTAGCAAATGTGCTCGGAGGACGCTGCTGCCCATCTTCCGGTGTATGATCCCTTAGTCGCCTCTTACGACATCCACGAGAAGATTGGGAGGGGTCTTATTCTAAGCCGAGACCGCCACGGCTATTTAAAAGTGGTGCGTGTTATTCCAAGGCCAAAAACTACATTTCTTTAAAATTCATGATTTTTTTATCGATTGCATCTAATCATTGGATTAAGATACCAAGTACCCATATTTTTTTTAATTCAAATCCTAAACTATCGAACAGTGAAATCCACATCGCAATCGTTATAGTCTACGTGATGCGCGAACATACATACATACAGACAAAGAAACAGACTTAACAGATTGACATACATGATTTAAAAAATGTTATATTCTTGTACAGTGGCTTATTTTAACTACCCTAGACCATTTTTTTTAAATATCATCATTGTACAGATTTTTTGGTACTTACTGCTTTATAATATGTATAGATTTAAGTTATAATATATATATACTACTTGTATACACCAAAATATTCTAATCTGAAGGGATATTCCAAATTGTAAATAGCGAAGGAATTTCATTATTGTGCAGCCTTTCAGCTTTTTTTATGCTACGCGGTTATTTAGGTCACACGTTGTGTTCACGTCTGAAGTTTTAGAAAAGAATTCCCTTTTAGTACGTGAAAATTGTAATAAAATACTTTTGAATGCCTCTTTGAAGAATAACTACAAACTTTTTTGATTCTAGAGTTTTTACAAAAGTACTTATTTATGGGCCAATTTTACTACTAAAGCACCAAGTCAATTATTAAATAATCATTATCAAAATAATTATTGCCTAAAGTGGAAATCTTTAATGCTCATAATGCATAGATACTCAAAAATGGGTGCTCATAGTAAAATATTAATTGGGGATATTTCTTTCTTGTACGAAAACCTAAGCTATATTGCAAGAAAATCTAAGATGAGTCTCAAGCACAGAGTTCAAAATAGACAATGAATGTATGTCATAGAGATTATGTCGTATATCCACCGAACATATAATAATATGTCTGTAGAACCGAGAATTTCAGCTGATAGGAAATGGTTTCTGGGTAAAAAAGATTGACAGACGATTAGTAAATATAATTATCGTTTTTGAAACTGGTATAAAACTTTTCTCTTTGATCTATATTAATGAACAAAACCCGACATGTCGACATTATATTTTCAATATACCAGCCTAATTTCCCAAACCGATATAAAGAAAGCTCCCAACACGTTTTCCTTATAAACGGAATCGAAGCAACCGATTCGAAAATAACGATAGTACTCAAAAATATTTTACAATTCATAAAAATATTACGCTTCCTACAGCGATACCGTAACGGAAAGAAGGGTTATAGTATAACGTTATATTCTCGTTATATATTTCCGTTATAACGTCGTTAAATAAGTTTATAGCATATCCCTTTTTATTTTCGTTCGGTTTCCCATTTGGGAGGGTATTTGAATCTATCTTTCTAGAGTTATTATGGGGATGAAATCTTATTTTGGCTTGAATGGTATTGTAACAGTATTCCAAAGATGCTATTTGCCGTTACAGAGTTTTTCAATCAAAATCTGCTTCGTAGCTTATGTTGCAGATTTGCCATTGTTGTGTCTATTTGACTGGTTTTTACCTGACTACGGTGAAGCAAGTGAAAGGTTATGAGTTTAACAGTCTATCTATGTATGTATGTATGTCTATATGTATGCTGGTATGTGGGTGTTCCACCATAGTGTCGCCCCTATAGGTCTGATTTTGACAAGCGAGGTGTCAATCGATTAGTCTTCAAGTATTGAGTGTCATATAGTATTTTTATCTGACTATGGCGAAGCAAAAGAAGGGCTATATGTTCAAACTAAAAACTTGGTCTTATTTTGACAAGAGAGGTATCAGTCGATTCGCCTTCATCGCAAGAGTGTCATAGGCTTTTTTTACCCGACCGTAGTCAGGTTTTAGTTTTTGAACTTATGTCTTGTTTATGATGTGATATTTTGTTCGTTCCATCTATCGAATGAAGTAGTACCTACCAATGGTGTTAGTTTGTCATGGCTTGACGACTATATTACTATCCAAGACTGATATTTTAATGTGCCTTACGAAGGACGGAGCGATGAAAAATTCGCAAATATCTTATTAAAAGACAGTTTGATTAGTTTTACAATAACCATCAGTGTGGATGTAATATTGTAGTGATGATGATAATGATAATCTGTTTTTTTTACACAAATGAGTAAAGAGATGAGCAGGTTGTACGCCTGATGAATCCATTTTTATTAGAATATTTTTACTGCCCCGAATTTAACTTAACATTGTTTGTTTGTTTGTTTGTCGTATGAGGTAGAGCTGGCGTCTGGTGTCACAGTTTATCAGGCCGCCCGAGGGCATCTGCTCGGGCTTAACTGCTGCTATCAATAACAGCCGGGACCGACAGCTTAACGTGCCCCCCGAAGCATGGACGATGGAAAACCGCACATAAATTTATATAAATAATTGGAGCGGAGCCAAAGACCGAACCTAGTATAGTTGGATTCAAAGTTGCACTATTGAAGCGTAAGGCTACCACCGTTTTAATCACTTTTAACTTTACATTTGATAATTTTATGTATTAAAAGAATTTATATGAATTTACAACTTAGGGAATCAATTGGGTTAGTCGACATTGGACCTATTTGCAAAATGACCTATAGTCGTATAAGGACCTGTTCGCAATATGCCTTATTTCTTACGACGGAATATAACAAACACGCAAAATCCCAAAGACGTAAAATGGTACGTTCTGAAAATTCCATATTCGGGAATTACCCTATTCGTATAAAGACTCATTCTTTAAAAGACTTATTTTGTAAAAGCCATATTCGAGAAAAACCCTATTTGTAGCAAGAATCATATTTAAAAAGACTTATTCTGATAATGCCATATTCGGGAAATACCCTATTCGTAGACAGACTCATTCTTAAAATGAATAATTCTGAAAAAAACATATTCGGGAAATACCATATTCTTATTAAACTCATACTTAAAAGGACTTATTATGAAAATGACATATTTGGGAAATACCCTATTCGAATAAAGGCTCATTCTTAATACGAACCTTATAAACTTTCCTTAGAATCGTTCTGAAGGTAATTCCAAATCCCTGATCTATCTCAACAACACATCAGTTGGTTCGGACTGTAACCGTTGACCATTCGAACTAATTACTACAGCTATAAATCCTCGTTCCGCGCGACATTAACAAGTTTAATCGTGCATAGGGCATAAATCGTGGAAGCGGATGTCTCTGAACAAGACCACAGTACGGACCGTTTTATCTGGTCAATCCTTATCCAGATCATTTAAAATTTCAGGCTGGAGTTCACCAAACGCCATTAAAACCATTCCTTAGTTAAACCATAGCCTAACCGCTGAATTTGACGTTGTAGTGACCAAAACTGTGTTGAAATATACTTCAAATGTACAATGTACGTTTTTTTTTATCATTCTTTGTAGGATCAATATAATTATGCAACATCATAATCCACACCAAAATATAAAAGTTAAACGTTTATGGGGATTTTTCACACCAAAATGGCTGATCCGATTTTGATGAAACTTTGTAAATAGGTACAATATGGAGACCAACAGAGGATACTTTATGACCCGGAAAATGGCAAGTTGCCACGGGAAAACTGGAAAATGTCGATAACTGGCTGTAAGGAACGGAATGAAACTTTGCCGTGGAAATTAAATAAAAACAAGTCCGTCAGAAAGCATCAACAGCGTTGGTGCTATACTTATGTATTATTATCCTAGTTTAATATTGTTTTAATATATCCTAGGTTAAAACAATATTAAAATGATTTTTCCGTGATAAACTTTAGTCCGCGCAGGTGAAGTCACGATCGAAAGCCAGTTAGAGATATTATCAAGATAATGATCAAGATCACAGAAAGTTTTTTTGTGAAATTCAAGATCAAGGTGTGATCATGGTCATAATACTCGTATAGGCAATAAAAAAACGTGATCTGAATAATTAATTTGTAGTGACGGTAAGATTCGCATTTATCATTCTGGATTCATCATTTATTGGATCAAGAGTAAACCATATAGTAGATCATATTTTAAATCGGGATAATGATCAAGATTATAACAGAAGGGATGTTTGTAAGGATAGAGATTAAAATGTGATCATGGTCAAATACTGCCCATAAAAATCTTGATCTGGTTAATCAGTTCGTAGTCAAAATAGAATTCGTATTGATGATTCAATGATTGAATTTAGCGGAAATCGGGATCTTATTTCAAATCAGGATAAAGATCCAAATGTAGCTAAAAAGCGGAATATAAATATTTAGAATGTTTTAGTTGTCCTTACTTTTGTAGCACTGTATTGTCGTCTAATGTGTGATCCCTTTATGTGATAGACGATTCGTGAGTGAGCCACAAGGTTATAAACTGTCGTGACGAGACAGACGGTAACCTTGTCAGTTTTACTAATAGATTAGTTTAGGTAGAAGATAACAATGTGTAAGGTTCAAATGATTTGAACACAAAATGATTGTTCCGTCGATTATATTCTTATTATTCTCGTCAGTCTATTAGGTTTCCACTGCTGATACATTTTTCCCGGGAGACTATAGGCCACTAGGCTAATTCGATTTTCTTGCAACATAAGGTATGTAATAGATAAATTGCATAGAGATTATATCGAAATTTGGCCCCATATTGATGCCTTGGCTATAAGCGCCACGTCTTTACATACAAATTTCAGTTTCAAATTGAACGGTAACAGTAAAGTGTTCTCCTTCAGATTGTTGTGTTCGTCGAAAACGTGGGTGCATACTCGTGGGCAAACCGGTTCGTCATGTCGTGTGACCACGAGGAAAAACATTGGTGTCGATTCTGAGTGCACCAATTAAAACTAAAACTAAATTTGACAGCTCCAAAATTGTTGCTGTCCCTTTCGTTTCCAAAAGGTTTGAAAGTGACAGCAGTAATTTTAGAGCTGTCAAATTTAGTTTTAGTTTTAATTGGTGCTCTCAGAATCGAAACTAATATCAACAAGGCATAACTCAATAAAAAGACACGCCAGCCCTGCCATAAAAGAACTAAGGCCAATAAATTATACATTGTTTAAATGTGCTCAACAAGGCCTTCAATTTGATACCCATATTGTAACATTATTTTAATTTGGAGCAATATTACTACCATAATATTTTGTTGTTTTTCTAAAAAATTAAATGTCCAATATTTCTCGGGATGATATAAGGATTCTAAAGATACTCCTTATATAAGTTCAGGCATTTAAAAGTTATGGTGGAATAAATAAATTCACATACATATATACAAACATATATGAACCCTGACAACATTACACTGCTTTTTTGGGCAGTCGTGTAAAAAAAACACCCTTCAATTCATTTTCAAAACATACTATGGCACGAAGCTAAAAAACCCGACTACGGTTAAAAATAGCTTTTGACAATGTATAACTGAATAAGAATCGATTGATTGATCACTTGTCAAAATCGGACCAAGTTTTTATCTTGAAAACATAAACCTTCCTTCGCTTCGTCCTAGTCGAATAAAAAAAAGTATAGCCTATGACACTATACCTAATGAAAAATCGATTGATAACTCGCTTATCAAAATTGACTTGCTTCGCCGTAATCGGGTGAAAAGTAAGAACCACCAAGAGCAGAAACCAAAGAGAGGTTGCAGAATGGAAGGGTGGGGCGAAGGACGTGGGAAGTATGGAAAACTTTGGAGGGAGAAGTGATGGTGGGGGTGTAGTAAGGGGAGGAGTGTGGAAGGGATGAGGAAAGTGGGAGAAGGACCTTGTTCACAGTCCTCTCCATAGAACGCCATCACGAGGGGTTGCTCGCTTTTTGCACCCCCGCGACTCTCATCAGGTCTCCCGATTTTCAGCCGGATAGCTAATTGGGAAGCAAAGCAACAGCCGGATAGCAAACAAGAAGTGACTTTATAAAATCTTGGTAAAAATGTTTTATGTATTTTTAGTGCAAATGCACACATATCTATATATTTATCTATACTTCTAGTAAAGCATTTAGTAACAAAAAGTCTATCTATGAAGATAATAAAAAAGCTCTGGAACTTAAAATACGCTATTAAACATTATTATTTTATAAATGTTGTCTGTCTGTCTATTTGTATGTTTGCGCATCACGTAAAAAGTTTATAACTGTTTGCTGTGCGGTATTCACCTTGATTTCTTTACAACTACACCCGGGTCTTTTCAAGTCTAGAATGAACAGCTATCTTCTAAGCATCTTTGGCGTCATCATCACTTTTCATCAGGTATGATCTCGGTCCAATTATTTCCTATCATGCATAAAAATAAGCAGAAACGTTCTTTAACAATAATATCGTCAACTAAAGCAACTTTCTCACTTCTAACAACGTCACATTTTCCTCCAAATGTTTCAACAAAATCTTCTTTTCCTCTAACCTGGTTCGTCCCACTGAAATTTTCCTAAAGTATCGCATCTATGTAAATTGTGTTCGAAAAATACAAAGCGCATTCGTTCACTCTTGTGAAGATCCTAGTAAAGGCGCCTCCCACATGGGATAAAATGTAGACGCGGGATACGCGGGATAAACGCTCGTGTGAGAATATGTCTAACTAGCTTTCCCGCCCGCAACTTCGTCCGCGCGGATTACAGTTTATCGCGGAAAAAGCATCCTTGTTCATCTAGGATATTAAAAACCAATGCAAAAGTAGAACACTAGCTCTTGATGTTTTAAGACGGACCTGTTATTTTGTTTCCAAGGTAACTGTTCCTTATATCGAGTAATCGTCATTTTCCAGTTTTCCCGTGAAAATTTACCCTTTTCTGGGATAAAAAGTATCCCATGTTTTATTCCAGGGTATAAGCTATCTCCATTCCAAAGTTTATCAAAATCCGTCCAGCCGTTATTGCGTTAAAACTCCCGAAACAAACAAACAAACAAACAAAAAAACAGACAACGTTTCACTTTTATATATTTGTATGGATTTAATACGTGAATACATTTAGAGATAACATTTACTTATTGGTTACTCATACTTAACTTATAGGCTTAATTGTTACACTATATAAAAAATCGGTTCTGTACAAGCGCTTGCTTTAAACCTTTATAGAGGTGTTATAAGTTTAGGGTGTGTGTGTGTCTGTGGCATCGTAGCGTCCAAACGAATGTAACGATTGTGATGCATTTTCTACAGTTACAAAACTAATGTGGGGTTTTTTTTTTATTTTTGCTTGTTTCTCCATTAGTCACTTTTTGAGTAGAAACAAGCACAACTAAAAAAAAAACTACCTCTCTGTTTCTGTTCGCGTTTCACGTAAAAACTAGGTGTTGACTTAAAAACTGGTGTACTTGGTATCTCAATCCGATGAAAAGAAGCCGAGCTATCGATAAAAAACTATTTGACGACTGAATGAAATTTAGTATTTTGTACCTAATAGTTACATTTGGTCCTATAATAACAAAAAGGTTCCTTTTATAACAGAGAAATGGCCATGCGGGAAAAGGCGCGGGTGTGCCTCTCAGAATTAGCTAAATGGATCTTTTTGTGATCTTTAATTCAGCATAACACGCCATTTGTACGTGGAGTAGACCTTTCAAGACAAACAATCGGCCGTGCGCTCCAACACAGCCCCTGCTTTTTAAATATAAATCTATGAGAACGGTATACTTAATATTAAACAAGATATCAGTTCAAATACTAAAAACCGATTTCGGTCGGGTAAAAATAGCCTATAACATTCTATACCTGAAGACGAATCGATTGACACCTCGCTTGTCAAAATCGAGCCATTAGGGGCAACACTATGGTGGAACATCCACATACATAGATACATACAATAAAATACACTATAATAACAGATAAATACATTAATACACAGTTAAAAACAAATTACAAAAATAGAAATAACATAAATATTATAAATAATGGGCGGTCTTATCGCTCATAGCGATCTCTTCCAGACAACCCTAGGATGGAAAGAAGTAAATTGCTAAAAAGGGTCGGTAGTGTGGCAATATTAAATTTCAATACAAATTTAATGTAAATAAAAATAAATAAAATTCATACATAAATGGACTGATAAACTCATTACCCTTCCCTTGCTTTGCAGTAGTCGGGTAAAAATATAAATCGGATTGAAACCCGCCTATTTTTTTAGAATTGGTAAAAAATAACAAGAAAAAAAGAAAAATCAGAACAATAATAATTTATGGCCAACAAACAAAGTGGCCACTTTTCTAAAATTCTTGTTTTGGAAGGAATGTTGAAAATATAGTAGATAACATGTTTAACCCTCTTCCGCTCACAATGCACACACACCCCTAACGATTATGCAGCGCGCTATCCCGGATTTATTCCCGGTCATTCCCGGGATCCGGCGAGTCCCGGGCAAGCGCGGCGAGCACGCGACCGGGTACAAAAACGGGTGCCAGCTTTAGAGGTGATATGAGTTTAGATTTTTTAGTAAATTGCTTTTTTTTGAGCTTTCGCCGCAATATTACGAAAACTTTGTGAGGGAACAGAGATGTCAGAGATCCTCAAATTAAATGACGTGAATGTGAATGTGACATAATTATATATTATTCCACAATGGGCTAACATGGTGGATTATGGCTAATCCAGTCCCAGCGTTATGATTGTATTTAAATAGGATAATGTTTGAAAAAGAAAAAAATTAAGATAATATTTCTATTTATAACCAAATAAAACATATTAATTTGTACAATTATAATAAAACAGTTACATAAAAAGTATTACAAACAATATGTTGCATTTGAGCTACAAAATAAGGGCATCTCAGCATTGATGTGTTATTTTACTAAAAAAATAACATGCTGATTTTCAATTGCACCCTTCGCAGCGAGCAGTTGCAGAGAGTAACACGAAATTAAGCGTCAAAAATTATGTTGTAGGTACTTATAAGATAGGTTTGACTAAAGAGCGATGGTGGCCTAATGGTTCTACAGTGCAATTTAGAATCCAACGATACTGGGTTCATAACCTAGGCTCCGCACCAATGTCTTTTTAATGTTATGTGCGGTTTTCCATCGCTCCGTGCTTCGGAGGGCACGTTAAGCTGTCGGTCCCTGGTGATTAATAGTAGTCAGAGGACCTCGGGCGGCCTGACAAACTGACTACCAGCACTACCTACCGACAGTTTAACATGCTTTCCGAAGCGCGGAACGATGGGAAACCGCACACAACTTAGAAAAGTCATTGGTGTGGACCTAACCCGGTATCGTTCGATTCTAAATTGCACTATTAAACCGTAAGGCTACTATCGCTCCATTAATAGGATATGACGCCATAATAGGTTAATGATGATGAAACATTGACGATATAGACAGACGGACCGACTGCCATTGCTTTGGTTTGATATTTTAGCCCGTACTTGGAATAATAATCCTTCGAACTACTAAGCACATGGCACAAAAAAACACCAGTGTAAGCTTCTTCATTTATTAGAGCGCGTGGGGTAACCAAAGTGTTTGTCATTTACTGGATTAACATATTATATACAACAATCTTCAAGTACGTTAACAGTAAGTATAATTTGCAACTTGATTGAGTTTAGAATCTTATCTATTTCACGTGTTTTATAAATAGCGTTCGTGAAAAAAAAAACTGAGGAGACTCTTTTCAATAAGGGATATTTCAAAATTAAAATATTATATTTTTTAAGCTAAAATACATCAATGAACACCTTGAACGAATGCATAGTAGGATAATCCACTCGTACTTAGAAAATTGGACTTAAAAATGCTGTTCGAAGAAAGGATATTTTTTCCCTAGACAATCGTTTTTTACCCGACAACGGCAAAGCAAGGGAAGGGTAATGACTTTATCAGTCTATGTATGTATGTATCTATGTATGTGGTTATGTGGATGTTCACCTTAGCGTCACTCCTATTGGGTCGATTTTGACTTAAGCTAGGTATCAATCGATTTGTCTTCAGGTATGGAGTGTCATTAGGCTATTTTTTACCTGACTACGGTGAAGCAAAGGAAGAGACAGATAGATAGATAGATAGATAGATAGATATCTCTTTATTGCACATGAAATGAAATTGATGATACAATAATCAAGTTTTAAAATAACTCGGCGGCCTCATCACTAAGCAGCGATCTCTTCCACGCAACCGTAGGCTAAATAGAGACACATAGGCTGTTACAAAAGATGGTAGTGTGCAGAATTATAAAAATATACCTACATATATAATGAATAATACAAATTACATAAATATTTATTACCATATAATAATACATACAAAATAATAATAATACTTAACTAAATAAACCGGTACGAGTTGCTAGTAATAAATAAATATGACCACCTCTGCTCACCCCGCGGGTGCTGTTAGAACCAGCCGAGGGAATTGAAAAAAAAAGAGTAACAGTATATTTTCGAGTATTATACCCAACAACGCGATGATGTAGGCTGAACCCCCTTTTATGATAGTAACATCAAGCAACCGCTATTTGTGGCGTTCTATTGAGGCCGATGTTCAGCGGTGGACCTATGCCAGCCGGTGGCGATGATAGGTGTGAAACAAGCTGATAAATAATATAAAAAACATGACTGCCTTGCATCTGCCTTGCCAAAATTTACTGCCAATAAATTACATATTTTTTTGGAATATGCTCATCAAGGCCTTTAATTTAATACCCATATAATAAAACTCGTGTTATTTATTCTCAGTTGAAAATGGAGCAATACTGCCGCCATAATATAGTTTTTTTTTTTTTTTTTTCAAATAATGGTAATGCTTTTGTTATTCGGGGATGTAAGGATTTTAACGACACCCCATATATTAAAATCTGTTCAGGCATTTAAAAGTTATGGTGGAATAAAGAAACTCACATACTTATATATAAACATACATGAACCCTGAAAACATTACACTCCTTGTTTTGGGCAGTCATGCAAAATGGCATGCATTGGCATGTCATGTAAATAGGTATCGGATTAATCTGCTATTGGACGTGAAAATGACAGTATCTAAATAGAAAGATCACTCAAGTAGGTCAACCAATCTGTCAACCTCAAATGAAAATATTTGCATTTGTTTTTTGTAGGGGCATGCCATATTATTGTAGAAAACCTATAAACGCAATGTGCATATGATACGAGTACGTTTTCCCAAAACTGCTGAACACAAAGTAAACACGTAAATCTTTTTAACGGATAGATAACGCTGAACTTCGAAACTGCAGACATTTTGCTATGCTTTTGCGCTGTGCGAGTGTAAGTGATTTGAAGACTGGGAATGACTAGTATCAAATCCCAAGATAAGTCATATCTAAACTTCAAAATGACATGGCAAATTCAATGCTATTTACCAAAAAAAATATAACTTTTTGATTTTAAAATCGTTTATATAATAATTTTCTAATGGAAAAATTTGGGTCACGGAAGAGATTCGAACTCGCATACTGTGTCACATATATGTGTACACATGTCTTTATCAATTCGGCCAACGATACCTATGCGTCGTCAACCAAATCTTTCCACTAACTCCTTTGAACCCGTCTTATTACGAACTATCCAACCAAACACGGCTAATATTGATTAACTTCGTGTCTGAAAGATAACGCCTCCTAAATCTATAATTTTTTGTTTTTTTTATAGCAGTTAACGCAAATAAATATAGATTTGGGAGGCGTTAGCTTATCTGTATCTATCTTATGAATATCCACCTGAGCATAACACGCGCCATTAGAAAATTATTATATATATTTACACTAAGCAGGCGTTAACTGCTATAAAAAAACATCAAAATTTATAATCGTTTCTTGCTAATACGTAGTCTGCCCCGTAACCTATTCCTGATCGGGTGTCATACCTCATACTTGAAAGTTTGTATGTATGTGTGTGTGTCTGTGTGTGTGTGTGCGTGTGTATGTTTGTTACTTCTTCACGCTGAATGAATTTGGATGTAATTTATTTGTTGAAATTTAGTTTAGGGTTTAGGGGCTTATAACCTGGATTATTACATAGGCTTTTTTTTATCTCAGAAAAATGTATAGTTCCTGAGGGACGTGGTTGAAACAGGTAGTATTTATATAAATTTAATGTTTTTTTTTTTAAATTACATATATAACTTACTTTATTTTAATAGTTACAATTGCAATATTAGACTATAGTATTTACATTAATTGAATAATCTAAAATTAAAATTTTTGTAAGAAGCTTTAAAGAAAATTGCTACTGTTTACTTATAAGAATTATATAATTTTGAAATGATATTTTAGAGACCTGTATATGATACACCTCACTCGATAGGTTTTGGTCGCGACATCGTGTCGCGATTTTTTCGAAGATTTCCTCGACGCGACATCGTATCGCGACACGACGTTGCAACGTACCACGATTTGACATCGTATCGTATGATGTGTATTGGCTCTTACTCGTGTAAATTCTGTCAAGTTCTCAAGAAATAAGTATAAATAAAAATAAAACGGTCTGTAATTTCTGAACTGCATACCCGATAACCTTGAAATATTTACATGACAATATTTAACTTTCTTCCTAACAAAAAAATAATGAATGAAATCGGACTACGCGTTTATGAATTACAACTAAGTACACATTTTGACTTTCATCCCTTCTCCCAAGGGACCCATGCTAAATATCGGGATGAAAAGTATCCAATGTCATACCTCGTAGTACGAACTGAAATCGAACCAAGTTTCATTTGAATTCATTGAGTAGTTTTGGCGTGATGCGCGGTCAAAATACGACAGACAGACAGGCAACAATTTAAAAAATACAGTTTTGGCTTCAGTATCGATTACAGAGTATCCTCCAAAAAAAAACTAAATATCTTCAATGTACAGAATTAGACCTATTAAAGTTTTATTATAAGTATAGATACTGATATTAAAAATATTTGTTAGTTTTCAGGCAGATTTTAAATCCATTCATCCAAGTTATCCACTACCATATATAACTTATATATGTCATATATATAACTTACAAGTATATATTTAAAAGGTTCTCGAATGGCGGCCACGAATAAGCAAGCAAAGTGTGGGGAGACCCCCCACACGATGGACCGACGACATTGTAGCCATCGCAGGAAGTCGGAGGTGGCACAAGATCGCTCGTCATGGCGTTCTTTGGGGGAGGCCTATGTTCAGCAGTGGACTTCTAAGAGCTGACATGATGATGATGATATATTTTATACAATTCTTGCTCGGGGTGCAGCCTGCATTCACAGTACTCATAAGTTCAACCAACATTTTGACAAGCCATTTTTACCCGACTGAGCGGAGGGTATTGTGTTTATCTGCCTATGTATGTATATATGTCAGTTCCTTTGTGGCATTATATAGACCAAGCGCGTTCTACTAAAGACATGATATAAATCAAAATTCAATATGGCGACAACCAGACGCCATATTGAGAAAATGAAAAAAATGAAAGTCGACAAACTATGTTAATGGGGTATCATCGAGTAGTTATTTGAAAATTTATGTTTAAGTTGCTCATATCGTTTTTTATTTCGAATGACCATTTAGGATCTATAACGATTTAAAGTTGGTTAGCAACCATTATAAGTAAGGGTTTTTTATGTGCGTTAATTTTATTGTTACTAGAAGCAGTTTAAAATCGCTTCTCGCTAATACTCTGCCATATCTGTACCCAAATAGCTGATACCATCACGTGCTCGGGATAAAGCCTGAATCTCAGCCACTCGTATATTAGAAGCGCCTCGTTTCAGATGTGTTTTGCTTATATTGGACCATAGCTTTTTAGCCCGTCGCGTCGAGTGTGTTGTTTGCCTACTTCAAAATTGTTATTTTCTTTTCATAAAATGGTCGCTTGTCACGCGAGGGTGTTCAGGTAGGTTATATCTACACTAATATTATAAAAAGGGAAAGATTAGATTTCTTGTATGTTTCTTTGTAATGGATAAACTCAAACATTACATTATGTGAAAAATGATTATCTTGGTTACATTTGAGTATTTGTTAGAATAAAGGCATCTATATTGTTATCCAAAATGTATGACCTAATTGTCGATTAAAATCATAGTCTTCCTTTACCTTTTCAGTCCATTTCCCTATGAACCCTGAGCATGCACAGACCATTCGGCCTCGTATCCCGTTTAATTTTCAAAAAATAATAATTTATTACTACTTAATATGCGAGGCTTCGACCGCGCAAATTTAGTTGTATTAATTAAAATGTTTTTATGATTTGGAATTTTACTTTTACACTGACAGAAATATGTCGTCTGCACACCATAGACAACTGCATATTACTCAGTACTCTAGACAAGCTTTTGACGAACGTCGCAATGAGAGCATTTGATTATCGCCATTTTGGCGCTGATAACAGTAGTAAGTGAGAGTTGTTATTTATTCTGTGACTAACGTCAGGAGATGAATCAATTTTAGTCCCATGGACCCTCGGTGGGGCGTTTTGAATCTGCACAAACGAAAGTACGGCAAAGCCAATCCATAGATATAGAGATCAGTGATGCACCCCCTTAAAACAATCTTGCATACACCCATGGTGATCATAGGCAAAGGGAATACAGATAGGTACTGTCTTCATGAGTACAATTGTCTCAAAAAAGTTTAAGTAAAAAGATCCTCTGAAGTCCTCTCCTCTGAAGTATTCACAAACTAATGTTTGCGAATAACAAATTTAAAGTTTGCTAAAAATATCGTTCAGATACCGATAAATATTGATATCGTTGACAGTAGCTGCAGTCTTGACACAGATAGCAATGCCATCGCAAGCAATTATCGTTAGTTATCCACAGTTAATGACGGAAGCTACCGATTGTCATCTGTACTTTCCGACTGATTTCGGTTGTACAGCAAATGCTATGTTTGTCGACACTCCAAGCAGGTCTACATAAAAAAATATAAATTTTCGTCTTAAAGCCAAGATTTGCTGTAAATCAATAAGTGAATCCCTTTGTACATACTTCCAACCTGTACAGTTGGGATTCGGTTCGCGCGGTGGCTGTGAAGCGGCGGTTCATGCTTTAAGAACATTTGCCACAATGGAGGTGATGTGCTGTTGAAGGTGGATGTTAAAAACGCCTTTAATTCAGTCGATAGAGGCGCCCTTTTGACTGAGATAAGAGACAAAATTCCTCATTTATACAAATATCTTTGGCATTGTTATGGTCAACCCTCAAAATTAACATACAAAAATCATTTCATCTTTTCAGAAGTAGGTTGTCAACAAGGAGATCCACTTGGGCCGGCTATTTTCAGCCTCGCTATACATACAATCATTACAAAATTAGAATCAAAATTTAACGTATGGTATCTGGACGATGGAACTTTAGGAGGCGATGTGAACACAGTCGCGAAAGATTTGGAAAATTTAACAAGACAATTCAAAACAATAGGTCTTACTCTAAATTTTTCTACATGTGAATTATACATTTCAAATCCAATCATTTCAAAAAATGACACCATAGATATCTATTTTAGAAATATTGCTCCAAATATTAAAATTTTGCAAAACAGTTCACTTCGTCTTTTAGGGGCCCCGATCCTCGATGAATCATTACCAGATTTCGTTGAAGAAAAAATTCAAAATTTTCAATTTATTTCGGACCGCTTGCATAAAATTAATACACATATGGCATATTTTATAATTCGCTACTGCCTTTTTGTCCCAAAATTTATGTATTTATTAAGATGTTGTCAACTTTGGAATCATACCTTACTTATACAACAGTTTGACAGCATTTTAAGAGATACGCATACCGCCATCCTCAATGTACCTTTCGATGATCGCTCTTGGTGCCAGGCCTCACTACCAATAAGGTGCGGTGGTCTTGGCATACGTAAAATTTCTAGTGTATTCCTATCCTCATTTTTATCACACTAAAATTAATCGGAGCTATTTTATCTCCCTGTATTACAAATTACGAAATAAGTTTTTTGACTAGGCTAGGAACGCTTGGAAAATAGCCTGTCCAAATCAGTCATTGCCCAAAGCGCCTCCTTCCCAGAAGCATTGGGACGGGCCGCTCTGCGAAATTGAACGGAAAAATCTTCTTGATACATCTGTTTGTTCTGCAGAGCGTGTTCGCCTCCTCGCTGGGACGTTGGGACTACTAGACAACCAGACATTCCGATTAGCCGTTTCTCTGCGTCTGGGCGTTTTTTGCCAAGTCCCACATCGTTGCCTATGCGGCGATATGGTGGATCGGCTTGGCCATCACGGACTATCTTGCTACAGAAGCGCAGGGAGGATTCCCCGACACGCCAGTTTCAATGAAGTCATCCGTCGGGCCTTTGTCAGTGCCGGCGTTCCGTCAATCTTAGAACCAAATAGCCTGATGCGGGACGACGGCAAGAGGCCTGATGGTATGACTTTAATTCCTTGGAAGATGGGACGGCCTTTAGTTTGGGATGCAACTTGTGTTGATACCTTGGCGCCGTCTCATCTTCCAGAGACAACAAATCGGGCTGGCGGCGCTGCAACCAAAGCAGAAAACCTCAAGCGGCGCAAATATGGGAACCTTGATAGGGGTTTGTGGCATTTGGGGTTGAAACTTTGGGTCCGTGGGGGCCAGGCGGCCACGAAATTTACAGGGACTTGGCAAAACGTTTGGTGGAGGTGACATGTGACCAGAATGCTGGCTCCTATTTAGGCCAAAAAATTTGTATTGCAATATAGCGTGGCAATGCAGCCAGCATTCTGGGCACTTTCCCTTCCTCCGAAGGACTTTTAGATAGTTTTGTGTAAATAGTAAAGTTTTTTTATTTATATTTTAAAATTAATTTTTGTTTTTTGTACAATTTATCCTGTAAATATATAACATTTTGGTCCGAATGAAAAATTTATTCAAAATATATTACTGAAATTTCTAGGTGGTTTGATAATTAATTATAAAATTAACTCCTGTGGTTTCCACTAGCCTCAACAAGGGGTTCATTTAAACGTCGTCACCAAAGAAAATCTAAAATCTGAGCTCAAATTCCTCGCACAAAATGAGAAGTTAATTTGAAAGTACAATATTTCTGAGTTATACAGTATACTGCAAAACAGTATCTTAATTTTATACACAATCAAGTAACAGCTTGAGCAGACTTTTTCCCTTCACATCAGGTGAAGGGAAAAAGTCTGCTAACAATTGTAGTTCAGTATAGTGATAAAAAAAATTGCCAGACAAAGTACTGCACTTTACACAATATGAAAATTTGTGTAATAAATAAAAGGTGAACCACCTTTTATTTATTACACAAATTTTCATATTGTGTATATTATAATTATTTTACATTTATATAATACTAACTGCTTCCCGCGGTTTCACTTGCGTGGATTATGATGATGTATGATGATAAGTAACTACGTGTTAATACAGGATATACACTATCCTGGTACCAAATTTTAGCCAAAATTTAAATTGTTTGAGCTTTCGTTAACAAACATACATAAACACACACACACACACATGAACTTACAAATTTCTATAGATAAAACATAGATGGCGCTAATCGGTTTTTAGGCATTGCTTGACGTTTTGTATGGTCTGTCAGTTTTAATGTGTGGAGTTCTGTATCTTGCATACGAAGTTTTCCGCTCGATAAGAGAGTATTCATTTTTAATACTGATTGGCCTGTTTACGATATACTGTTTTGGCTATACTTCTCTGTTTTATATTATTACTGTGATTAATTTGATCTAGCCAGCATCTGATGATGTCTTCATACTGACGAGCAATCACTTTTGCTCGACTGGACTTAAAACGTTATGCCCTCCAGTTTGACTGGCCTCGTGTACGAGTAGTTTTGAAGGCAGTTCGGTGAGTACTGAACTGACTCGCAAACTGGCTTCGTGTCTGGAGCACATTAAGAACGTATGTAACTCTATCAGAAAATAAAGTAAGTAGAAAGAGACAAAGGGAGAGTAGAATGTCTTTGTGGGTGTGATATTGTGTGAGTATATGTTGACGTATAAATGAAGCCTAACCTACCCCATCCACAAGTTTACTAACATAAGTTAACTACCATCTTGTTTTATTCTAAGCTTGGTTACTGTTAATATCCGTATACTGCACAAAAGTTGGAGGTTTGTTGTACCATTGTAATGAAAAACAAGTTTGTTTTTAAAGACGGCCTTTTTAAGTTTGGTCTTTTGTTGATTCTCGCTGAACTTGGGTCTTTTTAGACATCGATTTTTAAAGCTTTTAATTCGTGGGAATGAGGCAGATGGATGTTTGAAGTATTAGCGATTATTCCAAAGATACTTAGAACCCTATATTATGTCTTTTTAGAGGTACGACGGATAATATAATATTGACGGACGGCATATGCTTAGTAATAGGGCTCCGCCTGGACCCTTTTCTCACTTCGACTGTTATTAGAGTTACTTGTGTCACTCACAAGTACCCTCATAGGATTACTTGTGAGTCTGTCTGTCTGCATATCAGTCTGTCACAGCCAATTTACTGCGTGTCTACTGGATCGATTAAGTTGAAATTTGGTATACTTTATGTATTTCTGTAACCCAAACACGGACGTCTAATGTAAATAAATGAACACAGTGCTGAGCATACCCTGTGCTGAGTAAATATTGTCAAACAAGCTCAATATTGTAAAAAAAACATCAGTTATGCATGCTAACATGAAGCGGGACACGGTAATTTTGTTATTACAATGTTATTAATTGTCGCGAGTCATGTTATCGTCGAATATCTGTATGGATGATTAAATTCATTGTTTGTGTACTGAACCGTTCGACATATCAAATGAAAGTTCTTGTTTCAATATATTTTTGCTTAAATACATTTTGGTAAATGTTTCATTTAAAAATATTTAAGAAAGTACATGATAACTGACCATTCTTCCCTTATCTTATAAGAACTGCAAAGGAGTGGAATGCTCTGCACTCTTCAGTGTTCCCGGTAAAATATAACCCAGATGTGTTTCAGTCAAAATTAAATAGGTATATCTACTACGCAATTGTGCTACACATTCGACCACATCATCGCTTTCCATCACGTGAGATTGTCGTCATATGCCTGCCTAGACCGTAACAGAAATATATATACTCCAAAATTACTAAGACACAATTTTTGAAAAAAAAACTGATAATAGTTCTTTACATAGATATTACAAGAAAACCTACCTTAAATATCTCAAAATTATGAGAAATTATATTCATAGTCCGGAACCCTTTCCACGTGAGTTCAACTCGCACTTCTCCGACTTAGGTGCCGTACCCACCCTAAAAACAGTCATTTTTTGGAAGTTGATTAAAACCAAGAGTCGGATGGATCACACCTACATTCAGTGAATCGACAAATATACTTTACATATTTTCTACAATAGTCCTCCTAAATCAAGGGATACTGGTGTGCCATCCGTTGACAATATATCCGGGTTATGCCTGACTTATTGTTGACCCGCGCGGCACCTCACTCTGTCACGTACCTAATATCATAGCGGAAGGGTTTCCTTTCATATTTCCAAGATATATGGAAAATATTACACGTACCTAATACCTATTTTCACCCGACTACAGTAAAGCAAGGGAAGGGTCATGAGTTTAACAGTCTATGTATGTTTATATGTATGTATATATCTATGTGTGTGGGTATGTGGCTGTTCCACTATAGCGTCGCCCCTATTTTTTCGATTTTGACAAGCGAGGTGTCAATCGATTCGTCTTTACGTATAGAGTGTCATAGGCTATTATTTTTGCCCGGCTACAGCAAGGCAAAGTAAGGGCTATGTGTATAAACTAAAAACCCGGTCCAATTTTGACAAGCGAGGTGTCAATCGATTTGTCTTCATTTATAGAATGTCATTGGATATTTTTTTCACCCGATTACGGCGAAGCAAAAAAAGGACTAGACGTTCAAACTACAAACTTGGTCCGATTTTGACAAGCGAGGTATCAATCGATTCGTCTACATCGTAAGAGGTTTGAATTGTTGAACTTACTAGATAGGTAAATTTTGCACTATATAGTTCGGTAGGGGTAAAAGACACAGAAGACTTAATAGTACAGCTACTAGTAGCTACTTGTACTTGTGTTTATTCTGTGGTACTACGAAGGTAATAATAAAACGTTATAATACCCTAACGTTGCCAATGCTGGTGGCTCTTATAGGGGGCCCCTTTAGTAGGTGGCATGTCACCACCTGCCTTCATATACTCGTATTTACATGAGACGGAATTGGCAGGTGCTGAAGACTCATTCCATAGACCGCTATAGATCCACCATCAAATCACTCCCATAGCTTCCTATCAACTTTTCCAATAGTTCCCATATAACCAACCTCAACCATAATATGTAATGAGTTTAACAGTCTATGTATGTTTGGATATACTTAAATACATACAAAACTCAGTACCACACTTTTAAAAGTAATAGTTCTCTATTAAAAAAAAAATGCGTGGCTCCTACTCATTGCATTGAGATACCAAGTACACCAGATATTAAATCAAAAACAAAGCTATCCAAAAGTGAAAATCGCATCGCATACTGGTTTGACCAGTAGTTTCAACGTGATGCGCGAACAGAAAGACATTAATCATCGTCATCATCATCATTTCAGCCTTTAGCAGTCCACTGCTGAACACAGGCCTCCCCCTAAGAGCGCCACGACGAACGGTCTTGTGCCCCCTCAATCCACTGACTCCCTGCGATGGCTACAATGTCGTCCGTTCATCGTGTGGGGTTCTCCCTACACTTCGCTTGCTTATTCGTGGTCGCCCTAACCAGAACCTTTATAGTTAGTGGTTGTCAGCTCTGCGAACTATATGGCCTGCCCATTGCCACTTCAACTTGCAAATTCTGAGAGCTATGTCGATAACCTTGGTTCTTCTACGGATTTCCTGGTTACGGATCTTATCACGTAGTGAAACTCCATGCATAGCTCTCTCCATTGCACGCTGCGTGGCTTTGAGCTTATGTATGAGAACAATAGTTAGCGACCACGTCTCAGTGCCGTATGTCATCACTGGCAACATCAATAGTGTGGTACTATTCGTATGGTGTTAATATTCGTAGGGTACTAAATTTTGAATAAAATTACTGGACCATTTGCGATGTGATTTTCACTGTTGGATAGCTTAGGTTTTGACTTAAAAATGTATGTACTTGGTATCTAAGTGCGATGAGTAGGAGCCAAGCAATTTAATAAAAACTCTTTTAATTACCCGACTATGATTTAAAGTGTGGATTGAAGCCAGTGTATGTGGATGTTTCACCATAGCATTCGCGCCTATTGGTCCGATTTTGACATACGAGGTGTCAATCTATTTGTCCTCAAGTAAAGAGTGTCTTAGGCAATTTTTTACCCAACCGTAATCGGGTTTTTGTTATTGAACTTATGTCTTGTTGTCGTTCTCATCAACTTTACCGTATTCTAATTTGAAAGCCTAGACAACTGCACATTACTCCGTACTTTGAAGGGCAGTTTCCAGCGAAATTTCTAAATCTCACTTGGTGCAAGCGCTAGAATTATTGGGTTGCACTGCTATTGTAAAGGCAGGCGTGGCGATTACTAATCAGGAAAATGACCTTCTCTCATACATTCATTCTCTCTCTTCTTCTCCTAAACTTAGGTTCAAAAACAAAAACCCGACTTCTGTCGCGTTTAAAAATGACTATGACATTCTTGCGATGAAGACAAATCGATTGATACCTCGTTTGCTCATAATAAATGCGATTCTCCGAAGGGAATCGATCCAATACGTAAGTAGAACAATAATTGTGGGAAACGAACCACTGCGCTACAGAACAGTAACTGTATTCTAGGAAAATTGGGAAAAAATTGTAGAATACCCGATAGTTGATAAGTTTTTGCACTGTAAAACTAAAGCGCTAAAAATTGAATTATAATATCATAATTAAATTTAAATTTAAATAATTATTTAAAAAATTTGTGGTATTTTAAGTGGTTTTTGTCTTAACAATAATATATTGTTAATTTTAACCATAAGCAACTCCATATTACATTCTGAGTACCGACTGTGTACAATTTCATTTTAATTCAATGGGCGTTCGGTGGGGGTGCTTTGAATCTGCTCAAACGAAAGTACGGCAAATCCAATCCATATCAGTAGTTTAAACTAACAATATTTTTTTGTAATAACAATACTCATATTTTTAGCCAACAACGCAACACAGAGGAAGGTATTGTAATAATCAGCCATGTATGTATGTATATACGAGTATGTAACGGAAGCGGAAGGTTACCTTCGTTTCCTTCTATTAAAGTAAACTTGTCTCATATGTGCGTACGATGGGATATGTTGGTCCAAATAATAGAAGACCGCTAACTCTTCAAATCAAACTGTAACTCTTGATTATTAACTATTTTACAAATAAATCACAATGCCTGTAGTTAGCATAACTATACGGAATGCAAGACACTTTCTAGGTGCGTTCTCTGGTCGATAGCTGCTGGCAAAGTGAGGTTATTCCATCAGACCGTCACACCACAGACTCCATCAAGTATCTAGATGACATTGGCGTTGAGCGGTTTTCCAAGTGTCATTTTAGCATTATTTATCTCTCGCTAGATGGTGTTGGCGACAGTTTTGGTAACAGTAACCACCCCCAACCATAATATGTTCATACCAAACTTGGCATGAACAAGGAAGTTCTCTAAGTACATAAAACTTACTTGGGTCAGACCAAAGATTTTAAATTACGTTTACTTAAACAAGCTTCATTATACAAGGTCATTATTTCGACAGCCTTCTTTGGGCAAAGTCGACCTTGCCGCGCTTCTTGAATAGGCGCTAGCAAAGTTGTATGGAATTTCATTACTGTCGTGTTTTGCGGCCAGCAATTTCCTTTTAAAATCCATTATTGTCGTGTTTTTATAGTAGTATTATTTATTCTGTGGTTTTGTTAACCACCCAACGTGAAAAGAGAGACGTAGTAGTTCCCAAACGTATGGACCGATATTGATGTTTTTATTTTCTGTTTGAAAGCTGATGTGATCGAGATGGTTCTTAGCTATTATTGTTGTTGTTGTAGTTTTTCTTGTTGTTTTTAATGTTATTGCTTGTTTTTGTTGTTGTTCTGGTTGTTCTTGTTTTTGTTGTTGTTTTAGTGTGTTATATAATTTTTTCATCAGATTGCTAGTTTTATTTAAATACCTCGCATTGTTTTGCCTTCGGTCTCGGACTTCATTCCAGGTTGGTCATCAAGGGCTGCAATGCTGACCGCGCTGTGATGGCCTCAAACTTAGCTTAGCTACGCTCTCGGCCATCATTATCGCTGCCAGCAACGCAGTCATTACAGACCGTGGCAGTAATGTAATATTACTGGCGGGTATGATATGGCAAATTGTGCGTCAGTTTTGTAACAAATTCATTACTTATAGTATTTATTGGTAGTATTTTCTACCTTCTTGATATTCTTTATTATAAATTAAAGCTAATGATACAAAGAAAATGGGCCGATTTATTAAGATTTAATTTATCTGTTTTAATAAAGGGGTAACTAAAATCTGATTTAGTCAGTAATGCCAATATCATAATAAAAAAAAATACAAATAATAAATTTTACTACAAAAAAAAAACAACTTGTCGTTCGTGTGATTCGCTCATTGTTTGTGTATTTTTTACGGTAACACGCTGTTTTTACCTGCTTTCGATTATTACGTTCAGTTGAGTAAATACCAAAAGTTATGTGAGCGCCATCTTTTGACGATGAAAGAGCTAAACTGACAATGCCTACTGGAAAACTGCTCATTAATCGACTATTCAACACGGGTGATTACTTGATATTGACATATATACATATGTATATTATCTCTAGTCTGTATATTCTGTTATTTTCGTTATTCTCATTATTTAGTCACTATATGGCACCAGAAAAATAGCACGATCAAGAACCTTCACAAAAAACATGGCTGCGAACAAAACTAAAAAGAGGCAAAAAAAAAGTGAGAATGGTTACTAACCAACTTTAAATCGTTATAGATCCTAAATGGTAATTGGAAAGGAAAAATAATATGCAAAACTGAAAGATGATTTTTTAATACCTATTCAATGATACCCAACCTAACATAACTGGGTAAGTCTGTCTCAGTGTATTCCCCAGCTGATCCTAGCCTTAAGGGTAATAGGCGCGTGTGGAGATACAACTCGGCAGATTGGGACGAGATGCGGCAATTCCTTGCATCGTACCCTTGGCGGCAAACATGTTTCACCTCTCAGGACCCGTCGACTTGCGCGTCTGCTGTTACTGAGGTAATATGCCAGGCAATGGAATATTTTATTCCATTCAGTGACAAAACTCTTTCCAGCAAAGCTCAGCCTTGGTTTGAATCCAGCTGCGGTTGTGCTGTGGCTCTAAAGCGTGTGGCATATCTAGACTGGGATGCTCGATAGCGCAAATCTTCTGATATTCGGGCTAAAAAAAGAAAATTTAACGTTGCCGCTAAGACCTGCAAGAAGATACTTAAGAAGGCTAATTTTGATCACATAAATTGAATTGGGGCCAAACTGGCTTCATACCCCACGGGTAGCAAAGCTTTTTGATCCCTGGCCAAGTCGGTCGAAGTGAACTTCTGCCGCCCCTCACTGCCACCATTGCGGAAACCTGATGGATCACTGGGCTCACAGTGCTGGAGACAAAGTGAATTTATTTGTTTCTCTTTCTGCAGAAGGTTCGCATCTAGATGCTTCCAGCAAGATACCTTCCTGCTTTCCTCATTGCGGGGTTTTCATGCCCGAAATTCGCATTCGCCAGAAAGAGGTTCGAGCTCTAGATGTGAACAAAGCCAGTGGTCCTGATGGCATTCCAGCGATTGTGTTGAAAAATTGTGCGCCCGAATTGTCTCCCATATTAACGCGTTTGTACCGCCTCTCTCTTCACTCAGGCAAAGTTCCGAAGAGCTGGAAGCTTGCCAATGTACAACCAGTACCAAAAAAGGGTAGTCGTGCTGATCCGGCCAATTATCGTCCCATCTCGATAACCTCCTTACTCTGTAAGTATATGGAGCGTGTCATAAACATTAAGCTCTTGGCATACCTTGAGAACAAATATCTTCTCAGTGACTGGCAATACGGATTTCACCGAAACCGGTCGACTAGGGATCTTCTCGCGTATGCCACTCACGTACTGAGTGAAGCCATAGAGATGCATGGTGAGGCACTTGCCGTCTCCCTTGACATATCGAAGGCATTTGATCGGGTCTGGCACGATGGCCTTTTAAACAAGCTTCCCTCATATGGTTTACCTGTTGGCTTATACAATTGGATAGTTGATTTCATGAGGGAACGATCTATTTGAGTAGTCCTAGAGGGCTGCTAGTCTGATCAAATGGCTATCAATGCCGGTGTACCTCAGGGATCGGTTCTGTTTGCTACACTGTGACGCTGTTTAGTTTCAGAGAGAGGCTATGGTAGACCGTTTAAATTTAGCCTTAGAAGCCGAGTCCGATTGGGGCGATGCTAACCTGGTTAAGTTTAATGCTACTAAAACGCAGGCGTATTTGTTTTTTACTAAAAAGAGTCCTCTAAACCGATCTCCGTCTTTCCAAAGTGTAACAATACCAATAAGCGACCATCTGGAGCTTTTGGGTGTCGAACTCACATCAAACCTGAATTTCGGGTCTTATATTGAATTCAAAGCCAAGGTAGCTGCAAAAAAACTTGGTATTTTGTCTAAGGTTAGGCGGTACTTCACACCAGGACAGCTTTTGAATTTTTATCAAGCACAGGTCCGATCTTGTAGGAGTACTGCTGCCATCTCTGGGATGGTTCTGCCAAGTATCAGCTCGAGTCTTTGGATTCAATTGAGAGACGTGCTATCAGGCTCATTGGGGATGACACTCAGGTAAAGAGTAAGCTTCAAAGCCTGGCGCATCGACGTGAGCTAGCAAGCTTGTCGGTATTCTACAGATTGCACTATGGAGAGTGTGCACAAAAACTGCACAACCTGATTCCCCGATCACCTTTCTATTACCGTACGACTAGACGATCAGCTAAGCGCCACCCTTTAATGGTTGAAATACTTCGCACAAGAACGAAGCGTTACGCTTCTTCATTTATTATCAGAACTGCAAAGGAGTGGAATGCCCTGCCCTCGTCAGTGTTTCCGGTAAATTATAACCCAGGTGTGTTCAAGTCAAGAGTGAATAGATATCTACTAGGAAATTGTGCTATACCTTTGACCACATCATCGTTTTCCATCAGATGAGATCATGGTCAAACGATTGCCTAGTCCGTAAAAAAATAAAAAAATTGCTCGTAGCCTTTTTTTTTCTTTTTCTCACTTTGGCATCTGTTTGTCGAATTTTGATTATTGTAATGTCTTTAGTAGCACTCGTAAGATTATGACAAATGAATTGAAGTAAGAATCATCAAAATCGGTCCAAGCGTTTGGTCTATATAGTTCCACAGAGGAACAGGCATACATACATATATACTCGTACATAGGCTGATAAACACAATACCCTCCCATCACTCGAGTAAAAAGGAGAAATGAGTGAATTCTGCTAAAATTACCTAACAAAATTATAATTTTCCTACCTAATTGGTTACTTAAACTTTCACATTTTCTCTAATTTCAGTGTTCATTTACGAAATTATAAAATATTACGTTCCATATTTATGAGCCTAGATTTTCGTTTGATAGCTAGGCAACCTAACTACATATAATAAGTATACTGACATTGAATGTTTAATATTAATAAATAACTAGCAGTACGCCCCGACTTCGCACTCGTGTCATTTCTCTAGGTTAAAAAAGTCTATGTACTATTCCAAGACCTAAAATACCAATTTACCAACATTTGATCAAAATTCCTTCAGCCGTCTTAAAGTTTTTATCGATTGCTCGGCTTCTACTCAACGGATTGAAATACCTAGTACACCAGTTTTTAAGTCAAACCCCAAGCTATCCAACAATGAAAACCGAATCGCAATCAGTTTAGTAGTTTAAAAAATGATGAATGAATTTAAAAAATGTTATATTCATGTTTAGTAGCTTATTTTAAGTAACCTAGACATTTTTAGAATTCCTTCAGCCGTCAAAACTATTTTTATCGATTGCTCGGCTTCTACTCATCGGATTGAGATATAAAGTACACCTGTTTTTAAGTCAAAACATAAGCTATCGAACAGTGAAAACTGCATCGCAATCGGTCCAGTAGTTTGTACCGTAAAATGGGGTGTTAAAGGATTGCGGGGAGACAAGGGACGTCAAGGCAGATTTAATTCAAACCTTACTACTAAGAATTTAAGGCTATAGATTCAACAACAAGTTGTATTTTTTATAGTTGGTAATGTTTTGCGTTTTGTGCCTGGCAGCACAAAAGATCCAAGCAACGAATATAGAAAAAAAATGCCATCAAAGTCGAGCGCGAAAAAGCACCGGTTTTTCACCAGTTTTAACTTTGATTTTACAGCACAAGTACTGCATGTTGTGATTTTAAGTTATAGGGAACTGTTGCCATATCATCGAGGCTTAATAAAAACAAAATAAATAAGTAATATTATCCAATTTACAAACTGTAAGAGGCATTTTAAAATATCAACTGAAATAATCGTACTTTTGGTACGAAAGGGATAGGAATCTTTTTGTAGGGATGTATATAGGGGTGAGTCGGGACAGAAACGAGGTGAGTTGAGTCGTAGTATGGGGTGAGTTGGTTCAAGAATGAGGTTTCTAGGGTTGTTTGAGGGGTGAGATGAGTTACTATACTTAGGGTTGTCAATTTGCAATGAAAAATGTGTTAGTACATTATTTTTTTTAATTTCACTTGATAGTAAAAAAAAGACGTAGTATTGGCGGTAATGTATTGAATAAAAAAACCTTTTATGATAAAAATAAACATTTAAAAAAACTGGAAAGAAACAAAAGTTCCTAACTGAATAAACGTATTATTTTATTATAATAGGATATATCTATGTTGGTTTTTGCAATTTAAATTGAAATATAAGTAATTTTAAGTTCTCACAGAGATTTATTAATTGTTTTTAGTTTGTATTTGTTTTCATTTGTTTTTTAAGTAAATAACATTGTAATTAAGCACCAGGACAAAAAAAAAATTTGCTTCCACTCTTCAATATTTACAGATTTTCCACTTTAGCAGCTACCTACTTACCTAAATATTTTCAAAGGTAAATTATTATAACTATTAGGCATCCTAACTGACCTAGGTAGATAATACCTACCCGTAGTAATTAATTCTTATAAAAAAGTGTCAACCCTATCAGAATTCCCTACTGTCCCCTCTAGTGTCCCCTAAAACCCCAACTACGAGGTGAGTAATGATTGGACACATTTTTGTGTTTTTTGCTTGTAATATCAACACAAATGACCAAAAAAGTTTAAAACATTAAAATATAAACTGCCGGTGCCTATTCAATTATATACCAACCCTAGGAAGAGAAAAATTGATAAAATTAGTTTCAAAGTTCTAGATCGCCCCTACTGCCCCCATTTTACGGTACGTGATGCGCGAACAAACAGAAAGACAGACAAACAGACAGACACGAGTTTATACATTGTTATATACTGGTTCAGTAGCTTATTTTGTGTACTCTTGACTATTTCTATTTTTATTATCTTCTTTGTACAGACTTTTTCGTTCAAATAAAGCAATAGCTTTATTATAAGTATAGATTGCATGATGTAACTATTTAATTATGTAAATAATTAACTATGAATGAGCAGCATAATTTTTTGTTGCAAACATAAATATATTATCATACTTTATTTAACTGATATTTTAGATTATGTTTTTCTAATAATTGTTTAAAAATACAAATAAAAATATTATTACAAACTTAACTTAAGATACTATCGGCAGCGGAACGTGCCTCAAACTACCGGTGGCCATAAAGAGGTTCCTCAATCTGCAGCCCTACTACAGAGTGAGGAACCTCTTGACTATATGCGCCGTGTAAAGAAGTACTTATATTATAATTATACTTTCTTCCTAATATATCACGGGTCTGTACCTGGACCTTTAAAAGGCGTTATTGGAGCCGTAATCACTACGAGGCCTTTTTGATTAATAACTAGCAAAAAAACTAAAATCACGCCTGTTCTGCCAAAAAAAACTTATGACAATACATTATATACTGTTGGAATGTTCTTATCGAGGCCTTCAAATGATTCCCAAAATTGTAAAATTGGAAGATAGAGAAAAAAAAGCACTTGAAAATGGAGCTATACTGCCGCCAAATTGAATTTAAAAATATAGCCTATGTTACTCATGGGGATGTAAGAATTGCAATGATACCCCATAAGTCAAAATCTGTTCAGAAATTTAAAAGTTATGATGGAATAAAGAATCTCACATACATACAAACATACATACATAAACAACATACATGAATCCTAAAAACATTACACTCCTTAAGTCAAAGTAAAAGTCAAAGTTTTTATTGTTAATAGGCAAAAAACTTTCACAAGTCAAAATTAATATCTCATGAACAAGGAGAAATACATAAAATATTATAATAAGATCAAATGAATAAAATTTCGGTAAACTAAGTATGCTTTGAGTTTAAAAAGGAAATTTCCCTTTCATGTGCCAGCAGGGTTAAATCTCTCACAGGAAAAGGATATACCCTTCTGACTCTACCGGTGCTTCGGGAATAGCCCGTTAGAGAAGAGAGCACCAAGAAACTCTTCGGGGATTTCATTTTTTCCATATTTGTTTGTTTTATATTTTTTTCAGATGTCATTATTTATAAAAAAACATAAGTCAAATACAAATATAAAAGAAAAAAATGTCAATGAGATGTCCCACAATCATCAAACAATCAAAATGGGAAATATGAAGTACAAACTTTTTTTAGGCTGCGCTTACCGCGACGCGCACGCGCAGTATGCGCGCTGCAGTGCGCAATGTTAGATATATCGCCACCCGATGATCTACTGGACCCTTGCTTTGCCTTAGGTACTTGGGTGAAAAGAAGAAGTAATAATAATTATAGATACAAATCATCATTATCATAATCTACAGCCGATATAAGTCCACTGCGGAATAACGACATCCCCTTTAGAACGCCACAAAGAGCGGTCGTTAAGCCATGCCAGAAGCCCTCCGGCGGCCTGCTGCCAGCACTACCTCATACAACAAACAAACATCGAGTGGTTGCTCTCTGTTACTATTGGTTCCGATCTTAAGCTCTGCACCAATTACTTTTCAAGGTATGTGCGGTTTTCCATCGCTCCGTGCTTCGGAGGTCACGTTAAGCTGCCGGTCCCAGCGGTTATTGATTAATAGCAGTCGTTAAGCCATGTCAGAGGCCCTCAGGTGGCCTGATAAACTCTGACATCAGAGGCCAGCACTACCTCATACGACAAACAAACAAGCAAACAACGAGCGGTTGTTTTCTGTTACTATCAGGTTCAGTCATAATAGACTCCGAACCAATGAAATTTCTAATTTATTTGCAGTTTTTCATCGCTCCGTGCTTTGGAAAGCACGTTAAGCTGTCAGTCCAAGCTGTTATTGATTTATAACAGTCGTTAAGCCATGTCAGAGGCCTTCGGGCCACATGACAAATTTTGACACCAAAAGCCAGCACTACTTCATACGACAAATATAAGGGAGGATTTTGCTATAATCACCACGTTGGTTGATCTTAATTGGTGATCGCAGTATTTGGTAGTAATACATTACATTACTGCTGATAATACATTAAATTACTACTTTAATACATTACATTACTACTTTAATACATTACATTACTATTGATTGCATTAAAATACTCCTGATAATACATTTTTTTTTGTTCTTGGTGTAGGTTCTGCAGTTGCTATAACACATTACAACGCTATTATAAGTGTAATAATACTTCTGAATTAATTGTAAACTAGCTGTGTCCGCGGCTGTGCTCGCGTTGTCATTTCATCGAAACGTGTTATTCCAGGACATGTATCCCCAATTTAATATACTACATTTCTTTAAAGTTGGTTCTGCAGTCAAATATTTTTTTTCGATTACACGGCACCTAATCATCCGATTAAGATAACTTAAGTTACCCAGTTAAGACGAACCCTAAGCTAACACAACGGTGAACCGCAATCAAACCGAATCACAATCGGTGCAGTAGTTTTTGTGTGATTCGCATACAAACTTACGGAGAAACAAACAAACAAACAAACAAACAGACAGGCACGAATTTCAAAACTGTTATAATAATTCTTGTTCATTAGCTTATTTTAAGTACCCTAGACCATTTTTTAGTCATCCTCTTTGTACAGACTTTTTTTTCTTATTGATTTTGCTTTATTATAATTATAATATAAGTATAGATAGAAGATAGATCAGAGCGTAGTCACTGTTGTGAACAGGCCAATCAGAGCTTAGAGTTTTAGAAATGAATATATCAATTGGAAAACTTCGTATGCGCGATGCAGAACTGCATACATTAGAACTGATAGTCCATACAAAACGTCATAAATTGCATAAAACCGATTAGCGGCATCTATGTATAGTAGGTGTATATGTTTGTTACTAATTCACGTTCAAACGGCTGAAAGGATTTGGATGAATTTTGGTACCAGGATAGCTTATGTATTATGATTAACACATATGGTTACTTCCATCATCATAATCCAAGCAGGTAAACATACTTACGACTTACTACTGCTAACTACTTACTTATTACTCTTAACATAATCATCATCATCAGCCTATACTTGTCCACTGCTGGACCTAGGCCTCTTCTAATGCCCGCCACTGAACATGGTCTTCACTTCTCCTCTTTCATTTTCTTCCAGCCGATTTTCGCAGGTCGTCTATCCACCTGGCCACAGGGCGTCCTTACCTAAGGCCAACTCTTAACATACAACTATACCTAATAATAACAGTTTGTAAGTTTGTCTATTTGAATTGCTAATTTTAGCCCATATGAATTTGCCTTTGCCCAGACGAGGCTATTTACTGAAGCCATCAATAAATACTAAGTAAACTTGGTAGCAAATCAATCTCAAACGAATTTAGATTTGTAGAAAGTCTGGGTTTGTTATTTGGACAGAGTGTCTCAAAGTTTGAAGAAGCCGCTCCTCTTTTTTTAACCGACTTCTAGATGTCGTCCGTTTTTTTCTGTTGGTCATTTAGGCACCGTCTCAAAAAACTCATATGTTGTATTTTTGTATTTGGTAACCCATTTTTTATTTCGGAAAAGGGATATTGTTCTGGTTCAATTGTACTTATTTAATTCTTTTTATCATATATTTTTTAAATATTGTACCGTTTTTATTTAATAAAACAATTTTTAAGATTCCTAATAACGACCATTTTATTGGTCCATTCCACTATGATCACCTGGGTGATATCACCTGGGTAATCATTATTCGAATCGGATGGATGAAGTTCGATGGGCGAAGAGAAGACCTGACTTCTGATAGCCTAGTCAAGCTAAATTATTTTATTGGCTTTTTTGTAACATTCAAGTTTGCTTTAAGTTGTTAAATGTAATCGGTGATGGAGAAAAATGCATCACAGTAGTTTGTATCGTAACTATTTTTGATTTGGTTCCTCAAACACTTAAAAGGTGCAAGTTTGCTCTAGTTGAGAACCACTGGCTTAATATTTAAAATTAGTCACGTTCGAAGGACGAATTCTAGTACAACTTCGTTTGAAAAGTTAGTGAAATGTAATGCTTATAGCATTAGTCTTATTTTGATGTATGTGGTTGAATAGTTTTATCGAAGTTAAGTACATATATTAGATACTTTTAACCAAGTTCAAAAAGGAATACTCAATTCATTTTGTTTACCCTCCTGCCAGGCGTCCCGCGACGACTCATGTGTGTTACTCAAATCCCAAGCGATTTAACATTAAAATCTACATTTCAATCGGGCACTTTTAACATGATAAACGCCGTGTTAAAAACTTCAATAATGTCCAAAAACATATTTATGTTAATTGAAGTATACATGTAATATGTCGATAAACGAATACATTTTAATTTTGGGGTTTGTTGGAGAAAAAAAAAAACTTTTCGTTATCAAGACGCCGGAGAAGTTACTGATTCTGAGAGGTTCCAGTCACCTTCATTTTTTTACCTGACTACAGCTAAGAAAGGAAGGATAATGAGTTTAACAGTCTATGTACATAAGTATGTATGTATTTATATAATTATGTATCTATGTGTGTGGATTTTTTGATGTTCCACCATATAGTGTCACCCCTATTGATTCGATTTTGACAAGCGAGGTGTCAATCAATTCTTCTTCAGGTATAAAGTATCATAGGTTATTTTTTTCTACCCGACTACGGCAATGCAATGTAAGGGTTATAAGTTCAATCTAAAAACGTGGTCCGATTTTGACAAGCCAGGTATTAATCGATTTGTCTTCAGCTTGACCATTATTTTTTAAATTATCATAATAGTATTTTGCATCATCATCATCAGCCTATTTTTGTATACTGCTGGACGTAGGCCCCTCCTAATGCACACCACTGAGCTGACTCTTCAGCTCTCCTCTTCCATTATCTATCAGCCGCGTTTCACAGGTCATCACTCCACCTGGCCACGGATCGTCCAACACTATGTTTGCTTAAATGTGGTCTCCACTCTAAAACTCGTCTGCCTCAACGGTTATCCGTTCTTCGGGAAATATGACCAGCCCACTTTAGCTTGATTATCCTTAAAACTATGTCGGTTACCTTGGTTCTCTGCCGGATATCTTCATTACGAATCTTGTCCTTCAGAGAAACTCCAAGCGTAGCTCTCTCCATAGCTCGCTGAGTTACCTTACATTTTTGGACTAGTTTGATCGTAAGTGTCTACGTTTCGGCTCCGTAGGCATGACCTATGTGACTGGCACATAATAATATTTATACAAAATACATAAACCAACAAGATAATTTTTATCTGATTCTATCGTATAATTTTGATCTACATTGTATAGAGCCAAACTTTTAAACCATTTATAGGTTTATTGGACTAGGTATAAGTAGGTATACATCATAATTTGTGGTATTAATAGGTACACATCGACGTAAAACATTACACCCTTCTTTGGCAGTCCGGTAAAAACTCTACGAAATCCATTCTCATCCAAAGAGAATGAAAAAATATTATTTCAGTCAATATTTATCCCCTTCATCTCATACTAAATGCCGTCTTGTCCCTTCAACAAGAGATAGCAAAAAACGCTCATAAAATGTCTCCGAATATCTTTTTAGGACGAAATCATTCCATACTATTAGACATATTACAAAAAATAAAAATGTAATCTAATATGAACCTTATTATGAAGGTATGAAGAGTGTTCGATGTTTTTGCAGACTTGTTAAAAGGTTGTCATTGTAGAAAGATGTAATCTGAAATCGATAGTTCGGTAGTTTATCTATAGTGAAAGTGTAGGTAAGCAGGTTAAGATGAAATGTAATTTGTCTCACGACATGACCTGAAATGCAGTTAATAATTATCTTCTTTAGATAAAATACTGGGAGTAACAAAACAGAGAGTTTAAGTGCGTAAATAAATTACGCAATTGTAACTTTATCTTTGTTGCATACAAACAGGAATAACATTTAAAAAATCGTGTAATATTTGCCCATATAACACTTAACCAGGTGGCCAGGGTTATCTATCTATACGATAATAAAACTGTAACTAGGCTAAATCTGTTCATTAAATCATCATTATCATAATCATAATGTAAGTCTTTAGAAGTCCACTGCTGAACATAGGCCTCCCCCAAATAGCGCCATGACGAACGATCTTGTGCCACCTCCATTCACCGACTTCCTGCGATGGCTACAATGTCGTCGGTCCATCGTGTGGGGGGTCTCCCCACACTTCGCTTGCTTGTTCGTGGTCGCCATCCGGGAAACTTTATTCCCCGGCGGTTGTCGGTTCTGCGAATTATATGGCCTGCCCATTGCCACTTTAACTTGCAAACTCTGAGATCTATGTCGGTAACCTTCGTTCTTCTACGGATTTCCTCGTTTCTGATTCTATAACGTAGTGAAACACCGAGCATAGCTTTCTCCATTGCACGCTGCGCAACTCTGAGCTTTTGTATGAGACCAATAGTTAGCAACCACGTCTCAGTGCCGTATGTCATCACTGGCAACACGCACTGGTTATAAACTTTCGTCTTGAGGCTCTGCGGTACCTGCGACAAGAAGATATGGCGTAATTTCCCGAACGCTACCCATCCGAGTTGGATTCGTCGGTTGACCTCTTTGTCGAAGTTGGATCTACCCAATTGGATCGTCTGACCCAAGTAGACAGTGATCAACAGCTTCGATAATATCGTTCCCAACATAAACCGGCATGGGTACGACATGGGCATTTGACATGATGTTCGTATTGCCTATGTTCATTTTAAGACCCACCTGTTGGTAAACAATATTGAGGTCACTGAGCATTGTGCTTAGGTCTTCCAGGGTTTCAGCCATGATGACTATATTATCAGCAAATCAGCGATGTATTCGCCATTGATGTTAACACCAAATCCGTTCCAGTTCAGAAGCTTGAATATATCTTCCAGTGCAGTGGTGAACAGTTTCGGAAAAACAACGTCTCCCTATCTCACCCCTTTTTGTAGTTTGGTAGAGTTCGTGCTCTGATCCTGATGACGAACTGTCATGGTGGCCTTGCTGTACAAACACTTCAACACTTCGATGTACCGGTAATCAATCTGGCGCTGATGTAATGACTGTAGCACTGCCCAGGTCTTGACTGAATCAAAGGCTTTCTCGTAGTCCACAAACGCTAGACATAGTGGCCGATTATTCTCTGCGGTCTTCTGTATATTCTGCCGGAGCGTATGGATGTGGAAATCCTGCTTGTTCGGGAGGCTGAAAGTCGTCAAACCTACGAGCGAGACGGTTTGTAACTACTCTCGAAAACAGCTTATAGACGAGGCTCAGCAGTTAAATGGGCCTATAATTCTTCAAGAGGGATTTATCACCTTTCTTAAAGAACAAAACGACTACGCTCCTGTGCCACACCTCTGGCGTAGTACCCTCGAGGATGACGGAGTTAAACAGCTTCTGAAGGACTTTAAGTACCGGTGTTCCACCCGCTTTCAGTAGCTCTGTCGTTATTCCGTCCTGATCTCGTATAGGCTGACGGCCGGGATATCTTCTGTATAATGTCGGGTCAAACGGGCTCTTGCATCGCTAGTTCTGCTAGGAGGACTACGCGATGAGGTGTATACTCGTGATTGTCCATAGAACTCCTCGAGCTCAAAATCTCTGGCTTCGACGAAAAGATGCTGCCATTGTCGGTTTTCAGCTTCGTCAACAGGCTTTGCCCAATAGACAGATCTCTTGCGAACACTTTGGAGCCCTTGTTCCGCTCTATTGCGTTCTTAATACAAGTAGTATTACAGGAACGCAAATCGTGTCGAATTGACTTGGAGATCTGTTTATTAAGCAAACTGTAACTCGACATATCCACTGAAGACTGCAGCCTCATCTTGCCTCGTTCTGCCATAAGTTTGAGTGTATGCTCAGATAGTTTCTGTGTTTTTTTTTGCGGAGGGTCTTAAAGAACTCCGACTTGACCGCGTGGACAATTTCCACCAGCCCGTTATTTAGTTCGTCCACTGTATCGCATTCGGTAAGGATTTGGAAACGATTTTGGAGCTTCAACTAAAAGCTCTCGGGGTTTTGGATTTGGGCAGGACTTGGGCGAAGATCTCATCAAACGAGACCTCTCCAGCTTTACGTTGATATTCAATGAGCCTCTTACCATGCGGTGATCACTGCCGGTCAAGCCCTGTTGATCACAGAGACATCATTGAATATATGCTTATTGGTCGTCAAAATGAAATCTATCTCGTGCTTATGACCGCCGGGGTGCAGCCACGTCCATTTCCTGGACGGGCGCTTCTTGAAAAAGGAATTCATCATAAAGAATCCCTCCTTCTCCAAGAAGTCAGCCAATCGCTGACCCCTTTGGTTCCGCTGTCCAAATCCAAACTGCCCCTCTCTCAGTTCATCGCTATTCTTCATGCCCAGCCGTGCGTTGAAGTCCCCCATCACCACTGTGAAGTGTGTTTTCGAGGCATGTATGGTATGCCTGTATGTATGGTACATAGCCTCCACTTCATCGTCCGGGCGTTTCGAGTGTCGGGCGTACACCTGTATGACCTTCAACGAATACTGTTCGGTAATTCTGAGTATAAGGTACCACCCTGCTCGAAACGCTTTTGATCTTCACAATGTTGTTGACGAGGGATTTGTGGACGAGAAATAATAGAGTAAGATGCCAGAATTGAGGGTTATCGTATCCTCTCCCTCTCTTCGGACTTCTGATAACCCTATAATACCCCAGCGCAACTTACTTACTACTTCTTCCACTCTATCAACTTCTCATCGGTCCTCAAGGTAAGTGCGTTATAAGTTGCCAGGTCCAGAGATCGTGGGGGTTGATTGCCGGGGATTCTTAGCACCACCTGATCTGCCGTAACCATGGCTGCTACCGGTGCCAGGAATAACGGAGCCACCAGGGACTGGGAGCCGTCTTTTTGGTGTGTCTATCGTCGTATAGGGGAGGGGGGGGGGGGTGTTTGCCATAGTCACCACGCTTGGCAGGCGGATTGGTGACCGCAGTGTAGCAAATATGTGCTTGGAGGACGCTGCTGCCCATATTCTGGTGTGTAATCCTTTCGTCGCCTCTTACGACATCCAAGGGAGGATTGGGAGGGGTCTTATTCTAAACCGAGACCGCCACGGCTCCATTAAATATTTTTTGAAAATTATAACTGAGATGAACTTCAAACTCGATATGGAGGAGTGCAAAAAGGTTATTTTTTTATTTTGTGTGTGTCTGTATGTCTGCCTCATTAAACACGCATCACGCTGAAACTTGTTGACGGATATGTTATGGATTTAAAAAAATCCGAAAAAACAATGGTTCTCGCAGGATAGGGGTTGAAAGTTAAAAACACATATCACGTGGATTTTGATGTTACTTGGCACAGTAAAATTTTATATTTTATGCTAAAATCAATAATACATTTTATCACGAAAAAATAAAGGGTTCCTGCGGGACTGGAGTCTAAAGTTATGTTAATTTGAAAGTAATAAAAATAGTACATCCGTTTATAAAAGAGAATCGTTAAGTCAGCGTTACTGACACGAAACAGAGTGGCACAGCGGATGCATGTCGGGCGTGTAACCCAGAGGCCTATGGATTGAAATGACGTTTTTATATAAATATTTTGACTCAAAATTTATAAGTATTTACATATTTTATGCGTTATTTTTGCATTTTATTTGATATTTCTAAGGCTTCTGTAATTTCCTGAATTAAACAAGTTATGTTTGAAAACAAGCAGATAAAAATAAACAGAAGATCGCGCGTTTGTTATATCATGGGATTTTGATAAATTAAGCCTTTCGACCTTTTCAAAAAACGTAAAATCCCAAAGATGTAGAATGGTACGATTATAGGCAAATTCTCATTATGCCATTATACGCGAAAATCGCGAAATACCAAATGCTCGACGATGCCAATGTTTTAAATCATCACAGTCACAATAATTCCACTTCGGATTATTTAGAAGAAAAAATAACTCCAAATCACAAAACAATTCTGTCAATTTACTGTAATATTTTTGGACTTTGTAAATTTGTTAGTTTTAATTAAAGTGTATGGTTCATTTACAATCCCTCATAAAAAAAAACGCCCTCTTGCGGCTTTTTGTATTGGTAACCAAACTGCTTACTGTTTTACTTGTTGTACTAACAGAACTGTCACAGCTGTGCGGTCGCCCGCGCAACCACGGGTTCTTCCGTGATGCTCTAACGTGAGGGCAGGTTATTTAGAAAATATACATTACTTACACAAGGCTCTTGACGTCAGAGACCGTGTTGGCATCGGCTATGTTTTTAAATCTAGGAAGCGAAAATGTATTCTTCGAAAGTATACCGTAAATGTATACATTCGAACATTTATGACGTCACTGGCCGAGCTGAGATCGGGTATAGGTAGTTTCTAATTTAAGATATTTTGAAAATATACCTCCACATAACTCGCACATAGCTCGTTTTGCTTCGCTACGCTTTGTTTCGTGAAAACGTTTTCACTTAGTTATCACTAATATATATTGGTGTGGAAAGGGCTTTATTTTATAATTCTATATTTTAAAAATAACTATGGTTAAAATTTAAAATAACTAAAAAACACGCTTTATATAGAAAACCAAACTAAAAAATAGAAAATAAATATTAAGAGTGTATATAAGAAATAAATGATTTATTTCAAAAAAAAACGTGGGGTGCATGGCTCAATAGTTATAAATATTTCATTGACAGATATGAGAAGAAGCATTATCATTTCGATAATATCTTAAAAAGCACCCCACGCTTTTTTTAAATAAAACATTTTTTTCTTATTTACACTATTAAAATTTATTTTTTAGTTTGGTTTATTTATAATAGCGTTTTTTTTTTTGGAATTATTGCATTGTCATCGGTCTTTGACAAGTGTGCAAAATTTGAATGAAATCTAACCGTTTAAAGTGGGTCAAAATAGCGTCCAAAGGAGTCGGTTACAAACATACAAACATACAAACAAACATACAAGTGAAGCTAATTTAAAGCGTATAAAAAGTGGTCTATCTAAGTATTTTGCCTCTATATGGTTACAATGGCGGATCAGTTGAGCAGTATTAAACCTTAAAATCGATAAACGACTTCAATACAAACAAACAGTTTTCTTAAATTTCAGTTCGCGTCGTTTACATCGAAACGACGTTATTATATAACAAACTTGCTTTCCCGCCCGTGACTTCGTCCGCGTGGACTACAGTTTATCGCGAAAAAAGCATTCCATGTTCTTCTAGGCTATGAAAAACCAATGCAAAAGTACGTATAGCACCAAAGCTTTTGAAGTTTTTTGAAAGACTTGTTATTTCGTTTCCACGGCAACTGTTCCTAACAGCGAGTACTCAACATTTTCCAGTTTTTCGGTAGAAACTTATAATTTTCCGGAATAATAAGTATCCTGTTTTCTTCTAGGCTATCTCCATTCCAAATTTCATTAAAATCTGTCCAGCCATTATCGCGTGAAAGCTCCCCAAACAAACAAACAGACAATGTTTCACTTTTATATATTGGTATGGAGTACAGAATTCCAAATTTAAAAAATTAAATTAGTTGCATAATCTACATCTAAACTTCTACACTAATATTATAAAGAGGAAAGATTTGAGTGTTTGTTTATTTGTTGTATGTAATGGATAAACTCAAAAATACAGAACCTATTTTAAAAATTCTTTCGTCTATTTATACATTATCAGTGAGTTACATGGGCAGTATTTTATTTTTCAAAAGTTTAGATGTCTGTACGATAATTGCAATAATGTAACACAAAGTACCAAACATAAAGAACGGAAATTACGTTGCCATGGAAACGATATAATAACAAATCTGTCAAGTAGGTGAATAATAATGCAATTATTTATGGTCAAGAAACACTGCTGCCAATGATTTTGAATTACGCTTACTGGCGTTTTTTTTAGAAGTTACGACGGGTGTATGAAAATCCACAACAATATATAAAAGTGAAACGTTGTCTGTTTGTTTGTTTGTGTATATGTTTGTTTGTTTGGGGAGTTTTACCACGTTAACAGCTAAACGGATTTGATTAAATTTAGAATGGACATAACTTATACCCTGGAATAAAACAAATGATAATTTTCATAATCATCATCTTTATCGTCATCAAAATAATTCACTCTTAAACAGCTCAACAGATTTTGATAAAATTTGGAATTGAGATATCTTTTACTTTGGAAGATATGGCGTAATTTCCCGAACGATGCTCATCGGATTTGTCGGTTGACCTCATTGTCGAAGTTGGATCTACCCAGTTGGATCGTCTGACCCAAGTAAACATAGTAATCAACAGCTTCGATAATATCGTTCCCAACATAGACCTGCATGGTTACGACATGGGCATTTGACATGATGTTCGTCTTACCCATGTTCATTTAAAACCCACCTGTTGACAAACAATATTGAGATCACTAAGCATTGAGCTTAGGTCTTCCAGAGTTTCTGTCAAGATGACTATATCATCAGAAAATCAAAGGTGAGTGAAGCATTCGCCATTGATGTTAATACCATATCCATTCCAGTTCAGAAGCTTGAATATATCTTCCAGCGCAGAGGTGAACAGTTGCGGAGAAATAACGTCTCCTTGTCTCACTCCTTTTTTCAATTCGATAGAATTCGTGCTCTGATCTTGTCATGATGGCCTTGCTTTACAAACACTTCAACACTTTTATGTACCGGTAGACAATCTGGCACCGCTGTAATAACTGTAACACTGCCCAGGTCTTGACTGAATCAAAGGCTTTTTTGTAGTTTAGAAACGCTAGACATAGTGGCCGATAATACTCTTCGGTCTTTTGTATAATCTGCCGACGAATCCAACTCGGATACATTCGTGAAATTCGTGTGAAATTACGCCATATCTTCTTGTCACAAATACCGCAGTGCCTCAAGTTAATAATCAGTGCATGTTGCCAGTGATGACATACGGCACTGAGACGTAGTCGCTAACTATTGGTCAAAGTCACGCAGCGTGCAATGGAGAGAGCTATGCTTGGAATTTCACTACGTGATAAGATCCGTAACGAAGAAATCCGTAGAACTAAGTTTATCGACATAGCTCTCAGAATTTGCAAGTTGAAGTGGCAATGGGCAGGCCATATATTTCACAGAGCAAACTTTCTTATCTTTATTTCGAGCTGTAGTGTCGAAGGTTTAGGTCAACATAAATGATCACCGACATTCGTTAAAAGATGACACAGGAAGAAAAAGTCACTTTACGGCCTCATAATTTAAACTTAGAACTAGAGGTTCACAGCACTAGAGGTGGGTCGTTGACGGTTTCTCCATTAATTGAATGTAACAGTTTTTCATCAATGGTCAACGGGATGAAAAAAAAGTTTTTTTTATCCATTGTTTGCGTATTACACCATTGTTTTAGATTATTTGGATCATTAACAACTGTACTGTAACATTATTAGTTGGTTGAAAATAAAGGTGGGCTTTGATTAAAGGAACCGGTTTTTTTAAAAGGCTTTTTAATCTTGTATTTTGACAAACTTACATCACAATATCAATAGTTTTTATGTACCTACTCAAGCATTGTTGATAGATTTCGTCCAAAAAATGTACTGCGAAACTGGATTAAACCGGTTAAACTCAAGCGTGTAGTTATTTAATAGCTAGTTAATTTTATTTACATGCACTCTTTGTTAAAGTTACTCTAATATAAATCGTAACGCGTACTGTAACCGTTTCGACAGTACGATTGACGGTACTAATAATAATGAATTATGTAAGTAAACACACAACATTACTTAAAAACGCTTTCTCCCATAATAACAATAACTCGACACCATGACTGTTTGTTATTACATTTTGCGTAATTGTTGTGAGTAGTCAGTCAGTATGCACCTTCTCACTTGCTCACATAGCGCAGTGAGTGGGAATACCGTCAACCGTGCCTCGGACGTTCGGGAGATGATCGTCGTATTCGTAAGATAAGTGTTTCGTTCGTGTGCATAGAGCGTTAACAGGATGTGAAGTTTCAACTGGTTTACATATTCTTTGAAAACAGTTAATGCGTTCACGATTAAAAAGCTGTTGAAAACGAAATGGGGATATCAATGAAATGTTTTAGTTTGCCGCCCGAGGGTCTCTGACATGGCTTAACGACTGCTATTAATCAATAACAGCCGGGACCGACAGCTTAACGTGCCATCTGAAACACTGAGCGAAGGAAAACCGCACATAACTCAGAAAAGTCATTGGTGCGGAGCCTAGGTTTTGAACCAGGTATCGTTGGATTCTAAATTGCACTATATTACTGTAAGGCCACCATCGCTCAACTGGGCGATGATTTAACGTACTGTTTAATAAATTAAAATTAAATTTATTAAAACCAAAATATTAATTAAACTTAACAATCTTTCATAAATTAAACTCCATAGATGTAACATTTCAGCTTATCTTCCAGCGAAGTTATAACTCACACAAACGCAGTCCATGAGCGCTAACTAGATTAAATATAAACACTTTTATCCCTTTTCAAAGTGAATTATCTCTATACATGTAGACTTAGTAGGGAAAACTCTCAAATAGCTAAAAGTGATATGGTTCTAAATTGTAATCATATTTTCAAGCCGCCAGAGCCACGGTGAAGTTAAGAACTTTCCTTGAAAGATAACAGAAGTGTTGCCGTACCACTTACGCATTTGCCTTAAGTAGTACTCAAAGTGGTTTAAAGTTTGAAAAGGCACGCGCGTTTTATGGAGATTTGTATTATTAATATTCTAAATGTATAAACAAAGTCGGGTTAGTTACACCATTTATAACTCAAGAATGGCTGGACTGATTTTTATGATCTTCGATTTGATTGATTTGTCTCCGCCCCTAATAACAGAATAACTTTTATCTGCAGATGCCATTAGTGTTGTGTGTCGTGACAATTCTGTTTACAAAAGAAGCAAATGCGGGTAGTTGGAGACAACGCTCGCCCTTCTCGACGCTGATATCTGCTACTTCAGTCTTCTAGTGACCACGATCAATGCAACTTGATCGAAACGTCGAGGTAAATAAAAATTAAGTTTTCAGCGTGATTAAGTCCCGTTTAAATATATAACTATTGTAGCGTTGACAAAACGCTACTTAAATAAAAAAAAACAATAAACCTATAACTAGCAATACAAAACAACAATTCGACAAGTAAAAGTAGGAATAAACAAAACAGAACATAAACAACTAATAGAAACGCATCTTTATAATAGTAAAACTAGAATTATAATTGCATATTGGTCAATATACTCACATATTAGAATGTATCTTCGTTTTTTGAGTAAATAAACAACAGACAAGCCACCCTGTTATTGTTTGTTGTTAGAATCTATAAGATGACGACATTGAAGTCGCATATAGTTGATCGAAACACTACTATCGTTCGTATTTGGTTAATACCAGCGAAAGCAGACGATCGGGTACATAGAATAGATTATTGTACGTTGTTTACTTACATGATATAATCCTGTAAATCGGAGTTCCAAATAAACAATAGAGATATAACCACAACACAACACGAAAACAATCGCTGGTTATTTTCATAACAAAAACAGAGGTTATAAACACCTCGATAAATATAACACGTCCATGCACTACGGATCACGACTTTATAACTCTCATTAGGTCAATTGATTGAAATAAATACAAAAGGGAACAAGGAATAACTGGGAATCAGATAATAAATAAATAATTAATAAAGTACAATTGATAGACATGGAGACGGGTGGTGACATCTACCGGAAATTTTACTTATCTTTGCATCGATTAGCTGTCAAAGCAAAAGGGCACGTTCCTTTGTTCGGCACGGTCCCGCAATGTCAGCAAATAGAAAATAAAATTAAACAAACCAATTAAATACAACAAATGTCAAATTTAGGAACGTAGATTTTTCCAAAGCAAACCCATACAATATCATAATTTAATAGTGACAGTACATAGTTTTATGATAGTATAACAGTAGGTACCGAAGTAAAGAAACCGCGTTCCATACCTTTCGTCTGGAAGTGAACGGAACGTTTTATGGACTATAGTTTATAACAATTCTTAGACGTCTGTGGGCAGTTGTTTAGGTGTCAAAAATAGTTAAAAAAACGATAAATAAACAAATGTGATTTCGAGGGTGAGAAATCTTAAAAATAAAAATAAAACCATATTATCATTTCCAAAGCCCATGTGTAAGCGCTGATCGGTTTCTTGGTGAAACGAAATGTTATTCGGATAGATTTTGCTAAATAAATAAAACTAGATCCGGCTAGACAGAAAGAAACAGACAATGAAGATGAGTGACGTGTCCTTTCTTTTCGTACTGGAGAGCCCAGTAGCAGGATTGACAAGTTTTTTCCCTGCATATTATAAAACCCGTAAAAAAGGTGAAAGTATTTGTTGGTATTTTTGCATTGTCTGCAGTAATGATTGCGATTGTGAAATCACTTTTATCCATTTTTCGAGACGTCATTTTGGCGAACTGAGAGCGGTGGCGTTTTCGAAGTCTCGAATTCTAAAAAAACGTTGTGTCTATTCATTCACAGTGGGTTTTCCCCCCTGGACTGAGACCCCACGACGGAGATTTTCCCCCGGATTGAGTTATCACACGACGGAGGCTTCTTCCCCCGGATTTAAGTAGAAAGGCGCCGTGTCGCGATACGTCACGCCACGCCGACATTATACCCAACGATTCCTGCCACGTTCTTGGGATGCGGTATCGTATTTTATCCATATGTTTCGTTAACCGGAGTGTTGAACTTTGGTTCCCCACCAACCTGCTGGACACCTGCAACGCCTGAAGGGTCTAGCCTGGCTACCTCTCACGCGAATTGGACATTGCTGAAACGTCAGATGGAGAATTACCTTCACTAACATAACGGCTAAATCCTATAGAAAAAGGTAAATAAGTAGACTACACTGCCGGCCGGCAATTCGTCAATGTTTTGTTAGAGTAAATACTTAATTTTGTCAGTTCTATATCGACCCTAGTTATAACAGGGTAATCTTAGATCTTGGTATTTCTTGGCTGCTGAGTTGGATCTGCAGGCTAGGATTCTTTGGACTTTAAGCAAGTAAACAAAATTAAACCAAGGATAATAAATATTGTATTGGTGAATTTAAATTGTATGTTTTGTCTTCCACTATTATACCCACTAGCTAGTACATTACCGAACGGTCTTGATACAATAGTTCTTGAAGCTCGTTCCGGTCTAAGTTTATCCAGGTAATTTTATTAATTTCAAAATAGTAACGAGTATTTTTAGTTTCGAGTGACTCCGACTTTCAAGCGTCCTCGCGTTCAAAGCGACCGAATGGGGCAAGAATCCCGACTCACCCCACTTTTGGTCTGACTTGCCCCAATTTATTTTTTATTACCTTTATTCTCAGAAATTTACTAAAACACCGTTTTATATCGTTACACTATGTGTTCGGATCGCGGAAGTTTAAAGTTACAAGAATAACTATTAAAGATCAAAAAATTAAAAGAAGAAAAAAATTGAATATAGCAACATCTGCGTCATCTCAGTCTAGCTGACAATATTTTGAAACGCGTTGATCAATTATTCAAGTACCGCTCAATAATTTATACTATCTACGTGTGAGTAGTTTATGTAGCACAAAACTGTATCTGTAGACTCAAAGCGTAGAGCTACGCGCGCGCTATGCTACGATTGCTACGATCTACGAGTGCTACAACAATCGTAGTCGATTTTGCAAGTTTGCCTCGATACGGGGTTTTTACAATGTAGCGCTTACTCTGCGTAACGGAATTATGTTCTCAGCGTTGTGGCTTCATTCTAACACCAGAACTTCTCCGGCTAAGTAAATGCAGCTCTGTAACGTTATTAATACGGAAGTTTGCGTTGAATGCGTGTTTGTAACTCAATCGCTTCGTTCAACAGAAGCACTTTGTACTCGCTTGGTAGTAAGATAGACTGAATACAACATTGCAAATTACTTTGGTGTATACATCATAATTATTACTTTAGTACTATTTTATGGCTATTTCATTGGGTAATGATGATGAGGGTATTCACTACTGTTTAATATCAAAATAACATTTTGACTATGTGCCTCAACGCTCAATGCAATAGAATTTGATCGAAATGTTGATGAGGCATTGATAGAGGTTTGTCAATATGCTATTTAGATATTGATATATTATGTGTAAAACAGACCTGATATTTGGTCATATTTAAGATTTCAATTCACGAAAGTTCACAACTTCTATGTAAAAAATAGTTAAATTTACTTCCATAGAAAATAAAAATCATCTACGAGCAATCATCGACGAAGGTTTCCATCAGTGAACAACTGCTAGGCTGATTTAAGAAAGCTACTTCTGCTGGTTCTGGTGTCCGTGAACGAAAGGTTTGAAAAATAATAAATTTTTGAACAATTTTGTAGGCACAGCGATATTGGAGAATAGTTATCTGACATTCGATGCTGACTGTATACTGGTAAAATATTTTGGTCTAGTGGCTAGTGACCGAAATAATAACGGAATAGGTACGAAATAAAACGGTCGCGGGTTGGAATCCTGCAAGGTGCAATCATTTGTGTGATGAGCAGATACGTTTGTTTCCAAGTCATGGATGTGATATTCGTATTTATCCGTTATCTAGTGCTCATATTACTGGGTATCCTAGTATAAGTATATAGTATGCCTTAGTATTTACCATTATAGTATGCCTAAAGTAATTGTTTGTTTAATTGTTGTTGTTTAAGGAGTGAATTTATAGAGTTTCGTAAATCTGAATGAAAAAATACCGTAATCTTTATGGCATCACTCGTGTGTTTATCTGTCTGTTTGTCTGTTAAAGCCAATTTGGTCCAAGTCTATTGAAACGATAAGGTTGAAATTTGGTCCACGTATGAATTTATGTGACCCAAACACAGAAGTTTAAAAAAAAATATATTACTTTTTTACTTTTTTTTTGTTGTAATTTTTTTTTTTCTATTTGTTCTTCAACAAGAAAATATACCATATTAATTTAGATTCAGAAATAAATAATATTTTCTGAGAAAACTCCTTAATATGTTTGTTCTGTCAACTTCCAACGATTTTTATTAATAAACTACTAAGTTATTTACTAGTTTTCGTCTAGATCGGCTGAGAAATGCGACCTGTACAGGAAAACAGCCAGATACACATCCGGACATACGAAAGATTTTTTGCCCAAGCTGAAACTGAGACGCTTCGCTTGCGCTTCGCGCTCGCTCAGTCCATAATTCCAACCAATCAGTAAACTATAACTAACGTAACCAAACTAAATACAATACTCTCAAAATCATCTACCCTTCTGGCTCGCTTTAGTCGGGTAAAACGACACATTTACCCAAGCACTGACACAATTACTGCCCCAGCTAACTTTCCTATTAATCTTATCTCGGTATAGGGACGTGGCTCTAATAAATAAGGATACGACCGCAGTAGGAAGTGTGTTAATGCTTCTGGTGGTACAAAATATTACCCATAGAGTAGAAAACGCTTAAAAAGGAACTTAAAGAAATCCACTAAGGAGAATCCATTATTATATATCACGAGTTTTTATTTTGCTGTACCTACCAATTAATAGCAATAAAATAAGCAAAACAATTAGGCCTCATAGTCCACGCAGAAGTAAATAACCGACTGTCGCCGTTAAAACGTTGGAAATCGTCAATGAATTGAAATAATACTATGGTGACGTAGAAAACGTCAGGGAATGTGCTAAATTGTATACACGAAAACAATATATTACTTTGCAGAAACCTTTTGTAAGCTCAAATACTATTGAATTATTTTTTCAAACCAGTTTGATTGTTTTTTTGACGTGAAACGTCTTTAAAATTGCTTGCCTAGGGCATACCAATAATAAATATGCAAATGTAACGGAAATGGTTGTGACAGTGCGGCGGATATCACGTACCTACCACGTAGGGATAGGTGGGGTTGGGTGAGGGTAGTTGGGGATCCCCCCCGTGGGTTCCCGCCTTGACGTGGCGGGGGGGCTCTAGTAGCCGTGGTTATCCTCGGACCACGGTGAAGCTAAGAGGAACCCGGGGCCGCGCTGGCAGGGTGCTGCTGGCCGGCCCAAGGAGGGGCCGCTTCACTGGGCTTTCCTCCACAAGCCCACGCTGAAGTGGCCACAGTAGGTTGCGGTGCTGTATGGTGTTTGCGGCATCGCAACTGAGGTGGGGCCCGGGTGCTCGGCACCGGCTCGAGGAGGGGGGGCCCGGGCACTTTGGTGCAGGCTCGAGGAGGTGGGGCCCGGGCGCTTGGCGCAGGCTCGAGGAGGTGGGGCTTGGGTGCTCGGCACCGGCTCGAGGAGGGGGGGCCCGGGCACTTTGGTGCAGGCTCGAGGAGGTGGGGCCCGGGCGCTCGGCGCAGGCTCGAGGAGGTGGGGCTTGGGTGCTCGGCACCGGCTCGAGGAGGGGGGGCCCGGGCACTTTGGTGCAGGCTCGAGGAGGTGGGGCTTGGATGCTCGGCATCGGCTCGAGGAGGTGGGGCTTGGGTGCTCGGCACCGGCTCGAGGAGGGGGGGCCCGGGCACTTTGGTGCAGGCTCGAGGAGGTGGGGCCCGGGCGCTCGGCGCAGGCTCGAGGAGGTGGGGCTTGGGTGCTCGGCACCGGCTCGAGGAGGAGGGGCCCGGGCGCTTGGCGCCGGCTCGAGGAGGTGGGGCTTGGGTGCTCGGCACCGGCTCGAGGAGGTGGGGCCCGGGCGCTCGGCGCCGGCTCGAGGAGGTGGTCCGCTCTCAGCACTACTGTATTGCAGTAGTGCTCGGAGTGTGACGTGCTCCATGGTCTTTCAAATCCTGACTCACTGCTCGGTACTGCGCTGGACAGAGGACGACTGTAGCTGTGCAGTGCTGGGTGGTGACAATGGATGTGGGAGGCCATGTGGAGCTCAACGCCGGGAGTCGGAGGAGGAATTCGTTCCCTTCTGACCCCCCTGAGGCCTAGGTGGTGGACACGGGGGTGTCTGCCCCAGCATAAGGCCTCGAGGTGGCGCGCACGGTGTTCTGTGCGCCCCTTAATGGCGTTCATGGGATGGGGAATGGCTCAGCTCCATCCCAACCAGGAGGGGGTCCTCAACAGGACCAGCGCCGTCGGGGCCGCGGACGAGTGCGAAAGCGTACCCGTAGCCCCGGCACAAGGCGTCGTGAGGAACACCGTGGGGTTTTAGTCGGTAAGAGTCCGACATAACCACCTTGCTGCCCCCGCAGCTTGGTGGCATCCATGAGGATTTCCCCACGTAAAAAAAAAAAAAAAAAAAAAAAAAAAAAAAAGGGTAGTTGGGGATTGTTGGAGATGTGTAAGAATAGCTAAGGCAATTCGGTATAACTCACGATTTGTACCTGGCGTAGACGTTTCACGACAAACAAACGGCCGTGCGCCCCGACACAGCTCCACCCGCTTTTTTTGCACACACTAAGACCATTTTGTTTTAATTATATTCCTTATATTATAAATATAGATAGTCGAGTTTTTGGTTTAAAGAGTTGCAGATTCCTATAATGTAGGCCCTTAAAAAAATATAAAAGAGTTCCTAAATCAAAGCAATCACCGTTGCTCATTAAATCACCATTACAAATTAAGGGTTCCGGCAGTTACATCAATTAACATAATGACGCAACGGATAGCCCACTTATGTACAAATGGAAGAGGCTTTTTATTTTAAATTGTGGTTCGCTCAAGCGACGGTAGAACTCTCCGCTACAGGATATATTATATCAAACCACAATTTCACGCTGAAATGCAAGTGACTCTCATAATACACAGAATAAACCATAGAGAAATATACAGGATGAACCACAGAGATGGGTCAGTCTGGGTAATCATAAACTAAGAGATAGAGAAAGAGCACGTTTTAAAAATACCTCAATTTTTTGGCCATAAATAAACATAGTGTTAATCGAGAGGAAAAATTATAAAAAACAATAAGTACTGCATAAAAAATTGTCTAGTCATAGACTTTATGAGATATTTGAGGATCATTATTTTTTGGTCTTTTGCACGTGTTAGGAACTCTATACTATATCTGTCTGTGGCATCGTTGCTCCCAAACGAATTGACCGATTTTGATGCGTTTTTTCCGTTTGTAATGATGTGATCAAGATGGTTCTAAGCTATAATTTTCTATTTGAGCTTGATGTTAATATTTTAATTAGAAATTCATTCACACTAGATTTCAAAATCAAATAAATCTTACTATGAAACTTCTTGACGTTGAAACCTTAAAATACGATGTTTAAAGTTCGCATTTCCTTAGGGCTTAAATCCTCCTGCCACTTCCAGCGTCTCTACCGCTGGCAGTAATCAGGTCACGCGCGGCCTAACGGCGTCTCATTAACTGTCCTTAGGGCTCAGTACCTGTCACTGAGCTACGCTAATTGCGCTGTACATCGGTAATGGATGTCTTCTAGACGTGGTTGGGCTTTTTTATTGCTAGGCTAGAGTTTGGTTGAGTCGGTCCAAAATGACGTTTCACATAAATATTACTAACTAGGAGAACCTATATAAGGATAGGTCCAAATGGAGAAACACTACTGAAAGGACTGCAAAATAAGTTAATATAAAAACATTTCAAAAATAAATGCAGTAGCCATGAAATGATGAAACTTAGAACGGGCTATCACAATTAATTGCGTATAAAACATTTCGTGTCTATGCTTTTAACCGTTGAGGAGATCCTTTATCTGGAGCTAATCCTGGATATCGATTCAAGTCATGTTTACCATCAAAATGCATTGTCATCGAAACTGAACAAACTCTGTAGGATAAGAGGAAGTGTTTCTAATTCAGCTTGCACGATCTGACCCAAACAAACATACAAACATAGCAAGTAAAATAAAAGCTTTTAAAAATGGATTCAAGTTTACCCACACATCTACATTCCCACAGTCGCGTTTCATGTGCATCAACTACAAAGTTGGAGACTTACGCAGACTATAGTGCGACTGAGAGTGACTAACACGTGCTACACGACGCCACTCCGATCCTGTTTGGATCGGAGTGGCCAAAAAAACAAAATGTGTGCGTTGCACCTAAGCGGTCCACGCCCAACAAGCTTAACATCTCAAGTTTTGTACGAGCGAGCGCGAAGCGCATGCGAAGCGTCGCCGTTTCAGCTTGGGCAAAAATGCTTTCGTATCATCCAGCCGGTGGATATCCAGCTGTTCTCCTCTACAAGTCTTTCTCAAGTGATTCTCATAAAATGTTGTGAGCAAAATCGATAAATATATAGGTTTCTTTTGTCGATATTTTTTTTCTAAATTTTTCATTATGGTGGGATATATGGTGGATAACATATATCAGCCATTTTGAAATATGTTAAAAATATGACACAAAACTTTTTTGCCATCCATATTAAGACGCATAAACTTCAAGGTGTCGGGGGTGTGAGGAAATGGAAAATAATGAAAAATGTGCTGAACATATATAAGCTATGCAAAGACAGACTCGCGAGGTCTACAGCTCACAGAGCCACTAGTAATCTATGTATGTATGTAGTATCTACTAGTAGTATCTATGGCTTCGATTGCTAGCTTCAAAGCGCACCGAGAGTGCTAACGACCGACCCCTCTGCAGCTAGTTTCCCGAGTCAACATCGCAAATGTCTGGTAACCTCCGATTGATGATTTATTATCTTTCATTGACGAAGAGTCCAAAAATATACTCCAGACGTGGTTATGTTTGCGATCAATACACTATTAGGAGAGTCTAGCCAAGTAGGTTTTTACTAGGTGGTAAACGCTACACCCAAAACAAATTAATTATAGTGCCATCTCAGAGCTTTGAATTACAAAGTATTGTCCGTATTTATTAGCTGTTTTAATGTTTTTTTGAACCGCATCATTGAATTTGCACTAGGTTACCGCCTAGTGTAAACACTATGACGTTGGAAGAATAAGTTGATTTAACAACATTAAAATTTAATAAATAGTTTTATGCAGTAGCTATGTTGGATTTAGAATGACTTCTATCGCAAAATGCGATTTTAGAACGTAAGATTATTGAATTTGCTTTAGATTTTCGTATGGAGTCGGAAATGTCGAGAACTGCAATTTAAAACATAAACTTATTGAATCGATTCTAGAATCAGTCTGTGTTGAGAACATTGTACCTTTCCGAATGAAAAATGAAGGGTACCCTCTAAAAGAACATTTGACAGGCAATGCCCCGTCCACCCGCCGACTTCACCCACTAGTGGGTGCACGGGTAATTCCAATTTATCCCTCCACCCACTGCACTAGAGTTGGAAACTAATGAAAAATAATTGACATTTATGAAGAAAAAAAAATAACATATATTATTGTATAATTAGTAGTACAACATTTGAAAGTGACAGATGTCAAAGTGATAGGTATCAAAGTGACAGGTGACAGATGTCAAAGTGACATGTGCAACTTCAAAGTCATACGTCAATTTGACTTGCTGAGAAAAGAAGGCACGACAAGTTCATCTCGTGACAGACAAGAAAGCGCATAAAAGGGAAAAATAAACTTTTTAGCGGTGCTGATTGCCGGCAGTCGTGTCAGGGAATGTAGAATGTTCACCTCAAAGGATATAAAGTGTGAACTAGTAAAATATGTCTGTATGAGCAGTGTCCGTCAATGGAATGTGAAGGAACTAACGAATGTGCCAATGAGAATAACTAAGCGCCACAGAGACTTACGGAAGAGAAGGCTACTTCCGAATGTGGTGAAGGTCAAGGATGGAACCAGTGGTGAATTTGGTGTGTCTGTTCCATACTATTAAACAAATAGCGAATGCCAACCAACATTCTTGGAGGCAAGGGGTGGCTGTACGGAAGTCATGCCACTGGGTAGACATGAAACGAGCTTGAAGTGCCAGGCTCGTGGTGGCATGGGTAGGACTAAAAGGGAGTGTGGAGGTCCTTCTAAGGGACTTCAAGTCCCCAAACTAATAGGAATGTGGGACAATATTGAAGTACACGTTATTGTAGGCGAAATTTGCCTAAAAATCCCTTTTTTCCTGGTAAACTTACATATGTAGTGAAATTAAGTTCTTGTCGCTATAAGTCTTAAGAACCGTTAGGAATATAGTGGCAACTTTACTAATTGTGTTTCGTTCATTGTGCAATGTCACTACAACCAAACGTATGTGCCTAGATTCAGCCCGATAGCTTCAGTGGAAGCGGGTGATATATTGATTGCAAAATTCCTGGAAAAATATACAAGGGAAGTTAAACAAAAGGTTTTAAAAAAAAATTCTTGCAACGTCAGAGTTTTCAATCATAAATCATAAGTGAAAATGAGCCAAGCTTTCCAACTCTCGGTAATATCTGATTTCATAAAATATTCCGTAACTGGGTGGAAGGTATTTGACCCCAATACTTTGACCTTCCAAATCCCATGGATCCTTTATTGGAGCCGCAGTGCAAAGTTGATCAGTAAGACTATTTGTTTTATATGATCCATATCAATATATAAAAGTGAAAAGTGAAGTTACTTGAGTGTGTCAATCGATTCGTGTGTCATCATAGGCTATATTTTTTACCCGACTACGGCAAAGTAAAGGTTGTGTTTAAACTAAAAACTTGGTCCGATTTTGACAAACGAGGTGTCAATCGATTTGTCTTCATTTATAGAGCTATGTCAAACGCTATTTTTACCCAATCACGGTAAAGCAAAGGAAGGGTTATGTGTTCAAACTTAATACTTGGTGGTTTTTTGACAAGCAAGGTATCCATCGATTCGTCTTCTTCGCATGAGTGTCATAGCCTATTTTTTACCCGACTGTAGTCGGATTTACGTTTTTGAAATAAAGTCTTATTATTAAATTGCTTCGCTTCTAATCATCGGTTTGAGATATCAATTACACCAGTTTTAATTCAAAACCTAAGCTATCCAAAATTGGATATCACATCAGAATCGGTCCAGTATTTTTAACGTGATGCACGAACAGACAGACATTAAAAGTATGGTACTAAATTTTGAAGGCCAGTGTACGTTGAGACATCGTTTTATGTATTGATAAGTTTATATTTTCCAACTATGCCAAATCTCAAGGCCCAAATTTGAAATTTTCTTACCTATTTCTCCCAGCTATATCCAATGCGGGCCGCATTTCAGATATTCCCTCAGCCGACTACCGTTTCCCTAAAAACGGTGATATAGCAAAAATATCGGACTAAATGTATTGCCTCGTACATTCATCTTTCGAATTTGGCACATGCTGTATAAAGATTGGCAAAGAGAGTATGTAGATGGGATGCTATCTGGAGATTTATTAAACACCCTTTTTTGTGACGTAAGAAGTTGTTTAGTCAATGTTACTCATGTTTGTTACTAGGAGAGATCTTTCAGTTACATATCCGCTGCTTGTATATTAGATTTAAGAAATGCTTTGTAGTGTTTAAGGTTGCGTACATAAAGAGGAATAAAAGGAACCTTATAGTATCAATTCGCTGTCCGTCCGTCTGTCTGTCTATCTGTCATGACCCTTTTTCTCAGGAAAAAAGCATTGACATTGATATCAAATACTCAAGCTTGCAATCCCTTGGAGCTGTGAAAAAGTCAACGCAATCAAACGTATATTTAGACACTCGCAATGGAACCAAAACCTACAGGGTACTTCCCGTTAACCTAGAATCATGAAATTTGCCAAGAAGTTGGTGTCCTATAAGGGAAAATTCCGAAAACCGTATATTTATAACTACATCACAAATATAATATTATTTGTATTTGCAGTTTGTAAACTGAACGGGACAACAGCATGTCGATGCATAGGGGCAACAGTTTTCCAACGGCAAAGTTAAGTTTGTACGGAATCTTCGGTGCGTGAGTTCGACTTGCTCTTGGCCGGCTTTTGTTTAATAATAGGTACATGTTATAACATTTCATTCATATCCTTGCATCGTAAGCCTAGATACATAGGCAATGGGCCTCTTTTAGTGCCTCCATCGGTTATTGATTCTTCGCCACTATGTGATCGGCCCATTGCCACTTCAGTTTGCTAGTTCGTTGAGTAATATCGGTGACCTTCGTTCTCTTCCAGGATCACCTCGTTTCGGATGCGAACCTATAGAAAAACCCCGAGCGCAGCTCGGTCCAAAGCAGCTGAGCGACCTTGAATTTTTGGAACAAGCTCACTCATGTCCTTTAATTTTCTTATATCAGTACTTGCTCATAATAGCTCGCATTGCCCAATTTGCTTACTTATCATTTATTTCATTGAACTCCCTCAATTTAGGTACCTACCTTTCTAAGGTATCTTTTCTTTTAGTTTTCACGTCTTCTACTATTTCGCTTCGCTCGTAAAGGAAAAATGGCTTTTATTATTAACTTCACATGTATCTATGCATTTTTGTCTGTCCTGGGATCATGCAATTCAAATTTAGAGCACTTCCCGATTAGCTATCCAGCTAAACTTTCAGAGTAGCTCACAAATCAATGAAAAGGCAAATAAAAAGTGATAGAGCATTTAAAAAATGAAGTAAAATAGAAGCATTACTCTTCTTCTATTTTTAAATTGTACCTATTAAACTTTTATTTACTTAACTCATCACAATTCCTTTGTGTGTGTGAAGCAATTACGAAATAATTGGAAAACCAATTTAAATTTCTGCTTTTCTCTATTCAAACTCTAAATATAGAAATCTCGAAGTTGAATATCACCCCGATATCTCCCGATGTTGGGTAAAATCGGGAAAGTTGTAAAGGTATAAAAGTCGTTTCGGGAATTGTCGCGCCCGCCCACGTATCGGGTAAGGTCAACTCCCTTACAAAATTATCGCTACCGCAGACATAACTGGAAAATGTAGAAAAGTAAATTACAAGCTTTGAAAAATCACGCAAAATTAAAGTTTATTTATCCACTTTTGTTAGATTTGTCATGAGTTTGAGAAATTATTGAATTTCTGAAATACTTAATTATTATGTATCAAATTGCGAAGCCAGTACGTTTAACTAAGATGTAGCCCTTCTCGATGAAAAATACTGAGTACCTGTGTATGGGCTTTCCGTTATCCAATAAAAGTCAAAATATTTTATTGTCAATAGGCCTGATTCCCCCATCACCTTTCCATCACCGTACGACTAGACGATCAGCAAAGCGCCACCCTTTCATGGTTGAAATACCTCGCACAAGAACGAAGCGTAACGCTTCTTCATTTATTATAAGAACTGCAAAGGAGTGGAATGCCCTGCCCTCGTCAGTATTTCCGGTAAATTATAACCCCGGTGTGTTCAAGTCAAGAGTGAATAGGTATCTACTAGGCAAGCGTGCTACACCTTCGACCACATCATCGCTTTCCATCAGGTGAGATTGTGGTCAAACAATTGCCTAATCAGTAATAAAAAAAAGGCAAAAAAATAGCACTTTTACAAGTCAAAATTATCATCTCATGAACAAGGAGAAATACATAAAATATTATGAAAAGATCAAATCAATAAACATTTAGGTAAACTCAGTTTGAGTTTAAAAAGGAAATTTCCCTGTCTTGTGCCAACAGAGTGAAATCTCACACTGGAAAAGGAAATACCCTTTTGACTCTACTGGTGCTTCGGAAATACACCCGTTAGAGAAGAGAACACCAAGAAACTCAACGGGGATGAATTTTTTTTTCATATTTGTTCTCTATTTTTTTTTCCAAATGTCACATTTTATAACAAAACTTACGTAAACTACATATATAAAAGTGACAATGATGTCCCACAATCATCTAAAAATAATTGGAAAACCAATTTAATGAATATTGGATGTAGGCCTCTTCCATTTTCTTCCACTCCTGGCGATCTAATGCTCGACTTATCCAGTCATAACCAGCGTGTCGCCTGACGTCGTCCGCTCAGCGTTGCGGAGGTCGTCCCCGCCCTCGGGTGTTAGAACGAGGCCTCCACTCTAGGAGTCTCCTTGTCCAGCGGCTAGTGTGCATTCTAGCAATGTAGCCTGCCTACTTCCACTTAACTCATATGAACATTTTACAATTAAGTCCCTGTTTTTGACCTTCACTCTACTATACTTTGTGCAGTAGGCTCTTAATCAACCTGAAGAAGTCCACTGCCAAACAAAAGCGTCCTCATTAATAGGGGGTTTTAACCATAATTGTTCATAGCAAGTGCCTTGGTAATTGCAGTAAATGTTACATACACACGCATCGAAGTGCGAATAGTGTCTCCTGATGCATATTCCAACGTTATATTGTATTTTGTATATAATTCTCCTATTCGTCACATTTATTGCTATAACTAATTAAGAAAATACCTAACTAGCTTTCGCCTGCGACTTCCTTCACGCAGACTATAGTATGTCGCGAAAAAAAGCATCTTATGTTCATCTAGGTTATGAAAAACCAATGCAAAAGTACTCGTATTAGCGCCAACAGTCTTGATGTTGATGAACAGTTTTTGACAGACTTGTTATTATTTCATTTCCACGGCAACGTATCATTCCATTCCTTACAGCGAGTAATCGAAATTTTCCAATTTTCCCGAGAAAACTTACCATTTCTCGGGATAAAAAGTATCTTATGTTGGTTTCTATATTATACAATACCTATTTACAAAGTTTCACCAAAATTGGATCAGCCGTTTTGGCGAAAAAGCTCCCTAACAAACAAAATGACAACGTTTCACTTTTATACATTGGTTTAGAAGGAATATACGGATGATTTCTCTACGCGTCTATTAGAATGGTTGCTGGTCGTTTTGCATGAACATGTCCATTGGAACATAATTGCGGCGCTCCCGTCACGCTTACGTAGCCTCTCTACTTTAAATAAACATAAATTCGTCTCAATGCTAACACAGGAAAACTCTGCAAATGCCCTTTATATGCTGGTTCTCACAGCGCCTACGCAATGAGGAGAGGACCTAACTAATTAGTAAGCCAGCTCACTCGATGCAACCGAGCACCGAGCCCACACGGTAGTGTGCTCACTAGGATACAATGTTGTAAGAGTAATGGTTGCTGAGTGCTAGGATCCAACGATACCGGGATCCGTTCCTCTGCTCCGCACCAATTATATTTCCACAGCTTTTTGCTTCAGAGGGCACATTAAGCTGTAGCTGTAGCTGTAGCTGTCTATTGACAAGCTCTTCGTCCGCGCGGACTACAGTTTATCGCGTTGTCACTTTGGCACGTGTTATTTTGATAACTGCCTTTTTACACCTGTTTTTTTGACACCTGCCTTTTTAAACCTGTTTTTTTTTTACACTTGTCACTAACACCTACTTTGCCACCTGACAATATGACACCTAGCAGTTTTACACCTGTCACGTTGGCACCTGTCACTTTGTCACCCATCACTTTGAGACCTGTCTCTTTGTCATTTATTACTTTGGCATCTGTCACTTTGACATCTATGTGGCATTTCCCATAAAAAATTATAAATTACCTTAATAAAATCATAAGTCGTGATCTAAAAATCTTACATGTCAAATGAACATTATTATTAATATTAAATTATAACTCTGTTATAGTATTGTCATATGTTATACATAAAATTTAATTATTGGTAAATAAGTTTGAATCATCAATCAATTTATCTTTTAAAAATTCGTCGACGCTGTAATAAGCTTTAAGAGCGGTCAACCCGCCATACGTTTCATACAAACGCTCGTACGTGATTATGGCGTTGTAAACCATCTTTCTTTATTTATTTTTTTGACTAACTGGTATTTTGTACAATGTATGTAGATTTCTACCAAAGCAAAAAATATTAATATGGAGAAACAAATTCAGTAGCCTCGAAAAATCTGCTTTTTCGCACGAATTTTACCTAAATTTTGGTCGTTCATAATGTACTCATTAATTGTAAAAGTAAAGAAAAAATCTTTGTAGAAACCTTGCACATGTAATGGAGACTCTAAATAAAAAACATTTATTTCACAAACTTATGTGTGTATTACTCAAAAACGCGTATTTCCTGGAACAAGTTTTATGACATTTCCGCACACTATTTTTCGTACAATGTTGTTATTAATGTTATAATACGGAAGTTTCCGAATGCCAACGGAGCGTTCAGACGCTATCTCTCTTTTTTCGCTTTGTCTCTTTTTCAAACATTGCGCTGGATGAAACAACATGGTTTTCAACCATGCTCGCGTTGAAGATAGACCGACCGGGAAAGGCTCCCTTAATGAGCAGTAGCGTCTTGACCTTGCATGTGAACGAGATGCAGCTAGACACCTGAGTTACACTCTGAGGAAGAGTGTTATATATTTTAACACGACATACTCAAGTCGTTTTTGTGACTTCTTAAGCCTCCTAGCAGGTAGTTTGAGGCGATGCCTTCTCCGTGTCGGGTAGTTATGGGAGTCAGCCCTCGTCGGGAACTGATCAAGGTATTCTTTTACAATTTTTGCCGCCTGCAGGATAAACTGACAGGGTAAAGTGAGAATTTGTTGATCCTTCAACAGTTCTCGAGCAGGATGATCCCACTCCACACCACACGTAATCCTCATCGCACTCTTCTGAAGTCTGAATGCCCTGTCTCGATCCGCGGCCAAACCCCACATATCTAAACCATAAGTTAGTAAGGAATGGAAATAACCGAAGTAAGCCTTTTTGATGTTTTTTTCGGTGGAGACTACCACACAGACGAGACAGAGCAAAGCATGCAGACGACAATCGACTACAGGTGTGGTCAATATGGGCTTCCCATGTTACAGCTTCGTCAATGATAGAGCCCAAGTATTTGACATTTTCTACCTGGGGAACGTCCAGTCCTTGGCATGATATTTTAAGCGGGTCCCACTTTTTACAACCAAGCCTAAAGTGGATAATATTTGTCTTTTTTACAAACCACTGAGCGACATCGCCCATGACCTTACTCAGCTTTATGTTCAGCTGCTGGTGGTCATGGGCGGCTACTATAACGCAGCCATCATCCGCAAACATGACAAACTCCGCGTCTGACGAAGACACTTTGAAGTCATTCATGAGTAATAAGAATAAATAATTACCCATGATTGCGGGACCCTGTGGGACAGCATTTCCACCCATTGTCTGTATTTTACACAAGCAGCGAATGGTTCACCAACTCGAAGGCCCGCGACAGATCGCTAAAGATAGCCGCAGTCTGTCACCGACCCTCCAGATGGGACATCACTAAGGACAGGACGTTGCGCGTCGCATACACAGTCAATCTTCCAGGTTGATAAGCGTACTGCTGCGAGTTAAGTAGGCCATTGATGTTCAATAATGCCATCATTCTATTACTCATTACTTTTTCTAGTACTTTTGCCATAATGGGTATGAGAGAGATTGGTCTATAATTTTTCAACACCTGCATCTCACCTTTTCCTTTATAAGTGGGTTGGACCTTGACTATCTTCAATGCATTTAGAAATAGACCGGCCTGAAGACATTTATTAAAAAAACCGCAAAATATGTCAAACATAAATAAAGGGAGATAGTCTAGTACACGTCGACATGTCATTTACTCGTACATCTGTAGTAGTAGTAGTAGTTTTTACGTTTAATGTTTTCTATTGCTCTCATTAATTCATCAATAGTGAATGGTTCGCAGTTAAATAAATCCCAACGTTTCGGTATGAACGCTCCCAGGTATTTCATAGCTTTGTCAACGCCCGGCTTTACTGTTACATTAAATTTGCCTCGATATAAAAGCGGTTTAAGTCGGCGGCTGCGGTGGCTGTGCGCTCGCAGTCACACTCTCCAGCCGACACACGTACGAGTATGTCTAGTGCATCACATTTCTTATCGCGGCATGTCTCTGACACTACCGCTCGCCAAACACCGCGATAAATGTTTTCTGATTTGCTAATTATTTCATTTACATAATATGTCTTACGAACTACAGTGAGTTCTGAGAAAAAGGCATTTTCCAGTTCTTTAAGTTTTTCTTTCGACTCACCGGAATCTTGAGGATTAGTAGTGAGTACGCGTTTCATGCTATGAATCGAGATTCGTAATTGACGTGCGCGATTGCTGATTCAAACTTTAACATTTTTACGCACTGGATATTGTCTCACCGGGAAGTGAACGTCATAGTGATGTTTAATAACATTAAAAACAAAATCTAACGTCTCGTTAGGACACAGTGATTTAGTTAAGGTATCATTCCAATTATGAAGTGTCAAGCTCTCTGCAAGATTGAATATTTTTGTTTGCGTATACAAGCGCTTGTACGCGACTGGGTTAGGCACGTCCGTTTTTTCAATAGTCAGAGCCAATATGACGACATAAAATCATGATCCGATAAATACATTTCAATTCGTGTAGCGTCAAGATTACATTTAGGTATATTGGTGTAGGCATGATCGAGGCAGGTTTTTGTTGTTTTTGTTATTCGTGTTGGAAATTTTACACCTGAATTAAAACCCACGGGTTTAAAAGTGTCTATTAATTGTTTTGTATATCTATTTTTTACAAGTGTATATAAATTTTATCGCCAAGAATTATAACTTTTTTACCAAGATATTTTAAAATATTGAGTTATTCAGTGAGTTTTGTAAAGAATAATGCTAGGTCAGCGGATGGTGGCCTATACAAGCATACCACGATCATACCTACATCAATACATTCTCTGGCACATACTTCAAACTGAGTTTCAATTGAAAGTTTAGTTATCACAGTTATTTCTATAGAAAGTAGTGCATTTTTTATATAAATACATACTCCGCCGCCCTCATGCGACGTTCTACTATAATGCGCACTCAACTTAAAATTCTCTATATTTACATTTGTGATATCATTTGAAGTCAGCCAATGCTCGGTTAAACAAATAATTTCAATATATTTTTTTAGCTGTAGTTCAAATTCTAACCGACTTATCTTTCTAACCTGATTAAGAAAGATAAATCGTGTGGAGTCAGCTGTCTTATGACATTTATTATTAATAGTAAATCTTTATTTCAGATGTCAGGATCACATTAGAAAACACATACACATTAGAAAATAATTTACGCAGACAATATAAAAATAATAATAAATAGAAATGTTAGGTACATAGAATTTCAAACTTAGTTTACGTACAGACAGCATAACAGAATTACATTGAGATTTAACTTATAACACCTATTATGAGCTTTACCCAGTGTCTTAATATTGGATAGTCAGGTTCGTCAGCAATAGCTTGAAGGATGTGATTGCTACTGCCACGCAATCTGTTCAGCAAGAAATGTGCCTTTCTTTTCATAATGCGTGGAAGCCGTCTGTTCGGGCCTGTGCAAACATCCCTGATGCGCTACAGAAATGCGGCAGTTTCAATAACACCCTAAACGCGTTGTTATATTAAACACGCAGAGCGCTGTAAGCCTTCTGCGTATACTTCACCTAGGCTGCTCGAGTAAAAAGACTGGCAATATGTCTTGAATAATGTAACTTTGACTTCATTCGTACATCGAACAAACCTACGGGCAAGCATATTGCATCTGACTGCCAGCGCTCTGCGTTTTCTCTCTATGTCCGTCCTTGAGATCATCCGTCACTATGTAACCCAGGTATTTGAACTTGCTGACAATATTTAGTGGTTTGCCATTGAGACTTATGGGAGGAACATAGCCTGGACACTTATTCTGTGCCTTAAAGACTAATACCTCGCTTTTATTGGAATTATATCTTAATCCATGCTCGTCTGCATATGACTCGCAGCGTTTTAGTAACTTTCTAAGACCACCTACCGATGGGCTCAGCAAAACCATATCATCTGCGTAGCTGATGTTATTAACGCTTGTGTCATCTACATGACAACCTTCATGGGTATTGCTGAGCACAACGATAAGTTGGTTAGCATAAAGATTAAACAACTTAGGAGAAGTTAAACCACCTTGTCTGACTCCGCATTCGAGTTTATACTCGTCTGACATCTCAGCTGACCATCTTTCATTATTTACTTGATTCTCGTACCATTGATTAACTACATAGATAAGTTCTAATGGTAAATTTATTTCCTTCAGTTTCTTCCACAATACATCATACGATACAAGGTCAAAAGCTTTCGGAAGGTCCAAGAAACAGGCATACACAGGAGTATTTCTTTCAGTATAGTATTTGACAGTATGCTTGAGAATCATAATGGCACTTTCTGTTGACAAACCTGCTAACCGAATTGTGCGTCATGCAAGTTTAAATGACTATCAAGATGTCTCCCAATCACACTGTCAAGCACCTTTGCTATGATGGTAGCTAGTGATATAGGCCTGTAATTATTTTTATCTGATATATCTCCGGTCTTGTTTTTTACTATGGTAACTACTATAGTTTTCATAAGGTTTTTAGGCAGATGAGAATGTCCTAAGCAAAGAGAGAAAAATATAGACAAGACTCTAGGTAAGTGTGTACCCGCACAAATCAGGTGCTCGATGCTTATTCCATCGTGACCGGGAGACTTACCTCTCGTTATACTGAAGATGATTCTTCTTATTTATCTTGCAGTTAACTTAATGTTAAGCTACTTACCGTTGGACACCGCTTCTAGCACCGTAGATGTACGCGGAAGAGTTGCCTTAACTTTAAAATGGTTTTTGAATAAATCAGCTTTATCTTTTTTATTAAACACTTCCTCTACACCCACAAGGAGGCAAGGTCTTGTATTTAATTTATTTGTACATTTTCATAACTGTTTAAAATTACTATCTTTATGATGAGAAACGAGTATATCCAATTTAATTTGCTCTTGTTGATTTTGGCACCACTTTAGCTTAGATTAAATATTTTTCTACTGTGACACATGTCTTCATAAGTTTTTCCTGATTTAGGCTTGCCTGCCAGCATCCATGTTCGAAACATAAGTCTTGCTTTCCTATGGACTTCTGATATGCTTATTCCAACCTCTTATATGTTTATTTCTATTGTTTTTATTTTTACTAGTATTCGAAGACGTTATTGCTGAATTACTGAGTATTTTTATAATATCACAGTATATTTTATCTAAAACTAATTTATGTTTTACACTATTACAATATGAATCACTACAATGACGGAAAGTTTCTGGAAAATCTACTTCTCTTAACTTTTGATGGCCTTTGCCATATATTTATCAACTTGTTCTTTTGTCCGCTCACCCCATATTATTTTGTTTCTAGTTGGAGCTTTATTTGGTACTTTAGGAATAATACCATTTACATTACACTGCATAACCAAAGGAAAATGATCTGACCAAGTAACGGACACTACCTGACTGGATTAATTGAAATGCCGCTTTTGTGACTAAACAGTGATCCAACCAACGCCGAGAACCATTAGTTTCACTAATAAAGGTATATATATATATATATATATATATATATATATCTGAGTTCAAACCAAGTTTAACAAAATCTGCACATAACCACTCTTGTTCGTTAGAAAAATTCATCATTTCTGCACAAAACTGTTAGTTGGGATGTGCATTAAAATCCCCCAATATAAACGCACACTCTATATCATTACTGTCTATTATAGCACTAATAAGACCTAAACAGTCAGTAAATTCAGGTAAATTCTCAACAGAGTTCACCGGCATATATACACTAAACACTAAAATGCTTTTATCACTTAAAGGTATTTTGATTGCACAAACCCGCGGATTATGACACTCAATCACAGAAACACACTGAAACAAACTTGTCTTCCAAAGAAGGGCAACTCCACCATACGTACGGCCTTCCCTTCAATATTCTAGCTAATGTAATAACGGCTGACATACCAGTGCAACCAAAGCTATTATCCACATTGTTTAGCCATGGAATATCTTGTGGTAATAACCATGTTTCCGGACACTACCTGACTGGATTAATTGAAATGCCGCTTTTGTGACTAAACAGTGATCCAACCAACGCCGAGAACCATTAGTTTCACTAATAAAGGTATATATATATATATATATATATATATCTGAGTTCAAACCAAGTTTAACAAAATCTGCACATAACCACTCTTGTTCGTTAGAAAAATTCATCATTTCTGCACAAAACTGTTAGTTGGGATGTGCATTAAAATCCCCCAATATAAACGCACACTCTATATCATTACTGTCTATTATAGCACTAATAAGACCTAAACAGTCAGTAAATTCAGGTAAATTCTCAACAGAGTTCACCGGCATATATACACTAAACACTAAAATGCTTTTATCACTTAAAGGTATTTTGATTGCACAAACCCGCGGATTATGACACTCAATCACAGAAACACACTGAAACAAACTTGTCTTCCAAAGAAGGGCAACTCCACCATACGTACGGCCTTCCCTTCAATATTCTAGCTAATGTAATAACGGCTGACATACCAGTGCAACCAAAGCTATTATCCACATTGTTTAGCCATGGAATATCTTGTGGTAATAACCATGTTTCCTAGAGAGCTATGATTTCAGCACTTTTACACAGGTCGCGTACACTGTCAACTGATCTTTTTACAGATTTACAGTTATAGCTGACAAAATTACAGTTAAGTAAACTTGTACTATCCATTATTTATTTTGTACTTATTTTACCTCATGTACGAGCTCCTTTCTTGGTCGTTTTTATTCCTAAAATGTATAAAGCAACGAAAGGATATCCCGTCTGGCCACATATTGTCATCAAGAAAAAGTGGCATTTTCTTTTTCGATACGTATAGCTTGAACATGCTATTTGGCTTTTCATGGCTATTTGAGCTAAAGATACACGTCCTTCTTTTTATTATAAATATTTATTTATTTATTTATTTATTTATTTACAAAACTTAGAACTACCATTACAGGATTTCACCTAAATATAATCTATAATACCCTGGTCTATATTATTGCATGCAGTATTTACATTGTCAAGTGGTGGGTTTTGTGCGCTTTGCCTGGAGAAAGGGCTGCCAAGGCGAGACACTAACATTCGCCGGCCACACTGCGCCATTCAGGAAAACTTCGTAAACAGATGCGGGTATTCCTATCTTGTACGAATTGTAGGTATCACTTTTTGATCATACTTGCTCCACAAGGTACGTTTGGTCTGCGGAAGACTGTTTCTAATGGTTTTTAATATCATCGATAGTAGTGCTGTTTTGAAAAAGTAAGCGTGCAGAAACTTGTGTATCTCAATGTCCTTCGTGTTGGTATCCATAGCAGTACCAACGATCACCATAGCCTTACCTTTAGACCGTTGTTTATTCACTAATTGCCAAACGTTGGTCGAGGCAGTCATACCACTACTTTCTATATCTTTTTTCTTAATTGACTCGTTATTAGAAATCAATGTATCAACTGCCTTCATAGTCGTTACATCAGATGTTTTATTGAAGGTGTTACTCAAACAGGAGGTATTTGCTTGCTTGTGCCGTGGAGCGTTAGCAGGGCGCTCGCCGATTGGGCGACCTTTAATCTTAAGTTCGCTTTTCGTTGGCGGTTTTAGGGTAGATGTTTGGTCTGCATTGCAACTAGGTTCAGGCGCATTAGTCAGGCTACGTAAAGACTTATGTGTCTGTAGGGTTGAGTAGTTAAGGCGTGAAAGCGTACCAATAAAACTCTCTTTGGTATTAGTTTGTTATATTAGTAGAGTTCTGTGCTGCAAGTGTAGGCTGCAATTAATCAATAGCAGTCGGAGGTCCTCTACAACCTGACAAACTCTGAAAGCAGAGGCTTGCACTAGCTCATACGAAAAGCAAGGAAAGGGCTATCACAATTAAGTGCGTATACAACATATCGTGACTGTGCTGTTAACCGTTGAGGTGTTCCCTAGTCAGAACCCAACCTTGAGTGCAGCAACAATGTCATGGTACAACTTAAACCGGCTAGCATAATAAAATGCGTACACTAAATTTCGTGTATGTGCAGTATTGTGTAGTTGACCGTTGAAGAGTTCCTTTATGTGGAGCTAATCCTGGATGTTGATTCAGGTCAGCCTTGTCATAGGAATGCATTGTCTAGAACTGAACCAACATTAAAAATTCAACTCCGTAAGATAAGAGAAATTGGTTCTAATTCAGCTCGCAAATTTGACCTAAACAAACACAAACAAGCTTTTACTAAAAAGGACTGGAAGAATCAAAAATGAGTTTGCTTTTCCTGTACCTTATATCAGCCTTGAATAGGGCAAATGAAATGGACATTTTCTTATCTAACTGAAAGTTAAATTAATTTATTAATTATCTTGTAATTTTGCTCCTTGTTTATGAATATTTCAGTGTTGACTTGTAAACGTATCATAAATTATATTCCCATCCTGCAATAAATAATAATGAACCTTGAAGAATTTTACACTAAAGAAATTAAGGTTTCCGTAATACATCATGAAAGAACTTGCTGCAGTACTAAAACATCCCACAACGCTAGAACGGATGGTTTCCGTAATACATCATGTAAGAAGTTGCCGCAGTACTAAAACCTCTACAACGCTAGAACGGATGGTTTCCGTAATACATCATGTAAGAACTTGCTGCAGAACTAAAACATCCCACAACGCTAGAACGGATGGTTTCCGTAATACATCATGTAAGAACTTGCTGCAGTACTAAAACATCCCACAACGCTAGAACGGATGGTTTCCGTAATACATCATGTAAGAAGTTGCCGCAGTACTAAAACCTCTACAACGCTAGAACGGATGGTTTCCGTAATACATCATGTAAGAACTTGCTGCAGAACTAAAACATCCCACAACGCTAGAACGGATGGTTTCCGTAATACATCATGTAAGAACTTGCTGCAGTACTAAAACATCCCACAACGCTAGAACGGATGGTTTCCGTAATACATCATGTAAGAACTTGCTGCAGTACTAAAACATCCCACAACGCTAGAACGGATGGTTTCCGTAATACATCATGTAAGAACTTGCTGTAGTTCTAAAACATCCCACAACGCTAGAACGGATGGTTTCCGTAATACATCATGTAAGAAGTTGCCGCAGTACTAAAACCTCTACAACGCTAGAACGGATGGTTTCCGTAATACATCATGTAAGAACTTGCTGCAGTACTAAAACATCCCACAACGCTAGAACGGATGGTTTCCGTAATACATCATGTAAGAAGTTGCCGCAGTACTAAAACCTCTACAACGCTAGAACGGATGGTTTCCGTAATACATCATGTAAGAACTTGCTGCAGTACTAAAACATCCCACAACGCTAGAACGGATGGTTTCCATAATACATCATGTAAGAACTTGCTGCAGTACTAAAACATCCCACAACGCTAGAACGGATGGTTTCCGTAATACATCATGTAAGAACTTGCTGCAGTACTAAAACATCCCACAACGCTAGAACGGATGGTTTCCGTAATACATCATGTAAGAACTTGCTGCAGTACTAAAACATCCCACAACGCTAGAACGGATGGTTTCCGTAATACATCATGTAAGAACTTGCTGCAGTACTAAACCATCCCACAACGCTAGAACGGATGGTTTCCGTAATACATCATGTAAGAACTTGCTGCAGTACTAAAACATCCTACAACGCTAGAACCGATGGTTTCCGTAATACATCATGTAAGAACTTGCTGTAGTTCTAAAACATCCCACAACGCTAGAACGGATGGTTTCCGTAATACATCATGTAAGAAGTTGCCGCAGTACTAAAACCTCTACAACGCTAGAACGGATGGTTTCCGTAATACATCATGTAAGAACTTGCTGCAGTACTAAAACATCCCACAACGCTAGAACGGATGCTTTCCGTAATACATCATGTTAGAAGTTGCCGCAGTACTAAAACCTCTACAATGCTAGAACGGATGGTTTCCGTAATACATCATGTAAGAACTTGCTGCAGTACTAAAATATCCCACAACGCTAGAACGGATGGTTTCCGTAATACATCATGTAAGAAGTTGCCGCAGTACTAAAACCTCTACGACGCTAGAACGGATGGTTTCCGTAATACATCATGTAAGAACTTGCTGCAGTACTAAAACATCCCACAACGCTAGAACGGATGGTTTCCGTAATACATCTTGTAAGAACTTGCTGCAGTACTAAAACATCCCACAACGCTAGAACGGATGGTTTCCGTAATACATCATGTAAGAACTTGCTGTAGTTCTAAAACATCCCACAACGCTAGAACAGATGGTTTCCGTAATACATCATGTAAGAAGTTGCCGCAGTACTAAAACCTCTACAACGCTAGAACGGATGGTTTCCGTAATACATCATGTAAGAACTTGCTGCAGTACTAAAACATCCCACAACGCTAGAACGGATGGTTTCCGTAATACATTATGTAAGAAGTTACCGCAGTACTAAAACCTCTACAACGCTAGAACGGATGGTTTCCGTAATACATCATGTAAGAACTTGCTGCAGTACTAAAACATCCCACAACGCTAGAACGGATGGTTTTCGTAATACATCATGTAAGAACTTGCTGCAGTACTAAAACATCCCACAACGCTAGAACGGATGGTTTCCGTAATACATCATGTAAGAACTTGCTGCAGTACTAAAACATCCCACAACGCTAGAACGGATGGTTTCCGTAATACGTCATGTAAGAACTTGCTGCAGTACTAAAACATCCTACAACGCTAGAACGGATGGTTTCCGTAATACATCATGTAAGAACTTGCTGTAGTTCTAAAACATCCCACAACGCTAGAACGGATGGTTTCCGTAATACATCATGTAAGAAGTTGCCGCAGTACTAAAACCTCTACAACGCTAGAACGGATGGTTTCCGTAATACATCATGTAAGAACTTGCTGCAGTACTAAAACATCCCACAACGCTAGAACGGATGGTTTCCGTAATACATCATGTAAGAAGTTGCCGCAGTACTAAAACCTCTACAACGCTAGAACGGATGGTTTCCGTAATACATCATGTAAGAACTTGCTGCAGTACTAAAACATCCCACAACGCTAGAACGGATGGTTTCCGTAATACATCATGTAAGAACTTGCTGCAGTACTAAAACATCCCACAACGCTAGAACGGATGGTTTCCGTAATACATCATGTAAGAACTTGCTGCAGTACTAAAACATCCCACAACGCTAGAACGGATGGTTTCCGTAATACATCATGTAAGAACTTGCTGCAGTACTAAAACATCCTACAACGCTAGAACGGATGGTTTCCGTAATACATCATGTAAGAACTTGCTGTAGTTCTAAAACATCCCACAACGCTAGAACGGATGGTTTCCGTAATACATAATGTAAGAAGTTGCCGCAGTACTAAAACCTCTACAACGCTAGAACGGATGGTTTCCGTAATACATCATGTAAGAACTTGCTGCAGTACTAAAACATCCCACAACGCTAGAACGGATGGTTTCCGTAATACATCATGTAAGAAGTTGCCGCAGTACTAAAACCTCTACAACGCTAGAACGGATGGTTTCCGTAATACATCATGTAAAAGTTGCCGCAGTACTAAAACCTCCCACAACGCTAGAACGTATGGTTTCTGTAAAACATCATATAATAACTTGCCGCAGAACTAGAACCTCCCACAACGCTAGAACGGATGGTTTCCGTAATACATCATGTAAGAACTTGCCGCAGTACTAAAATCTCCCACAACGCTAGAACGGTTGGTTTCCGTTATACATTATGTAATAACTTGCCGTAGAACTAAATCCTCCCATAACGATAGAACGGATGGTTTCCGTAATACATCATGTAATAACTTGCCGCAGAACTAAAACCTCCCACAACACTAGAACGGATGGTTTCCGTAAAACATCATGTAAGAACTTGCCGCTAAACTAAAACTTCCCACAACGCTAGAACGTATGGTTTCTGTAAAACATCATATAATAACTTGCCGCAGAACTAGAACCTCCCACAACGCTAGAACGGATGGTTTCCGTAATACATCATGTAAGAACTTGCCGCAGTACTAAAATCTCCCACAACGCTAGAACGGTTGGTTTCCGTTATACATTATGTAATAACTTGCCGTAGAACTAAATCCTCCCATAACGATAGAACGGATGGTTTCTGTAAAACATCATATAATAACTTGCCGCAGAACTAGAACCTCCCACAACGCTAGAACGGATGGTTTCCGTAATACATCATGTAAGAAGTTGCCGCAGTACTAAAACCTCCCTCAACGCTAGAACGTATGGTTTCTGTAAAACATCATATAATAACTTGCCGCAGAACTAGAACCTCCCACAACGCTAGAACGGATGGTTTCCGTAATACATCATGTAAGAAGTTGCCGCAGTACTAAAACCTCTACAACGCTAGAACGGATGGTTTCCGTAATACATCATGTAAGAACTTGCTGCAGTACTAAAACATCCCACAACGCTAGAACGGATGGTTTCCGTAATACATCATGTAAGAACTTGCTGCAGTACTAAAACATCCCACAACGCTAGAACGGATGGTTTCCGTAATACATCATGTAAGAACTTGCTGCAGTACTAAAACATCCCACAACGCTAGAACGGATGGTTTCCGTAATACATCATGTAAGAACTTGCTGCAGTACTAAAACATCCTACAACGCTAGAACGGATGGTTTCCGTAATACATCATATAATAACTTGCCGCAGAACTAGAACCTCCCACAACGCTAGAACGGATGGTTTCCGTAATACATCATGTAAGAACTTGCCGCAGTACTAAAATCTCCCACAACGCTAGAACGGTTGGTTTCCGTTATACATTATGTAAACACTTGCCGTAGAACTAAATCCTCCCATAACGATAGAACGTATGGTTTCTGTAAAACATCATATAATAACTTGCCGCAGAACTAGAACCTCCCACAACGCTAGAACGGATGGTTTCCGTAATACATCATGTAAGAACTTGCCGCAGTACTAAAATCTCCCACAACGCTAGAACGGTTGGTTTCCGTTATACATTATGTAATAACTTGCCGTAGAACTAAATCCTCCCATAACGATAGAACAGATGGTTTCCGTAATACATCATGTAATAACTTGCCGCAGAACTAAAACCTCCCACAACACTAGAACGGATGGTTTCCGTAATACATCATGTAAGAACTTGCCGCTAAACTAAAACCTCTCACAACGTTAGAACGGATGGTTTCCGTAATACATCATGTAAGAACTTGCCGCTAAACTAAAACCTCTCACAACGCTAGAACGGATGGTTTCCGTAATACATCATGTAAGAACTTGCCGCAGTACTAAAACCTCCCGCAACGCTAGAACGGATGGTTTCCGTATTACTTCATGTGATAACTTGCCGTAGAACTAAAACCTCCCACAACGCTAGAACGGATGGTTTCCTTAATACATCATGTAATAACTTGCCGCAGAACTAAAACCTCCCACAACGCTAGAACGAACACTTGCATCCCCGACGATTCTCACCAGGTCGTCCACCTCTCACTCCATCTTCCAGTTCTTGCCATACGAGAACGTTTTCAACTGGTAGTTCTGATACCAAAGCAGGTGGAATTTATGGTCACTACTGCTATTATTAGCACTGTTCTTTTTTGTTATACTTCTTAATTAACAAAATTTTGCTTGATCTGTATGTACTAAACACAAGAAACATGAATTTCCTGATGGATATATATTATTTGGTATAGTCATATACCCATTGTTAACAATGGTGCAGTCTGCCGACGAACTTAAAAATAATTTACTACACGACGTATAATTTGAAACATAACACGATATGCACCTCAAGAAATATATGTGTATATGTTATATGTTATAGTTATATACCCATTGTTAACAATGGTGCAGTCTGCCGACGAACTTAAAAATAATTTACTACACGACGTATAATTTGAAACATAACACGATATGCACCTCAAGAAATATATGTGTATATGTTATTTGTTATAGTTATATACCCATTGTTAACAATGGTGCAGTCTGCTGACGAATTAAAAAATAATTTAACTACACGAAGTATAATTTGAAACATAACACGATATGCACCTTAAGAAATATATGTGTATATGTTATTTGTTATAGTTATATACCCATTGTTAACAATGGTTCAGTCTGCCGACGAACTTAAAAATAATTTACTACACGACGTATAATTTGAAACATAACACGATATGCACCTCAAGAAATATATGTGTATATGTTATTTGTTATAGTTATATACCCATTGTTAACAATGGTGCAGTCTGCCGACGAACTTAAAAATAATTTACTACACGACGTATAATTTGAAACATAACACGATATGCACCTCAAGAAATAAATGAATCACTTTTTATCAAATCATTTGTGACATTTATATTTATGTTACTGTTAGAGGACGGAATACGTTAATTTGTACATTAACTAAGTCATCTGTAAATCACCGGGTAAGATAAAAGAGTGAAATTATACATAAAGTAGGAAAAATCCGCGCTTTATCTAGGTAATATGCAAATTAACGGGTACTTCACCGTTAAAACGGAAGAGAGAGAGAGAGTGACACGCATTCACGTCTCAAACTAACTTAATCTAACCTTATTTAAAGGCAAGTAAATAAAATGTGCGTGGTGTGCCTGGTGGTGAAAAGAGTGTATATTTCAATTATAAAAAACTAACCTAACTTTACCACTGTTTTTTATTTATTTATACTAACCTACGTTTAACAAAATCCATACCAATATATAAAAGTGAAATAAAACATAGGATGTTTTTTATTCTGAAAAATTGTATGTTTCCACGGGAAAACTGAAAAAAAAACATTACTCTCTGTAAGAAACGGTTGCCTTGGAAACGAAATAACAAGTATGTCAAAAAACATCAAGAGCTTTGGTGCTATACCTTCTTTTGCATTGGTTTTGAATATCTTAGAAGAAAAAAAGTTAATTTTTTTTCGCTTTATTCTGTAGCCCGCCTAGACAAAGTCGCGGGCAGGAAAGCTAGTACGAGTATAAAAATAAACCCAAAATATTTAAAAAAAATATTCAAGCAAATAATCTGTTTTATTAACTTTACCATAGTTTTAAAGCTTTGTCGTTAGTCTGATCTGTAGATTATCTAGTTAATGTGAGAACTGAAATGATTGCGGACTCAACCAGATAATCTACAGATTGCCTAGTTAATCTGCACTAACTGATGCACTTTAGCAGTGACAAAGGTAACATATTATGTAAGTAAAATGGTCATGACTGTTGCAAATTCCGATACAGGTAGTATGTGGAATTATCTATAAATGAAGTTACTGTTTTTTACAAAATACCGAATTTACCAACTGTTTTTCCAATAAATAATGTAAAAGTAGTCGAGACTCGAAATAAACAGCGGCAAGATAACAGAATTTCTCCAAATTGAATCGGCACCGAGAACCGAATGTTTAAATAAAATAAATCGAGTTTTACGCCTAAATCATTTCTTATCGAGACTTAACTCGAAAGCAATTTAACTTTGTTTGCTTCCAAAAGAGTTGTTTGAAGGATATGCGTGGAAATCGATAGAGATTGTACGGTTCGAATCTGAAAATGGGAAAATGGTATCGAAATGCCAGATGGCCTGGAGTTGAAGCTCTGTATTCATACGGTAACATGAGACCGATATTCCACTGCAAATTTTTATTGGCAATGACGTTACATTTTGTTTTGTTCAGTCTTTGATATCCTCTTAGTTTACTGCACTTTATTGTTATTTTTCCGTTGATATTTGAAAATAATGTCGTTAAAAGTATTAGGAATTGAAACGGTACAAACTATGTAACAAAATACCAAACGCACAGAAGGTACACTGGGGCCGTCAAGGTACACTGTACCATGGTATTTTGGTACGATAGTATGGTACATATACTTTGTGTTAATCTAGGGTATTTACTAGATAGTAGTTACCCTAAAAAAAAGTAAAGATCTAGTAAAGATTTACTCCAAAATTCATCCAAATCCGTTCAGTTGTGAAGGTCACAAACATACAAACAAATGTTAGAGAAGATCTCATATAGTTGTCATGGACGGTGGTGCTTAATAATAAACAAAAAAAAACAAAAGGTATGTGAGCACAGCTACCTTAATAAACTACACATACAAATATATTAAAATAGGTAAGTACAATACACACACATTTTCATAGACTTAATATATAGTTATATCCATATCAATATATAAAAGTGAAACGTTGTCTGTTTGTTTGTTTGTTTGTTTGGGGAGCTTTCATACATACAAAGAAACAAGCAAAGTACCCAAAAAATATTCGACGCTATATCAATAATTTTGTATCAATTTAAGTTTAAGTTCCGACTTTGGGATTTTTTACATAAAAATAACAAATTTACAAAAATCCTTGGGGAACATAATGTTGTGGAGACACCAAAACACCCTTCCAATTGGCCATTTTGCTATTTCTTACTTATACTTTTTCTTAACTTATATCTTTTACCAGTCTTTAGACTTGAGTTTGCAAAATTTTCGCCTGACATTTCCCTTTTTCGCATTTCTATTTCACCAGAACCCTTAAAACGGCAAACTTCTCAACAAGCAACTAACACAATCCTAAACGAGTCTATCCCAAAACTTACTCCACAAAAACCTGACATTTCACACGCAATTTGGACAAAACAACATAAACAATTTTGAACTAAACAAAGCCCGTTTAAGCTAGCATTATTGCCAGTTCTACATATCAACTCAAAAAGAGAGGGGTATTATAAGTTTAGAGTGTGTGTGAGTATGCATGTATCCGTGTGTCTGTCCTTCGTAGCTCCCAAACGTTATTCGTTTGGGAGCTAGCCGATTTTGATGCGGTTTTTTCTGTTTGAAATCTGATAAGGGCAGCTCCAGGTGTGAGGATCGTAGCTTCCAAACGAAAGGATCGATTTTGATAGGGTTATTTTTTTATTTTTGAAAACAGATCTTATAATGGGGGTTGGGGAGTCGGGGGTGTTATTATAATGATTTTATTTTTGCTGTTTTTATGCTTGTTTGTCGTATGAGGAAATGCTAGCCTTTGGTGTCAGAGTTTGTCAGGCCATCTCAGGCCCAAGGGCCTCTGACATGGCATGGAACAGAGGAACGAACTTGGTATCACATAGTTAAATATTTAAACGGGACTTGAATCGCGCTGAAAACTTAATATTTATTTACCTCGACGTTTCGATAAAGTTGAATTGATCGTGGTCACGAGAAGACTGAAGTAGCGGGTGTCAGCGTCGAGAAGGGCGAGTGTTATCTCCAACTACCCGCATTTGGTTTTGTAAAAAATCAGAATTGTCACGACACACGACACTAACGACATCTGCAGATATCTTCTGACATAAACCGTTAATATGTTATAAAAATATGTACCTAAATAAGTTTATTACATCTGGAGTCCTTTTAATATATATGATAGTACTTTCGTTCGTGGTTGTTTTGATCCTTATTGTTGAAGCACGAAAAGTCTGTGATAATAACAATACTAGAGCCCCAAGGGTGTGTACCCTTGGGGCTCTAGTATTGTTATTATCAAATATATTTATATATATCTCTGTTTATGAACATCTCCGAGTGCTCCTAATTGTTCCTGTACTTTTATGTTGTCCACTGAGGTTTGGTCCCTGGGCTAGTGGAACAAACCCTAGGACCGCCTCGTGATACTGGCGCCCTCAACGTGTCCTTACCCAGCCCTGCTCTACCTGACTGACCAGTCATTATGCCTACAAGTTCCTGATTCCTCCCTTTTTTCTTAATCTGTGTGTTTTATTTTGTGAATCAGTGTTCAATTTTTAAGTGGTCCTACAAAATTCTAAAAGGCGCTAGGCCATCTTGATTCAATTTTGGAAATATTTGGCAAACTCAGAACAGTTTTGTATAATAAAGTGTATTTTATAATTGCATCCCAGTCATTCATGTAAGTAAGACATTTTCATTAATACGTACTTTGTTCCGAATTTCACTATCGGCCTACCTAGTTTCGAGTTACGCTAAACTTTGACGCATTATTATGCGTGACGCATTAACGCTGTGACGAGGTCCAAACCTCTTTCATAATAATACTCATTTGATCTCTTAATTCTTTCATAATCCATTTCTTTTCATTTTTGATAGTTGGTCATCATTGATTCATTCTAAATACAAATAACCTGTCATTGGAATATTGATTTTTGGAAAAACTGAAATAATATTATAAAATTCATAAATAAGTTTATAACAACTTGAATTACTCTTTTAAATATATATATGATAATACCTACATAACAGATTATTTTCATCCGTATTGTATCATCACAAAATTGTCCAAGTGCACTCTATTGTTCTTGTTCCTGTAATTCTGTTGTCCACTGAGGTTTGGGTCCTGGGCTAGTGGGACAAACCCAAACCCTGGGACCGCCTCGTGACAACGCGTAGTTGCATTAACGCTATTTTTTCATTTATTTTTATAGCGTTACTTTCGCACTTAACGTAACGTTACTAACAAAGTAAACTTAATTTTATTTGCTGGTCTCTTATTAATAAAAATGGACCCTGCGCATCTTGTAAACGCATCTAATCAACCAGAATTGATCTATGAATTAACATGTCGAAATGCTGAGGTCCATACACCAAATACTGTAGAAAATTTACGATCAAGGTTATCGACCTTACTTGATAGCTCGAATACTCAGGACTTACAAAGCCCGTATACATTTGAACAGGATATAGCTTAAATTCAAAAACATGTATAACCATTATTTCTGCACGTTTAATAGCATATCCGGTACGATAAGAGAAGAATCCTAAATTCTGCATGTAAGAAATAGATTAAATAACATGGATATTACCACCGAACATACGACAGTAGAACTAGAAACATTTAAAAATGTTTCAGAAAGTTTATTCAATTTACAAAAACGTTTCGAAACATTAGAAAATCCTAGCTGCTCTTCTACAGAAAATACAAAAGATCATTTTCCAGAACTACAAACTCAATTACCATATTTTGACCTACTAACACAAAAACTACAAACTATTACGGTCGTCAAGTCTGTTGTCGTTTCAAGTAACAAAATTAAACGGTTTATTTACAAGGGGGATAGATGTCCAAAAGATTTTATTAAAAGGGTTGAGAAATTCGCAAGTGCTTGAAATAACATATACGACATTCTTCATTCAAAGGAACTCCTTTGTATCGGTTTCGAGCTCACAAACAAACAAACCAAGATTGAGAATCTTTTAAAATAACTTTACTAAATGAATTTGAAATTACAGACTATGATTATAAACTGCGGAAAATCATAGATGCACGCAAACCAAAAACAAATGAGCGTGTGATCTGCTATTTCACCGAATTAGAATTATTATTTGCAAAATTAGGTGAGCCTGTTTCAGAAAATGCCAAGATTGTCATTCTTAGGCGTAACTTGCGACCCGAATTTGGTCATAGGTTATCACCAAACGATCTTGACTCGGTCGCAACGTTATTTAAATCTTGCAAATGCTACGAAAGTTGCATTGAAATGTCCAACTCTAATACTCCTTCTACACTACAAGACTTAGCGAAGCCTTCGACTTCTAATACCCAACACAAAGTCGCTGCTACACCTAATATACCACATTATCCGTACAATACCTTGCAACAACCACTTGTGCAAACACATCCTTACCCTCAACCTTACCCTGTACATTAAATTGCTGCAGATTCAAATAAACCTGCACTACTTATATTTTGCCCTCGCTGTCGAAACGATGCTTTATGTCAATGTCCTACAGACAAAGTTTGTTTTCGTTGCGGTAAAAAAGACGTTTTTTTACCAATTGCCCTGTATGTACACAAACTTCAAAAAACTAACTAGAGAGGAACTAGAAGCACAAAATTTTAATACTTATAATAACTTTGATCAAACAGATTTTTAGCATTCATGTATGTTTGTATGTTTGTATGTATGTATGGGAGTTTCTTTATTCCACCATAACTTTTAAATGCCTGAACAGATTTAGACGTACGGGATATACGTGGCGGCAGTATGGCTCCATTTTCAAATTCGAATAAAAAAATATTCTTCGTATTTTACAATATGGGTATCAAATTGAAGGCTTTGATAAGCACATTCCAACAGTATATAATTTATTAGTTAAAGCTCATTTTTGGCAGGGTGTTTTTTTTTTCGCTTTTAAGCTAGTTATTTTATATGTGCGAAAGGCACGCCCTTAAGCTAGTATATTTTTACACGACTATGGCGAAGCAAGGGAAGAGTAATTACGTAGTCTAATGTATGTATAGTGGAAGTTCCACCATAGCGTCGCTCCTATTGGTCCGGTTTTGACAACCGACGTATTTATTTATTCGTCTTCAAGTATAGACTGTCATAGGCTATTTTTTTACACGACTACGGTGAAGCAATGGAAGGATTATGTGTTCAAGCTAAAAACTTGGTCCGATTGTGACAAGCTAGGTATCAATCGACTAATCTTCATTTATAGAGTGTCAAAGACTATTTTTTATTTTTGAACTCTTTATTATTATAAATTTTATATTCTTCTAGCTTTCCCGCCCGCGACTTCGTCTGCGCAAACTACAGTTTATCACGAAAAAAAATGCAAATGTAGGTAATAGCACCAACGCTCTTGAAGGTTTTTGACAGACTTGTTATTTTGTTTCTATGGCAACCGTTCCTTACAGCGAGTAATCAACATTTTTCAGATTTCCCGTGAAAACTATTTATCGCGTTATGTTATCGCATAAAAGCTCCTCAAACAAACAAACAAACAGACGTTTCACTTTTATATATTGGCATGGATGGATTTCGTACAAAAAAAGCTTTCCAGTCCATTATTTTAATTTATTGCTGGGCGTTTTACACAATTGCCCAAAAAAAGGAGTGTAAATTTTTTAGGATTCATGTTGTATGTATGTGAGTTTTTTTATTCCATCATTACTTTTAAATTCCTGAACTGATTTAGACGTATAGGGTATCGTTAAAATCCTTACATTTCCCCGAGTAACAAGAACTTTTTTTTTTTTTTTAAATAGCGGTTTGATGGCCGAATGGCTCCATTTCGAATTAAGGGCCTTGATAAGTACATTCCAACAATATATAATTTATTGGCAAAAGTTCTTTGAGCAAGCGTGTTTTTTATCTTTTAAGCTGGTTTTGCGCGTAGCGACCACATGGCCCTGTAGGGAAATACAAAAATCAACAAATCAATTAACTTCAACCTAATTCTGCTAACCTATACAATTTAAATGCCCGGTCTGTCATCGGACAATCTATCTATACTTTTAATAAAGGAATAGGAAAAAAAAGCTCTAGGGTACTTAAAATAAGCTACCGAATAAGAATAATAACACTTTTTTTTAAATCGTGTCTGTCTGTTTGTCAGTTTGTTTTTTTGTTTGTTAGTTTGTGTGTATGTTTGTCCGCGCATCACGTAAAAACTTCTAAACCGATTGCGATGCGGTTTTCACTGTTGGATAGCTTAGTGTTTGACTTCAAAACTGGTGTACTTGGTATCTCAATCTTTTCAGTAGAAGCCGAAAAATCGATAAGAACTTTTTGACGGGTGACGGAATTTTGATCAATAATTGTTGGTATATCGGTATAGGTCTTGGAATAGTACAGAAAGTACTTATAACCTAGAGAAATAACCACGAGTGCGAAGCCGAGGGCTCATCTAGTCTAGTATAAAATAACATAATCCCATACCTAAAATTTGGATTCAACTATGATATTCTGTAGCATTTATTCCGCACACATTCCTTCAAAATATGTTGTACATACACCATTATATAAAAGTGAAACGTTGTCTGTTTGCCATAAAAAAGTGTATCATCATCCTTCACGCTCAAACGGCTGAACGGACTTTGATGAAATTTGAATTGGAGATAGCTTATACCCTGGAATAATACATAGGATACTTTTCATCATCATCGTTCATCATCATGCTTCACGTTCAAACGGATGAACAAATTTTGTTGAAATTTTTATTGGATATAGCTTAGACCCTGGAATAATACATAGGATACTTTTCATCGTCATCGTCATCATCATGCTTCACGTTCAAACGGATGAACAAATTTTGATGAAATTTGCATTGGATATAGCTTATACCCTGGAATAATACATAGGATACTTTTCATCATCATCATCATCATCGTGCTTCACGTTCAAACGGATGAACGGATTTTGATGAAATTTGGATTGGAGATAGCTTAAATCCTAAAATAATACATATGCTACTTTTCATCATCATCATCCATCGCGCGGGTGAAACCGCGTGGCACAGCTAGTCCTAAACAACCCGCACTCAGCACAATTGGGAGATAGAACTTTTTTCATCAAAAATGCAAACTTCTTTGATGGAATATGTGCGGAGCGCAGTCTAAGGGCTGTCACGAACATTTTTTGTTCAAGATATTATTGTCAATCCGTGAGTATCTGTGTTTGGATAGTTCAATACCAAATACCATATATCATATTTTTACATTGCTCTTTATCATCATTATCATCAGCCTACATTTGTCCTCTGCTGGACGCCTCTCCCGATCCAAAAAAAAATGTTTCTCGTCCAGTTCCTGCCAGCCATTTTCGCATGTCGTCACTTCACCTGGCCGGCTGGCGCCCTACACTACGTTGCTCATTATACGTTTTACAAATTCAGAAAATAAAGTTACAAACCCTAATGGAAATCCATCTCCTTAGCCTGTTCCGCCAGAAGATCCACCTCATCATTTTCTTGTATTTGACTATGTGATGGAATCCTCTGTAGACATATGATTTTGTTATGTGACTGCAAACTTAACATTGATTCTAAAACGTGATAGGCAATCGGTGCGCCTCGCACGTGTGACGTACACCGAGCCAAATGTTGCAGAGAACTCTTTTTGATCTATATTAATTAAGAGGTGTAAGATAGAACTTCTGCGATAGCAAGTAATTCAATGTGCATAAATAAAATGTAAGAATCAATCTTGAGTTTAATATAACATCCCTGTACAGAGTCCAAAAAAGCAACACCTCCTTCTTTCCCTTTTATTGGAACAGTTTTTTTTTGTGAAATTTAAAATAGGAACTACAGCCGCCACGAATGAGGATCATATGTTTTTAACCCGACTGCACGGAGGGTTAGTGTTAGTTTTTTACCCGACTGCACGGAGGGTTAGTGTTAGTTTTTTACCCGACTGCACGGAGGGTTAGTGCTAGTTTTTTAACCGACTGCACAGAGGGTTAGTGTTAGGGTTGTATGTATATTTGTTTTTTGTACGTTTCATAAGCTCATTCTACACCCTAAACGACTTGATGGATTTTGATAATATCGTTGGATAGTCTTGATCACGAAAGTGCTACAGAATATATAAAGTGTCAAGAAAAACAATATGGCGGCTTACAGTTGCCATATTGTATTTCAGACGTAACAAAAATATACCAAACCTATCGAGTGAGATCAAAATACAGGTCTTTAAAAACCATTTCAAAAATATTTAATTCTTATAACAAAACAGTAGCAAATTTCTGTTAAGCTATTTACAAAAATAACTATTTTAGATTAATCAAGATAATGTAATTACTATAATCTAATATTGCATTTGCAACTATTAAAGTAATGTAAAATATGTAAGTAAAAAAAAAACATTAAATTTTTATGAATACGAACCATACATTTTCGGGGACTAAAAGTATCCTATGTGTTAATCCAGGGTATAAGCTACCCCCATACCAAATTTCACCCGAATCTGTACAGCCGTTTAAGCGTGAAGAAGTAACAAAAATATACATACACACACACCATACAAACATTCGCCTCTATAATATTAGTGTGATTATATTTGCGGGCGGTCAGCTCGTATTCAATCATTTTGTTCGCAGTCGGGTTTTTGTATTTTTATTATAATTTTACGTATTGATTGGTCTTTTTATCGATTGACTGGATTACTCAGGAATTTTGATTAATGGTTTTGAGCCTTGTGGGGGGTGGCCCACCAAGGGTTAATATCTATACTTATAATAAAGCAATAGGAATGACATAGTCTATACAACGAAGATAATTAAAAAAAAATGACTTAGTGTACTTAAAATAATCTACTGAATATCATATAACATTATTAAAATTCGTGTCTGTCTGTTTGTCTGTATGTTTGTTCACGCATCACGTAAAAAATACTGAACCGATTGCGATGCGATTTTCACTGTTAGCTATCTTAGGGTTTGACTTAAAAACTGGTGTTCTTGGTATCTGAATCCGATGAGTAGAAGACGAGCAATTGAAAAAATCTTTGAACGGCTGAAGGAATTTTGATCAAATGTTGGTATATTGGTATTTTAAGTCTTGGAATAGTACAAAGAGTACTTTTAACCTAGAGAAATTACCAAACGAGCGAAGCCACGGGTGGTGTACCCGTGTAGTACGTAATAATATTAAAATGTTCGTGAGTTCGTGAAGCTCCCGCTTTGGTCATTTTGGTGGCTAGTTCAGCGACTCGTCCCACAAGACACTCGTCCCGAGGGGCGACGCTATGGTGGAACATCCACATAACCACATACATAGATACTTACATACATAGAAAGACTTATATACTCATAACCTTTCCCTTGCTTCACCGTCATAGAAACGAATCACTCGGGACGAGTTACTGAACCGAAAAAATTATATTATTGATATTCAATAACTCGTCCAATTGGGACGACTGTTTTGTGGGACAAGTCGCTGAACTAGCAATTTTGTTTACGGTGCGTATTCCGTTGCAATTTAGACGAATTCAAGGGAATTTTAAAGATGGCATACACAATTTTTAACAGTACGATTTCACGTTTGAACTTCTGACTCGACTACAGGCACAGAATAAATAATAGTACAACTACAGGGAAGGTTTTATTGTTATTGTCAGGGAACTTTTGCTTGTACTTACCTACCAATTGTCAGTTGATAATAAATCAAAAAAGTATTTATTTCTAGCACTTTTATGGCTCAACTTAGCCAGGGCGGTCGCACTCCGCAACAAGTACAAATAAATTCGGGGACCCAATATTCGGGTCCGTTCAGTCGAGTGTCAAGCGTGCGCTCGATGAGTCGCGCGCCTTGTACTTAGCGATAGAGCACCTACTTACGTAAAGTTATTGACAAACTTTATATTAACGTGTTTTAATTATGAGTACCAAGAACAAAGCTAGAAAGCACTTCATAGCATTCGGCTGTTTGAATAGTGATAGAAATGACGAATTGTCATTCTTTACGCTTCCAAAGAATATTGAAAGGTAATAAATTGTAATACATATAATAGGTCCTTGTTATGTAGTTAGATATTGATATTTTTTTATTACGTAGGTTCCTATAGTTTTATGTCATTTAATTTGTGTTCCATACCGGAGCTACGCATATTTAAGGTTTTTCCGCGCAGAAATAAAGTCGTTTATTAAATCGATCAACGTAATTTTATAATTGATTATAGTAGGTATTGTTGATCGGAAAATGAATAACTGTGCTGACTTAGTAAGTAGCCTACAACTAATTAGGAATTTATATAATATATGTCTCGTATAATACCTACCTACTTTTCATACCTATTATTACGTAGGTAGCAATTTATTTTTCACTCATTAAAAAGCATGGAATTCAGACAGGCACCTTTATTCATCAAAGTGCAATACCTATAGGATATAATCATAATCAACCAACGACACGCAGGTAGGTATCTCACTAAAGTTATCGGCGGTCTGAAAACGGGATAGGTAGGTAGTAAAAATGAGGTAGTAGGTCTATTCTGATAAGAATGTCATTGTATGTAATAGTACTATTTTAATTTATAATAATAAGCAACATTATTACTTATTTATTCTGTTACAATATCTAAGTCATAACATATCACAGAATAATTAGTAGTACAAGTACCTAGTCATATCTTAATACAACCCTACCGAGTGAAAAAGGGACAGAGCGATTCTGAAACGGTTAGAGCAATGGAAGTTCTCGCGCGTTGTGATACGGTGCATTCTAGCCTGCACGCGGTGGGCGAGCGCCTTCTAGGTAAATATAATTGAAAGCTCGCAGCACCGTGCGAGTTAAATTGCACTTTATAGCGTTGTAGCGAGAGTCGCTATTTATTTAAATGACTTTACTCAGTTAGCCTTCTGTACTTGTACTATTATTTATTCTGTGACTTAGCTCTTTATTATATACTGCGGCTTTGCCCGCATGGTCATTTCTCTAGGTTAAAATTTCCGTTCTTGTCATTCCAGGACCTAAAATACCAAATTAGAGCTACTTCAGCAGTCAAATAGTTTTTTTACGATTGCTTGGCTCCTACTTATAGAATTTTGATAATATCATAAAGTAAACCAGATTTTAAGTCCTATCCTCATCTATCCAACAGTGGAAACCGCATTTCAATCGGTAGAGCAGTTTTTATGTGATGCGGTAACCAACATCCAGACAAACAGACACAATTTTTTAAAACGTTTCATTCTTTTTAATTTTAAGACTACGAAGACCTATTTTAAGAGATTTTATTTAACTTGCCTGTATTTAGGATAAATAATTAGCCTCGCTATACAGCGGGGCAACGTGGTCAGCATTTTGGGCACGTTGCTGGACATAAGTGATCGCTTGAACTACCTGTAGATATTTTTTCTCTACAGGTGGTTCAGGTGGTGGTGGTGGTCAGCGATCGTTTACCTTTTTTAGTTTTTATTATAGTTTATATTAGTTGTGTAATTTTCTGTCTAGGTTTGAGTTATGCTAATAAATTATATCAAACCTGCAATGTAAGTAGGTATGCTTGTTTGTTTATGTCAAATCTTGCAAGCTGAATTAAAATCACTTCCTCTTATCCTAAGGAGCTGTATTTTTACATGTTGAATTTAGTTCCGATAATAATGTATTTTTATGGTAAGCATGACTTGAGTCGACATACAGTATTAGCTCTAGATAAAGGAACTCTTCAACGGTTAACAGCACAGACACAAAATTTTATGGAAGCATTTTATTTTGTTAGCCGGTTTTAAGATTTATCATGACATGATCTCCAGATAAAGGAACTCTGCAACAGTCCACAGCACAGACATGAAATTTTGTATACGCCTTTTGTTATTATAGATGGTTTCAAGTTTTATCTTGACATGGTTGCAGCAATCAGGGTTGGGTCCTGACTAGGGAACTACTCAACGGTTAACAGCACAGACACGAATTGTTGTATAGGCATTTAATTGTAATAGCAAGTTCTAAGTTTCATCGTGACATGGTAACTGCATAAGAGTTAAGTTTAAATAATTTATTAAATTTACATTTTTTGTACAGATATTTAGTGACTTACTGCTTTACAAATGTACTAGCTCTCTCGCCCGCGAAAAAAGCATCCTATGTTCTTCTAGAATATTAAAACCAATACAAAAGTAGGTAGAACCACCAATGCTCTTGATGTTTTTTAACATACTTGTTATTTCGTACCCATGGCAAATGTTTCTTTCAGCGAGTAATGATCATTAATCCAGTATTTCCAAAAAAAACCCGTAAAACTTTCAGTTTTCCGGAATTAAAAGTATTCCATGTTTTATTCCAGGGTATGAACTATCTCCATTCCAAATTTCATCAAAATCCGTCCGTTCAGCCGTTATTGCGTGAAAGCTCCCGAAACAAACAAACAGACAACGGTTCACTTATATATATTGGTATGGATAGTTACAGATAGTTAATTGTCTGTCATAAAGAACCTAAACTTTTCCCGTACTCTGTACAAAAACAAAAGCTTTGTATCTATAAAATCCTGAACTATTTCAAATTGCTCCTAACTTCACTTATTCCCATATTGTGTACAGTACAGTACAGTCCCGGGATAATCTGCCTTTATTGGGAAAATCCCAGGAAATTGAATATTGAGGAAGGCGAAGTATAATCCACCTTTTGTGTATCTTAACGATTTTTGGAGTTGACTTCAACATAACAATAGTATAGCAACTCTGTGTATGAAACCCGCACGTTGACTATTTCACAAAGATATCAGTGAAAACGAAAGGCATGCATTCTAAAAACTTGTAAGAATAGCTACATACTTTTCTCGGCGTTAAGCGTTTTAAAAAAACCCCGACTAAATCAAGAATGTCTAAAAAAAAACTTGGGTACGGCTGCATCAACTTTTTCCACACAATGATATTTTTGGCTTTCAAATAATACAACCCTATTGAAATCAGCCCATCCATTTGGGGGCCATGCTACAGGCAATGGCTTCAAATTTATAACACAACTTTTTTGCGACAGATCACGAGAAACCGAAAATATCTCAGTATTTCCATATCTCTATATCAATAGAATCCTTACTTTCCTGGAAACCATAAGGCAGAAAAAAGCGTAAAAGAAAATAGTTCTAGGCAACTCTCGAAATGCCTTTTCTACGAAAACATTCGTACAATACAAAACAGTAAGGGCGGCCGGCAGAAAAAGGATGAGAAGAGCCGAAGATCGGGTTTTTTGACGTACATTGGGAGAGGTCTATGTCCAGCACTGAACGAACACGGGCTGATGTTGAAGGGCGGAATGAAGAGATAAGAAGAAGACAACTTCATTATCATTAGCCCTGCTGATTCGTTTTCCCAATGGTTATCGGTTCCGCATATTATGCTTTGAGACTATATTCCGCATATTAATAATGACTTGTAATTAATAGTTATTTAATAAATATATGACTATGACTAACAGCCCCATTCACAAACAATACTTGCCTAAGTAAAGCAGCAACACTATGCGAAGTAAGCCATTTCTCTATCCGTTTGTAATTACGAGCCTTCTAATTCACAAACGATACTTAGTCGACTCTGTACTATGAGAACGCAGTGCGTCCAATACTGCGCTCTGTTTGGTCCGTGTAATATTATGTTCATATTTTTTTTGGCAGTTCGGCTCTATGCTTTGCTTAAAACAGCTACTTTACGAATGCGCTGCTTCAAGTGAACGCACAGTATTCAGCAGTGTTCGGCACTCAAGTGTCGTTTATGAATAGGATTGTAGGACTCTGTGCGTTCGTGAGCACTGTGAGACCTCATAGTAACGTTTGTGAATACGGGTGTATGACTTGCCCATTTGACTCTCCAGTCACACACACACACAACAAACACACACACACACACACAAGGGGTGGGGTTTGTACACTCCTGTCAAATGGGCAAATCTCAAAGCATAATATGCGGAACCGATAACCATTGGGAAAACGAATCAGTAGGCACCTTCTGGCTGATGATAATGAAGTCGTACTTCAGTTTTCACCTATTTGAATGACTAATCATTTACCCGACAGCACGGAGGGTTATTTTTTGGGTTGTATGTATGTTTGTTTGTTTTTTTACGTTTCTCAGGCACATCCTACAGCATAAACGGCTTGATGGATTTGGACCCGTCTTGATCACGAGAGAGCTATAGGACATATTATGAAGTGCCAAGAAAACTAATATGACGGCTTACAGCTGGCTTATTGTATTTTCAACGGATTAAAATATGACCAAAACCTATCGAGTGAGGTATCAAATAGATATAATTAAAAAATATATATTAAAAAAAGAAAAAAAAAGATTTTATTTTTAATGCATTGTCACTTTTTTTTGCATTGTCTTCAATTTGTGAGCTGCCCTGAAAGTTTCAGCCAGATAGCTAATGGGGAAGTGCTCGAAATTTAAATTGCAAGATTCCAGGACAGATAGAAATACATAGATATATACATAAAAGTCAAGTAAAATAAAAGCTTTTAAAAAATTAAAACGTTTCATACTTTTATGATTTTAGCAGTTAACGCCTGCTTAGCGTAAACATATATAATCATTTTGTATTGGAAAAATTTGGATCTTGGACGAGATTCAGCGCGGCATATGTCTCTACGAATTCGGCTACTGGAACCTATGCATCGCCATCCAAATTTATAAAACGGGTTTAAGAAGCTAGTGGAAAGATTTGGATGACCATGCATAGGTTACGGTAGCCGAATTGGTAAAGGCATTTGCCGCGCTTTTTTTTTTTTCATTTGCTAAGGCAGTGTTTGAATCTCGTCCGTAATCCAAAATTTTCCATTAGAAAAATATGATATACGTCTCATACTGTTGATATCGTGATATTCGCATGGCAACTAGTTTTTATCAGATTCAAACTGGAGAACAGTTGGGGCCGGTGAAAATCTCGAAATTGGTTGAGTAAACTCAAAGTTTGGCGAGATTCGATTCTAGATTCCGATATTGTGTGTCAAAGAGTGGTGGTGGACGAACGGTTACTTTGCAATTTGACAGCACCTGGAACGAAACTCGGTGCATTGCTAATAGCTTAATTAAAAAGTTATGTGGTTGCACTGCTTTGAGGGTACAAACTGTGCAGTTCTAAACATCGTCAGAAAACCGGCACGTTTTCCTGACGTTGACCTGATCCAACATAAATACATATTTTTTAACTTTTGTACCTTTTGAAGCTTGATGAATTTGAAAAAAATATTTAGATTTTATTTTTTTATTTGAATCAAATTTGTCGAAAAAATCTAAGGTTTTGAAGCCTTATGAAGCTTATGAATGAATTGTCGGTGGTGATGGTGTCCTTACGGTTCTAGTGAAATTTAGAATCCAACTATACCGGGTTAAAAACCTAGGCACCGCACCAATGACTTTTCTAAGTTATGTGCGGTTTTCCATCGCTCCTTGCTTCGGAGGGCACGTTAAGCTGTCAGTCCCGTTTTATTGATTAATAGCAGTTGTTAAGGCTATATCAGAGGCCTTCGGGCGGCTTGACAAACTCTGACATCAGAGGCCAGCACTACCTCATACGATAAACAAACAAACAAAACAATGAACTGTCAAAATGACGTGCCAAAGTGACTAGTGTCAAAGTGAATGTCATTTTTGAAATTCACTTTGACACCTGTCACTTTGGAGGGTTATTTTTTAAATTTTTTCCTTATAGTGTGGCAGGAGTGGCAAAGTATGCACGCAGGCGATTTTTTATAAAAGGAGCTACTTTTGGATGGAGCTATTAATTGTTTATTACTGTACAATAATCCATACCAATACATAAAAGTGAAACGCTGTCTGTTTGTTTGTTTGTTTTTTGTTTGTTTGGGGAGCATTCACGTGATAACGGCTCTACGGATTTTCATGAAACTTGGAATGGAGATAGCATAAGCTATAGCATAACTTACAATTTTCCGGGATAAAAAGTATGTTATTCCAGGGTATATTATTCCAGTGTATTTTTATATATACCCTGGAATAACATACTTTTTATCCCGGAAAATTGTAAGTTGTTTTTACTTTTTAGTTAAATTGTAAACTGAAAAAATGTTGATTACTCGCTGTAAGAAGCGATGGCCATGAAAACGAAATAACAAGTATGTCAAAAAACATCCAGAGAATTGGCGCTATACCTAATTTTGCATTGGTTTTTAATAGAAGAACATAGGATGCTATTTTTCGCGATAAACTGTAGTCCACGAGGACGAAGTCGCGGGCGGGAAAGCTCAGCTCAGCTCAGAGAAGCCACCAGATTTATAAATCACTAGTCTTCCCGCCCGCGACTTCGTCCGCGACAGACAGACTTTTTTTTGATGTTTCTCTGTAGTCTATATTGAAGCCAAAACTGTTTTTTTTTTTTCATTTTTGTCTTTTTGTCTGTCTGTATCTTGGCCGCGCATCACGCCACTGAAACTACTAAATGAATTTAAATGAAACTTGGTATGATTTGAGTTGATACTACGAGGTAGGACATATGATACTTTTTATTCTGAAAAATTAATGGGTTCTCGCAGGATAAGGGGTTGAAAGTTATTTAAAAGTAGTTTCAGCGTGGTACATGTTGTACCACGCTGAAACTACTGGACGGATTTTGATGCATAGTCATAGTATAAAGGATGGGTTAAAATTGAGGATACCTTTTATCCCAAAGAAATACAGGGTTCCTGCGGGATAGGGGTCTAAAGTTATGTTAATTTTGAAGTAATAAATGATATATTTTTGAAGGGTATTGTATATTCTCCATAACTGTTCTTTTTTTCATTTTTGTCTGTCTGTGTATCTTGACCGCGGATCACGTCGAAACTACTGTACGAATTCAAATTAAACTTGATACGATATGAGTTCATACTACGAGGTTGGACATTGGATTCTTTTCATCCCGAAAAATCAAAGTGTTCCCGCAGGATAGGGGTTGCAAGTTATTTGAAAGAACACGTATCACGCTGTAACTACTGGACGGATTTTGATGCAACTTGCCATAGTCATCTATCTATACATTTAATAAAGCAATAGGTACGAGAAAGGCTGTACAAAGAAATAAAATTTAAAAATGTATCTAGGCTACCCTAAAATAAGTTACAGAACATATTTTTTGTTTTAATTCGTGTCTTTCTGTCTGTTTATCTGTATTTTTGTGCATCACGTAAAAACTACTGGACCGATTGCTATGGGATTTTCAATGTAGGATAGCTTATAGTTTGCCTTAAAAACTGGTGTAATTGGTATCTCAATTTTAGAATCCAAGCAATTGATAAAAATATTTTGACGGCGGAAGAAATTTTGATCAAATGTTGGTATATTAGTATTTTTGGTCCTGGAATAGCACATTATGGTACTTTTTATCTAAAAAAAATGACCACGCGTGCGAAGCAGCGAGTACAGCTAGTTAAAATATAAATATATGAAATACCTTCATTTTAAAAATCTAGTGATGAGCACTGAAACCGCGAGTTTCCAGTGTGTGATGTCGCCGATCATAGCTCCAGGCTTATTATTGAGTGAAGACTTCCGGCCACTTTATCAGATATATACAAACTACACACGCCCGGCCAAATCCAACTTCACTTTAGCACTTTTGGATCTAGCATCAAAGATGCCAATTATTATACGTAGTGTAGCATTCTGTCCTATTCCCATCGAGTACGCTTAACTCTCTCTCTGGAAAACCTCGAGTTTGGACTTCTTCAACTTTGTGCACCTAAGTTATGATGACATAGGTAAGAGGATAAACAGGATGAAGTGACGATGGGCCGTTTATGTCGAAGAATCAATAACCGATGGTGCAGGTGAGTCCTTGAGTGGAGACCACGTGTTTGCATACGTAGTATATGACACTTTCCGGCTAGATGGAGCAAAGATTTGCGCAAAGTAGCTGGCAGCAATTACATTAAAAGAGCCGAAGATCTGCCTATGTTCAGCAGTGGACTTATAGAGGCTACTGATGAGGTTTGGACGGGCAGAATGCACATATCGACGGATGTTCATCACATCACTTCACGTCACGATGAGAAATTTCATTATTTTATCTCTTTCAGGGCAAAACAAGTTAGAAACTGGTAAAATTACGTCGCTTGAACATAGTAATTAAATATATCACATCATATCGATCTGATCGAACCACTTTGTATAGCTAACGAAAAACCAGGGTTACAGACGTTACACTAACCTACAAATAAAATCAATTAACCCCCGCCCGGTATTAGGTCAGGCGCGCCCTAACACTTGAAATATAGAGTGTAAGTGTCCAATCGCACTACCCTTGTTAGTGTCAGAGCGGGAATGCGGATTACACGATGCGGTGGGACGGTTAGGATGCCGTCGGGAATCATTGGGGTTCGGGAAATTATTTTGGGTCAAGTTTGGGAAATTCTTTGATGTGCATCGTTTTGCGTTCTGTTTAGTGAGAAGGCTCGACCCTGCAATTTGATTAGTAAATTACGTTGATCGCAACAGATTTAGCGAATTCAAGGATCACCAATTACATTATTTATTTTCAATATTCATTATTTCATCAAGAGCGAATGTAGCCTAGCGGTATACTTGTGAGAAGTAGAATCCAACTTCACCGGGTTCGGTCCTGGGCTCCGCATCAATGACTTTTCCAAGTAATGTGCTGTTATCCATCGCTCCGTGCTTTAGAAGGCACGTTCAGTCGAGTGGGAAATAAAAACCTATAAACGTACATAGTTTATTCTGTGATTAATAAAAAAATACCAGAATTATTGGGTTTGGTTATGGTTTAGTATGATAGAAACATTTTCTCCCGAAACGCAAAATTCACGGAAAATTTAAGGCGAAACCTTCAGAATCCGCGTGGGTTCTTTAAGCTGTCAGTCCCGGCTGTTATTGATTAATCAGTCAGCAGTCGTTAAGCCATGTCAGAAGCCCTCAGGCGGCCTAACAAACTCTGACACCAGAGGCCAGCACCTCACACGACAAACAAATAAACATTGATTATACTTAGGTACTGGGAAAAACAGTTAGTCCTGTCCTGTGTGCTGTCCTATCGACAGGAAGCCGTTGGAAATCAATTAAGTTTGGGAAATTATTGAATGTGCATTTTTATGTTCAGTACTTGTGACATGAATCATTTTTGTTTAATCAAGTGCGTTGATCGCAACCAACTTAAAGATTTCTAAGGAATTTCCATGGAAGAGATCGAGTGTTAATATAATAAACATCATATGTATATTGCAACCCAATGATATTGATACCAGGTTCGATCATCGGCTCCGGACCGAAAATAGAACATCCTGTACTATGAGTACCAGGCAACGATCAAACACAAATTATATAAATACCAATATACATCCATGGAAACAAACATTTGAATTCATCACACAAAATAAATGTACGCACCTTACGTGATTCGAACCCGCGACCGTTGACTTCGCAGTCAGGGTTACTAGCCACTCGGCCAATCGGTAGTCAAGTCAAATTCTACTCAGATTCTAAGTTAATACTTATCCTTTTTCTAAATGCCGGGTAGTTAAGCTAGACTTAAGTCAGTAGAATGCTAAGTCACAAAGCGCCTTTTTTCGCTGATGAATAAATCCAATCCTATTTAGAGTCTCGTCGGATTAACGCCGACGTAATCCTTGTCCCGCCTTGAACGGCTGGGCCTGAACAGAACCGTTATTGTTACTTATTGAGGAAATCACCGCGAGCACAGGATCAGCGAAACTACACTGAATGGGGCCTATAAGCTAACGCGATCACCGTGCTAAAATCATAGACTAAAGGTTTTAAACTGGAAGTAAGGTAATTCATAATCTTACCTTACCGCTACCGTCCAGTCCTTCCTTGAGGGTTATGTCACAACGTTCTTCTATGGCTATAGATATTTCCTCTGAGCATTACGTCACAACGTAGAGCAAAGAGGTCAGACATCCTATCTCATTCTAGATAACCTTTGATTTTACCTCCAAGCGTTACGTCATGATATAATGTAAAGAGGTAAAACCTCCTATCTATCTAATCGTTACGTCACACAATGGCGTAACACGTAGATACCTCCTCTTACTCCCATAAGAGAGATATGTCTCTCCCATTCCTTAATCCCTTAATGCGTTACGTGACAGACTAGACAAATTACAAAAACAATACTCGTTTTTTAAATCGTGTCTATCTCTCTGTTTGTTTGCCTGTTCGCGCATCACGTCAAACGACTGGATCGAATGCGAGATGGTTCACTGTTGGATTATCTAGGTTTGGACTGTGACTACTACTACAAATAATTCCTCGTGGTCACACCAGTGTGACAAAACGGTATGACCACGAGTCCGTCGACAACATTTGGTGTACTTGGTATCCGAGTTGTAGAAACCGAGCAATTGATAAAAATCTATATGATGGCTGAACAAATTTTGAGGAAATGTAGTATATTGTACTTTGTAGGTACTTTTGGTCCTGGAATACCACAAAGGTTAATTTTAACGGAGCGAAATAAACACGTTTAGTTTAGTTCTATATAAACTTAGGAAGATGAATTGTCCCTGCTTAAAAATGGCAATAAAAAAGTAGTCGCGTAGTCGTGTGCGGTCTTGTAACGATATTTCCTATTTCACAGGCTAACCTACTGTACGTCGTCTCAGTGTACTTGGAAATACAATAATGTTAATCTCTTTTAGACAACTTTTTTGTATACATCCTGATTACGTCTGACAAGAAGAGAAGATCATAAGCTTGATGGATTGAAGCAGTGTCATGCCTGTGTAATAACAAGTGCAGTGCAGGGCAAAACAAAGCATACTGCGTAGTAATTTTTGTAATAGCTATGCGATCAAAAAATCATGCCATTTATTTGTGCATTTAGCAAGAGTATACATTTAGCAAGAGTTAGAACAATCCGACTTTTAACGTGTGTTTAAACGTTATCTGGTGCCCATAGCACAGGTTATCCTAGTTTGGGGCTAGGTAATTGGTGTGGAAATGTCCCGAATATATTTATTTATTTTATTTGTATTTAACTTAGTTTTAATTGACCGAGCGAGCGCGAAGCACGAGCGTAGCTTCTCCGCTTCAACATAGGCAAAAATGCTTTCGAATGTTCGCCGGCGGATGTCTTGCTGTTCTCCTCTACTGGTCTCATTTCTCAACCGATTTTCGTGATTTTTTATGAGCAGATTCTATAATTATATGGAAAATTTAAGTTGATTCAGTTTTTCGAAATGTTTCAAACTGGCGGAGATATGGAGGTTGAAAACCTAAAAAAAAACATTATATTTCGAAAAATGATCAAAAATTTAACAAGTTTTTTGTGACGCATAAACTTCAAGGGGTCGGGGGTGAAGGGTGAAAAATAATGAAAAAATTGCGCGGTAAACCTTTATTCAGGTTTAAGCTAAGCAAAGAGACTCGCGAGGCTTACAGCTCACAGAGCCACTGGTAATAATATTTCAATGATATTTTAAAATCTAATACTCGTTTTTTTAGTAACTGTAGCAATATCTTTCAGCGAATACAAAACATATTAAGGTAGGTACTTGATACTTCAGCTAAGTTTATACATGAAAGTTAGTAATCTATAAAGGTGCATCTCCCTTGGTAGCTTAGTATGCAAGTATACAACAAACGAGCACACTACAATATTCGTAGATTAAAAATCTTCTACTGTATTCGAAGTTCCAACTATTGTACGTCGTACTATTATTTATTATATTCTTTTTTGAGACTAATTAGCAAAATAACTAGCTTAAAAGCTAAAAAAAACACGCCTCAATTTATTGGCAAAAAAAGAGATTTTGGCAATAAATTATGTACTGTTGGGATAAGCTTATCAAGGCCTTCAATTTGGTAACCATATTGTAAAATTCTAAGAAAATTTCTTTTATTTTTCGAATTTGAAAATGTAGCCACACTGCCGCGATATTGAACGTTTTCAAAAAAAAAATTATACTTGGAGGAATGTAAGGATTCTAACGATACCCCGTACGTCTAAATCTGTTCAGGCATTTAAAAGTTATGGTGGAATAAAAAAACTAACATACATACTAACATACGTACAAGAAAGCTTAAAACATTACACTCCTTGGTGCTCACAGGGATATACTAAATGGGTATTATTATGATAAATAATAGGTATTATTATGATTATTAATTGAGCTTACCCATATCGCTTCTACCACGCTTTACGATCCTTTACAAACTTGATTTGGTTCTAAGTTATCAACATGACGGTAATAAATCTAATCGCGCTGCTGGAAGTAAACCATAACTGTCAGAAAAAGTGTTAATTTTAGCTCTCTTTGCAGATTAATTTTCGAATATAACTTCTCGTAAAAACACGCCCTTATGTCGATTCATAAGTAAAAATATTTTCTCTTAGATTCATTTTAAAAGTTTTCTTGCTCTCTCTAAGAGCAGGTTTTATTTATATTGAAAGATGAATTTATTGAAGTGCAGATAATACCTACATAAAAATAGAAAATGCTAACAATTTGTGATACGAAAATGATTTCGATAATATAAGCATAGACATTTTAACCCTTCGAGCACCCCTCGCTCGATATCTTACATTATGGTGATGTGCGCAGCATGTCCGGAGCTTGAAGGATTAAAAATGTTGATAAGATTAAAAACAGCTGTTTAAACAGCATTACACTTTTTAGAAAGGATTATATTATTTCTTGTTTGCTGCTTGCAGAAAAGTCCCATAGTTGCTTGGTTTTCGATGAGGTAGTGCTGGCCTCTGGTCTCAAAGTTTGTCAGGCCGCCCGAGGGCCTCTGACATGGCTTAACAACTGCTATCAATCAATAACAGCCGGTACCGATGTGCCATTTTCACGTCACCTATATTTTACTTAATTTATCGTCACCTTATTTACTGCAGGCTTATGTGCTGTTCTCGTTGTAACGAGATATTTTCTAAGATTGATATTTATTAATATTTGTAATCTTTTTGTTAGGTCACATGAAAATAAGTACTTCAAATTTTTTTATTAGTAAATAGGCTAAGGTTGCTCAAGTTGTACCACATCCTAAATCATACCTCAGTAGTATCTCAACTAACAATAATAAAGTGTCAAAAAATGTAGTAGTGTAATTCTGAACTATTTACGCACGAGTCAACAAAAACTTGTATTCCGGTGCCGGTTTTTCATTAAAATATTTCACTTGTTCGTAAGCTTTTCCAAGACGGAATATCTATTTTTATTGATACCGTCTTTTTCTATGGTTTTCTAGAAATTATTAAGGCACACTCAAACGTTTGAAAGTTTTGAGATGATGTCAGGATTTTGATATTAAACTTTGTTAACCTCTTTGCTTAAGTCGTGCCAGTGGCAATTTCCTTAGTCGTTCCTTTAATTAAACTTTTCTTACTTCAAAATAAATAATTTTATTTTTTATGTGTTTTTAATTGGTTTTTAATGTCAATAACTAGAATTTAAGTTGACTAAGGCTGAGTTGCATGTAATTTTTATTGTTTAAAGTCATCATCATCATCATCAGCCTATATTGGTCCACTGCAGGACGTGGGCCTCTCCTAATGCACCACTGAGCTAGGCCTTCAGCTCTCCTCATCCAGTTTCTTCTAGCCGCTTTTCACAGATCGACACTCCCCTGGCCACAGGGCGTCCTACATTACGTTTGCCTAAACGTGGTCTCCACTCGAGAACTTGTCTACCCCAACGGCTCTTCGAAAAATGTGTCATTTTTTTAATGTGATCTCTTGTTATTATGTATTATTCTGTAGAGTTTATCCTAAGTACGACTTAGGCTATAGGTGGTATGAGTTAGACGACCATGCATCCTAGTAGTAAGAAAGGTGTTTTTTTAAAAATCTCCGATGTATTTAATTTATCACGAATAAGTTGTTTAAGTTTTATATCGATTTTTATGAATTAAATAAATTAAGATTCAGTTAACGCAGAAGATTTTTCATTCTAATTACACTCAATATTTTAGTATTATTTCTTTAGGGGGTACGATATAGACAAACTTACCCTATATCACTAGAATTATAAATATTACAAACAGGATACTTACCATGGATAATAAATAAATCAACGTGTATAATTATACTGTTGAATCAATCTTCCCACTTTTAAGTCCCAATATGTAGAAAGATATAAAAAGGACTAAAAACCACCCGATGTTAGACAAAAACTAATCCCGCAGTACATGTCAGTAACAGCTGTGCCCCAGCTTCATCCACTACAACTATTGGACACCAAACATTCAATATAACCAAAAGCTTGACAACAGTAACTGCCCAACCTCTATTTAAACTAATTCTACAATGTAATAATCCTCGCCCAAGCCTCCACCTAAAGTCTCCACAACATAACCAAGAAATGTCTTCATTAAACCGACTCCTTGGTTTCAGCCACAAATATGTTTCGAAACTCCCATCATACTTTGAGTTAATTTCTGAAGAAAATGCGTGCAGTTAAGGCCCGAGCAAACACAAAGCTATGCGAAATTAAAGCGAGGCATCTTTATGATTTTAATTACTGGGTATCCCAGGTTAATGTGTCAAAAGGCGCACGAGATTTTCAACCTTATTACTCTTGACCTTTGCGTGTTAAATAGTTGAAATGGAATGCGCCTCTCTAACGGAATGTATACATCAAAACAATACGAAACATTCCGTTTAATTTTCATCAAAAATGTTTCAGTTTTTTTTTTATATTAGGTTTTGTTTTTTCATATTCAAATAAAAATGTCTCAATTGATTATAATAATTCCTAAGATTGTTATTAAAATGTTTATAAGTTTACACTAACTATTAGAACAGTAGTTTTTCCTACAGGTTGTTCACGTATCATCGTCTTTGCGTATCTCCGATTGGATTGTCGGCTTTATGGACTTCCTATGTTAACAAATTTCAGTAATGTCATAACATGAGAGAGGGAGTCAACAAGTATGTGTCAAAGTAACCTCCTCGTGTCGTATGAGTGTAGGAAAATAAAGCTGAAGAGTAATCGAGGAGCATTTCAGGTGGATTCACTTTATTAGAGAATCATGCCATTTGACGACACTGTGGTGCAGTTGGTAGTACCCATGCACGCCGATTTTAGTGTCACTGGTTAGTATCCTGGCCAGGGTCAACAATTGTGTGATGATCAAAAAGGTTTGACTTCGAACCCCTGTCAAGTTACAACAAAAATTTATTTCAATGTTTGTTTCCGAGTCATCCACATCCACACCCATATATAAAAGTGAAACTTCTGTTTTTTTTTTGTTTCTTTTTTTAGGGAGCTTTCAGGCAATAACGGCAGGACGGATTTTGATGAAATTTGGAATGAAGCTTATACCCTGAGTTAAAACATAGGACACTTTTTATCCCGGAAAATGGTAAGTTTCCACGGAAAAACTGGAATATGTTGATTACTCGCTGTAAGGAATGGTTGCCAGGAAACGAAATAATAACAAGTCTATCAAAAAACATCAAAAGCGTTGATAATATACTTTTGCATTGTTTTTTAATATCCTAGAAGAACACGGGATACTTTTTTTCGTGATAAACTTTAGTTTGCGCGGACTAAGTTGCGGGCTTAGTGGATGCATATATTCGTATTTTAGTATGTTTATCCGTTTCCGTATATCCGTTTTCTAGTGACCTCAGTACAGGGTATCCTAGTTTGGGGTTAGGTTTTGGTGTGAATTTGGTATATTGTTGCTTCGAGTCTTGGGTTTGTCTAGCCATCTAGTCAAGTATTAGTATTAGTAAAAAATAAGAAAAGTATTCTGTTCTTTGCTGTATCAGTCTTTGATTTGAGCCATTTTAAATTCTATTTTTACCCGACTGTGCGGAGGGTAATGTGTTTATCAGCCTATATATACATTATATATATATATAGGCTGATAAACTGTCACTTTTCGGGATAAAATGTATTCAACATTTTAACACATAATATAGACATTGACTGTGCCAAGATCCCCGCCACGTTTCGTTCACCGCTAGACTTACGTGCCGCTAGGTATATGTAATATGTATGTCTGTTCCATTGAGACGCTCTAGAAACCAAACGCGCAGATGGATTTTGATGATCCTTACTTTAATCTTGCGAGTATCTTGTTACTTGACGCGATTGTATTAATCAAAATTCAATATGTCGATAACCAGACGCCAAATTGTGAAAAAAAAAGAATGAAAGTCAACGAACTATATGAAGTAGGGCAACATTGAATAATTATTTGAAAAAATTGAGGTATTAGTATACCTCAAAGTTTGAAAATCATCTTTTGGTGTCTTTTATAATTTTTCATAAATGCCCATTTAGGATCTATATTGGTTAGCAATAATTCTCATTTAAATTTTTGCCTCTATATAGTTTTGTTAGCAGTCGGGTTTTTTAGTACTTTCCATTTTGTTTTGTTACACCATTTCTATAGAGAATTAGCACAATGTATGAAAAATATTTGTTTGAATGAAAATTACATTTGTATTGTTTTTCTAAGTTTTATAAATTTTTTGTTCATATCGCGAGAAATCCCAATCTTCTGAAGAAAAATAATAAAACAAACGGAGGCCTACAAAAATCAACAAAAAAAAGTTCTTCATCATACTTACCTTCACAGTTACGTTTTAAAAGGCGTTAGCTCGCACGATAAAAGAAAAACAGACAATTTATCTGTTGAACCAACCTTTTTCTCCGTATGGCCCTCACCCTCATTATGCAGGCAGCCGCCGCGGGGTGCGGACGTCCGGCGACACCGCGTAAACACACAATAAAGGTTCTAAAGGCCCTTCCAAATACTTGCATAAACAATTTATCAAAACGGAAATTGTGCCCGAACCTTCTGCACAAAGGGAGGGACTGAAAGGGCTAAGTAGGCCTATTGACAACTATGATGCTGCAGATTTTCAGCTCTGGGCCCAATTCTGGCACAATTGACATTCGTCGAAAATATGCGAATGTCGATTGAAAACAAATTTTCGTATCCTCAGGGTTTATTAAATGAAACTGCGGCAGTTTTTTTTACCAGACTACGGCGAAGAAAGGGAAGGGTAATGAGTCAATGTATGTATGTATATATGTAAGTGGGTATGTGGATGTTCCAATATAGCGTCGCCTCTACTGCTACAATTTTGACAAGCGAGGTGTAAATCGATTCATCTTCATTCCCAGCCAGCAAAAAGTAATCAGTATATCAGTGATACGAGCAGTCGCATATCCATGATAGATACATGTCTATCACCGGAAAGTGGCCCCATTTTTACCGCTATTTGATGATATATTGTGTGTTTATTAGCACCACCTATCACTTTATTGATACATATCAGTGATATTTCAGTGTTCCTTGAATCTGTTTGGTGTTATCAATGATATCCTGATCACATATATCACCTAATGATTATATAATAGCTACCGTGACGCCGATATTAAGCTATTTATTGTTCTTTTGGTGATTAGAATTCTGTTTTATCACATTTCCTCAGTGCTCAGCTATATACTTCATGCGTATTGTGATTTTGAAGGTTTTACAAAATATGTTTATTACTTATTTCATACATTTTTAAAGAATAACATAACATTAGAAAATAAATAAGGTGTTCATATTTTTATCACGCTGTATCAAACTGAGATGTGCGTAATTATGACGTATATTATGATGCGCTTGAAATTATATTTTTGAAATAATACTGCATTATAAGTGTTTTTTTCATACCCCCTCAATCTTTTAATATTTAATCAAATAAACATTATTAAAATTATCAAATTAATTTGAAGTCACCACAATATGGCCAATACGTGTTTGAATTACTGATATATTGCTGATTTATAGCTTCTTGCTGCCATAACAAAATTTAAATAAAATTAAATCAGAGGTATATAACCCTAGTGGCGTATCATACTACCTTTTTTTAAAAAATCTTATTGTCTTTTTAGTTTATTTTAGTGAAATGAAACAAGTGGAATATTTAGACGTTGACTGTTTTTTTTTTTAAAGAAAATATGATATAGTGTGATAACTAGGTATTTAAAGTTCGCTTTTTTAGAATTATATGTGAGCAAAAAATGTTTACTGTAACTGGTGATACATGGATCTTGTAAAAGTATATTTGCAACTCCTTAGTGTTATTGTAGATTTCTTATGACGTTTATGGCGCAGGCGTTAAGGAAACACCGATATACGATTAATTAGTTGCATATCAGCTACGGTATGTGGTTTTATATCGCGGATTAGATCCATGTGTGCCAGATATATCACCAGCGCTAATACAGCGGCTTGGACGCCACAATAGATCAATTTTGCTGAACAAATGTACCGTCAAAACATGTTGTACAATATTTTTGCTCTAAATCGCTGTTGTGAGAACTGATTTATAGCTGTGTCATAAACAAGGCGGTTGAGTAAACGTTTATTTATATCATCAATTATTATCATAATTTAACTGTATAAGATTTTCCAGGTAAATGATGTTACGAATCATCAATATACAGCAACGCTGTGACAAGTAGTCACCGCGTTACTTTTATATCAGTTTTCTAACACTCTTTAGTCTTTTAACACATATTTTTTATCACTACTTTGCTGGCTGGGTTTTTAGTGTCTTAGGCAAAAAAAATTACCCGACTACGGAGAAGCATCGGGGTTATGTGTTCAACTAAAAACTTGATCTGATTTTGACAAGCGAGTAAAAATCGCAAGAGTGTACCCGACCATAGTCGGGTTTTAGCTTCTGAACTTATGTCTTGTTTAATTATGTTTAATATAGATATTTCTGGGGTTTTGGACTTTGGTAGATATAAACTTTATAGACTATATGTGCCCGCGGATTTGCCCTCGTAGCCATTTCTCTGGATTAAAATAAATCTAGGTTTTTCCAGGACCAAAAGTACATGTAAATTACAATATTAGCATTATTATCAAAATTTGCGTCAAATCATTTTTTAACGATTGCTCGGCTTGTACTCTTCGTATTGAGATACAAAGTGCACCAGATTTTTAGTCAAAACCCAGACTATGAAAACCAGTGAAAACCATATTTCAATCGGTAAAGTAGTTTTCACGTGATGCGTGAACAGATAGATAGCAAACAGTTACGTTATTTAACAAGTAAACAATTTATAAAAATACAAAAAACCCGACTGCACTCGGAAAAAACGATTGAGCAATCAACAGGGAAAAGTTGCGAAATATTAGGCGTTAGAGTTGTTTTGTTAGCACAGCAACTTGAATTTTGCGAACAATTATTTTGATTAAGACAATGTAGAAGTAATTACTTTGTGAAATAGCAAATGTCACAAACACGTATTTTCAAAAATTTACTCTGACTCTACGAGTATTTTGTAATTTTAAATTTGGAAATAAACGCAATTTACATTTGTCTACGTATATTTTGCTACAAAAACAGCCATAAAGTTTGGATTTGTGTAACGTTTAACATTGTTATTCTAATTATATCCACATTGTGTAATTAGAGGATTTCAAGTATTGGTTTTAACACAGGTGATTTTTCACATTGGCTCCTATTTCGCAATTTATTATGTGGAAAATCTCAAAGTCATACTTATGACTTTTCAAGAAGCGCCTGTCCAGGAAATGAACGTGGCTGCACCCCGGCAATCATAAGCGCAAGATTGATTTCATTTTGACGACCAGCATATGTTCAATGATGTTTCTGTAATCAACAGGGTTATGACCGGAAGTGATCACCGCATGGTAAGAGGCTCATTGAATATCAACGTACAGCTGGAGAGGCCTCGTTTGATAAGATCTACTCTTCGCCCAAGTTCTGCCGAAATCCAAAACACCGAGAGCTTTCAGTTGGAACTCTCGTCCAAATCCTTACCGAATGCGATATAGTGGACGAACTAAGCAACGGGCTCGTGGAAATTGTTCACGCGGCGAAGTCGGAGTTCTTTTAGTCCCAACGCAAAAATAGAACACAAAAACTCTCTGAGCATACACTCAAACTTACGTCAGAACGAGACGAGATGAGGCTGTGGTCTTCAGTGGATATTTTGAGTAACAGCTTACTTAATAAACAGATCTCGAAGTCAATGCGACATGATTTGCGTTCTTATAATACTAATTGTATTAAGAACGCAATAGAGCGGAACAAGGGCTCCAAAGTGTTTGCAAGAGATCTGTTTATTGGGCAAAGCCTGTTGACGAAGCTGAAGACCGACAGTGGCAGCATCGTATCATCGCAGCCAGAGATTTTGAGTAAGCTCTAGAAGTTCTATGGGCAAAAATGAATTATACACCTCATCGCGTAGTCCTTCTAGCACGGCTAGCGATGCAAGAGCCCGTTTGACCCGACATTATACCGTAGATATCCCGGGCTTCAACCTATACGAGATCGGAATGGCTCATAAAAAGATTAAGAGCAACAAGACACCAGCGGAGGACGGAATAACGACAGAGGCACAGAGCTACTAAAAGCGGGTGGAACACCGGTACCTAAAATCCTTCAGAAGCTGTTTAACTCCGTCATTCTCAAGAGCACTTCGCGAGAGGTGTGGCAAAGGAGCGTAGTGGTGTTATTTTTAAAGAAAGGTGATAATACCCTCTTGAAGAATTATAGACCCATTTCACTGCTGAGCCACGTTTATAAGCTGTTTTTAAGAGTAGTTGCAAACCATACCGATCATTTTTTTGACGACTTTCAGCCTCCTGCACAAGCTTGATTCCGGAAATGCTTTAGCACTGAAGACCACATCCATACGCTTCGGCAGGTTATACAGAAGACCGAAGAGTATAATCGGCCACTTTGTCTAGCGTTTTTGGGCTACGAGAAAGCCTTTGATTCAGTCGAAAAATGGGCAGTGCTACATTCATTACAGGGGTGCCAGATTGACTGCCGGTACAATAATAAATTATGAACAAACAAACAACAACAACAAACAAAGAACAATTATTTATTATTTAACAATAATTATGTTGTAATGCATGAGTGTCCCCCTTTTTATTATGAGACTGACCGTGAATGTACCTTCTTTACCTATAGTCTATTGTAGAGATAACGTTTTTTGGTTACCTGTGGTGCGAACTTTGCGTCGTCTCTATTGCTTCCGGATCTCATCTTCCATTGTTTTATTGTAAGTCAAAAACCTAATGTGCTTCATTTATGGCTAACTCAAGCTCAAATACACATACAGATTGGTTTATTGACTCAGGTGCATCAGCGCACATAATAAATAATCTGAAAAAAATATCAGTAGGTGTAGACAATAACATAATAAATAATGAACCTTGTGAAGATTACGTTGTAGGAAAGCAAGCAAGAGCGCCATTCAATGTCAGCAAGAGGCAGTTGACGGAGCTATTGGAACTCATTCACTCCGACCTATGTGGACCCATGGAGCAAAATTACAGAGGAGGTAAATATTTTCTGACATTCATAGATGATCTCAGTCGATATCTCTTTGTGTATATTTTGAAACAATCAAAGATTATAAAAACTTAGTTTAAAAACAAACGGGGAAACACATCAAGAAAAGTAAAGTAAGTGGTTAAGTATGTGAATGATAAAATGGAGACGTTGTTAAAAACTAATGGTATAATTCATCAGCTTACAGTGAGATACAGCTCGCAGCAAAACGGCGTCGTAGAACGCATAAACCGGTCTATTGTAGAGAAGACCCGGACAATGCTATCGGACACTGGGCTTGGCAAAGAATATTGGACAGAAACGAGGGTAAAATCGGCTTACCTGCTAAACAGGGCTCCTACATGTCGTCTCTGGAATAAGATACCATATGAAGCATATACAACGACCAGTTGGCCTCGTAGCTAGAGATCCTAGGTACGAAATTGATCGGTCGCGGGTTCAAATCCTGCAAGGTGCAATCATTTGTGTGATGAGCAGAAATGTTTGTTTTCGAGTCATGGATGTAATATTATTATCTATGTATGTTTATCCGTTATCTAGTACCCATAGCACAGGGTATCCTAGTTTGAGGCTAGATAATTGGTGTGGAAATGTCCCGAATATGAAAAATAAATAAAAAAATATACAGGTAAAGTTCGAGATTTATATAAACTTAAACGTATCTTTGGTTGTGAGGCGATGGTGCAAAAACCTAAAGAGTTGAGATAGAAGTGGGACCCTAAATCACAAAAGCTACTCCTAATGGATCATTCTGAGACCAAAGCATATATATTGATAAATCTTATGTCGAAAAATATAATATTCAGTAGAGATGTATTTTTTGAGAATATGAGAGAGATTCAAAAACACCAATTAATTGAAATGAGACAGAATGTTGAACCGATGAAAATAGACCTAAAGTAGGAAAATGAATATCGGGCAGATGAAAATCAAACTGAAGAAGAGTTCTTATTATGTCCTGACACGAATAGTCAGCAATAAAGTGAAAATAGAGAAAGCCCTGAAAACCAAGAGAAAATCATAAAAAAGACACTGAAAATAATACCATTTCTAATTCTTTACAGAAAATGAAGAGAAAAAGGAATAAACCATTAAGATTTCTAAACCAGCCTACCTACTTATCATTGAAGAATCAAGATGTAGATGAACTACTTACCGTCGAAGCTGCACTGTCAAGTTCTAAAGCCAAAGAATGGCAAGATGCAATGAACAGCAAAATTGAGCCCTGAAGAAAAATAAGGTATATGAAATTGTTGACTTACCTGCTGACAAAAAACCTCTCAACACAAAATGGGTGTTCAAAAAGAAGCATGACAAAAAGGGGGTCACTAGATACAAAGCCAGACTCGTCATCAAAGGCTGCAGTCAACGGCATGGCATTGATTACCAGGAAACGTGCTCCCCAGTAGTAAAGTATGCATCACTTCGTTACCTATTATCACTGTCTGCCCGTGATAACCTGCAGATTGACCACATGGACGTAACAACGGCCAACCTCATTGGAGAAATCAAAGAGGATATCTATGTGATACCACCGGCCCACTCGGACGAGGTGCCGAACCAGAGTAAGGTATGGCATCTAAAGAAAGCGGTATATGGACTTAAACAAAGTGGTAGATGTTGGAATATTAATTTGAATAATGTACTTGTAAACTTAGCACTCGCACAATGTAAAAGTGATCCTTGTATTTTTTCTCTTAAAAACAGTAGTAGTGCACATGTTGTTGCAATTTATGTCGATGACTTATTAATATTTTCAAATAATTATTCACTAAGAAAAAAATTAAAAATAGAATTTAATGTCTAATTTTGATATGAAAGATTTAGGCATAGCTAAACATTGTTTAGGTATGAACACAACAAAAGATGTAAACAATATAATTTATAAAAAATATTATCTAGATTACATATGAGCGATTGTAAACCAGTAGATACCCCAGTAGAAAAGGGATTAGATTTCAGAGTAAACTCAGAACAAAAATTATGTGAAAATATACCTTATCCTTATCATGAAGCTATAAGTAGCTTCTTGTATCTTTCACAAATTAGCCGACCTGATATTGCATATGCAACAAGTTTATTAAGTAGATTCAACAATAATCATACTTTTGTTCATTGGAATGCTGTAAAAAGAGTATTTAGGTATCTAAAAGGTACATTAGACTATAGATTACAATATACTAAAGATTGTAAATTAGATGCTTACTGTGACACGGATTGGGTAACTTTACTCAAAAGCAGATTTTCTGTAACAAGAGCATGTGTAAAAATTAACGATGGCTTAATATCATGGTATAGTAAACGACAAAAAACCGTAGCATTGAGTACAACTGAGGCTGAATATATGGCTATGTCATTTACTGTACAAGAAACTGTGTGGCTTAGACAATTTATTCATGAAATATCTGAAAAATATCTCGTTGTAATAAACATTCATTGCGATAATAAAGGATCTTGCGATAAATAATTTAACAAGTCAACGATCTAAGGCTTAGATTGCCTTATGTCAGTATGCTTAGATTCTAAACATATTGACATAAGGCATCATTTTGTAAGAGACCATGTAAATAACAAAAATGTAACAGTATCATACTTATGTAATGAGCTTATGCCTGCTGATATTTTAACGAAGCCTTTAACTAAAAATATATAATGTTTATATAGATTTTTTTGGCCCCAAGTAGTTTTACATCACTAAACTACTATTTAATTCAATAACTTTAAGTAGATGTATCATTTGGACTCCTGTGTCATAAGGTATATAAAAATATTAGATTGTACTGCAACCAAAACTGATGTATAGTAAATATATAGTTTGTTAAGTAATAGAGTCAGAGATTTTCAAGTAGTTTAAAAAAATAAATAAATGCAGAGTCCAAATTAGATTAATTTAAATAAAAATGTGGAGATGAAAAATACTTATAGTAGAGCTGTAACATAAATGAGTTACATTCATGGGAGGGTGTTGTAACGCATGAATAACCCCCTTTTTATTATGAGATTGACCGTGAATGTACCTTCTCTATCTATAGTCTATTGTAGAGATAATGTTTTTTGGTTATCTGTGGTGCGGACTTTGCGTCGTGTATCGCTCTATCTGTATATTCGCTTATTGCCAAAGAGTATATAAATACTACGTAAGACTTAGTGCTTCCGGATCTCATCTTCCATTGTTGTGTTGAATGTCAAAAACCTAATGTGCTTGCTCATGTTTGAAAACAATAAACTTGAATACATATCGAATCGCATCTACACATAGTTATTACTCAAAACAAACCTGCGTTGAAAACCAACAGAAGCATTGAAGTGTTTGTATAGCAAGGTCACAATGACAGTCCGTGCCACCATGCATCACCTTCGATTTGCTGATGATATAGTCATCATGGCAGAAACCCTGAAAGACCTAAGAACAATGCTCAGTGACCTCAATATTGTTTCACTACAGGTGGATCTTAAATAAATATGTGACGAACATCATGTCTAATTCCCATGTCGCACCCATGCTGGTTTATGTTGGAAACGATATTATCGAAGCTATTGGTCATTATGTCTACTTAGGTCAGACGATCCAACTGGGTAGCTCCAACTTCGACAAAGAGGTCAACCGATGAATCCAACTCGGATGGGCAGCGTTCGGAAAATTACGCCATATCTTCTCGTCGCAGATACCGCAGTGCCTCAAGATGAAAGTTTATAATCATTGCGTGTTGCCAGTGATGACATACGGCACTGAGACGTGGTCGCTAACTATCGGCCTCATAAACAAGCTCAAAATCACTTAGCGTACAACGGAGAGAGCTTTGCTCGGTGTGTCACTACGTGAATGAATCCGAAACGAAGAAATTCGTAGAAGAACCAAGGTTACAGTCATAGCTCTCAGAGTTTGAAATTTGAAGTGGCAATGGGAAGGCCATAATTGTTCGCCGAACTGACAACCGCTGGGGAATAAAGGTGCCCGAATGGCGACCGCAATCAGGCAAGCCAAGTGTTGGGAGATCCCCTTCACGATGGACCAACGACATTGATGGACCACGGCAAAATACGCGCACTTGGACCTATTCAATAAAGGTCCAAATCACCCTCATAGATTTCTAGAAATTTGAGTGGTAAGATATTACACATCAATAAACAAGCTTAAATTAACAAATATATAAATCCCTCTCTCCCTCCCCCCATTAAAGCTTAATACCACACACAACAGTGATATACACCCGTCTCTTTATTCGGGGGTTAAAAATAAATAAACTGAACTGTGGTTTGAAATAATGTAGGTTTCACCATAGTGGAAATAAGCCGCAAACTTCCTGAAACAATTTACATCCGTGTCGAAATCTTGTGAAACTTTCGGCTTTCTTTGTGCGGAAATTCGCGTTGTTTAATTCCGCTCCGTCATTATGGCTTAATGGACTCAAACGCTTTCAGTTCCAAATCAAAGGGGTTTCACGTGGACTTGAGTTTTGAAAGCTTTATAATAATTTTCAAAATTTAGCGTTGTTTTGAAAAATATATGAAATAGTATCATACTTATAATAAACCAGTTTGCTTGTTTGTTTGTCGTATAAGATAGTGCTGGTCTCTGATGTCAGAGTTTGTCAAGCCACCCGAGGGCCTCTGACATGGCTTAACGACTGCTATTAATCAATAACAGCCGAGAAAGTCATTGGTGTCGAGCCTAGGAATGTACCCGGTATCGTTGGATTCCAAGTTGCACTATTGAACCGTTAAGCTTCCATCGCTCTGCATAAACCAGCATGTAACAAAAAATGTTTGATGAAACATGTCAAAAAATGGTCTCGGCTTAAAATAAGCGACTGAACAGTCTGTTTCTTTTTTTAATTATTTTTTGTGTGTAGTTTTTATTTGATACGCAAGTATCAACTGAACCAATTGCGATGCGGTTTTCATTAAAATAAAGCTTAAGATTTGACTTAAAAATTGGTTTAATTAGAGTCCTCTGTGTAGAAGCCGAACAATCGATATAAAACTATTTGACGTCTGAACGAAGTTTATGTTGGTACTAACTAGCTGATTTCCGCGGCTTCGCACGCGTGGTCATTTCTCAGGTTAAAAGTACTCTATGTGCTATTCCAGGACCTAAAATACCAATATTACATTTATATATTTGACCAAAATTCCTTCAGCCGTTTAAAATACTTTTATCGATTGCTCGGCTTCTACTCATTGGATTGAGATACCAAGTAACCCAGTTTTTAAGTCAAACCCTAAGCTATCCAACAGTGAATAACGCATCGCAATCGGTCCAGTAACTTTAACGTGATGCATGAACAAACATACTGACAAATAGGAAGACATTATTTAATAAAATGTTATATTATTGTTCAGTAGCCTAGTTCATTTTTTAAAATTATTTCCGGTGAACATACTTTTTCATTTTTATTGCTTTATTATAAGTATATATAGATAATTTGGTTTAGGAATAACACAAGATCCTTATATCCCAAAAAAAAACAATCGGTTGTATAGTCCTTTTGTGTTAGGATGGTGGTCGAGTGGTAGCGTGTGTGCTTCTAAAAAACGCACCCGGTTCAAAGACGTTGGCCCTGCACTAATGCAGTTTTTTTTATCGAGACGGAGTAAACAGGCATAGCGTTATGTCACTTTGTAAATTAATGTTGCGTACCCCAATGTTTAAGTGATGATATTTAGTTAGCTTAATCCCATCTTGGTATTTAGTTTAGCCAGCTTAGCTGATGCCTCCCGAAGCACTGGTCTCCACATGAAAATTGAAAAAATAAAATTGATGATCAGTCATAACATTGCACTGGAACCAATAGCCGATAGCCGTCAGTGGCATGCCTCTTGAAGTTGTTCAGGGGTACGTCTACCTTGGACAAACTCTTCAGTTAGGTAGATACAACTTCGAGTAGGCTGATAGGCGAATCCAGCTGGGCTGGGCAGTATTTGGGAAACTTCGTCAGGTCTTCTCGTCGCCCATCTCACAATGCCTGAAGACAAAAGTCTGCGACCTACCCGTGATGATATACGGAGCCGAAACTTGGACACTGTGAGACTAGTCCACAAGTTTCAGGTCGCTTAGCTTGCTATGGAGCGAGCTATGCTCGGGGTTTCTCTAAGGGATCGCATCCGAAATGGGGTGATCCGGCAGAGAACAAAAGTTACCGACATAGCTCAAAGAATTAGCAGGCTGAAGTGTCAATGGGCCAGTCACATAAGCCGAAGATACAATAACCGATGGGATAGGCGAGTTCTTGAGTGAAGACCACGTGTAGACAAACGTAGTGTAGGACGCAATCCGGCTAGATGGAGCAACGACTTGCGTAAAGTAGCTGGCAGCAATTACATGATAATAGTAGAAGATCTGGCTCATTGGCACGCATTAGGAGAGAACTATGTCCAGCAGTGGACGAGAACAGGCTGATGATGATTTAGTTCAGGTTTAGCGTTCAAAAGAACGGAACTATGAACATAAATAGTGAAAAGCTCAGATTTCTCTATAAAAACGGTTAATGAATGACTTATTGAACAAGTATTCACTGCCGACGATTAAGGTAAACTCCCCACCTGCTGCCGAGCGGTTAACCAGTTGAACAGAGGGTGGACGGTCTGATAGAATCAATCAAATTGAACATTGACTTATGAGTTTGAATCATTTTTAAATATATGTATATGTGTCACAGGCAGACAGCTTTATCCGCCGTTCAACTAACTGCCTAGCCTTGTTACTAAACGGCAGCGTTTAATAAACTGTCGGAATGATATTCAGCCATACAATCAAACAGCTAGGCAAATGACTTGGATCGATAACGTTTAACTACAAATAAATATTTAAATCACTGCATTGAAATTTAGTACAGGTGAGATCGTGGCCGTGGCCGTGATCGTGGCCGAAAAAAACATTTAAAAAAACATTTTTAAATTAAGTTACACTTTCCACCACCAGGCGCTGACAAGCTGTCACTATCAATATGGCGTCGTTAAGCAACAATATTATTGGTGTTTCTCAAAGATTGATTGCATTAACGCAAAAATAGGTAGATAGATAAATTAACTCTTTATTGAAACCAAGAAAATAAAACGATGCAGACAGGAAAATACTTAGATTATAGGTACAATGGGCGGTCTTATCGCTAAAAGCGATCTCGACCAGACAATGTAATGTGAGTTAAGCTTTGACTCAATCGAGCAGAATAAATTTTACAGGCACTTCCGATCGAAAACTTGTTGAATATAATGAACAACATCAAGGTAGGTTTGTTTTGTTTATTCGTAGTTATTGTTTGCTCGGTAAATTGTGTATAAACTTAACAATTAAGTTCATATAATTAATGTGATCAAATTACTAGTATTGATAGAATTGCGCCTAAAACTAGGTAGGTTCATTAGGTTGAATATGAAAACTGTTTATAAACATTGGTTTGTTTGCAATACTATGTTTGATAGAATAGCGCCTAAAAAAAAAGGTTGAACATGAAAACTGTTCATAAACATCGGTCTGTTTGCAAACTACTATGTTTGATAGAATTGTGCCTAAAAAACTAGGTTGAACATGAAAACTGTTCATAAACATTGGTCTGTTTGCAAACTACTATGTTTGATAGATTTGTGCCTAAAAAACTAGGTTGAACATGAAAACTGTTTATAAACATTGGCCTGCTTGCAAATTACTATGTTTGATACAATAGCGCCTTAAAAACTAGGTTGATCATGAATGTTTGTAAACATTTGTCTATTCTCAAACTTCTATGTTTGATAGAATTGCGTATTTTTTTGTCACATGGCCACCCTATTGTATGAATAGTCTAAGCAATCAGCCAGCCATTTCATTAAACGTTTACGGCTGAATATCATTCTGGCTGTTAGTTGAACGGCACCATTTAATTAAAAGGCTAACTGGTGGATTAAACTATCTGCCTACGACATATCTACTACAACCTATTAATATTCAGCTTTCGGGCAATTACTAAGATGGCCTTTACTGTACGGCCGATAATACACGGCCTGAAACAGAAAACTGAACTGAACTGTGAATGAACTCAATCTTCTTTACCACTGCACTATATTAAAAGCTTTTATTTAAATTGCAATGTTTGTATATATAAGTATGTATGTATGTATGTATGTATGTGTTTAGGTCAAATCTTGCAAGCTGAATTAAAACAACTTTCCCTTCTTCTACAGAATATAATTTTTGCATGTTGGTTTATTTCCATTGACAATGCATTTTTATGGTAAGCATGGCATGAATCGACAATAATCCAGAATTAGCTCCAGATAAAGGAACTCTTCAACAGTCAACAGCACAGACACAATTTTTTTATGTTCGCATTTTATTTAGATAATCGCTTTTAATATTTACCTTGACATGGTTGCTGCACTCAGGGTTGTGTCCTGACTAGGGAACTCCTCAATTGTTAACAGCACACACATGAAAAACAAAAAAAGATACAAAACAAAATGTTTATTTAACCAAAATAAATTACAAATAAATATAATTGTCAGTGGTCCCCGCACTAGGTCAAGCCTGTGTCGCGGGAGGCCGATAAAAATTACCAAATCAGATTTTAAAAATAGGAGAAACAACAGTTGACACAGAAGGTATGTGACTAATTTAAAATTTGAAATGTTGTATACACATTTAATTTTGATAAACCGTTTCAAGTTTCACCATGACATGGCAACTACATATAAAAGCTTTTTTTTAAGTTTTTTTAAATCAACTTACTTTTTTTATGAAAAAGTAGTAACACAGGTAAAAGTCATTTTACTCCGTCTCGATAAAAAAATAACTGTAGAAAATAAGATTAGTGCGGATTCAAAAACAGTAAATGAAATTATCGCGTGGAATCCATATAAGACTATTCATTTTTCTTTCATTTTCGTCTTTCATTCGGCACCTTTCACTCCAAATGAAACGTCTGAACACAAAATGAAACAAGAGTTCCAAATGAATACCGATCCAAGTGATTATTACTAGTAATATGATTCAGGATCTTCATCCGTTAGTTCCTCAACAATGTTTCTGAAGCTCCCAATAAATTTTTTTGTGCGATCCATGGTCGCACCCACCACCGTCAGCGTTTTATTTGCTTCTTTTTTGTTAATTCCTTGATTAAATGATCACAAATTAAACTAATTCCAAGACGCACGACTTCATTAGACGACATATTGAATGAAAAGAGAAGTGAATGTTCATTTCTTTTTCATTGCAGCTAAGCCGTGTGAATATGGAATGAAAGAAAGATGAAGCATTCACTCGAGTGAACATTTATTCGAGTGAAACGTCTGGTATCACGTTTAGAGAAAGAAACAGAAATAGGAACGGCTAATAATGACACTAATGACACTTACACAAAACGAAATCTCATTTGTTCAAATTAGTATGACGTTGTAGTTCAGTATGACTTGGTCTCTAATTTCTTCAATACCGCTGACGATGATACCAATGACACTAACGTAAAACTAGATTCGTTTTGTTGGAATTAGTATGACATCGTAGTTCAGTATGAGATGGTCTTTAATTTCTGTGAATACCTTAATGATAACAAAAAATACTCTAGCATAAAAAAAACTTTTTTTGTAAGTAATTCGACTTTGCAGTTTAGTTTGACTTAGTCTCTAATTTCTTCGATACCACTAACAATGACATCAATGACACTAACATAAAACTAGATACCTTTTGTTGGAATTAGTATGATCGTAGTTCGATCGATTCAGTATGGGTGCTTTATATTTTGATGCTGTTATATATGTTTTCTTTCAACGTTATCAAGTCCTTTGGTTCCAAATAACTCCATACATTAATTTTCACCCGCTATATAAATACTTTCAACAGAGAACAAACTCATAAAAAACGTAATAAAATTCTTATAAAAACATCAGAAGGCCAAAAACCGTCATTTGAGGGTTGGCGATGTGAATACATAAAAATATATTAATTTTGCCTCCGTGCGTGGTAGTGATATGAATTTTTATGGGCGTATATGTATAATTAAAAAGATATATGACCGAGCGAGCCGTATTGTGGTCACGCTGTTGATGTCAGTGGGAAATTATTATACCTAAAATATAACAAGAGTAAATTATAATGATGAAAAGAATCCAAGAAATATGTTTTCCGATGAGCCAACGAGAGAAAGTATTAGGGCTATCTCTTTTCCGTGCTACGGAAGCTTGCCGTGCGCTGCGTGACGTGTGTAGCGTCGCTCTTGCTGTGACAGTGCTGAAACGCAAACGACACGCGCTCACAAAAGTCATGTCGCACACGCATCCAGTTTCCTTCGGCTTATCAATAGTTTATCAAGACATAAGTTCAAAATATATACATTCGGGTAAAAAATAGTCTGTCACTCTTGCGATGAAAACGAATCGACCTTGCTTGTCAAAATCGGACCAAGTTTATAATTTGAACACATAACTCTTCCTTTGCCTTGCCATAGTCGGTTAGAAAACGCTTTTGATACTCTATACATGAAGCCGAATCGATTGACACCTCGCTTGTCAAAATCGGACCAATAAGGACGACGCTAATGGAACATTTACATACCCACATACATAGACTGTTAAACTCATTACCCTTCCCTTGATACCCCGTAATCAGGTAATTAAGCTTGTAACTTATAAAAACAAATGCATCAAATCTATACGTTTTCATGACCATAAACATCTGGCCACTGCAGTGAATGTAACCAGATTAATCCGGTTACCAGGTACTTTCTTTGGTCACAACTGTGCTGGATTCATTTGAGGCGAGTGACGGTACATTAAAAACATAAATAGGACTAAGTATATAATAATATCTACTGTGGTGATGGTTTGGCATTTCCGAAGTTGCACGTTCATGTTCCTTTTCATATCCAATTTCAAATTTAACTTACCCTGTCTTATCACACCTTTTGAATCGTTGTGTATTTTGACATTCGCCCTGCTAAGATCCCAGAGCTCAATACGAACAAACATTATGCAAATTTTGGGTTGCGGAGAAAAATTCTTATATCGTTTTTTGTGTTGGAATTTTCCAATTGTTTTTCGTTTGCCAATAGTTTTAGATTTTCCTAGATTGCTAGCGAGACAGTTGAAACGGATCGATTTCGGATGTGAGGCGTGGTTTACATGGGATACTTGATTGCTTTCAGAATCACACTGGATCATGAGACTGACAATACCTAGTATAATCACATGCCTCAACTTATAATATGTTTTGTTGTGTAGGTACTAGTTGCGCCCCGCAGATTCACCCCCTTTGGTCATATTTCTGCAATAAAAGTTCCTACTTGTTTGTTCTTGTTTTTCTCATGCGAAAAAGATAACCGATGTCCCAATGGAATTTTATGAAAATTGGTTCAGTAGTTTTATAATAAATCTATCTGAGTTCGTTTTTTTGTAGTAAGTAAACCTAAAACACAGTTTTACACATGAAATAATAAGTGAGTTATAACTATAGTAGGTAAAACTTTCATAAAACCCAATCGTTAGTAACGAATCGAAGTCGGGCTTGTAGTTTTTCTAACTCACATAACTTGTTGATTCTAAAAACAGTAACACTGAAATATAATTTTCTGCATCGAGCTGCAAATGTGAATACATGAACCATCCATATCCCGACTACATCAGCAAAATACTAGATCTTCTACTATAACATGGGGCGCCCATTGATATTGTACATTATTTTAAAATTTATTTATTTATTAATGCACACACATAAAGTATTATTATGTATAAATATGTAGGATGCACATATTTATACATAATAATTAATTAAGGTAGACAAACTTTTGCATGGTCACTTATTGTCTTGCAACTAGGTTAAACGCATACGTGACGTCACTTTGTACCTACCTTACGTCGGTTGTAGAAATTAGAACATAATCGATAATGTTCATCTCTTTTTGACAACAGTTTTTTTGATAGAACCGAATGACGTCTGATAAGACGAGTAAGTGCGCCTCTCCTAAATTCAGGTTTAATGTGACTGATGATACCTATAGTCATCAATCATCAACATCAAGCTAGGAGACGTCCACGCTAAATATTAACCCCTACAGAACATTAACCCCTATATGACATGAACCCCGATAAAACATGAACCCCTATTGAAAATAACTCCTGTAGAAACAAGAAAAGAAAAAGCACCCCTGTAGAAGCAGTTGCTCTCTTTTTGCAGTGGCTCCTCGCGACTCCCACCAGCACCTGAAAACCATTCTTTGCCAATTGTTATCGGTTCTTCGAGCTATGTGGCCTTCCCATTGCCACTTCAATTCGCTAATTCTGAGAGCTGCTGTAACTTTACTTCTTTTCCTGATACCCACACTTTGGACATTATCTCGCAAAGAGACCTCAAGCGTTGAGGGAACTTTGAGTTTATGGATCAAGAAGAAGTAAACGACTAATAGTTTCAGTGTCGGTAGACCTTTACTCAAACAAAAAAAATGTGAAAAAAAAACTCGGTTTAATTGTCGCTTCTATCATTTATAATCCGACTGTTGAACTAGATTTACTAGATTCATTAGCATTTTTCTTTCATTTTTGTTATGATAATGACTTCTGTGGAGGCAATGGCCTGCTAGAAATTTCACCAATGTCAACTTTAGTTTATTGTAATATTTTCACGTCCCCGTCAATAATTGTCAAAGTCTTGAATTAAAATAGTGGAAGTTTTACAGAAACTTCCTGGAGACTTTTGAAAACATCACAAAGTCCCACGTTTTTTTGTATTTTTATCCTTTGTTTACATTCATGCACGTTAACAAACACCTAATGATTAATGTTCCACCAATGTTACTTACTAACCCTCTAAAAAACACAAGTATGAAGAAAACTTAAAAATTAACAACATTAACAGCTTGAATACTTTCAAAAATCTTCATTAGCCTTCTTAGATGTTTCTTCGCGTTTGAAATCTGTTGTATGATTTTGTTTTTGTGTCAGTCTATGTTGTTTTATATGACTCTTAAATCATTATGATTATTTAAAAGTTGAAACGGAGATAATAAATAATCACATCTATATTCCAAGACATTAAAATCATTTTAACTGGATTAAAAAGCATATAACCGGCTGGTAAATGCTATGAATCTAGTAGTATATACTTGGAAATTTGTGCAGATGATTTTGATTTTGGTTTCACATTGTCTTAATGACACATTTGTTCAAAAGTACATAGATGCATAATTTGGTGTTTTTTAGGGGCTGCCATCTTTTTCTTGAAGGACAAACAGATCATCCTTGCGAATCATTGCTCAGATTTAACAGTACTTTAAAGGGGCGTGCCATGTTACCGCAGATGATCAAAACAAACTAATTCGTATGCGCTAGAATGCAACCGCCGTACATTTAACAGAAGTTGGTTCAAATGTGAGCAGAAACGTGGTGGGAATAAATTTCCCGCCTGGACGTGATGTAAATTTCGGCGTCTGGTCTCGTAATTGAAATCATTTTTTAATGTTTATTTTAATAAAGTAACGGTAAATAAAAACTTATAATAACTATTGGGAGTAAAAGCTTTATTTTTATATTAGCTGATGCCCGCGGCTTCGCACGAGTGGTCATTTTTGTAGGTTGAAGGTACTCTTTGTGCTATTCTAGGACCTAAAATACCAATATACCAACATTTGATCAAAATTCCTTAACCCGTCAAAAATATTTTTATCGATTGCTCGGCTTCTACTCATCGGATTGAGATATAAAGTACCCCAGTTTTTAAGTCAATACATGAGCTATCCAATAATGAAAACAGTATCGCAATAGGTCCAGTATTTTTTACGTGATGCGCGAACAAATATACAGACAGACAAACAGAACAAACAGACAGACACGATATTTTTAAATGTGATATTCTGGTTTAGTATATTATTTTATATACCCTAGACCATTTCTTTTTTAATTATCTTCTTTGAAAAGACTTTTTCGTTCCTATTGCTTTATTATTAGTATAGATAGATTTAAGACCCAAAAATTTCCCATTCTTCTCGATTTTTACACGACTGCCGAAAAAAGGAGTGTTATGTTTTAGGTTACATGTATGTGAGTTTATTTATTCCTCCATAACTTTCAAATGCCTGAACAGATTTGGATGTATGGGGTATTTTTAGAATCCTTTCCAATTTTTCCTTCATCCTAAGTGACATTAGGCTATATTTATTTGTTATAAAGTTACTTTTTGGTAGGGCTTTCGTTTTTTTCCCTCTTATCTTGATGATTTTAATAAGTGTTAATCACGTGGTTTCAAGAGTTAAAGCTAATCCCATGATTTATGATTGTACTAGGTGCGCCACGAGGCTTTGCCCACGTGTTCATTTTCGGGCCTAAAAGGTTACAAAAATAGGCTATGTCCTGCCTCATGATAACTTTTTTTTAAATTCCATTTTCAAGGATATAATCAGTGCGTGTTGCCAGTGATGACATACGGCACTGAGACGTGGTCGCTAACTACACAAGCTCAGAGTTGCTCAGCGTGCAATGGAGAGAGCTATGCTCAGTGTTTCACTACGTGATAGAATCCAAAATGAGGATATCCGTGGAAGAACCAAGGTCACCGACATAGCTCTCAGAGTTTGCAAGTTGGAGTGGCAATGGGCAGGCCATAATAATAATAATTCGCAGAACCGCTAGGGAATAAAGGTTCACGAACAAGCAAGTGAAGTGTGGGGAGACCCCCCACACGATGGACCGACGACATTGTAGACATCGCAGGAAGTCGGTGGATGGAGGTGGCACAAGATCGCTCATCATGGCGCTCTTTGGGGGAGGCCTTTGTTCAGCAGCGGACTTATAAAGGCTGACATGATAATGATGATGATGATTCCATTTTGTGACGAATCGCGCAAGTTTCTCGCCAGTTGGTAAGCATCCCGCCTGCACATAACAGTTGCAGTGCCACCCAGAACTTTGGTTGCAAAATCTTGCGCATCACTGTACTACGCTCGTCATCAGGAGACATTGGTTATTAAGTCTCATTGCCCAGTAATTTCGCTGGAAATATTGCCCTTCAAACGAAACACAAATGTTGACCTACTTGGCGGTTGAATATCTGACAACGGTATGGAACTTCCCCAGACTGACTTTTGTCTACAAATATTTATTAAATGTCAAAATCCATCAATACCGGTGCAGCCAGCTTTGCTAACAGATTAACTTTTGCATCTATACCTTCTTATAGTATTATAATCTATACTTATACAATACAATGCAATATAATACAATAACTCTTTATTGAACACATCACATACATAAAAACAAAATAAAATTAATAATTAAGAACAATAAGTACGAACAAGTCTGTATAACGAAGATAATTAAAAAAAAAACTCTAGTGTTCTTAAAATAAGCTACCGAACAAGTATATATCATTTTTTTAAATCATGTGTATCTGTTTGTTGTTTGTTCGTTTATTTGTTTGTCTGTATCTTCGTTCGCGTATCGCATAAAAAGTACTGCACCGATTGCGAAGTGTTTTTTGCAGTTGGATAACTTAGGGTTTTAGTTAAATACTGGGGTACTTTGTATCCTAATGCAATGATTAGATGCCGAGCATTCGATTAAAAACAATTTTACAGCTGAACAAATTTTGAAGAAATCCAGTTTACTGTACTTTGTAGGTATTTTTGGTCCTTGAATAACACAATACATATGGGCTACTTATAAACGTAGTTACTACGTGGTCAAAGCCGCGGGTGCAGCTAGTTTATAACATAAGTGTAAAGTCACAAAAAAAACATATTGCTTCGTTTTTATTCACGAACGTTTTTTTTTCAGTTTTCCAATTCTGTCTTTATATCCTCTTTATGGCTTCCATCAGTTTGAGACCGCGGTCATTTCTGAAACGAGAGTCATTGCCAAACTCACTTTCAATTTTCTGTCTTATATCTCTATCGATAATGGTGTAATGTTGTTGAAAATTATAGATCGGCGATTGTAGCCGAGCAGTTATAACGATTAGGAGTTAGATAGATTACCATTTTATTGAACACAGCTGCTTGCCCTACGTCTCTGCCTGCGTTTTCCCGTCATCACAAGGAAAATGCATTTTAACGTTGAAAAAAAAAGGCCTTTGTCCATCTGGTATAATGCAGCTTTCAATCAGCGAATGAATGATCAGAATCGTATCAGAAGTTTCAGAGATTACCCGTATCAAACGAACACCAAACTTAACCTAATATTACAGTAAATTAAAGTATAACTTTGTAATGACATTAATTTTAATGAGCCAGCACAACACTGGCCTCTGGTGTCAGAGTTTGTCAGGCCGCCCGAGACCCTCTGACATGTAACGACCGCTATTAATCTTGCAATAATAGCCGGGATGCCTTCCGAACCACGGAGCAATGGAAAATTAGAAGCGCATATAAATTAGAAGTCATTGGTCCGGAGCGTACGACCATACCCGGTATCGTTGGATTCTAAGTTGCACTACTGAACCGTTGACTACCATCGCTCTTTGATCTCAATGTAAGTGCAGACTATAATTGAAACAAAAATGCAGTTTTCAAATATGTTAATAATTCGCCTGATCTCTTCCAAATTACTTTAGATATAACGTAAAATAAGAGACGGTTGTGTTTGCAATGGTGGTTAACTGCAGCTGAACAAACACATAACCAACTGTGTTCACATAATGCGATTGTGGTGTTCCCAAACAAGTAAAAAAACACTTTTTTTGTTGAACTTCGTGCTCTAACAGCTGTACCCATCAGGATCTAGCAAAAGCCACTACAAATGACATCGAAATGTCGGCTTTCTGGGCAGAACACATATAAAACTTAGACATGACAAATATACCATCAACACGAAAGCAGAATAAAATAGTTAATTATAATAAACATACGTTTAAATACCTGTGTTTATAGTCTTTACCTGTAGACGACAGTAAAATAATTGACGATAATCTTACTTATAATAAAACTGTAACGGGTCCAATTCTGTACATTGAAGATATTTTGAAATTTCTTTTTGGAGGGTACTCTATATTTAATACTGAAGGCAAAACTGTATTTTTTTTAATTTTTGTCTTTCTGTCTGTTTGTCTGTCTGTCTGTATCTTGGCTAGGCATCACGCCGAAACTTCTAAATGAATTTAAATGAAACTTAGCATGATTTGAGTTCATACTACGAGGTAGGACATGGGATACTTTTCATCCCGAAAAATGAAAGGGTTCCCGCAGGATGAGGGTTTAAAGTTATTTAAAAAACCCCTAACCACTCTAAGCTACTGGACGGATTTTGATACAACTTGGCACAGTCATAGTTTATATGATGGGTTAAAATTGAGAATAATTTAATCTTGAAAAAATAAAGGGTTCCTGCGGGATACGGGTTCAAAGTTATGTTAAGCATGAAGTAATGCCTTTTTTTTCTTAGGGTACTCTTTATTCGATTCTGAAGCCAAAACATTATTTATTTCATTTTTGTCTCTCTGTCTGTCTGTCTGTCCGTCTGCATGTCTGTACCTTGACCACGCATCACGCCAAAACTACTGAATTAAATTACATGAAACTTGATTTGAGTTTATACTACGAGGTATGACATTGGATACTTTTCATCCCAAAAATTAAAGGGTACCCGCAGGATACTGGTTTAAAATTTATTTAAAAGAATACGTATCACGCTGAAACTACAGGATGGAATTTGATGCAACTTGGCACAGTCGTAGTATATATGATGGGTTAAAATTTAAGTTACATTTATTCCCGAACAAATAAAGGGTTCCTCCGGGATAGGGGTCTAAATTTATGGTAATTTTGAAGTAATAAATATATATTTTGGAGGTATATTGTATACTGATACTGAAGCCAAAACCTTTTTTCTTCATTTTTCTGTCTGTCTAACTATATCTTGACCGCGTATTACGCCAAAACTACTGCATGTATTCAACTGAAACTTGGTATGGTTTGAGTTTATACTGCGATGTAGGACATTGGATAATTATCATCCCGAAAAATTAAAGGGATATTGGTTTAAAATTTATTAAAAGAACACGTATCACGCTGAAACAATTGGACGGGTTATGGTGCAACTTGACACAGTCATAGTTTATATGATGAGTTAAAATTGAGGATACTTTTTATCCCGAAAAAATTAAACGTTCCTAAGGGATACGGGTCCAAAGTTATGTTAATTTGAAAGTAAAAAATATCTATACGTATAATAAAGCAATAAGTACAAAAGAGTCTGTACAAAGAAGATAAAAAAATATGTTTAGGGTACTTAAAATAAGCTACTGATTTAAGAATAATAAAAAAAAAAACGTGTCTGTCTATTCGTTCTATTCGTTTGTTCCCGCATCACGTAAAAACTACTGGACCGATTGTGATGTGGTTTTCTTTGTAGGATAGTTTAAGGTCTTACTTAAAAATGGAGTTCATTCATCAAATGCTGGTATATTGGTATTTTTGGTAATGGAATTATTGCTGGAATTTTATGGCTGGAATAGCACTTAGATTATTTTTAACCTAGAGAGGACCACGCGTGCGAAGCCGCGGGTACAGCTAGTATACAATTAAGATCTCCCCAAATCCGTACAAAAATAAAGATTTAACTTTAACTATAAGTTTATTTATGTTTTCACGTACGGCAGATAAATACGTTCTTCCCAAAGAGAGATTATTAGATGTAAGATATACAGGCCAGTGAAGAATTTGAAAATTTACCAGCGACGTGGTTCTCATAAAATCTCCCAAGAAAGAGCAGTCCCAATAAATAAGCCGCATGATCACGCCTACTACCAATTTTTATTTGCGCGAGAAAAAATAATTCACAGCTTTAAGTGTCAGTCGTCAACAGTGCTTGAGGTTCTTACAGCGCGGCAATATTGATACGTCACTGCTTTTAGACGAAAATTCTTAACTCGCTCAGCGCCCAACCTTTCGGAGCAAAAACATAAAAAAATGATGTCTGCGTTTAAAAAATAAAAAAATTAAACACTGCCCTCTCTTCTCCATTGTAGGTGTGTATCTAAAAATATAAACGTTTTGACTATGTTTATCGTTTCTGAGAGTTCCCCCAATTACTGCCAATTAACGCACGTACTACTACACTTTTTAAAACTCAATTAGTCTCGGTTTCAGCTTGGCCAAAAATTATTTCTTATTGGACATTATATCCGGCTGTTCTCTTCTACAGGTCACATTTTTGATTCTCGTGAAATTTTGTGAGCAGCTTCGATAATTATATGGATTTTGTTTGTCGAATCAGTTTTTTAAAAAGAAAAAAATATGGCCCATATTAACAAAATATGTGTAAATTTTGGTTGTTTTAAAGTGTACGGTTAAGAATATTAATTCAATTCTAAGCTATGCAAAGACAGACTCGCGAGGTCTACATCTCACAGAGCCACTAGTTATGTTGACGGGGTTTTCAGCGCGATTAGGTATCGTTTAAATAATTAACCATCCATGCATTTGTTTATTTTTCTACACAAAAATATAACACCCAAAACGGGTTTGATCAATATTATATATAGGTATTTTTTCTCCCACTATACTCATCCAGTTATTTTTTTTCCAAATGTCGCGTGATCTTATATACTGCTCGGATGAATGTATCACTAAAGTTACGGGTCAGGGGCTATCTCGATAAATTCGAGGTAGCAAAAACAGTTTGTTGTATCGAGAATCTGTCAGAATGGTCCGAGTTTATGGGTGCAAGACGGGACGTACTCAAGGGAACCTAAGATGAAAGGAAGACCTATCATTTTGGTTGGTAAGTTCGTAATACTACCAACAAATGGCGTTACCGTCCCCATAAGATGGGTTCAAAGAAGCTAGTGGAAAGATTTGGATGACGACGCATAGGTCTCGGTAGCCGAATTGGTAAAGGTATGTGCCGCGCTGAGGCACAGTATGCGAGTTCGAATCTCGTCCGTGATCCAAATTTTTCCATTAGAAAATTATTATAAGACCTATCATTGTTGATAGTAAGAGTGCCTTATAGTGCCTGTGTAAAATGCACTGTATGCTAGTGAAGAAAACCCTCCCCTAATTTCGTATTTGATACATTAGCAATGCCTACTGTTTTTTCCTCGACTTCTCGCCTAAATTCATATCTAAGGACAGGATTTCAATTTTGGCGAATAGAGGAACAAAGAGCTCATTGACGTTTGACGAATTTTCATTTGTCAAAATGTGCGGGAACTAGAGATGATGGCTTGATCAACCAAAAAATGTATCCTTATTAAAATCTCTTAAAATTTATCTACTAACTGATTCACAAGCAACGCTTAGCCTAAACCGGTGGAAATAGAAATATGAAAAGAAGAAATAACAAAAACATAAAAATATAGATGTTTCAATTTGGAGGAAATTTTCTTTGGGTATCCTAGAAGTCAACTGAGGAGGGATTTTTTGAAATCCCATCTATAAGGGGATGAACGGGGGTGGCAAAGTTGGCACGCGGGTGAAGCAGCGGGGCGCAGCTAGTAAATAAATAACTAGCTTAAAAGCTAAAAAAACACGCCTACCAAAAAAGAACTTATGCCGATAAATTATATAATGTTCGAATGAGCTTATCAAGGCCTTCAATTTGATACCCGTATTGTAAAATTGGAAGTTTTTTCGGCTTTTTAAATGTAGCCATATTGGAGACTCTTTAAAAAAAACGTATTTTACTCGGGGTTTTTTTTTTCCTTTCTAGGTTTCATCATAATGACATCCCCTATTAATATTACAATCTAGCCTTTGAATTAGGCCAATAAGCAATTTAGTTTTAACTTATATTTTTAAAATGGCTTAACTAAGAACGTGTCCAAAAACACTATTCCTATTGTCTCTATTAAGATTAAGACACTTTGTTCATGCGATCTTCAATATTGGACTCTTTAAAAAACGCATGTTACTCGGGGGAATGTAAGAATTTTAATGATACCCCATACGTCTAAATCTGTTCAGGCATTTAAAAGTTATGGTGGAATAAAGAATCAAATACATACAAACATACATGATTGCTAAAAACATAACACTCCTTTTTTTGGACAGTCGTGTAATAAATGGGTATGATGTTAGAAGTCCATTTGCTAACTCAGCTCCATAACAGCCGTACGGATTTTAATAAGTACGGCGTTTTTTACGATACTTTGCTCTGAATATGACATAGTTTTCAAGAAAATACATTGCTTCATTGTTAACAGTAAATCAATAAAGTCCAAGTCGATGCATCTTTTTGCTGCCCTAGAACTCGTTGTCCTCACTCCGGCCCTGGATGATACCCTCTAGAAAAAACTCGGCACAGGAAATTGGTTAACAGAATAATCTGACCATATTGAGGCCAATTTTTTCTTGAAAAGGAAATTTGGTAAATTAAGGAGAAAATAATTGAATGGGATCTCTCAGAGGAAATTTCGGAGTTATTTTTTGTATAGCGCTTTTTGATTGGATTATGTTTGTCAGATTGTCCGCCAAGCAATAGTGTGCAAATATTACATCCATCCATTACTGTCCATCCAAAGGTTTTCTAGAAGAGATCGCTCTTAGCGATAAGACCGCCCATTGTATTTATTTTAAAGAAATATTTTATGTGTAATAACATCTTCTTAGGTGCAATAAAGTATTATCTATCTATCTATCTTATTACCTTCTATCTATATCTATACTTATCTATACTTGTAATAAAGCAGTACGTACCCAAAAATCGGTTTGTTGTTTGTTTGTCGTATGAGGTAGTATTGGCCTCCGATGTCAGAGTTTTTCAGGCCGCCCGAGGACTTCTGACATGGCTTCATTAGTGCGGAGCCTAGGTTTTGAACCCGGTATCGTTGAATTCTAAATTGCATTATAGAACCATTAGGCCACCACCGCTCTCTCAAAATATCGGTACAATGAAGATATTAAAAAATATATATTTATATAAGCTACTGACCAAAAACATAACATACTCATTTATTTATAACAATATCATTACATGTATTTTTAAGTAATTGTCTTTTTTTTTAAATCCTGTCTGTCTGTTAGTCTGATTGTCTGTATGTTTGTTCGCGCTGAAAAAACATCATAAACTAAAGTACACAAGACATAATTTCAAAAACTAAAACCCGACTACGGTCGGGTAAAACAACCTATGACACTCTCGCAATGAAGACGAATCGATTGAAATCTCGCTTGTCAATGTCGAACCAAATTTTAGTTTGAATACAGAACCCTTCTTTTGCTAAAATAGTCAGATAAAACAAAATAGCCCATGACATTCTTTACATGAAGACAAATCGATTGATACGAGTACCTCGCTTGTCAAAATCGGATCGAATAAGGGGATGTTCCACAATAGTGTCGCCATAGGGGCGACACTATTGTGGAACATCTACTTATATACATACACTACTTTTCCCGCCCACGAGTACGTCCGCGCGGACTACAGCTTATCGCGAAAAAAAGCATCCTGTGTTCTTGTAGGATATTAAAAACCAATGCAAATGTAGATATAGCACCACTTTTGTTGTTTTTTAACATACATGTTATTTCGTTTCCATGGCAACCGTTTCTTACAGCGAGTAATCAATATTTTTCCAGTTTTTTCAGTTTTCCCGTGGAAACTAACAATTTTCCGGGATAAAAAGTATCTTTTGTTTTATTCCAGAGTATAAGCTATCTCCATTCCAAGTTTCATCAAAATCCGTCCAGCGGTTATTGCGTGAAAGCTCACCGTCAAAGTAGTCGTTTCACTTTTATATATTGGTATGGATACATAGTTAAACTCATTACCCTTTCCCTTGCTTCGCCGTACTCGGGTAGTAAAATATGAACAATGCAAAGTAGCACGTGATGTGTGTCTTTATAACTAAATTATAATAAATAACTATTCAAAATTTATAAAAGCCTAACCCACTTACCCTAAATATATTGCTAAATGCTATCTTATCATCAATAGAAGGAGATACCGTTTGATCTCAAACTTTCACCTCTGATCTGCTCTCTTAGATATATCAATCAAGCCTTGGAAGGAATGGTGTGTTATTTTTTACCAAACTGTGCAACGCAAAGGCCGGGTAATGTGTTTATCAGCCGATGTATGTATGTATTTTTGTTCCTTTGTGGCACTTTATAGAATAGACCAAACGCGTAGACTGATTTTGTTGATTCTTACGTCAATCGATTTGTCTTAATCTTGCAAGTCCTACTAAAGACATGACAGTAATCAAAATTCAATATGGCGACAACCAGACGCTATATTGTGAAAAACAAAAAAAAATACTGTCTACAAACCATGTTAAGTGTATAATTGAATAGGTATTTGAAAATCATCTTTAGGTTCTCTTATAATTTTTCATTTCGTATGATCATTTGACGACTGGTTGGTCTAGTGGCTAGAAACTCTACAACGGTATCAAACGTTTGTGGGTTCGAATCCCGCAAGGTGCAATCACTTGTGTGTTGAGCAGAAATGGTTTTTTTCTCAGTCATGGATGTTATATTTGTATCTATGTATGTTTATCCGCCCATAGTACAGGTTATCCTAGATTGGGGCTAGATATTTGGTGTGAACTGTCTCGAATATATTTTATTTAGGATCTATAAAGATTTAAAGTTGGTTAGCAACCATTCTAACTTATTTTTTTTTCCATTTATAGTTTTGCTCGCAGTCGATTATTTTTGTAAAGTTGCTGGATCGTACTTGTTGCATGAGTTTTAACAGCTGGCTGGGTATGAGATATACGGCCAGTCTTTTTTGCTCGATGGATTGAAATCATAAGGTTAGATAGGATTGGAATAAATTAACTTTGTCAGCGTCTTATTCAGCTCTATCTTTACATATCCATGACAATAAATAATAATTTAAATACAAATTTAATTATTTTAATTTATTTATAATAGTCTGATCTATTTTGTATAATAAGTGACTAACAAAATTGCGGAGTTCCCATAAGAAAACAATATTATTCATCCAATACGCTGCCATATGTCAGGAGTAACATCAGGTGCCGCAGTATGCACTATGTAGAGAAGTCGGGCACGTTGCGTAAGGTGACGTTACAAGAACAATCATGGAGTCGTACATGAATACCCTGAAAAATACAAACATTTTGAAACTAAGTCGTGTGCTTATTTTAAGGATGAGACAACCCTAAAAAGTGACTCTTGTAAAATCACAGATGGATTAATGGATCATGAGTAACGCTCAAAAGTTCACAATGAAAACAAGCTCATATTAAAACAAATATAACCCCTTTAAAGCTAAAAAGCATCTTGATCACTTCAGCTTTAAACATAAAAAACAGCATCAAAATTGGTCCATTCGTTTGCGAGCTACGATCCTCACACCTCTTTTGCCTCTTTTATAGCTAAGAACTATCTCGATTACATCAGCTTCCAAACAAAAAACCGCATCAAAATTAGTCCATTCGTTTGAGAGCTATGATAATCACACCTCATCCGCCTCTTTTATAGCTAAGAACCACCTCGATCACAAAAGCTTTCAAATTAAAAAAAAATGCCATAGCGCGAAGTCGGTGGATGGAGGTGGCACAAGATCAGCGGGTGGCGTCATGGCGCTCTTTGGGGGAGGCCTATGTTCAGCAGTGGACTTCTAAAGGCTGACATGATGATGATGTTGACTATAATTACTACTATTTATTCTGTGTCTAAAGGTGAACACAATGAAACACTTAGTACACAACACATTAAAATTTATAGTTATTATGTTAGAGGTTTCTAACTTTTTTGAAAAATATTGCATGTAGCAAATTTCAAACTATTAAAGTTAACTCTTTTGATATCTTGTTAATAAGGTTGACTGGAAGAGATCGATTTTAGCGATAAGTCCGCCTGTTGTACTTTAGTTATAAGATTGTTTCTATTTGTTGTAAATTTTTGAAAACTGGTGTACAATAAAGTATTATCTATCTAATGTTCAAAGTTCTTCTCCCGTTAAAAACTTTTCCACAAAATTGAATTTTAGGAAGAATAAGCTTGACCTAAGAGCCGAAGACCGGACTCAGAGACGTGCTTTGGGAGAGGCCTATGTCCGGCAATGTACTGATGCGGGTTGATAATGATGTTGATAATGATGAAGTTTGACCTTCTATTTATTTGTCGTACGATACACTACATACAATTAAGTCATGGACGAAATGCAACTTGGTTCAACTGACTGACCTGCACCAGACGATGCGGTGGGCACGGGCGCCAAATAGGCACAGGCGTATTGATTTGATTTTTTGAATCAGTAATTAAGCTACTGAAATAAGTCGACTCTAAAAAATACCGAACATACTTCGGTATTTTTGTCATACTGAACGCCGAACACGGGCTGAAATATTGAACAGTTCGGTAAAAACCGAACACCTGGCAAGTAATTACGTTAGTCAGGCCTACACTCAGAGATGAGCCATAATGACCCCCACGCTGATCTTGTGCGTTTTGGTGGATGTCACAGCTCCGTGAGTATTAAAGTTCTTGGACATGTGGAAGGAAACCAGATCATCGTGAGGAATTACGATGTTTTACTTGTGAACGATTCAAAATCCGATCAAAACTTATAAGGCCAGTCAGTGGGGGAAAATGATGTGTATTTGCCCTACAACAAGTGGAGAGGTTTTTGATTATATTCGGTTTCGAGGGTCCGATGAGTTTTCCGTGCAATTATTTTTCAACAGTTCATTTTGTGACAAAAGATTATATCTACAATAAGATAATAAAGAGGAATAATTTGATTAGATATTAGTGTTTGTTTATTAGTTAGTTTGTAATGGATAAACTCAAAAAACAGATTAAGATGAAATTTGGAATGGAGATAGCTTATACCCTGGAATAACACAAGGAAACTTATCATCATAATCATCATTATACTTCACTCTCAAACGGCTGAACGGATTTTGATCAAATTTGAAATGGAGATATATAATTATACCCTGGTATAATAAATAGATTACTTTTCAGCATTATCATCATCATCTTCATCCCTCACGCGGGTAAAGCTGCGGGGCGCAGCTAGTAAGAAGTAGAATAAGACAAAATTTCTAACATTCTTTTGTATGCGTCTGTGGGGCAAAAATACCTATCAAATACCTAAGTCATTGATGCAGGGCCGCATATCGAAACAGGTGCCATCGGATTGCGAAGGAAACTTCTTGTAACTTTTGGTCAACAATATTTTTATTACATAATAGCTCTCGCCTTTGACTTCATCCAAGCGGACAACAGTTTATCGCCAAAAAAACCTTTTAAATGTTCATCTAGGATATTAAAAACCACTTTCCACCCCCAATCAAACAAACAAACAGACAAAGCTAAGCGTGTGGATTAATTGATTTTTAAAGTTCATAAGTTCATGTTTTGGGGTTGGTTGTTGAGATCTAATATCGGGATCAGAAAGCTCAAAAAGTCTTATTTTAGTTTTTTTTTAGTTTTATGCTTAAATATGCATAAAATCACAGTTTCTGTACCTAAGGGCGAAACATTATAGTTTTACCTTCAACAGGAGTAGTAGGGCAGTCGAAACGGATCTCTCCTGGTCCGCTGTATATATTGAATTGGATATAATCCAGTAAACCGAGGCGGGTGTCGTCGTAGGATATAAGTGGACTTATGACGCCTTCTTGGCCAAACTTCAGATTTCCTGAATAATAAATTGTTAGGTTATGTAAGCAGGAATAACAAAATTAAAAGCTAAAATGCTATGCAACTGCCCTGCCTAATAAGGAACTTTAGTTAATAAATTACATACTATTGGAATGAGCTTATCAAGGTCTTCAATTTGATACCCATATTGTAAAATTGATAGTTTTTTTTCCGCCTTTTGTAAATGGAGCCATACTGCAGCAAAATCGGTTTTTGTCAAAAGATTTTGTGTGTGCTAGTATGTAGTATATATATGTATGTATATATATATATATATATATATATATATATAAATGTTTGTTACTTCTTCACGCCTAAACGGTTGAACGGATTTGGATGAAATTTGGTACGGGGGTAGCTTATACCCTGGATTAACACATACGCTATTTTTTATCCCGAAAAATGTATGGTTCCTGAAGGACGCGGGTGAAACCGCGAGGCGCAGCAAGTATTTATATTTATTTTTTAATTGTTTATTTTATTTTACTTTAATAGTTGCAATTACAACATTAGACTAAGGCTAGACATTAACTTGAATAATCTAATATTGGAAATTTAGTAAGCTTAAAAAAATTGCTACTGTTCAGATAGAAGAATTACATATTTTTGAAATGGTCTTTTAAAGACCTGTATTTTGATAACTCACTCGATAGGTTTTGGTCCTTTTTTGTTCTGTCGGAAATACAATATGGCAGCTGTAAGCCGCCATATTGGTTTTATTGATACTTCATATTTCTTATAGCACTTTCGTGATTAAGAAGAATCCAATGATACCTCATTTATCAAAATCTTTTAAGCCTTTACAAACATACATACAAACAAACAAACATACATACAACCCAAACATATAACTACAAAGTAAATTACTTATTAAGTAAAATAATTATCTATAAATACTTTATCATTTACTAGATTGCTGCATTCGTGGCAATCGGTTTGTGAACGTGTGAAAGTCAAAATCCGTTCGTGATTCTATTGTTTTGTCTCTTCTGCGTTTCGTGTTTTGTATGAGGATGCGTATGATTGGGAGCGTAGATTGGTGTATATATTAATTATATTGTTAAGATATTTGATTTAAAACTGGTTTGGCACTGCCTTCAAAAAACTCTTTCTTGTCATTTTTGCATTATGATTATATTGATAACTTCGAAAAAGTGTTATGTTCTAGCTCAATTGTATTTTTTTTTTGTTTGTTTACAAATAATTAATTTTTCATATGAAGACGTATTTTTTTTTTGGAAAAATGTTTTTGTTCTTGTTATTTCTATTTTAGAACAAAAATTAAAGACTTCTTGGCTACTTACCGTTATCTATTTTGACATAAAACGCCCGGAACTGACTGGAAGAAATTATGTTGGGAGTGTCAATTTCCTCAAGTGGTTGCCATTCATGATGTTTAAATTTTGTGGTACCATCCTTCCCAACGGCTGTTGAATATAATACAAGTTATCAATAAAATATATTAATCTAAACACGACTTTCGAACTAAATTCTACCATTGAAAATATTTTTTCTAGCATTGGTTCATTCTAGCGCAAGTGTATATACTTAGTTCGATTCGAGTAGCTTCCCAGGAGTTTTCATTGTCTGAGACCAGCTTGATTTGGCCAAATCCGACCGTTTTTATAGCGAAGTGTATCTCAAAGTTCGCGAGGTGACCTGTGTCGTTTCTCATTATCGTTACGTGGTTGAATTGCTCGCTATCCACTGAGAAGTACAGACTCTCTTGATTTTCGACAGCTGACAGCTTCTTATAAGGAAACCCTGGAAAGGAAGTCATGCTTTAATATAAATAATATTATATTCGAGACAATTCACACCAATTACTTAGCAGCAAACTAGGATACCCTATACTATGAGGTCTACGAGTTACTCCTTATAACATCAGCTATCTGCCAGTGAAAGTCCCGTCAAAATCAGTTTAGCAGTTTCAAAAATTAGCGGGAACAAACAGACAGACAGAACGACGAAAAAAATGTTTTTTTTATAAGTATCGTGTATAATTTCATATTTATATAGTAAAAAGCTGTTATTTTGACATAAACACACACTTACAGATGAAAGCTTTTCAGTTTTGGAGCAAAATCTGTGGCAACGTAACACTATACTGTGTAGTCCGAAAAGCACTAGGGTGTTATTTTTTACTATTATTTGGTAACATTATTATATATCAAAGCATATTTCACATTTCAGTATTTAAAATAGCAACTACTGAACTATTTTACCACGTTTTTATTAAGTCTCTTTCTTGTTTGTCTGTCTGTCGTTCCGGGTGGAATCTTGCAACTCAAATTTTGAGCCCTTCCCGGTTAGCTATCCGGCTGAAACTTTCAGGGTAGCTCACAACTTGATGACAATACAATCCAAAAAAAAACATTAATATAAACGTGGTTTTAAGATTACTTTTTTAATATACATTTGCTGTTGTTTTACATTACCTCCAAAAGAAGCAGGGCAGTCATAACGGATCTTTGCTGACTTCCCTTCCTGTAACTGGAATTGGAAGGAGTTGACTAAACTGAACGAGGAATCGTAGAAGGCTAGAAGTGAACTAGCCTCACCTTCCTTGCCAAACTCCAGATTATCTGTTTAATTAACAAAATATTTAGGTTACTAATAAAAATAAACAAGATATACCAATGTACAATAACTAAAACCCGATTATGTTTGGGTAAAAAAATAGCCTATGACACTCTTGTGATGAAGACAAATCGATTGATACCTTGCTTGTGAAAAAAGGACTAAATTTTTAGTTATTTACACATACCCTTTCCTTTACTTCGCCGTAGTCGGATAACACAAATTGCCTATGACATTTTGTACAAATCAATTGACACCTCATTTGTCAAAATCGGACCAATAGAAGCGACGGTATGTTGGAACATCCACATAATCACATACATTTATACATACATACATACACACATAGGTACATACATATACATACATACACACATACATACATACATAGACTGTTAATCTCATTACCCTTCCTTTGCTTTGCTGTAGTTGGGTAAAAATTGAGAATTACCTCGTGCTTTGCAAAATTACTTTAGTAGAAAACAGGGAGGTAATTCTCCAATGCACGACAGTAGATAATATTAATAATTAATATTAATAATTATGTAACAATATATATGTGACTCTTGACAATTTTCGACTAACTAACATACATAATGCGACAATTAGTTGTAATGAACATGGGAAATGGTCCATATAAAATATGTCTTTTAGATAACTTAGATTTTCGTGAGACATCAATCAAGTGGGAAATTGATTCCCGCCGGACAAAAAGTCAATTTGTGAGTCTGTTCAGTGAGCTATTTCTGTAACTGGCCCTTCACTGGCCTCTTGTACGATATCTTTTGGAGACAGTAAGTATCTTCCAATGTATTCTAGACTGTTCTGGCATCGTTTACGAAAGAATACATTTGAAAACACTATCTTCATATGCAGTTACTGAACTGATTTGCCAGTGACTGGCCTCGTGTCCGAAGAGCATAATGGAACTATGGACAATATTAACGTCATATATCCACATTTTTATTAAGTCACGTCCTTCTTATTTGTCTGTCATTCCGTGTAAAATCTTGCAACTCAAATTTCATGCACTTCCCGATTAGCTATCCGGCTGAAACTTTCAGGGTAGCTCACAACTCGATGACAATGCATTTAAAAAACACGTGGTTTTTGGACTTTTTTTATTCTACTTTTGCTACTTGTTTTATAATTATTATTATGACTATACGTTACATCAAAATATAATGTATATCGATTTTAAGCCAATTTTAGTATTATTCAAAAATCACTATTCGAAAGTAAAAATATAATGTTTACTCCCAATAAAGAAGCTGCTATCACTTTGGCGCCATATTTATCGATGATTTATGTTTTTTTTTATATTGTCACGATATTAAATAGTAAAGTTTGTATTGATAAATCTAAATTAAACACATAGTTACTTTTCATCAGTATCATTCCACGCGGGTGAAATCGCAGGGCGCACTTAGTCTTTAATAAGAATAATAAAAAAAGAAAAAGACATCATGGCGGTCTCGGCTTAGAATAAGACCCCTCCCAATCCTCCCGTGAATTTCGGAAGAGGCAACTAAGGGAATACTCAACGGAAGATGGGCAGCAGCGTCCTCCGAGCACAAATTTGTAACACTGCGGTCACAATAAGCACGAGATAGATTTCATTTTGACGACTAATACGCATATATTCAATGATGTCTCTGTGATCTACAAGGTTGTGATCACTGCTGGTCTGGGTTAAGACCAGCAGTGATCACCACATGGTAAGGGGCTCATTGAATATCAACGTAAAGCTGGAGAGGTCTCGTTTGATAAGATCGATACTCTTCACCCAAGTTCTGCCCAAATCCAAAACCCAGAGAGCTTTATAAACCTCATCGCGTAGTCCACCTAGCATGACTAGCAATGCAAGAGCCCGTTTGACCCAACATTATACCGAAAGTATCCCAGTCGTTAGCCTAGACAAGTCACCAGGAGAGGACGGAATAACGACAGAGCTACTGAAAGCGGGTGGAACACCGGTACTTCGGTTCGGTTTTTACTTTTTCGGTACTTCGGTTTTAAGTCCTTTAGAAGTTGTTTAACTCCGTCATCCTCGAGGGTACTATGCCACAGGCGTGGCACAGGAGCGTAGTGGTTTTGTTCTTTAAGAAAGGTGATAAAACCCTCTTGTAGAATTAAAGGCCCATTTCGCTGCTGAGCTACGTCTATAAGCTGTTTTCGAGAGTAGTTACAAACCGTCTCGCTCGTAGGTTTGATGACTTTCAGCCTCCCAAACAAGCTAGATTCCGGAAAGGCTTTAGCACCTTAGACCACGTCCATTCACCCCGGCAGATTATACCAGAAGACCGAAGAGTATAATCGGCCACTTTTTGTCTAGCGTTTGTGGATAACGAGAAAGGTTTTGATTCAGTCGAGACCTGGGCAGTGCTATAGTCATTACAGTGGTGCCAGATTGACTACCGGTACATCGAAGTATTGAAGTGTTTGTACAGCAAGGCCACCATGACAGTCCGTCTTCAGGATCAGAGCACAAATTCTATCCAGATGCAAGAAGGGGTGAGACAGGGAGACGTTATTTCTCTGAAACTATTCACCTCTGCACTAGAAGATATATTCATGCTTCTGAACTAGAACGGATATTATGGTGTTAACATCAATGGCGAATACATCACTCACCTTTGATTTACTGATGACATAGTCATCATGGCAGAAACCCTGGAAGACCAAAGCGCAATGCTCAGTAACTTCAATATTATTTCCCAACAGGTGGGTCTTATAATGAACACGGGTAAGACGAACATCATGTCAAATGTCCATGTCGTGCCCATGCTGGTTTAGGTTGGGAATGATATTATCGAATCTGTTGATCAATATGTCTACTTAGATCAGATAATCCAACTGGGTAGATCCAACTTCGACAAAGAGGTCAACCGACAAGGTCCGTTCGGGAAACTACGCCATGTCTTGTCGTTGCAGATACCGCAGAGCCTCAAGACGAAAGTTTATAATCAGTGCGTGTTGCCAGTGAAGACATACGGCACTGAGACGTGGTCGCTAACTATTGGTCTCATACACAAGCTCAGAGTTGCACAGCGTGCAATGGAGAGAGCTATGCTTGGTGTTTCACTACGTGATAGAATCTGAAATTTGGAAATCCGTAGATGAACTAAGGTTACCGACATAGCTCTCAGAGTTTGCAAGTTGAAGTGGCAATGTGCAGGCCATATAGTTCTCAAACCGACATCCGCTGGGGAATAAAAGGTCTGAGTGGCGACCACGAACAAAACAAGCGAAGTGTGGGGAGACCCCCCCACCAACACAATGGACTGACGACATTGTAACTATCGCAGGAAGTCGGTGGATGGAGGTGGCAAAAGACCGCTCAACATGGCGCTCTTTGTGGGAGGCCTATGTTCAGCAGTGGGCTTTTAAAGGCTGACATGATGATGATATGAAAAAAGGCTTTTATGCAGTAGCCATGTAATGTCACGCTCATCAAGCCTTTTTATTTGATACCCATATCATTGGGATTGCTGTGAAAATGATAAATCGCCATTTTGTTAAATAGCGCCATATTGGATTAAAAATGGTGGCATTTGAGTAATTGTGCATTGTCACGAGAAGCAAATGTGTGTGCCAAATTTCAACCCGATAGCTTTAGTGGAAGTGGGTGAAATATTGATTGCAAGGAAGTACATACATAAATACAGGTGAAGTTACTTATAAGGTTTTAAAAATTTCGTAAAACTGTGGATTGATTGGTCCGTAATTCATCTAATAGCATGTCCGTTTATTATTTTTGGTTTGCCTACAATTTTACGAATTAAGATCCTTTAAATTGTAAACGGTTTTGTCAATTTAACGGTGACTTATTATTTTATTTTTATTCCTATGCGTTACTTTCTAGCTAGCTAGCTAGTATAATAGGTATATACTTCATATGCATAGCTTCAACGCTCAGAGCTCGTACCGACGTACGCATTTTACACGCGTTTTATTTATTACGCGATGCGTGCGCGAGCCACGCGCGTTGCGTTTCCTACAAACGCGTAGCCACCGCGCTTTATACGCGTACATAGGTCGGTACGTGCCCTTACGTGTGTCTACTTCATAGCTTCAACGGCCCTAACTTAGATTATGTTATGTTCACACAAAAATGTAAGAATAATAAATAAACTTACCATCATCTATGATGATAAAGAAGTCACTGAATCTAGCAGGGGAAAGTATGTTGGGAGTATGTAGTCCGATAGGATGTTCTACCTTTCGCTTTGAAGTATACAGTTTCGTATATTGGTTACTGTCACATCCAACAGCTGTTGAGAATAAAAATAAAGCTATAGTGGCTCTGTCAGCTGTAGACCTGTGGGCACAAAGTTTTTGCAAACAATCACAAGAGGTGCACAGTAGCGCCATCTAGTTACCTTATTGTAAAACTAGCATTAATAGTAGGTAAAGGGCTGATTCCACTGGTAGAAACCTAAAAGTGAGCAATTTACTGCATTTTGAGGAGCTATTCTTTACCTTATTGTAAAACAAACATTAATTACTAGCTTAAAAGCTAAAAAACACATGCCCGGCCAAAAAAGAGCTTTTGCCAATTAATTATATACTGTTGGAATATGCTCATCACGACCTTCAATTTAATACCTATATTGTAAATTCCGAAGTTTTTTGTGAGTTTGAAAATGATGCCATACTGCCACCACACTGAATGTTTTAAAAAATATATAGCCTATGTTACTCGGGAGGATGTAAGGATTCTAATAATACCCCATACGTCTAAATCTGTTCATGAATTTAAAAGTTATGGTGGAATATAGAAACTCACATACAAACATACATGAATGCTAAAAAACATAACACTCCTTTTTTTTGGCAGTCGTATAATTACCAAGATGCTCCATCAATCCCTACCTAGTAGGTAAAAGGCTGATTCCACTGGTAAATATGAGCAATTTCGTGCATTTTGAGGAGCTATTCTGCTCATCACGCCGAAGATCCTCATCAGATATTCACCAAATTTTTATGAGACCATCTTAAAGTTACTACCTTTCGAATAAAAAAGAACCATTGAAATCTAATCTAACAAGGCGGATATTCAGTAGACCACCCTTTTTTGGGGGAAGTACCCCTCCAGTCAATGGTTTAGGTATTATCGCCGATGATTAAACCATTATAAAAATTCGTTAAACCTGTATACCAAGTTTCGTCTAGATCGGTTGAGAAATGCGACCTGTAGAGAACAACAGCCAGACATCTGGACATACGAAAGCATTTTTGCCCAAGCTGAAACAGAGACGTTTCGCTAGCGCTTCGCGCTCGCTTAGTCAACTAACCAACATTCATTGACTGACCGCAGAACGTCTCCACATCAAATTGGGTGAATTAGCGCATGAATGTACATTGTTGATGTATAGTATAGTAGTAAATGTAAATATAGTATTTTAATATTCAAAGTCCATGCATACTATGGATTTTGAATATTTTGGCATAGTCCGCCATCTTGTCATTTTTGTTCACCATACAGTTTGTGGCTCACAATAAAACCTGTCTAAATGGACTGAGTTCACATGTATGCTTATAATAAAGCAACTCAATAGGAACGAAACAGAAGCTACTGAACAAGAATATAACTTCATTTTTTTTAATCGTGTCTGAAAGAATTTTGGTCAAATATTGGTATTTTAGGTCCTGGAATAGCACATACAAGTAGAGTTATTTTAACTTCGATAAATGACCACGCGTGTGAAGCCGCAGGCATCAGCTAGTAATACATTTATACAAACAAAAAGTATTATGGAGTATACTGTTTTAAAGTTTAACGTTACTGCCTCAAACGAAAAATCTTTTAAGTCTTTTTTAGTTCATTTATGATTCACGTATGCTATGGGGTTGTTGAGATAATATGGGGTATATAAGACCAAGAGGCTTGAAAGTGAGACAATTTTGTCAGATGCGGTGTTATATTTTATCAAAGGACTTTGCTGTATTGCAAAATTAATTAGATAGATAAAGCACTGCCACGATAGACAGATACATTCGTACAATGAACCCCTCACTACTCATTGTACGTAGTTTTTTGTTTCTTGCTCTAGAAAATTCTTTATTGCACTCAAAACATAGGTACAGGCGAACAAATCTAGCAAAAATTATCTTAATCAAATTTATGTAATTTTATGATTCTTACCTTTTAATAAAATATTACTAAAAGAAATGGTTCGACCCAATAAAAAACGATTAGCTAAAGTGACCGAATTCTAATATTACAATATTATTATTGCTTCTATCAATTCTAAATCAAAATTGTGGTATGTGATCTACTTACCTAGTTTATAATGATCCGAGTGGTTTTTGCTCTGCGACAGTAGGATAGTTACGTATCCATCCGTTTCTATAGCGAAGTGCATCTCAAAGTATATGAGATGTCCGCTGGAGTTTCTCTTCAGCCTGACGTGGTTGAATGTCTCATCGTCAATCGAGTAGTTTCGAGTCTTGCCGTTGTGGACGATTGCCACCTCCTTACAAGGCATTTCTGAACAGACATATTACATCCATTAGGTTAGATTTATTAGAATGCACACGATGACTATATTATTATTCGAGATGGGGGCGGTAGTCCCGTTTGGGGTGTTTTGTGCATTTCCCTCCTGCCAGCCTGTACCCATCCCAACTACTCCTTTTTATACAGCGGAGTGTGATCTTGGGTCGCTAGCACAACTGTTCCAGTGATAAAGTTTCAAGTGTTGCCGTTGTGGACGACTGCCACCTCCTTACAAGGCAGCTCTGGACAGAAATATTACATCCATTAGGTTACATCGTGTCAATAATCATTAATTATTATTATTAGAATGCACACGACGACTATAGTGTCGACACAGTAGTCGTCGTAAAATACCAGATCTAAACCGAGTATAGGTACAATAGTTCTGTAGAAGAGTACGATAGTAGTTATTAGTAAACATCTTGGTTTAGTAACCGTAGAGTACTGACAAGTTTCTACGACAAAAATTAAAGCTAAAACCATGATAGCCCTGAAGCAGAGTAATATTAATAAAAGTGTCTGTATAAAATGGCTATGACTAACAGATAGACGGCCAGACGGAAATTGAGAAACATTAAGAATTCCTTATTTTACTGCGAAACTCAATAAAGAATCAAACGAATCCGCCTTGCCGCGTTGTTTCGAAAGATTCCACGTACACACAATAATTTTGTATATTAGTATTTTCTACAGGCCTTCTAAACATACTCGCACTAAACTACATAAAATAAAATAATACGAGTTTGTATATTCTATACTTATATTAAATAAAGCAGTAAATAACAATAAGTCTGTACAAAGAAAATAACAACAAAAAAATACTGAACAAGTTTTTTTTTTATAATCGTGTCTGTATGTTGTCTGTTCACGGATCACATAAAAACTATGCACCGATTGCGATGCAGTTTTTATTGTTGGATAGCTTAGGGTTTGACTTAAAAATTTGTAAACTTGGATCTCAATCTGATGAGAAGAAATCGAGCAATCAATAAAAAACTACCTGACGATTGAATGAAATTTGGTATTTTGTACATTATAAGTATTTTGATCCTGGAATTACTCTTTTTTTGTATTTTTAATTATTTATTTAGACCCACAAAACACATTACAATAAAAATAAGCTTTTTAATCTGTATTGCAACTTAGATACATGTGCGTACATCTAATCAGAGCAACCATAACAAGCAACACTGATATAAATTTGTTCAAAACTAGGTTGAGGACAAAGATCGCACACACACACGCACTATTATTATAAATTAGAGAATCAGAGAAGTGTAGCCACTGTCGTAAACAGGAGCTTAGAGTTTAAACATGCAACAAATGTATATAAAAAAACTAATCTAAAAACCATGTTCTTTTTTCAGAATACATAGTCATCTAGTTGTGAGCTACTCTGGAAGTTGCAGCCGGATAGCTAATCAAGAAGTGCTCGAAATTCGAGTTGCATGATTCCACCCGGAATGACAGTCAGACAGACAAACAAGAAAGTGACTTAATAAAAACGTAGTAATACTGATTAGCGCCATCTGTCTTTAGAAGTGTGTGTGAGTGTGTGGGTATGTTTGTTACGCTTTCACGCTCAAACGGCTGAACAGATTTGTATGAAATTTGGTACCAGGATACCTTATATCCTGGATTAACACATAGGCTACTTTTCATCATCATCCATCCTCATAATTCACGCGGGTGAAACCGTGGGGCATATCTAGTACATTATACATGCAAAAGATGAACGTAGACATTCTATTAATAAAGTTAAGTTAAAGCGGCCCGTTATGTGGCCAAGGACACAAAGGTCAAGTGGGTTTGGCAACAATATGGGCTTGCCGCACTTTGCACTTTTGTTTTCATTTTATTCAATTTTGTTCGTATGGAGTTAATCTACAGTACTAGTAATATCATTAAGCAATACAATAAAATGCCATAGTCTAATAAACAGATTCATTCCAAATTAAAAAAAATATACTGTGATGCACGACTCGTAAGCAAAAAACTTAACAATTAAATCATTCGTAAACACATGTTAGACAATGCCCATAACAATGACATGATATTACGAGTATGCAGACAAACAACACAAAGAAAAAAAATATTGTTTTACTTGTTTTTTACAAAATTGCTTAATTTGGGACTAAAGATGACCAGTTTAATAATCTTTTTTGTTAAACGTTGTACTAACGAGCCATCCTAGTCAATGTAAGGTGACACTAATTTAGGTCATTAGATTTACGTTTCATCTGAACTTAATACTAAATGAAATGTCCGACAACAACTATATTATGAATCAATTATATTATGAATTATTATGTAAAGAAAAAAAACAATTAATCCGAGTATATGCGACGTATTTCTAGTGATTTAACAAATTTTGTTAAGTTATATGCCAATTGACCAAGTACAACATTTTCAATTAGTAACATTTCGAGTGACGGTCTCTGTTCTTTATTATCAAATAAATAAAATGAATAATAAATATAAAAATATCGATGACAAGCAATAATTTTACAGACAGATCAAATTATCTAAAATAAAACTTAAGATCCGCTACTTCAACGCAGGTTTTTTTTTAAAAACTGTAATACTTACGAGCTGACATTATTCGGGTTTTTTCGAGCAATTTCTTATTGATTTCTGTTAAATTCTGCTCCATTTTCTTGTTTGCATTCAGTGTTTGTGTAATTTTCTCTTCAACTTCAAGTATTTTCTTATTTGAGGCATCTAATATCTGTGTTATTTTCTCTAATACATTTTCTTCTATTATTTTGTTTGATTCCTCCAATGTCTGTGTTATTTTCTCTTCCAAATTTGGTATTTTCTGGCTGATTGCATCCGTTTTGCTATCTACGTATGTTAACAAATTGCCCAAAATATAACTTACGTATCTGTTTAATTTTTGATTGATATTGAGTTCTAAATCTGTTAATTTAATCACTGTTTCGGTTTTATTCAAATAATTAGAACGTACTGTTCCGAATACGGAAATAATTAAAAATAATTTTAAAAGAATACTCCGTTTAGTAATCATGTCGACAGGAGTCTCAGAAATGTTTCATAATAGTTAAATTATAATATTTTAACTACTCTCCGCTAATTGCTCACATTTATATACCATGTACATATCTAGCTACAAGTGATATGGTCTTATCTAACACTATTATATAAAATTGTGTTTGTGATTGAACTCTGTTTGTACAAAGTACATAGAAGATTTTCAAATTAAAAAACTCATTGGATTCAACAATTTAAAGGTTACTAAAATCGAGCACACAAAATGGTTTTTGGAATATAGTTCTTTGTTAGTTTATATTATTTTGAATTGAGTATGCATAGAAAAATCTGAAACTACTTAAGGTAAAGAAATTTCCTGGGAAATTTTCGTTGTCAATTTTAAGAAAAACTGATAACAATTTTTTTAATTATTTTCGAAATACAACAATATAACATACATATTTTTTTTGTGTTTTGATAAATTTGAAACACAATTTAAGATGAAAAAAAGTGAAGCATTATTTGTTTGTTCCGTTGACCTTATTTTTATCACTATGATAGCATAGCATAAATAATACTATGATACAGTATGATATGAATGCTAAACAAATAAAGGCCTGGAACAATCTATAGGTATTTTGAAGTCCACGCGGAAGAAGTCGCCGCATAAGCTAATGCTTATCGTCCATAGTTCACGCTTTGGGTTATCTAACATAAAAGTAAGGCAAAAAAAAACGTTAGTGACATTGACCCTGTAAATGATTACTTGGCACTTTAAGTGTAAAACGATAACGGTAAGATACATAAATAATAATTGAAACTGCGATCCACTTCACTACTTTTAATTAAAATTTCAAATTACCCGCACGTCGAAACCACAGTTCTCACTGTAGGGACATTGCTGTTTGTTTCTTTGTTTGTCGTATAAGGTAGTGCTGCCATCTGGTGTCAGAGTTTGTCAGACCGCCCGAGGGCCTCAGACAAGGCTTAACGACTGCTATTAATCAATAACAGCTTAACGTGCCCTCCGAAGCACGGAGCGATGGAAAACCGCACATAACTTAGAAAAGTCATTGGTCCGCACCAATGGTTCAGCCTACGATTGAACCAGGTATCGTTAGATTCTAAGTTGCACTATTAAACCGTTAGGCTACCATCGATGTCAAAGGACATTGCTGTAACAGTACCAAATCCCTTTTTGCGTACAATTTTGTATTTTCCCGTACCTAGTTAGAGATCGTCTAGTCTACACATTGAACACATTAACCGTACCGTAAACACATTCAATTCGTCTTTTCTCATTCTCCCCCACTTTTTGTCCACCACTGGGGGAAAACAGGAAAAAAGTAGCGTTTAAGTAGGGAAAACGCTACTTTTTTCCTGTTTTCCCCCAGTGGTGCATATGAAATGAAAATCTCAATGAGATTTATCCCTTATTTAAAGAAACTACTAGTCTAGGATCAATAGTGTCCGAGCCCTTTTAAGTTTGGCAGCTGTCATATGAAATGAAGATCTCAATAAGTCCCTTATTACAAAAAAACTATTAGTCTAGGGGGTCAATAGTTACAGAGATAAAGCTCTTTTTAGTTTGACACCTGTCACTTTGACACCTGTCACTTTGACACCTGTCACTTTGACACCTGTCACTTGGACACCTGCCACTTTGACACCTGCCACTTTGATTTCTGTCACTTTGACATCTGCCACTTTGACACCTGTCACTTTGACACCTGCCACTTTGACACCTGTCACTTTGACACCTGTCACATTGACACCTATCACTAATAGACATGAAAAATTAATATTGTGATAGTTAAGGGCACTTACACGCTCGAATCATCCGTGCGATTATCGCTCGATCATCCGGAGATAGTGAACGACTTTGGACGTCCACATACAACTGACAACTGTCAAGTGTCAGTTTCATACTATTCCTCCCCTCCACTACTATTTTTCGGATGACCCAGGCGAACGCCCGGACGACGCCGTGAACGATTTCGAGTGTACGCGCGGGTGATCCGTGCGTCCTCGAACGTTTATGTGAACAGGCCCAAGTAATGAGGGACAATGCCACATGGTTAGTTTTGATATCCACCCCTGCGGGACAGTGCAACTCATTTCTTCCCGATGTCGACCAATGGGGGATAGCGGGAACTTACTTTTTTCCCGATGTACCCCAGTGATGGACATAAAGGGGGATAACGGGAATAGACGGTTTCTTTCAAAGTATTATTTACGGTGACGTTTAGAATTGAGCAACTTATTTATCATGACATTGGGAGTTCTAGCTCTCCGCAATATTATTTTCCCTGTGCCTTTCACTGTATCTGACTGACCAATCATTGTCATTTTTATTTATATATTTTTTTTCATGGGTGAAATAAATTTCTTAATGTTTTCATTTTGCAGACATTTTATACACATTCAGAGTAATGATATTATAAGAATATGCGAACATACCTGCATATGTGAACATACCTGCATATATACATATGCTGCTAAAATCATAACCCTTCCTCTTTCGTATTCAAGCATAAGAAAAAAGCTTGGAACAATGTTTTTCCACAAGTTCTCAAAATTAAATTGTAACCATATCCAATATATAAAAGAGAAACGTTGTCTGTTTGTTTGTTTGTTTGGGGAGCTTTCACGCGATAAAGGCTGGACAGATTTTGATGAAATTTGGAATGGAGATAACTATATACCCTGGAATAAAACATAGGATACTTTTTATCCTGGAAAATTGCAAGCTTCTGCGGACAAACTGGAAAAATGTTAATTACACGCTGTATAAAACGGTTGCCATAGAAACGAAATAACAAGTATTCAAAAAACATCAAGAGCATTGGTGCTATACCTACTTTTGCATTGATTTTTAATATCCTAGAAGAACATAGGATGTTTTTTTTTCGCGATTAAACAGTAGTCCGCGCGGACGAAGTCGCGGTCGGGAAAGCTAGTTTATACATATATGTAACCATAAAATATTTATTTTTCAACACTAAACAATTAATATTCGTTCTTTTAATTACTCATAATTAAAAAAAGTGTATTTGTACATTTCTTTGGTGTAAAACCTACCTAATAATTCCGTGGTGGTAATTCCATACTATTATGACTCTGACGAAGTAACACCTCTGTTCTGTGTCTTAATAATGCGACAGCTTTTAATAAATAATACTTTAGTCATAATTCAATGAATTAACTAGAAACTAGTGCTGTTCAAAACGTACTAAAATTATAAAACTAGTAGGTACTAAAAAACAGCTCATTTCAGGGAAAAATTATCTTGAGTATGTCTGGGGAAGGGTACTTACTGCTTTGCACTACCTTATACAGAATGGATTTTTGAGACGGGACAGTAAGGGCAGTTTCCTTAACCGTTATAGTTACAGGAAAAAGTTCCCAGGAAAACATCCATAACTTTTGAGATATTCTGAACTGCATTCACGGATTTTGGATGAAATGTACAGTCAGCAAGAAATTGTAATTCAAATTGTAAATCCACCATGTATACTAATGTCGTGCAAACTCGAGTACCTGATTCGACTATTAAGGAGTAGTGGCGTAGTACTTTTATTTATTCTGTGGTAGCGGGCAAATATATGGCGTAAATGTGGCACAGTATTGTACCCCCTTCCTTGTACTTTTAGTAGTTCTGCGAATATATAGCGTAAATGTGGTACAGTATTGTACCCCCTGCCTTGTAGTTCTAGTAGTTCTGCGAATATATAGCGTAAATGTGGCACAGTATTGTACCCCCTGCCTTGTACTTCGAGTAGTTCTGCGAATACTAGAGCTTGCGAGCACAAACTATTACCATGTCAGTTTGTAAAAATCTAAAAGATTATTCTGCTCATCATGGCGAAAATCCTCATCTTCACATTTTTTTCATGACACCAACTTAAAGTTACTACCTTTCCAATAAAAAATCCCCATCGAAATCATTAGTCCCTTTTTGTTGAAAGTACCACTTTAATCAAAACTCCAGGATGACAAAAAAAGTACTACAACCTTAATACCAAGTTTCGTTTAGATCGGTTTTAAAACACGACCTGTAGAAGTCAACCAACAAACTGACAGATTAAAGCAAATTGTACGGGAAGTGGAGATGCTTCGCTCGCTCGGTCAATTATTTATTCTGTGCCCCTGCTGAGCTTATGTTAATATACTAGCGACCCGCCCGGCTGAACACGGCACGAGTTAAATTAAGAAAAAAATTGAGGTGAAAAATGTATTTCTCGCACTCTCGACCTTTTCCCTTCGCTTTACTCGCCACCTCCCCCTTACGTTGCGTTCAGATCTCGTACGCTCGTGTTAAAATTCTCCAAAACAGCTGGACCACCTTTGATGGAACTTTTAATGGCAGATAGCTGATGTTATAAGGAGTAATTTATTCAACTTTTATTTTTGATAAGAATTAGGTTCCTGCGAAAAAAAATACCCATGAATTTTGGCTACGTGGGCAAAGCCGTGGGCACAGCTTTATATTTATATATATATAGATAGCGTTCCCGCTCGCGACTTCGTACGCGTGGATTAGCTACTGTTTATCGCGAAAAACAGCATTCTATTTTCTTCCAGGATATTAAAAACCAATGCAAAAGTAGGTATAGCACCCAATGCATTTGATTTTTTTGACAGACTTGTTATTTCGTTTCCATGGCAACCGTTCCTTACAGCGACTAATCAACATTTTCCAGTTTTCCCGTGGAAACTTACAATTTGCTATGCTTTGTTTTATTCCAGGGTATAAGCTATTTCCATTCCAAATTTCATCAAAATCCGCCCAGCCGTTATCACGTGAAAGCTCCCCAAACAAACAAACAAACAACAAACAGACAACTTTTCAATTATATATATATATATATATATATATATTGGTATGGGTTATATATATATATTTATATATATATATATATATATAACTAACGTGAATAATAATCTAACTGATGTTGAAAACTGCATTAAAATCCGTTGCGTAGTTTAATAGAAGCGTTTTAGATAGACGGCGGAAAGCGACTTTATTTATACTATGTATATGTATTGTTTCGGTACAATTCACACCAATTACCTATCAACAAACTAGTATACCCTTTACTATGGGTATTAGACAAATGATAAACATATATAGATTGGAATATTACATTAATTGAAAACAAACATTTGGTGCAAACATTTGCACCTTGCGTGATTCGAACCCGCAACAGTATGTTGTCTTCGCTGTCAGGGTCACTAACCACTCACCCAACTGGTCGTAAGAACAAACATTATTGATGAGCATAAATTTTTATATTCATTTATTTATCATTTAGAAAATAAAGTACTCATTTACGTTATTTGGGAAATGAAAATAATGTACAAATTGAATACAAATTTGATTTTCTCATAACAACGAAGTCCGCACGGACGTGAAAATATTGAATTGACCTGTATTTTTTTAATTTAAAGGAGCTGAGCAAACAATTTAAACTTAGAAATGTTAAAACAAAATCAGAAATTTACGTTTTGTCGTAGCCTATTAAAATAGTGCCAGATTTTCCCATCACTACAAATTAACACCTTACTCTAATTAAATATTTCTTTGTAATGCTACAATATAATAACAGCCGCACTGATTTCTTTACCATTATACATCCAGACTTCAAACTCACAAAATGCTAAAACAGATTTTGTCTAAGCTAGAAAATCCTAAACGACCTTTACTCGGTCCAAATATCAAAGCACTGAAATTCTGGGGGTTACTGTTGCCGGACAACATTTTAAAAAGAAGTTTCTATCTTTTCATGCACTTTGCAGTGACTGTTTTCACGGCAACAGAATATGTGGACGTCTGGTTCGTGAAATCGGACCTGAGCTTGTTGCTAAATAACTTGAAAATCACGATGTTGGCCACTGTCAGCGTTTGCAAAGTCAGCACTTTCCTGTGCTGGCAGAAAGATTGGAGAGACATAATCGATTACGTGAATCGTGCTGATTTGAATCAGCGAGCGGCAAGCGATGGAAGGAAAATCGATATGATCAATCGGTCTACCGCCTACTGCAGGAAGATAACTTATCTCTACTGGTCTTTGATGTACACGACGGTTATCATCGTGATGGCTCAGCCGATTTTCAAGTACTTATTCTCTGCGAGCTATAGAGATAACATTAAGAATGGCACTGGGAAGTATCTGGAGGTAAGTGATATAACGCAATACGCAAGTATTTCTTGCATATTTTTGTAGCGGTTGAATGAAATAAGACGTTGTGGATTTACTGTTTTATAAATCATCCTATGAGTTGAATAGGTCTTTTGAAATGATAGTGTATTTCTTAACACTTCATTTTACGAACTGTTTGCGAAATAAACACGGCAAAAGTCGTAAACAATGTGTCTGTCCCCTCTGCCATTTTCTAAAATGTTTGAGCTTACATCTTGATATCACCCAAGCTATAAAGGAAAGTCTGAGACCAGGGGAACCTACAGTAGTCGCGGTCTGAGGCACTAGGCTAATTGTTCAATCAAAAGTTTATCGAGATTAAAGAAAAGAAAAAAAAAATACTGAGCTTTACGTAACTTGAAAAGTTTTGCATGCTATGCACCACTTCAATGCGCTCGAAACCTCTATTAATAAGATGATGATAGTAAGGAAGATACACAATCCTGACGTTGCTTTAATCATTTTTTGTAGATGAAGGCCTATGATGATGATGATGATGATGATAGGATCTGAGCAGTTAGAATCCAACAATACCGGGTTCTTTCATAAGCTCCACACCTAATATTTTTATCAGTTATTTGCGCATTTCCTTCTGTCAGTCCCGGCTCATTGACGCAGCAGAGACCTTCGGGCATTTTAACAAACGAAGCAGCCAGCCAGCGCTACCGCATGATGATAATGGTGAATTAATGTTTTCATAATACACATCCAGGTCGTAAGCTCTTGGGTGCCATTCGACAAGAGCCACCTCCCAGGATATTTATTAGCATCAGTCTACCAAACCTACGCAGCCATCTACGGAGGGGGCTGGATAACGTCCTTCGACACCAACGCGATGGTCATCATGGTTTTCTTTAGAACTGAGTTAGAACTGCTGAGGATTGACGCTTCAGCCATTTTTGGAACTGAGAAAAAGCCTGTAGTGGATGGAATAGCTTTAGAGAGGCTGAAGGACTGTCATAGGAGACATGTCGAGCTAGTCAAGTGAGTTTTCCTACACTCATATTGTTTTGTTTGTAATTAATAAACTCAAAAAATACAGAACTGATTTTAAAAATTCTTTGACCTAAAGGAAGTTACATTATCAGCGACTAAAATAGGCAGTATTATATTTTCGAAAAAAATTGAGTTCCCTACGAAAATTGCAATAATGTAACCCAAGTTATTAAAAATTACAGAACGAAATGACGTTGCTAGGGAAACGATATTAGAACAAGTCTGTCAAGTACGTAAGTAATAAATAATAATGCAGATGACTTTGGTCAAAAACACCAAGATTGTTGCTGCCAAAGATTTTGAGTTACGTTTACTGGCGTATTTTTTTTAGAAGTTACGACGGTTATTAAAATGCTAAAAGTAAAAAAAAAGCGCTACCCGTTTGAAGCCGGGGCAAATCACTAGTTCAATATAATCAAGAAGGTTTAATCACCGCTAAACAAACGACTTCATTGTTAAAATTTCTTGAAAAAAAATACAGTTTTACACGACTATTTGCTGCGATTTGGTGCCCATCGTCATAATATGGTGTAAGTGTTTGTGTGTGAGGCTATTGCATATGAGCGAATAAGAATATCTTGGGTTCTTCACTTTCGATTTCGCGGTGAAGATTCCACCTATTTTAACTTTTTGAATAGTTTTTTTTTTAAACTTTTCTCACTATTTTTTCAAAAAATAAAAGGACTTAAAAAGAACAATCACTATACTAACCTAAAACACAGTAATACTAAAACTAGTCTAACAATCTGCTACCAGTGGGCAACGTTCTCAAAAAGCTGGCCACGTTGCCACGTTGTATGGCAATGTTTAGTCTTTGGGCAGAGTAAAGGCCAGCATTTTGGTCATGTGTTGCTTCGACCAGACGCTTTGATAGATCTTTGTATATTTGATGAGCTCCTGGTCCCCACGGCCCTAGTGTCTCTACCCCAAAAGGCTCAAATATACATATCCGATGTCGAAGGTACTGTAATTGCGCCTTTTGAGGCTCTCAGCCGATTCAGCCGCCGCTCCAGCCCTATTTTAAGTTCCTCGAAGATGAGACGGCGCAAGGGTGTCTACACAAGTAGCGTCCCACACCAAAGGCCGTCCCATCTTCCATGGAATAAGAGTCATTCCGTCAGGTCTTTTACCATCGTGGTAAAAACCCGACGGATGATATCATTAAGGCTGGGAATTATTCCTGCGCTTCTGCAAAACGATAAGCTGTGTTGACCAAACCAGTCAACAGCAGAGTCACACTGGCAGTGAGGAGCACAACACGATGCTCCCAAGCGGAGTGACGCTGCAAGGCGAAAACCTGACGAATCCATCAAAGTTCCAGTGTTTGGCGATGGGAGAGCCTGCAGCCACAAACCCGATTCCCACTCAGCCAGAGCTTGTGTACGTGTTAATTAGACGTGTTCGTACTAGCTCGCTGAGTGGCCCATCCCATAGCTTCTGCGATGAGAGGATTTTGGGGAACTCATAGTTTGGTCAGGCTAACAACCATGCGTTCTTGGCTTCGTCCAAAAAGCTGATATCAATATTGTCCACTGAGGCCGCAAGAATTTTTGTAGTTACATTTAGAATAGTTGTAGTTACGCAAGTAGTTTTGTAGTTACATTCTTGTCCTCGGTCCATAGGACCGAGGACAAGAACGCGGGGAGAGCCACATCCGAAATTGATCTGATGTTCAGGCCCCCAATCGCACTGGAAGTGTAGCCTGTAACCACTCTCGCTCTTCAAAATTTAAGTTTGAAATCGTAGCCAAAGTGAGAAATTACGATGTTGTCTAAATTCTTAAGGAGCTCTGTGTGATTTCAGAGTTGACAACATGGTATAGTATATGTAAATTTTGGAACAAAAAGACAAATTCGGATTATGGTAAAAGCCATGTGGACATTAATTTTGGATAAACGGTCAGAACATTCCAAAAGATTTTGTTCTTCAAAGAATTGGGGGTAGGATTCGTCGAGAATTGGGAAACCCAATAAACGGAGCGAATATTTGTCAATGATTGTTATGTTGGGGGCCAAACAATTGATTTATTTAATAACCAATTCTTTTGCGGAGTATGCGTCCGAAACAAAAAGTTCGCATTTGGAGAAATTTATTTCAAGACCAATGGTGCGAAACTCTCCGATTAATACGGAAAGATCGTCAAACACTTTATTTACGTCACCACCCTAAGTCCCATCATCCAAGTACCAAACGTTAAGCTTGTATTTAAGACGTTGGACGATGGGGTGGATGGCTAGGCTAAATACAGCGGGGCCGAGAGGATCGCCTTGCAACCGACCGCATATAAAATTTCGTAGGCGTGGTAGTTAATTTAGAAGAATGCCAAAGAAAATAGTATAAATTTGGAATTTTGTCTTTCACTTGCTTTATGAGGGCTTCCCTATCCACGGAGTTGAAGGCGTTCTTTACATCCACCTTCAGCAACACCTCTCCACTATATTGAGTTAAAAAAGATCTAACGGAATGGACGGCAGCTACACAACCACCGCGCGAGCCAAAACCTAACTGCAGAGGCTGAAAAAGATAATAATATTAATCATTAATAAAGAATATAAATAAATAAAAATATGAATAAAGAATAATTATTTGTAACTCTTTCTACTAAAGTTACCAACACAGGTTTTTCTTTTTTACTTTGATTGACGAGACGGGCAGGTTGCTCGCCTGATGGTAAGCGTCATGCCTATCCATAACAGTTGCAGTGCCACCCAGAACTTTGATTGCAAAGTCTTGCGCGTCACTGCACATGAAATAAAATAGATAGATACGGCCTGTTTGCTTTATCTTTTTGTTTTACGTTAGTTCAATTTTGGTAAAGGGTTGGTTAATGTGGATTGTTTTTATATATTATTTATATTTATATTTGTCCAATTATCAATAGTTTGACTTTCAGTTTGGAGGAAGTAAGCTGCATAAAGTTTCATTGTTCATATTAAAAGCTTTTTATTAACTTCACTTGTATGTATCTACTATCTATATATTTTGTCTGTCCTGGTATCTTGTAATTAAAATTTCGAGCACTTTCCGATTAACTAGCTTGCTGAAACTTTCAGGGTAGCTCACAAGTCGATGGCAAAGCAATAAAAAAGGAAAAATAGGAAAAGTTATTTATAATTCATTAACAAAACAAAACACTTAGAAAAAGTAGAAAGTGAAAAGCAATTTAAAAAAAAAATGAGTTAAAAATAGAATTTAAAAACATAATAAGTGATATTCATTAAAAAAACGTTAAAGCTTTCTTTTTAATTTATATTTTTAAATTATACTTAATTATTATAGATTTCCGTACGAGTCTATCAACTACGGTAAAACTGCACGAAATGATCGAGTTGCACACTAAGCGTGGCACATCTGACTTTTATCACCCGATATCAGAATAGGGATGGAGAATCACCAAATTACCATGTCCTCCTGAAAATGACAAGTCAAAAATTTAAATCGAATTCCTTATCTCCTACAATTTTGTATACAAAACATACGTAAGTACAAAATTCCCATTAGCAGCAAGGCAAGTCAATCTAACTTGTACAGTAACGTTTAGCGATAAATTCTTCCCGAGAACTTGTTTATGAGTTTCCCGAGGAGATTAACATTGGGGAGCTGGCAACACGCGGGAAATTCTTGTTCAGGGATGTTTTTATTGTTCTGTGTTTTGGGAATTAAATTGTGCGTGTGAGATGGAACTTTATACTTTAGCGGGGCGTAGAGAGGTACAATATAATAAAACAATTTTACTGATAAAATGTAATAATCAAAAAGACAAGCTCGAAACGAAAACCCAACGCTCTTGCAATGAAGACGAATCGATTGATACCTCAAAAACGCTTGTCAAAATTGAACCAAGTTTTTAGATTGAAAACATAACCCTTTCTTTGCTTCGCCGTAGTCGTGTAAAAAAAGAAGCATCATGACAATCTTTAAATGAAGACGAATCGATTGATCTCGGTTATCAAAATCGGACCAATAAGGGCAACGCTATGGCGGAACATCCACGTACATACATAGACTGTTAAAATTATTACCCTTCTCTTGCTTCGCCATAGTCGGGTAAATATGCAGTCTAGCGGCCAGTTTCTGGAAATAGTTAGTAACTATGTAAAAACAAAACTGATATGTATATAAAAAAAAATAAAAAAAAATTATACAAAATACAAATGTTTATTTAACCAAAATAAAATTACAAATAAATAAAAATGCATAATAAATAAACAAAAATAAAAAAATATATATGTATAAATAATCTCAATTTGCCTATGATTATCTATGTGTAGGTAAGCAAGCAACCAAGAACTCAAAACCTTCAAAAACGTACCAGACCACAGGCAGAATTGATAAATACCACATTGAGTTTCCCAGAAAATATATTAATTAAGTATAATTTAAAAAATCTTTTTTTTATTGTTTTGTCATCGATTTGTTAGCTGAAAGTTTCAGCCGGATAGCTAATTGGGAAGTGCTCCAAAATTGAATTGCAAGATTTCAGGACAAAATACATAGGTACATCGATACATACATAAATACAAATGAAGTTAAATAAAAGCTTTTAAAATATCAGTCGATCAATGATTCAAATTTTTAGTTTTGTTGGCTAAGACATAATCTATAGCATTTTTGGGATCTCTGAATCAATTAAGATGAACAATGAACACTAATCAAAGTATTGAATGAACCAAACATGTGTAAAATATAAAGATTCCTCACCGCTAAATTCAAGTTAAAAGCATAGATATAAGATATGGCGGTCCTCGTACGCCACAATCCTACATTTACAACATGATATGGCGATCGGCCGTCTCATCGCAGCAAGACCTCGTTGGTGTTACTTGTGATGTCCTCCCGAAAAATCAATAAAAATATGTTAATTAAAACACATTTAAAAAAAAGCTTTTATGCTGCAGCCATGTTATGTTAAAACTTAGAAAGTGCTATCACAATTAAACGCGTACAACATTTCGTGTCTGTGCTGTTAACCGTTGAAGAGTCCCTAGTTAGTAGCCAACCCTAAGTGCAGCAACTATGTCATGGTAAAACTTAAAACCAGCTATCATAATAATATTCGTACTTGGCTGCTTGACCGTTGAAAAGTTCCTTTATCTGGAGCTATTACTGGAGGTCGATTCAGGTCATGCTTACCATAAATATGCTATGTCGTTGGAACTGTACCAACGTGTAAAAATTCATCTCCGTAAGATAAGAGGAAGTGGTTCTAATTCAGCTTGCAAGATTTGACCTTGACAAATTAACATACATTCATACAAACATTGCAAGTTAAATAATAGTAGTTTATGAAATGGTTTCAAAGGGGCACGAGAGTGAGTTAAAAAAACGAGGCAAATAGCATCACTCTAGTGTTTTAATAACTAGCTATGTGCCCTTCAATACACTACCTCATCTACACTCATGCAATAGAAACATACATTTAATGAAGAAAAAAATAAGTGTAGTAACATTTTCTTGATCTTTCTGGTAAAAGCTCCGTTGCTCAGTTGCTGTTTCCGTGATGTCAGGTGGAGTCAAATTCTCCTCACTAACACTGCTTTCGGTCATTATTAATTTTAGATAAAACATATTATCAAGAAAAACACATTAAAACAGTTAGGTACTAATGTAAAGTAAATTATGGCGCCAAAATCCAGTCCATAGTGAATTGGCGCATACGGTCTAACACACACCGCCATTGATAATAAATGGCGAAAACTCTCACTGTGCGGAACCAACGCTATGCTTTAATGGGAAAAAATATATGTTATAACACTGTTTAGTTAAAAAAACAGTGTTATAATAAAAAAAAACTTATTTGAGACGTGCCGTTTTTAATGTATATCCTTATGCCATCATTTTTGAGTTCATAATCCGGATTTTACGATATGAGTGTAGATAAAAGCTTTTAGAAAACAATGCCATATTGTGTCTCAACCACAAAAAAACTACAAATAGCCATCCTCTATCCACTTACGTACTCTACACCCGCCACCATTGCTATGCATCACTTTTGAATCTAGCGATGAGGAATTCTTATTTTTAAATGTTTTTATTTGACTTGCAATGTTTGTATGTATGTATGTTTGTTTAGGTCAAATATTGCAAGCTGAATAAGAACCACGTCCTCTTATCCTATGGAGTTCAATATATGCATGTTGGTTCAATTGCAATGACTAAGTATTTTTATGGCAAGCATGACCTAAATCGACATCCAGGAACAGCTCCAGATAAAGGAACTCTTCAACGGTCAACAGCACTGTCACTAAATTTTCTGTACATATTCTATTATGACAGCCGGTATGATGTTTCACCATATCATGGCTGATTCACTCCGGGTGAACTCAAGAAGAACTCTTCAACGGTTAACAGCACAGACACGAAATTTTGTAAACGCATTATATATTATGCTAGCTGGTTTGAAACTTTACCATGACATGGTTATTGCTCTCCAGGTTCGCTCCTGATTAGAGAACTCCTCAACGGTTAACAGCATAAACACGAAATGTTATATAAGCAATTAATTGTGATAGCCCGTTCTAATTTTCATCATGACATGGCTACTGCATAAAAGCTATTTATTATGTTTTTTAGTAACTTATTTTAAACATATTTGGAATGAACATTTAATAATATGGCTCTTGCACTGTTATGTTCAATTTTAATAGTAGTTTAGTTTCCATGACTTAGATAGTTTAAAGTTTAATCAGCGATTCAAAAATCAATGGTCAAGATTTCGTTTGTTTCAGATTCACCCGTATCTTCGATTCTTGTTTGTCTCCAATCATGCTTCTCTACATGTTCGTATGTTCGGTGATGCTATGCGTTACTGCTTACCAAATTACTGTAAGTACGGAATAACTTCATAAGTAATTTTGAACTACCAATTAGATGGTCCACAAAAAGGTCACGTCGCAAATGGAGAGAGCTAAACTTGGAGTTTCTCTGAAGGACAAGATTTGTATTGAAGCGATCTGACAGAGAAACAAGGTAACCGACATATCTGTAAGGATAAGCAATCTAAAGTGGCAGTGGGCTGGTGGAATTTCCCTAAGAGTAAATAACCGTTGGGGTTCTCCAGTGGAAACCACGTTTAGGCAAACGTAGTAGCTCAGTGGCGTGCATTAGGAGAGGTATACGTCCAGCAGTGGACAGATATAGGCTGATGTTGATTAGTAGGTAAATACTACGACAACACTATGGCCCAGGTGTTAATGCACCTGTCTTCCAACCTTATAGTGTCCTAGGGTAGAATCCTGGAACCATTTAGTTGATGAACATAAATGTTTGCTCTCGGATCTTGGATGTTTTGTGGTGTGTTCATTTGCATATCCATGCCACCTGTGAGTAATCGCAGTGCGTTGAGTGTATAAATATTTTAATTTAAAACTACTTGCGTATAAAATGATGATGGATGATAATTATGAAAAGAATCCAAAAAAAGTAATAAGTATCATCTTGAAAATAGTGTCTTGTAAATCTTATTTATTTGTTACCATTAACTCCTGAAACCCTATAATATCGTTTTTTGCCTAATGACAACTACGTATTATTTAATATGTGCTAATAGAGACGTTAACTCCTGGGGCTTATTACGGAGGACAAATAGTAATGACAACTGTCACTTTGTTACCTGTCACGTTGACACCTGTATTTTTGATATGTCACTTTGACAACTGTTATTTTTACACCTGTCACTTTCCCAACTTTTATTCTAGCTGATTTCTAGGAGATGTTGATGATAATGATGAAAAGCATCCCATGTGTTATTAAAGTATGTAAATACATAAAATTTCATCAAAATCTGTTGAGGAGTTGCAGCGTGAAGAAGTAATATACATTCATACACACCCACTCATTTAAAATAATTCGTATATAAGCTAAATAAAAAAAAACAGTAAAAAAGTAGCATATTATTTATTCCGTGGCAGAAGGTAACAAAAGTCTGTAATATAAATAAGATAAATTAAAAATTGGTCTATGGGATTTAAAATAAGCTACTAAACAAGAATGTAACATATTTAATAATCATGTTTGTCTGTACGTTCATCACGTAAAAACTACTAAACTGACTGCGATGCGGTTTTCACTTCTGGATAGCTTAGATTTTGACATCATAACAGGTGTACTTAAAATCTCAACTCGATGAATAGAAGCTGAGCAATCGATAAAAACTATTCGATGTATGAACAGATTTTGTTAATACTCGTATATAGCATTTTGTACTCTATCGACTGAATTCGTGATTTATCGCAACTTTGTTACCCTCTCTTTATGCCTGCATCAATAAAAAACTTCTGGAACGAAACATCTGCCATGCGTGTTGTGGTCAGCCGTAACATAAACAAATAACATTTATGACCACTTCAGAAGGTCCTTTGCTTAAAGAACAACTGAGTCGAATAGTTGGAAGATAAGTCAACATGTTTAAAGTATAATGAGTGGTTTTTCAAGTTTAAGCATTATTTATCTTTCGCTAGATGGCGTTGGCGACAGTTTTAGTAACAGTACTGTAGTTTGGTATGACCAAGGAAGTTCTATAAGTACATAGAACTTCCTTTGGTATGACCAAAGATTTTGAATTACGCTTACTGGCGGGTATGACATTCTGCGTTCCCTTGTTTATGGCTGTAGTATTTATTGGTAGTATTTTCTACTTTCTCGATATTCTATATTATAAATTACAGCTAATGATACAAAGAAAATGGACCGTTTTATGTAGATTTAATTTTTTTGCTTTACTAAACAGGTAAATAAAATCTAAATATGTCAAACTGCCAATGTCATAATAAAAATGAACAAATACACAAACAACTTAATTGATTCGCTCGTTGTTTTTGTATTTTTACGGTAAAACGCTGTTTTTACCTGCATTCGATTACTACGTTCATTTGTGTAAATACCAAAAGTTACGCGAGCGCCATCTCTTGACGATGAAAGAACTAAACTGACAATGCCTGATGGAAAACTGCTCATTGATGATTAATCCAGTAGTTTAATTATGAACAAGACATAAGTTCAAAAACTAAAACCCGACTGCGTTCGGGTAAAATATAGCCTATGGCACTTTTGCGATGAAGACGAATAAATTGATACCTCGCTTAACAAAATCGGACCAAGGTTTTAGTTTGAACAAATAACCCTTTTTTTGATTCACCGTAGATGGGTAAAAAAAAACTTATGACACTCTATAAATGAAGACGAATTGAATGACACCTTGCTTGTAAAAATTGGACCAATGGGGGCGATGCTATAATGGAACATCCACATACCCACATACTTAGACGAGTACAACGTGTCACTGAATATCCTTATAAGTACGTGACAGGTTTGTTTCGATCAAGCCTGTAAATTTGTTTACGTGTGCAATGGTTGAATACATCGTATTTTAAAATCTCACACAAAACTAAAAATTTGAAAATTGAAAAAACTCTAAGGGCCGCTCGCATAACATTCTATTTAAATCAGTAGTATTTTGTAACTAAAGCTACAGTTTAGCTGTAAAAGGACATAATTATTATTTTCCAAGTAGTGCCACTGCTCAGTACCAACGATGGTACTAATGGGAAATAAAATTGTCATTAGTATCCCATTTAATTAAATAATTTGAATGGTGGCACAAGTGATATTTATAAATTTATAGCTAGGTACGCCCCACGGCTTTGCTCAAGTGGACAGTGATTCCTCCAGTGAGTACCTATCTACATTATACAAGATTTCATTTATATAATGTTTTTACGAGTAATTTTCTCGACAGAAAAGGGAAAGAAAAAATAAACGAAAACACACATAACTGATAAACTGATTTCAAACAATTTTGGTACATAGATACTGAACAATGTAAAGAATAAAATACAAAAAAAACAGGAAAATATAATAACCGCAGAAATATCGTAAATGTATTGGTAAGGCATAGCTTCACGCCAAAAGAATAATTAAACTCTACAAAAGTTTTGTTGTCCTACAAGTAAACTAATGCTAATAGATAACATTATATGCAAAAATCTATTTAGAAGTATGTGTGCTGCTACTTAGCTCCGTAACAACTGAACTTATATATTCATTATATAAGTTCAGTTGTTACCTTGTGTATTTTAGATACATATTGAAGGTCTTAGGAATGGCATATATGTATAGGATACCTTTTATCATTGTTCACGCGGGCAAAGCCAAGGAGCGCAGCTAGCTATATCTATATAAATTTTACTTGTGCCACCATTGAACTTATTTACTTAAAAGGGGTACTCATGAGAATTTAATTACTCAGTGGTACTATCGGTGGTACTATAAAAATATTCCCACTAGTACCACCATTGAATTTACTTGGTTATAGGGTTACTACTGATAATTCAATTTCCCATTAGTACCATCGGTGGTACAAGGTAGGGTACTACTGATAATTCAATTTCCCATTAGTACCATCGGTGGTACTTAGTAGGGTACTACTGGGAACAAACCTAAATTTACATTAAACGTGAGTACTTCGGTTGTCAAGCTACAACAATATTACATACGTCAATCAGGTTGCTTTTGCATAAAACTGAACATATTTTTCATTCTTGTTGTGAATGTCAGACAGAAAATGTGAGATATGGCATTTTCAGTTTAAACCATATTATTAGGTATTCTGAGGTTTGAAGGAAAGTCGTGATCATTGTTGTGTATGTGTTCATTTTGCTCGCAAATAAATACCAAGCTATTACAATAGTGCTTTGTCTCGTAGTAAAATAACATAATTATTATGGTTTTGTCGATAGAATGTCTGAAAAGGTTAAAGTTGCTAGAACACGAGCCCCTAACTTTATGGTTTTATCCTGGAGTGACAGGCCAGTTTATATATAGGTCGCGTCATGTAAAAATAACGCTGGCGGTTAGGCTGCGCATTAGGTGATTTATCGGTCTATATGGTTTGGTAGTTTGGTAGTGTTGTTGGTGGTTTTGGTGGTGGTTTTGGTGATTTGGAGGTGCGGCGCGGGGCGGGCGGGTATACGAAGCTGCGAGCGAAAGGCTAATTAAATATTATTTAAATAAATACTTTTGTGCGCGAGTGTATCCATGCACAAACACATCCCCTCCTCTTTCTTTCAGCGTTCTTTTTAAATGACGCGTTTTATACCCAATAATCTCTACGTCATCATCTGATAAGTCCTAAAAAATAATTCTCTTCTTCTAAAATACCACACACAGAATAAAATCAACAACTTTGATTTATTTTGAACACAGACTATTCTGTAATTTTGAACGCACCTTCTATTTATTTGTTCCACAAGGATGCTGACCTGCTTTACTAAACAATTGTTATGTTCCAGAGATCAGTTGGTCATTGCAAATAGCGCTAATCACATTTAGTTACGGTTAAGTAAACATATTGGGATGTTGAACTTTGACAGTTCGCTAAATATGATTATAGGCCTAATTTTGTTGAGCAAGACGCTAATCATGTTTAATTTCATAAACGAATTAGGGGAATATCTAAACGCGTTTAAGGATCGTTATGCAAGCCACCCTAATGTTTGCTTACTATTCTATCACGTTCCAAAAAAAAAGTACAGGCATACTGCTCTATCTGTGGGTTCAGGTTGCTATGCCTCTCCTCGATTGCGCGCTGGTGGAAAGACCCCCTTGCGTGGAGATTGATCATTAGTCTGAGAAAATGTGGGGTGAGCCAGCCTATTGTCTGTCTGCACACTCATAGTTCAAGTAAGCAGTGTTACTTGTAGATGAAGAAAAAACTGAATACTTAATAAACGACCATGTAAGGTAACACTTGAAACTGATCACAAAAACACTTTGACTTTATTATTATTCAATTCTTACAAAATAATAAAGAAAATTTGTTGTTGACTCTGGCGTTCAGTCTGACGTTTGACTAACCTCTGCACAGTTAGGGTCCGATGTGCGAGATTTGTCAACAAAAGTTCAAGCTCAAGATGATTATTGATTTTCCCCAGCTGATTACTAAGCAGTACTATTTATTACTTATTCTTTACTACTAGAGTTTGGAGTGCGATGTACTTAGAGGATTATTTTTATAAGCATATATGAATTTATTCATGAATGAAAATCTTTGAAATCTCAAAGTCGTAAAACAAAGCCGCGGGCACAGCTAGTCTGCAGTGTTTGTGTGATTGTTTATTTACTATCTTTGTTAACCTGTTGATTTCAGATTGAAACTAGCCCGATGCAGAGGTTCCTGACGACGGAGTACTTAGTGTTTGGTGTAGCGCAGCTGTTCATGTACTGCTGGCACAGTAACGACGTTTTGTACGCGGTTAGTAACAAAACTCTTGGCGTAAAACGTCTTTAAAATTACACTGAAACATACGGGTACCAGGGCAGAAAAGTGAACAGTAACGAAAAGCTCTATATCGTCTTGCTTCTAAAACCATGTAACTAAAAACTCCAGAGATCTTATTATGGTTTCATTTATTGACCGAGCGAGCACACAGTGCGAGCGAAGCGTTTCTGTTTCGGCTTGGTCAAAAATGCTTTCGTATGTCCGGATATCTGTTTGTCTGGATCTTTGTTCTCCTCTACAGGTCGCTTTTCTCAACCGATCTAGACGAAACTTGGTATACAAGTTAAACAAAATCATATTACATTTCATCGAAATTCATCCAGCAGTCAAATAGTTTTTTTGATTGATTACTCGGCTTATTTTTGTCGGATTGAGATAAAAAGAATGCCAGATTTTTGAGTCAAACCCTAAGCTATCTAACGGTGAAAACTGCATTTCAATTGGACCATGTGATGCACGAACTTAGTCAGACATACAGACGGAAATGTAGACAGGCATATTTTTAGCTTTATTTCAACCCCTGCAGTGTCCACATGTGACCTCCACGCGCGTGAAAGGCGAACACCCATTAGTACAGTAGACATTTTAGATTCCTACAATAAATTATATTCGTTACATAGACTTTTTGTTACTTACTGCATTATTATACTTAAGAATAGATAACCAAAAGGAACCTGCTAATAATGCAGTGGCAACGCTATCTTCCTGCGCGTCCGTCTGGTCTGTCCGTTTGTCACTGATAGCTAGTAAAAACTATGAAATCCTTATTTAAATGGAAAGGAGTCCCAATATTATTTTTCTGATTCTATGCTTGTGGGGTTCTAAAAGCATAGGGTTCTAGCCCAAAGCACTCCAAAAATGATGATAAGCTTATGGTGAAGGAATGCCATAAAACAAACGAGTGAAACGAATGGCGCAGCGTATGTGTGCGTTAGTGGATAAGCTTATGGTGAAGGAATGCCATAAAACAAACAACTGAAGCAAAAGGCGTAGCGTATGTGTGCGTTAGTGGATAAGCTTATGGTGCAGGAATTCCATAAAACAAACGAGTGAAGCAAATGGCGCAGCGTATGTGTGCGTTAGTGGATAAGCTTATGGTGCAGGAATTCCATAAAACAAACGAGTGAAGGAAATGGCGCAGCGTATGTGTGCGTTAGTGTTTTTTTTTGCGGTTTGTGATTGATACACGATTTCATCATTAATGACAGTAAAGTTTTTGACTGTTCGTGAGAACTAGACAAATAGCTCGACTTACAAGGTATCCTTGCTACGACGTAGTGGTCGATCGGAATAACCTGGTGTAAATGTGTGTGTGTCTTGTGCTTAATGTGCGAATGGATCGGCATATCATGGATGCTTCAGTTTCGATTCGGCGGTGTGGTGTATTTTTTTAATAATTCTTGCTTGTATGATAAAAAACAGATGAGTTGCTTTTGAACCGATTGAAATGCGGTTTTCACTGATGGATAGCGAAGTACAAGCCGAGCAATAGATAAACACTATTTGACAATTGTATTGTAATATTGTACATATTGGTCCTGGAAAAACATATAGGTTACTTTTAACCCGCAGAAACGACCACGCGGGTAATGTCGCGGGCACAGCTAGTTTAATAAAAATAAATGTTTTGTACCATCCAAAGAGGAGAGGTTTTATTGGTACCATCGCATGATTTTTTAATTAATTGTAAACCTTATTTAGTCTGTTATTTTGCAGACTGACATAATATCCAGTTAATTTTACTCGACATTTCTGTATGAAAAGTCCTCGAATATAAACGGCAATGAATATTTTATGAATTGCTGTCGCTGCTCGGCTTCGAGAATTGTTTGATAGCAGTTTATGTGAAGTCTCAATAGTTCTTTATAAAGAAAATATCACTGCTGACCACTTTGGTTTCTTCGGAGTAGAATAATATTTCTAGTTATTTACGAATTAAAGTTTGATTTGTTTTTTTGACCATTAGTTATTGATATTGTTTGATTGTAGTCCTTCTTTTCTTTTACATTAGCTATGTTACACGGTAGCATAGTAATTTTCTTATTTGTGCTTTTAAAGAACTGCAACTGAGTCATTTACAAATGAAGGGTATAGGAAAAAATAATAGTTTAAAAAAACTAAAAAAACACGCTTTATATAGAAAACCAAACTAAAAAATAAAAAATAAATTTTAATAATTTTGAATTAAATAAGAAAAAAATGTTTTATTTCAAAAAAAGCGTGGGGTGCATGGGTCAATAGTTATAAATATTTCATTGACAGAAATGAGAAGAAGGATTATCATTTCGATAATATCTTAAAAAGCACCCCACGCTTTTTTATTAATAAAACATTTTTTTCTTATTTAATTCAAAATTATTAAAATTTATTTTCTATTTTGTAGTTTGGTTTTCTATATAAAGCGGGTTTTTTAGTTTTTTAAACTATTATTTATTTTCTACTTTTTAGTTTGGTTTATTTATAAGAGCGTTTTTTTTATTATTTCTTCGACTTATTGCATTGTCATCGGTCTTTGACAGGTGTGCAAAATTTGAACGAAATCTGACCGTTTAAAGTGGGTCAAAATAGCGTCCAAAGAGTCGGTTACAAACATACAAACATACAAGTAAATCTAATATAAAGGGTATAAAAAGGAGCTCATTAACAAAAAAAAACGGAGAAAATGGCTTTTCAAAAAATTGATCTGTAATTATTATGTTCCCTAGCATTTTAATGTTTATTATTTTTCTATATATTAGCATAACTACTAGTTTTCCCCACCGCGACTTCGTACGCGCGAACTTCTGTTTATCGCGAAAAAGCATCCTATTTTCTTCTAGGACATTAAAAACAAATACAAAAGTAGATATAGCAACACTCTTGATGTTTTTTGACAGACTTGTTATTTCGTTTCAATGGCAACCACAGACCATTCTGTGGTGGCAACCGTTCCTTACAGTGAGTACTTAACATTTTCCAGTTTTCCCATGGAAACATATTTTACCCGGGATAAAAAGTATCTTATGTTTTATTCTATGGTATAAGCTATCTCCACTCTAAATTTCATCAAAATCCGTCCCGCCGTTATCGCGTGAAAGCTCTCCAAACAAACAAACAAACAACGTTTCACTTTTATATATTGGTATGGATAGTTGATAGATTCAGGCGTTACTTTTCGGAAATCCATATTTAAAATGAACAAAATAATAATACGTAGCTTACTTCCGCCAAAACTGTAAGTCAGACTAATGATAAATGGTAATACATATGATGAAAAAAAAAACACGCTAAACAAGCCCTACCCAAATTGAACTAAGAGTACAGTAAAATAGAAATGAAACGAAAGACAAGGCCTGTAGGCCAGAAAAAACACTTATATATTGAAGTTAAATTTGGGTAGGGTTTGTTTAGCGTGGAGTTTTTTTTATATATATAATATCGATTACCCTGGTGTCACATCTCTATAAAACGTTTATAAAAGTCATATAAAAATGGATGAATAGTACACTGGATATCCACCAACCTCCAGAGCAAGCTGGCTTCCGCCCCAGGTTCTCCACTACTGATCACCTCCACGCACTCAATCAGGTCATTGAGAAGTACTCAGAATTCAACAAACCTCTCTATCTAGCTTTCGTAGCCTACGCGAAGGCCTTTGATAGCCTCAAACATTCAGCCATATTTACTGCATTACAAAATCAACAAATAGACAAAACCTACAAAGACATCTTAAAAATTATATACAACAATAGCACAGCTTCTATAAAACTACACGCAGAAAGACCCCCATTTCAAAATAGAGAAAGGAGTAAAACAGGGCTGATCCGCTTTCTCCAAAATTATTCACCAGTACCTTGGAGGAGATATTTCAGACACTAGCGGACCCCTGGGCAACAAGGGGTGTTGACATCGGGGCTACAAAACTTACAGTGCTTTGCAGATGACATTGTCCTTTTTGCTCCGACTGCATCCGAACCGCAACAAATGCTACAAGATCTGAGCACAGCAAGCCTTGAGGTTGGACTTATGATGAATCAGTCAAAAACTCAGATCATGACCCATAGCACAAACATTAGGGTTGAGGTAGACGGACATGTACTACAATACGTCAATCTTTAAAGATATGGTGTTTTTTTTGGATGTTACTCTGTATTCTATTATGAAGCCTGTCAGTCTATATCTTAGCTGCGCATCACGCCGCCGGAACTACTGGATGAATTCAAAAGAAACTTGGTATGATTTGAGTTCGTACTACGAGGTAGGACATGGATACTTTACATATCGAAAAAATTATGGGTTATTATTTAGGAGTTGAAACTTATTTAAAAGAACACGTACCACGCTGAAAGTAATGGATGGGTTTTTATGCAACTTGGCACTGTCTTAACTTATATGATGAGTTAAAATTGAGGACACGTTTTATCCCGAATAAGTAAAGGGTTTCTGCGGGATATGTGTCCAAAGTTATGTTAATATTTAAGTAATAAAAAATATTTTTTGGATGGTTCTCTATATTCGATACTGAGGCCAAACTGTTTTACTTTTTAATTTTGTCTGTCTGCTTTTCCATATCTTGAATCCATCGCACCCAAACTACTAAATGAATTCAAATTAAAAAAAATGCTCTTGGGTGCTTAAAAAAAGTAATTAAACAATATTTTTTTGTTAATCTTGTCTTTCTTTCTGTTTGTCTCTATGTTTGTTTGTTCACGCATCACGTAAAAACTACGCGACCGATTACAATGCGGTTTTCATTGTTAGATAGCTTAGGGTTCGATTTAAATCTGGTATCTCAATCCGGTGAGTTAGAAGCCGATCAATTGATAAAGTATTTTTGACGGCTGAAGACATTTTGTTCAAATGTTGGTATATTGGTCCTGGAATAGCACATTATGGTACTTTGAACCTAAAGAAAAGAACACGCATGCAAAGCCGCGGGTACAGCTAGTTTGATAATAATTTCATACGTGTTGATCCGTATTGTTGGTATAAAAATCTCTGCGACAATACTAGATAATATATAATTTCCTGAGCCATTTTGTATATATTGTAAAGTTGTTAGAAAATCGAGAGAATACTGAGTAACCAAAAGCAAGATCTTCAAGCCACTTCAGCTGTGAGCCTGTCACGAGGCGATCCTTGGGTTTAGGTTTCTTCCACTAGCCCAGGGACCAAACTTTAATGGACAACATAAAAATACAGGAACACTTAGGAGCACTTGGAGATTTTCATAAACAGCGGCTTCACCTTCGTGGACACGTTGTAGCAGAAGATGACCATGTACAGAGATAGCTGGCCTATCAGCAACGCTTGCAGGACTCTGCTAGTCGAGCTGGTCCTTCCTTACTGAACACGAACACGCCTCAAGCTAGAAGTCAGCATTTTGGTGGACATTCTATCGGCCGCTATTTTAGGCAGGTGGAATATACGGTATTTACGCAGTAACTAAAACTGCTATATTTATGTAGATAAAATAATAATTTATTTACCACTTTTTATCAGATATTTTGTAAAAACATAATATGGACATGAGCCAACGCAATGACAATGTAAGAATGACAGGTTATTTGAATTTAGAATTAATAATGACAAACTATCAAATCGAATGAAATGGATTATGAAAGAATTAAGAATCCATGAAAGAGGTTTCACATCGTCACAAGCCTATTATCTGCTTTGAATCTACAATCCAAAGGAAAAAGGATGGCTCGCACCACTAAGTTTCTTCTGCACCTACTAATTATATAGTTGTGAGCTAGGAGTCCCTTTGAGCTGGTAGACACCCTCGAGGGGCTCCGGCCACATTAGTCAGATATTATTAAAAATTATGTTTTTTTTCCTAAACCCTTCAAATGTTATTTATATTAGACAAGCAAGCATTACGACCGACTAAGCAGTAAGCAAGCAACATGCAACTTAAGGTGGTCTTACGCTCTCTAAACTACCAGACTTGATCATATTCCGGTACATGATTATCGGGTGGCGCTATTTCTAACATTGCGCAGTACTGAGCGCATACATGCGCGAGTCAAAATAACGCAAAACGTATAGTTTAAAAAAAACTATTTTTATTCACTTTTTACAAATTATTAAAGTTCACTATTGACTTATTAACTTATTAGCACTTTATAGATATGTGTTGCCTCTTCAAGGCGAGTAGTGGAATGACAACCTCCGCAGGTGTTGCCAGGGCTTTTATACTAACATTCCCCTCCCTTTAACCTCACTTGCCGATGTCCACGGTGTGTAAATGTTTATATTACTGGAATCAGGTGGGGTCGGGTGACTCGCGTGCGCGCGTGGCAAGCAACTGGATAAGTAGTATCAACTTTGTAACCTAGCTAAATCCGTTTTATATGAACTATATCTGTGGCTGAATAGAAAATATTTTGTTGAATCGTGGATGCAATATTTGAAAATATAATAGTTCTGATTTACCATCTAAATTGTGGTGTAACAATATAAGGTAGTGTTATATTTGGAGGCATTGATATATTGAAGATAAATATTTTTTTAGGGTTACACAAGGAATAGCTATAGCTATTGCGCCACCCGATGATCATGTACATAAAGGGTACATGATCATCGGGTGGCGAAATAGCTAACATTGCGCAGTACTGAGCGCATACATGCGCGTGCAGCATCATCCAAATCCAGTTTTAGCCTCTCATCATCCAAATAGATAATAACTAATGTGGAAGTACTTAACACTTTAAAATTTAGCTCTGACCATGGCCCTCTCCGAATGGCAGTTAAATTTAATTTAAAGTTACACCGAATCCGAATGATCAAAAATACAATCAATCGAATTGACAAATCTACCTTGATAGCTAATAAAGATGATTTTAAACTTGAACTAAAAAATAGTTGCAGCATACTTGACGTATATTCAGAAGACATTGAACTACAACACAATAATATTTCACAGAGTATAAAAACTGCATGTCAAAAAATCAAAACATTTTTAAAACAAAACTAAAAAGCTCAGCGCTCTCACCCTTAAATTAATTGAAGAACGTCAAACATTAACCGTCCACACTCCAAAATACAACGCAAAGGACAAAGAAGTTAAAATAAGGATCCGTAAAGATATACGCCACTATCACATAGAACTAGTTACAGTAGCTTTAGAGAATAACCAGTCCTTTAGAATCGCAATGAGAGGCAGAAAAGCAGGAAAAGCAGCTATAGGTAGTTAAAGGGATAATAAGGGTATGAAACAGGGTGACAGGGAAAAACATCTCCTTTATGCCAATAACGATGTGGATCTCCAACAAGCCACAGAAGCTTACTCATGTTCTGAAAACATTCCGCCAATAACCGGATAAGAGGTTCATAGGGCATTGGTAAACATGAGTTATAGCAGAAGTCCTGGCGAAGACGGCATTACCACCGAAGCCTTAAAAGTTAGGGAACCAATACTTTTGCCAAAAATTACAAATCTATTCAATTCAATTTTAGAACAAAGGAGACAAGTCAGACCTAGGGAACTACCGCCCCATAAGCCTTGTTTCTTACCTTTATAAAGCTTTTATCAAGGTACTAGAAAACATAATTTCAGGAAAACTGGACTACACCAACCTGCAGAACAAGCAGGTTTCCGACGTGGCCTCTCTACAGCCGACCACCTCAATACTCTCAATCAGATCATTGAGAAATATCATGAATTCAAACTTCCACTTTACATAGCATTCATCGATTATACCAAAGCTTACGACAGCCTCAAACATTCATATATATATGAATCTTTACATAACCAAGGAATTGAGACCACTTATATTAATTTACTTAAAAACATCTATCGCAATAGTACCGCAACCATAAAACTACACAAGCTCAGCCAACCCTTTCCCATCCACAAAGGAGTTAAGCAAGGAGACCCGCTATCTCCAAAACTCTTCACAGCAACATTAGAAGAGGTTTTTAGGAAGCTTGAACATTGCTGGCATTGTTGTCGGAGAAAGAAGTTAACAAACCTGCGCTTCGCCGACGACATAGTTCTTTTTTCATCCTCGGCATCAGAGTTAGGCACCATGATCACTGAACTCAACCGAGCAAGTCTCGAGGTCGGACTGAAGATGAATATGTCGAAGACCAAGCTAATGACAAATAGCATGAAACGTAGGTTAGAAGTCGATGGCGCAGAAATCGAATACGTCCATGAGTACATTTATCTGGGCCAATTAGTTTTTTCCAGGCGAGACAAGAAAAATAAGTTGCTAGACGCACCGAAAATGTCTGGAAAAGCTATTGGTCCATGAAAGACCTAATAAAGGACAAACTACCTCTCACCCTCAAGAAGAAACTCATGGACGTGTGTATTCTGCCTATCCTCACCTACGGTGTTCAGACTTGGTCCTTGACAAAACATCAGAAGTCCGCACTCGGGGTTTGCCAGCGAGCTATGGAGCGCAGTATCTTAGGTTATCAGACCGCATAAGGAACAGTATACTGCGCTCCAAAACGCAGATCGCCGACGTTGGTCAAAAAGCCGCAAGCGTTAAATGGGACTAGGCTGGTCACGTCTGTCACATGTCAGACGAGCTGTGAGCAAGACTCACCACTGAGTTGATCCCACACAACGTTAGACGACGTCGCGGCAAGCCCAGACGGAGATGGCGGGACGAGCTAGATGCCTAATGGAAGGATTGGCCGCAGAAATCTGAGGAGTGTAAAGAGGGTAGGGAGGCCTTTGCCCTGCAGAGGCCATGGCTGAATAATAATAATGAGGTTTTAACTAACACAATAATCACGGTTATCTAGGGTTTACTATTTTACGAGATATACTCGACCAACATAACGCGTTTTATGCCCGCGTCAACACAACAAATTCCACAGTGAAAAACATAATTTAACTTTGTTGGAGTATAATTTAATAACTGCTGGACCGAATGCAATGCGGTTTTCTTAGTTGAGTAGCTTAGAGTCCTGGCTAAGGAACTCTAAGTCTATGTATGTCCGACCCACGCTTGGCCGGTTTTTTATGACTGAATAGGTAAACATTTTGGCCGCAACTCTGCTGCCAGACTATTTGTCGGGTCTGACACGTCATAGTGTACTACTTGTAATTGATTTGTTTGAAGGCAATAAATATTTTTCTCTATATTATTTATGCTTATATTTATGCTTATTCTTCTACTAGCTGATGCCCGCGACTTTGCACGTGTGGTCATTTCTCTAGGTTAAAAGTATCCTATGTGTGTACTGTTCCAAGACCTAAAATACCAATATACCAACATTTGATCAAAATTCCTTCAGCCGTCATTTTTTTTATCAATTGCTGGCTTCTCATCAGATTTAGATCCCAAGTACCCCAGTTTTTAAGTCAAACCCTAAGCTATCTAACAGTCAAAACCGCATTGTAATCAGTCCAGTAGGTTATCCGTGATGCGTGAACAAACTTAAAGACCGACAGACACGATGTTCTAAAATATTATATTCTTGTTACCTATTATTATATTCTTGTTTATTAGTAGCCTATTTTAAGTGTACAGTTTTTTTGGTGATTACTGCTTTATTAAAAGTATATATGAAGCTATTGACTTATAAAATAGTCTTATCTATTATTATAGATCCACTCACTTGAATTCTCAAAGATTACTTGCAGTAATCTTCTTCTTCAAGTGCCACTTTACTTTGAAGATTGATACATACTCATTATTCAGGGCTAATCCCTTTCTATTTCTTTTTGTTGTTGAATATAGTAAAAGTAAAAAAATATGCAATAAGCGGCTTGTAGAATTATAACAAAGTTTTGATACGGTTCGCTAATCATTCTTTTCAAATTTCAGAGTCAAGATCTTATGAGAGGTCCTTTTGAAAGCACGTGGTGGGCTCGAGGAGTGGAGCACCGCAAGAACTTGTACATATTGACAGCACAATTTAAGAAGAATATAGTTTTTTCCGCCGGGCCCTTCACAAAGCTAACTATTGTTACTTTTATCAGTGTAAGTAGAGATACAAGTATTGTTTCTTCCCACTGCACAGTAATATCGCCTTTTCACCAAGCACGTAAGCACCTCACTACTGCTCATCATAAAAACTGTGCTGTAAGTATGGAAATCCATTACAGCACAGTTTTACTTTTAATTTTGTTTTGTGTCTTAGTTCTGTTTAAAAATTTTAAATTTAGCAGAGACTACATAAAAGGATTTATTGGTTTCATAATGAATACGAGTAAATGCATTTATTTGGGTGAATAAGAACGGGTGTTATAAGTAGGTATAGGGTGTGTGTCACTGAGTCATTGTGTGTGTGTGTGTGTGTGTGTGTGTGTGTGTGTGTGCGTGTGTGCGTGTGTGTGTGTGTGTGTGTGTGTGCGTGTGTGTGTGTGTGTGTGTGTGTGTGTGTGTGGCATCGTAGCTCCCAAACAAATGGACCGATTTTAATGCGTTTTTTTTAAAAGCTATTGTGATCGAGATGGTACTTAGCAATATGGGTAGGGGGAGGTGAGAATCGTAGCTCCCAATTGAATGGACCTATTTAGCTGCGGTTTTTTATGTTTCAAAGTTGAGGTAAAAGAGATGGTTTTTAGCTATAATGGGGCAGAGGAATGGGCTTGTGGATCGTAGCATCCAAACGGATGGACCGATTTTGATGCCGTTTATATGTATGAAAACTGATGTGATCGAATTGATTTTTAGCTATAATAAGGGTGGGGGGTCGAGGGTTATATATTTTTTTAATATGTGCTTGTTAAATCTGTATTAGTATAGATTTAAAAATATAATGTACAATTTTTTAAAGGAGCGCAACGGAGTTGGGGCGAATTTCAAAGTCAATGTGACTGGAAATTGTAATGCTTACATTTAGGTGGACAATTATTGTGATATTACTTCGTAGTGGAAAGAAAAGCAGATTACTGACACTCGCTCAAGTGAATCCTTGCTACACTCGTGTTTTTAGAGCCCTCGCTAAAGCTCTGTCTTCAAATTTACACACGGTGCAGCAATAAGACACTTTCCGCTCGATGCAGTAATCTACTATTCTACTACAAATTTTATACACGTGCTCGATAAAACGCAATGATCCGATAGAAAGTGTGGCATACTTAGCTAGTTAAAACCTTTTCACTTATGAATTCAACAACCCAGATAAGGTAAATAAAGCTGCCAATAATAAAAAAAAACAAGTCCTACTACGCTTGATTTTCAATGCAGAATAGCCGTGTTAAAAAATACACGGTAAGTTTTGGAAAATATACATCTCTATATTATACTAGTTTTCCCGCCCGTGACTTCGTACGCGCGAACTACAGTTTATCGCAAAAAAAGCATCCTATTTTCTTCTAGGATATTAAAAACCAATGCAAAAGTAGGTATAGCACCAATGCCAGAGAATTAAATAATATGTGATCTCTTGATGTTTTTTGACAGACTTGTTATTTTGTTTCCATGGCAACCACAGACCATTCTGTGATGGCAACCGTTCCTTACAGTGAGTAATCAACATTTTCCAGTTTTCCCGTGGAAACTTACAATTTTCCGGGATAAAAAGTATCCTATGTTTTATTCCAGGGTATAAGCTAAATTTCCATTCTAAATTTCATAAAAATCTTTCCAGCCGTTATCGCGTGAAAGCTCCCCAAACAAACAAACAGACAACGTTTCACTTTTATATATTGGTATGGATTATCCGCCTTGTTGAATAGCCATCCTTAATATTTCAAGACCGTCATTTGTTTCATAATTTAATTCACGAGACGATAGGCGTGAATGTGAATGAGGTTATTATGGACTAGCTGTATTCGCGGCTTTTAGCGTTAGGTAATTTCTCCGGGTTATGTATACTATTCCAGGAACTAAAATACCAATACTCAAAATTCCTTCAGCTGTCAAATAGTTTTTGATCGATTGCTCGCCTACTAATCATTGGTTTAATAAGTACCCCAGCTTTTAAGCCTAACCTTAAGCTATCCAACAGTGTAAACCACAACGCAATCGTCCCATTAGTTGTTAAGTGATGTGCGACCAAACAAATAGACAAACAGATAAACTGTGTTCAGGATCTTATTTTAAGTGCCCTAGACCATATTTTTTTCAATTATCTTCATTGTACATTGTATCTAATTGGTACTTACTGCTTTACTTTAGATATTCTCAACAATAGAAATGACATTTTCAAAGCGCTGGTTTTACAGCGCGTACCTCTTCTCTTCGTAAATACGGCACAGTACATATATAGTCCTTACATACTATATAATTATGTACTGTGAATACGGTGATGGTTTAGAACGGGCGTATGGATTGTTTTTAACGGTATGAAAGTAAGTCGATGTAACCACCGCATTAACTAACAACTGTTAACGTACGTGCCCCTATTGGTCTGTTGGTACTTAAATTTGATCCAATTTTGTTTCTTTTCAGATCCTGAAAGGTGCCTATAGTTATTACACCTTGCTAAGTCAAGCGCAAATGAAGTAAAAATTATTATATCATCTGTAATGTATTGTACTTATTTTACTTATTTTGTGGTTACTGTATTTGGTGTAGTAGGAGCAAAATTAATTAAATATACTTAATTCCATAATTTTGTTTTTATGGAGTCACGAAAACTCAAACTCAAAAATAGCCGTGGTTTACTTTCTAAAAAAAAGAACTAATTTAAAAAGCGAATTTTCAAAAATCGTAGAGCAACGTTGTCGTATTATCCGTAACTACCTTTCTATCGCTCCGTGCTTCGGAGGGCACGTTTAGCTGTCGGGCCCGGCTGTTATTGATTAATAGCAGTCGTTAAGCCATGTCAGAGGCCCTCGGGCGGCTTGACAAACTCTGACATCAGAGGCCAGCACTACCTCATACGACAAACAAACAAACATCAGTACTGTTTAATTTTGATTACCTCAATTCTTGTTTACTGCAGTGGCTTATACACTGCAGTGGACCCCTTCCCTCCAGTTTGGTTCTAGACCAATTTAGGCCTTTCCTACCACTTTTTTGATGTCATTGATCCAAACGTGCTCAAAGTCTTCCATGGCCTCCACTCTGCCATAAAGCTACTCCACCTACCGTCACCTTTATTATCAACCCTAATAATATAATATAATGAATTACCTCTTTAAAGATAACAAGAACTGTGGAGTGACGTGCAAGATTTTGCTACCAAAATTCTGGAATACTCTGCAATCTTTATGACATTAAGTATCAAAATTGTTACTGTGACTAGCAAGATTTTGATATTCTCTATGGAAAAATCCACCACGACACCCCATATATTTCATATTTATTTCTGTTTGCACATGTTATTTTAGGTCTTAAATATAATAGTTGTATTTTTAAAACATGGAACCCTGGTGGGCATTACAGAATATTTGTAAGAGCATCAGAAGCATTAAATATTAAAACTGTAACATACACAATAATCAAAAGAGTTGCCAAAAATATATAAACATTCATATTGTATTTTTATCGCCAAAGAAGTCTTGTTTGTATTTATAATTGTAGCATTTTTTGATGAGAAGTTTTTTATAATATATTGATTCATTTTCTATTTCTTTAAAATATTGATTTTAAATATTGAGGTATATGATTATATATTTTAATCGACATTACACGAGTGCTCGTGCTATGCATTTTCATATAAGAATTTGGGAGGACCATCCTTTCTTTATTTATTAAATTGTGTGAACCTGCATAAGTATAGGTATCTTTAAACTTAATAAAAAATTACGGATATTTTCCCAGTATAATAATTTATCAAATAGAAAGAAGTAAATACGTTTTACCGAACAGACAAAAATACGTCTTCTCATATTTTGCATCGCCTAGCAAACAAAATCAGAATGTTTTCCCTTCCATATGAAAATAAGGAGATTCTTTACCCTGTAATGAAAACGTTCCATACGATAAACATAACACCGTATATAATTACGATAGTAAGGGCATCAATCCAACTTACCAGAGATGCGCAGTGAATAACAAAATATGTTATGAATAATGTTTCCTTTTTTCTTTTTTTAATGGCTTCTGCCCAATATACTTATTTTATTTTATAGGCACTTTTGGTACTGGAATTAACTGGGTATAAAGTAACCATGTGTTATTCCAATACCAAAAGTGCCCATAAAAAACAATAGTTGTACTACATTTCATCAAATTTGTTCACCCTTCAAATATTTTTTTATCAATTGCTTGACTTCTATACATTGGATTGAGGTACCAAGTTTACCAGATTTTAATTCAAACCCTAGTTTTTTGTAAACAAACACCAAATTTAATAAATAAAGCTTTTTCTGTAGTTTGTTTTAAGTTCCCTTGACCATTTTTTTATTATGTTCTTACCTACCTCGTAGTATGAACTAAAACCATGCCAAGTTTCATTTGAATTCATTCGATAGTTTCAGCTTGATGCGCGGCCAAGATACAGATAGAAAGACAGACAAAAAAAAAAAAATGTTTATAGTTTTGGCTTCAGTATAGATCATAAAGTGCATTCCAATAAAGATTTTAAGAAAACCTTCATGTACAGATTTGGACCTGTTATAGTTTTATTATAAGTATAGCTTACAAGTCGTATTATCCGTCACAGTCATTTGTCAAAGTCACGAATCAATAAAATGGTGGACGTTTTAGTCAACACATCACTAAATGCCACGTTATATTTTTTTTATCCTTTTCCTACACTCGTGCCCGTTAACAAGCACTAATGGTTAATATTCCACCAATAATACACATTTACACTCGAAAAAACACAAGATTTACAAAAAAAAATGACAGTTTGATAACTTGAAACCCGTAAAAAAAATAAAGGATTAATAAGACTCATGGATATCAACAAGATTGCAATGTAATCGTGAAGTTGTCATCTTCGACCTGTTATCGTGGAAACCGTTTTTTTTTGTTCGAAACAGTTGTTGCCTGTATTATGATTGGTAGACATGGCCCAAACATGATTTATGATTATTTTTTTATGTAGCCACAGCTACAACTGAACAGGGCCCCAATTCTGTTAGCTATTGAACAGAGATAACGCAAGTCGATTGCATGAAATTTTTAGCATATTTTTTTCTTTTATCACTTAAAAGTACTAGAAACGATAATTTTTAGGGAAAAAAATATGCGTTAGACTTGCGTTATCGCGGTTCAATAGTTAACAGTATGTTCCTTTAGAAAGTCGTATATGACCTACTGACATGTTGTATGTACAGCCGTGCGAAAACAAAGGACAGATATAATATAATAAAGGAGCATGTGTCATAGGGTGCGGATAACTTTGTATTGACAATACAGAGAGATAAACAGATGATGCCGGTACTTGCTCCAGTTTCAGTGCCAGCGAGCGTTTGATTCAAATTTAGGGACAGTTGCATTTTTTTTTTACTCGCACGGTTTTTCTGAAAAATGACGACCACTGTCACATGATCGATGTTTTAAAAAGCAAAAGCATCTTACGGCAGACACATCAATATTATAATTAAAAAATAATGGAGTACGTGATAACAGTAAAAGGTAAGGTTTATAGTAGGTATCATTCCATCGAGAAAAAACTTAGGCGATTGACACTGTAAAAAAATACTACAGTGTAAAAAAACCATGGGCATTTCACAATGTGGTCCAAAAGGCTTATTGAAAAAAAAACACTTAGGATTAGCGATTTACACCTAGGCCTGCAGTCTCGACACATAGATTCTCTCTACTTTTACTACTGAAATCGGTATGTAGCGTTGACAATCGTTAGCTTTGACAGTTATTGTCAAAAGCGATCGATTGTCATGTTTGACATCGATATTTGGCAGCGACCAGCCAGTTCAGCGCCTTGTCCTACAAAACACTCGAGATACTCGAGATACTGAATTTAATAAATATATTTTTTTCGGTTCAGTAACCATCTATCTGCTCATAAAACCTAATTATCTCCCTGCAGCCTGATTCTCTAAGGAGTGAGGTTGAGTGATTGCCATCGCACACCCGTCAAGCACCCGCAATCAACACTAATACCGGGAAACCGTTAACTAGGCGGCAGAATTCTGCCGCCTAGGTGGATCAGGTGAGCTCGTGGACAAACCATTGCCTAGTCCGTAATAAAAAAATAATAAAAAAAATTGTAGGCTTGGCGTTAGCTGCAGGTTTTGGAATGCAGAAAAAAATGTGAAACAAACATGAATTCAGTGTGTCAGAAGCAGAATAAAATAAGTAAAATATATTTAGGATAAACGTTTTAATATGTACTAAAAGCTAAAAAATTAAATGTGTGGCGAATTGAATTTATATTATTCAGGTTACGCTACGTCCCACGATTTAATTTAATTTTTAGGTTTTAGTACATATATAAACCCGATTAACTTAAAACGAACAGTTTACAAAAATACCCTAGACGGGCCTAGTTGGACAGATAATTATAATTATAAAAAAAATATACAACTCCAAACTACACACAAAGTTTTTTTAATAATAAAGGAATATACGATTTCGTCAGGAAAAAAATATGCCAACAGATATCTAGTATAATAGTTTTTTTTTAGTTTAAATGTTTCACTTGTACTAAAATCTAAAAAATGAACGTGTGGCTTGTCGAATTTCTATTACTCAGGGTACCCTACGCATCATGGTTTTATTTTATTTTTCAGCTTTTAGTAGGTATGTCCAAATAATCAGTCATACTTTAAAAAAAAACAAGATTTATATTTTTAATTTAGTTATTTCTAAAGTGTAATGTGTTTTACTTCTCTTTTTTCAATACCCTCGATATGGGTAATGAAAGAGTTCATTTGATACCCATATTGAAAAAAGTAATCTGCCATTTTGTGGTGGCGGCCATCTTAGTTTTAGACTTTTCATGATGTTCAGTATTCTACTAGTTAAGCCCTTTGATTTAATACCCTTATTGAGGAGGTTAAAAGAAATAATGTAATCCGCCATTTCGTGGCGGCGGCCGTCTTGGATTTACTATGATACTGAATATACATACAATATCAGAAATTTCAGATCAATAGGTCAACGGTGAGGGGGTAAAATTTAAATTACTAGATTTGACCCAAACAAACAAATAAATATCAACAACAAAAACAAACAGGACAAGCTAAATAAACCGTTTAAAAAATCCACTCTAAATGACCTCCAAAACTCTTCTCATAAAGCGTGATGTTTTTTTTTTTTATTATTTTAATTATTCATCAATTTTATAAATACAAAGAGTTTCATTTTGTTTCTTCCCTATTTCTACCTCACTATTTTTTTTCCTATTTTTCTCTTTAATAGAAAATGCCCCATTTTCTTCAATGGCTTAACCTAATCTGATGATGGCGATCGTCAAGTCTAACAGTATACTCTAAACCACCATAACTACAGTCTACTTTCAATTGTAATATCTGCAGCAGTATCAAATCCATAGACTTGAAGAAAGCAAGCAAACAGATATAATGATCGAGTTTGTTTACTGGCAACTTGATGAGAAACGACCTAGTTTCTAATTAACTTTAATTAGTTTTAAATCAACTTGAGTGTATAATAGATGAAATTGTATCAGTTTAAATGAAGAAGAATGCTTTGAATATGTTACATTTGTAGTTTTTAAGGATATGAAGGTAAACAATAAATTTCTAATGGAAAAATTTGGGTCACGGACGAGATTCGAATTATTATATATATTTACGGTAAGCAGGCGTTAATTGCTATAAAAAAAACATAAAGATATGAAGGTACTTTTTTAAATGGTTTTATTTTGCTAGACCTGTTTGTTTATATTTATTTATTTATTTGATTATTTGATTATTTGTTTGTTTGGGTCAAATCTAGTCATTTAAATTTTACCCCATTCCTGTTGACCGATTGATCTGTTTTTTTTACATGCTTTTAGTACTGACAATACAAATATGTAAATTCAGTATCAATGTAAATCCAAGATAGCGCCGCCACAAAATGGTGGATTACATTTTTTTCAAACCCTTCAATATGGGTATCAAATGAAATGGCTTGATAAGAAAAACACAGTACACTTTAGAAATAACTAAATAAAAAACTAAAACCTTTTTTTTTAAGGTAAATTGTGTATTTGTACATACTAAAAGATAAAAAGTAAAATATAATAATGGTGCGTAGTGTACTCTGAGTAATAGAAATTCGACAAACCACACGCTTGATATATTTTTAGATTTTAGTACAAATGAAACCATTAAACTTTAAAAAAACTATTTTATTAGATATTAGCTTTCCCGCTCGCGACTTCGCGCGGGCTACAGTTTATCGCGAAAAATGGCATCCTATGTTCTTCTAGTATATTGAAATTCAATGCAAAACTAGGTATAGCACCAACGCTCATGGTGTTTATTGACAGACTTGGTATTTCGTTTCCATGGAAACCGTTCCTTACAGCGAGTAATCAACATTTCCCAGTTTCTCGTGGAAAATTTCTATTTTCTGGGATAAAGGTATCCTATGTTTTATTCCAGGGTATAAGCTGTCCATTCCAAATTTCATCAAAACCCGTCCAGCCGTTATCGCATGAACGCTCCCCAAACAAACAAACAGACAACGTTTCGCTTTTATATATTGGTATGGATTATAAGTAATAGCCTGCGGCTTTGCCCGCGTGGTCATTTCATTTTAAAGTAGTTACGTGTTATTCCAGGACTAAAAGTTACTTAACTTTTACTTACTTACTTACTTAAGTAAGTATAAAGTACAAATACTATATTTCTTCTAAATTCGTTCAGCCGTCAAATAGTATGTTCTCGATTGTTCGGCATCTAATCATTGGATTAAGATACCAAGTACCCCAGTTTTTAAGTCCAACCCTAAGCTATCCAACAGTGACCGCATCGCAATCGGTCCAGTAGTTTTTACGTGATGCGTGAACAAACATGCAGACAAACAAACATACACAAGATTTAAAAAAATACTTGTTCAGTAGCTAATTTTAAGTACCATAAACCATTCATTTTTTTTTCTTCTTATTTCTTCATTATAATATAGGTAGATATCAATATTATTATTATTGCTTGCTTGTCATATTGTCATTTATGATATACTAGTTTTCCCGCCCGCGACTTCATCCGCGCGAACTACTGTTTATTGTGAAAAAAAACATCCTATGATCTTCTAGGATATTAAAAGTCGGTATAGCACCAATTTTGATGTTTTATGACATATTTGTTATTTCTTTTCCATGGCAACCGTTTCTTACAGTGAGTAATAAAGTTTTTTCTAGTTTTCCCGTGGAAACTTTCAATTTTCCAGGATTAAAAGCATCCTATGTTTTATAACACGGTATAAGCTATCTCCATTCCAAGTTTCATCAAAATCCGTCCAGCCGTTATTGCGTGAAAGCTCCCCAAACTAGAAAAAACTATTCGACTAGGCCTCTCTATGGTATTTTTGATGGTAAACTGGGCAAGCGTGCAAAACCACGATCTCACCTGATGGAAAGCGAAAATGGCGCCGAAGGTGTAGCAAGCTTCCTAGTAGACATCTTTTAGCTCTAGACCTGAACACTCCTGGCTTGTGTTTTACCGGAAAACCTCACGAAGCAAAGCCTTTAACACTTCTTTGCAGTTCTGAAGATGAATAAAGTATTATTAGCAACCAGAAGTGGGTTTATTAAAAAAATATACACGATCACACACACAAAGGTATTATTAAACTCCACAAAGTAAAGTAAACACTGTTACAAAATCAAATAGGTCCCCCCATTTGATTGGGGGAACTCAAGAAATATTCAGGAACGTCCGGCTGCTTCGACTGCTGGGAGAAAAAGTGGCGCTCCGCTCTCGCTGCCTCGTCGAGGAAAAAGTCTGCCCGGCTGGATCCAGTTTCAGCCCGTGTTGTGCAAACTAGTCATCACGTGATGCTAAGCCCCGCCTCTAGGCTCCGCCCACTTCCTGTTTTTCTCTTTACAGTATCGTATCGGTTCATCATAAGCGTGTGTTTCTTAGATACCAAAAGACGAAATTGATAGTCCCCGAATTTCACTTCGATAACCAGCCATCAGTAAAAGACTACAAGATTCAGGCCAAGAACAATTATTATTTCCCCAAATTATAAAGATCTCTTGATTAGGAAAAATCCTGAATTTAATTACAAAGACCCCAATAAAATACAGGCCCCCATTCAACTTGACCTACATACGAAAGTAAAATTGGAGTTTCGAGATCAAAAACCGTGTTTCAAAAGAAATAATGACGTCCTAAAAGTGTCCATCATTGTGCTAAATTAAGTAAAAGAATGAAAAAAAAAAGATTTTTAGTTAAAAAGTTGGTACGGTTTTGTAAGTTCAGGGAGGAAATGCTGGTATCTTGATCCCTACGCAGACCATGATTTAGGTTATATCAGGACGTTCGGTTCCAAATGCTATTTATTAATAGCAGTCGTTTAACCATGTCGGAGGCCCTCGGGTGGCCTGACAAACTCTTTCACTAGAGGCCAGCACTACCTCATACGACAAGCAACATGCAAGCAAGGACTTAATTTAGCGAAAAAACTATCGCCACACCTCTTACGTCCTTTCAAGGAACTTGAGAGCTTAGTTCGTTATAGTCTTAATGTGTTAACTAAATCTTACCTCATCGTCGAACGTATTTATTCACCTATGGTTTGCTACGTTGAATTTTGACTCTAACTACACAGAGTTAAAGGTCATTGGGCAAAAAAAAAACATTTTGCATCATTTGTGTGGCACAGACAAATTCCGTCCAAAAAAAAAGCAATGAGACAATCGAGCGGCTAATGACAATATTAATGTATATGACAATAAGATTTTTACATCTTACATAGCTTTGTCGGCTATTTGACTACTGAGTTATAAGAGTGCAATAATTTTTACTGCTAAGCGAAATTAATGGGTGTGTGGCGTAGCAACGCCACTATATAAATATCTACAAACCAATATCACATACTTATATACTTCGTAACATTACATACATACATATTAATTAACATATAATATATCATTTACCTATCATTTATAAATCTATATCAATAAACCACATACAATAAATATATGTATGATATATAAACAAATAAATATTTATGTACAAACACTTACCATCAACCGGCCCTCGTCGAATCGTTGCGTCGCGTATCGTGTCGTACGAGCGAAGGTTGATGGTAAGTGTTTGTATATAAATATTTATTTGTTTATATATCATACATATATCTATTGTATGTGGTTTATTGATATAGATTTATAAATAGTAGGTAAATTATATATTATATGTTAATTAATACGTATGTATGTAATGTTACGAAGTATATAAGTATGTGATATTGGTTTGTATATATTTATATAGTAGCGTTGCTACGCCACAGGTGTTATACCTTAGATTACAATGTCCAGTGACGAAAGCAGTGCAGTGACGTACAATACTGTGTGGCTGTTTGGTAGATGTTATGGGCAAGCGTAGCAGTAACTACAAAAAAAACGACCAGCTCCTCTCATTTCTCGAAACATTGGGTTTTCTGTTTCATGTATTTCATAATATTAAATTATTAGATCCATCATTTAATTTAACAAAAATCAATCCATTTAAAGGTTCTGTAGAAAGAAGACGATCACACGTTCAATCATTTTGCTTCTGCGTTCGTTTGCGTAGATTTTTTGCATTGTCAAAGCAGTGAGCACGTTCTCGCACATAGAACTCAAAAGCGTGATACCTCCGGTCCACGGAATCCCAAACATATTAGATCTGCTGGTAACCCTACAAATCTGAGAGCGCACACGCCTAAGTTTTCAGTGGGACAATCTTCAGAAAATTTATACTGACGCAAAATACTTCAACATCCGTTGTAATTAACGCTCAAATGAATTTAAGCGTTTCATAAGGAACAGCGCATAAACTATGTTTTTCTCTGTTGCGGGAATTTTATAGCTTTCTGGGTATTTGACACCTATTGAGCAGAATATTACTTTTTATGAAAAAAAATGTGGTGGGTTTGTTTACTGTACCCACAAAGAATTTTGCAGATGCGGATGTTTAATAATATTATTTGGGCTATTCCACTTGTCCCTACCAATGTATCCCCCCTTGGGGAGGGGGGGGGAAGTGTTTTTTTTTTTCACCTATCTATACTGGTTAACGCCCTACTGCTACTGGTTCACGGGTTGGTCTCTATCACTTCGATTAGTTTTTGTAAACAAGTACATTTCTGAACATAATTACCTAACCTCTTTGCCAGGTAAACATGAACCTTTTTAGCTCTCTTTTGAACCTCTTTAGTTTTAGACTCAGGTGTTACTTTTGTGTCATGACACGTATTGCTGTCAGACAGTGGTATTTGTAAATTTAATTAAAGGTATTTTGACTATAGTTTGTTATATTTCTATTGATCATTAGTTCGACTTACAGTTTGGTGGAAGCCAGCTACATTAGTTTTCTTTTTTTTTAATTTACTTTGTTTTGAACTTTATGGCAAGATTTTCAATGGTTGGGTTCGACGAAACGTAATAACAGTAATAAAAATATGAAACAGTTTAACTCTTAATTGCTCGCATGGGGTCAAGGCATCCATACGCGGCAAAAAAAAATACTTCGGTCAGTTGTAGGATACTCCCGCCACCAGTAGCTTCCTCATTTGCACTAGACGCCATTTTAGTAATAAACAGGACTTCAAAGGGAATGCACGCATCGCTGCACTCTTAGTGCGTGACCACATGCGTGTTACTTTTTCAAGGTAAGCTTACCTATTTTTGTAGGGTTTTTTTTTTCAAGACATAATGACAGAAATTGTTCCTTACAAAAATGGTCTGAGACACGTCTAACGAGCTCCGTAAAACCCCGTGCAAGAAAAGATCAAAAATTTGTAATATCTCTTTCTTTCTTTTCTTTCTCTTCTTTAATCTATATTTTAGGACAAAGTTAATTTTTCCAAGTCTTAATAATAATATACTCGTAGTATTTGTAAGATAAGTAGTCTTTTCTTGAATTCCTTCAATAGTTCGTCAGAAATCTTCAAAATAGTTTGGGGTTAGCGGAGACCCCAGGCAAGCAGTCAGGCGATTTTCGTCGTGCGAGTAACTAAGGGTTAAAACTGTTGTGATATAAATGATAAATAAAAAACAATTATAGATTAATGATTTAAATCAAGACTGAATTGAATTAAACCTCACTACTTGGTACGAGCAAAGCGAGCGAAAATAAAAATATCTTTCATCAACTCACTCTTTAAACTCAGTACACATATTTTACTAAAATAAACTAGTGTGAAGGATCGCAGATTGGTGCATCTTATCTGGCGTCTTTTATATACTTTGATATTTTTTCACTATTGACCAGTAAATATAAACGGGCTCACAATTATCTTCATTCCCCACCACACTGCCAAATTTATTTTGTTTATATGTAACAGGTACGTACATGAAAGGATGGACTATAAACTAATTTAAGTATATGGTTTAGATCTACATTATTTTGTGACTACTTCTTGTGGTACGTACCGTGACTCCATGACTAAGATGAAACATCCTTCCGATCTATGGTGTCCTAGTACTTTTGTTCGCTAGCTGCAGTCATAAATTGGGAGACTGTCTATATCCGTCACTGTTAGCATCTGGGACACTGGGTCAACGAGGACCTAAAAGACATTGTGGATATTGAGAGTCATATCCACAATGTATTTTAGGTCATTGTCTGTCCGCTGCAATATTTAGCCCCCTGTGGGCTTACAGCACTTACGTTGTACAGCATATGTAGGTGTCGATGTTTAAGGCTTACTGTCAATCCTTGTACACGTGCAATTTGCGTGCGTTGTATGGGTAGACTATACAGGGTGGATTTTTGAGTCGGGACAGTAAGGGCAGGTACCATCTAGTAGAGACTTTATATCCTTGTAAGAAACAGGATCAAATGCCATCAAAAAGAAACTTTGTGTAAATTGCCTATTTTCTCGATGAATGTACATTTTTTCCATAATCTGTGTATGCAGGTCTAAATATCTCTAAAAGTAAAGGAGAGTCGCCTAAGAATGTCTTCCTGTAACTACAACGGTTAAGGAAATTTCGAACAAAATGTATGGGAAAAGTTTTTCAAAATTTCTAACATTTCTAGTACTCAAACCTCAGTCGGTCCGCTAGAGACTTTTGATCCTTATAAGAAACAGGATCAATTGGCATCAAAAAAGTTTTTGTGTAAAATTACCATTTTCTTGCTGACTGTACATTTTATCTAAAATCTGTGAATGCAGTTCAGAATATCTCAATAAGTTATGTAAGGTCTTCTTGGAACGTTTTCCTGTAACTATAACGGGTACCTGCCCTGACTGTCCCGACTCAAAAATCCACCCTCTGTACATAAATTATGTACAGCGATCTGCGTGTCCAGTACAACAACATGTTCAGGGTGCTGTTTAGGCTGCCATATTTCTGCAGTGCGTCTGGTATGTTTGCGGACGCTGAGATAGATGCTTTACATGCTATCATCCGAAAGCGGTACACATCATTACTAGTCCGCTGGAATAGCAGCACCAACACCATCCTGGCTAAGTTGGTTGACCGCTGGTATCCTATGTTCGGTCACTCGAAGCAACTTCATAATGATTAAGCAACTTCATTATTAGTATAATATTTATTAAAACAAAACATAAGTTCAAAGACTCGAAACCGATAACGGTCGGGTAAAAAAAAACCTCTCACACACTCTCAAACTCTCTACACTCTTGCGATGAAGACAAATCACGTGATACCTCGCTTGTCGAAATTAGAACAAGTTCTTTGATTGAAAACTTAACCTTTTCTTTGCCTTGCAGTAGTTGGGTAAAAACACACGCAATACAAGAAAATGAACGATTGATACCTAAGCTTGTTTAAATCGGACTAAGTTTTTAGTTTGTACACATAACCCTTATTTTGCCTTGCCGTAGTCTGGTAACAAAATAGCTTGACACTATACCTGCAGACGAATCTATTGACACCTCGCTTGTCAAAATCGGACGAAGTTTTTAGTTTGTACACATAACCCTTATTTTGCCTTGCCGTAGTCTGGTAACAAAATAGCTTGACACTATACCTGCAGACGAATCTATTGACACCTCGCTTGTCAAAATCGGACGAAGTTTTTAGTTTGTACACATAACCCTTATTTTGCCTTGCCGTAGTCTGGTAACAAAATAGCTTGACACTATACCTGCAGACGAATCTATTGACACCTCGCTTGTCAAAATCGGACTAAGTTTTTAGTTTGTACACATAACCCTTATTTTGCCTTGCCGTAGTCTGGTAACAAAATACCTTGACACTATACCTGCAGACGAATCTATTGACACCTCGCTTGTCAAAATCGGACTAAGTTTTTAGTTTGTACACATAACCCTTATTTTGCCTTGCCGTAGTCTGGTAACAAAATAGCATAAGACATTATACCTGAAGACGAATCAATTTACACCTCGCTTGTTAAAATCGGATCAATAGGGGCGACGGTATGGTGGCACATCCACATAACCACATACATAGACTGTCATCATCATATCTTATCTGTAGTCAGGTTTTGGTATTTAGCCTCTCTATTGTTATTATTAGGTATATAAGTATTTGTTTTTAATTATAATTTGAAATATTTATTAGTTTTTGTGTGGATTTTGTAAATTGTCTTGGTTATAAACCTATAAAGAGTGTTATATAACCTGAAATAAATTGATATATTATTTAATTTAATAATTAACCCTAACAATTTTGCTAACCCCTTCATGATGTCTTGGTAAACTTCAATGAAAATTCAAGTTCCGAACAGCGTGACCAATCGGGCTGATATTTCCGTTTACATTATCGTTTTTGTTTTTTTAGATTTTCTTTCATTCAAGCCTTGTCCTGACAAAATCTAAATCGGTCGAGCCGTTCTCAAGAGATGAGGTAACATTCATGAGACAATTGATTTTTATATTTATATTGGCTATCATCACTTGCTAGACGTGTATTGGTCTACTACTTGCGTTATCCTAACCAGTGTACATGTATTTATTAATCTTATTTTCCATCATTGATCTGTGTTTACTAACGTTTTTACATTTGTTTGTTTGTGTGTCGTATGAGGTAGTGCTGGCCTCTGGTGTCAGAGTTTGTCAGGCCACCCGAGGGCCTCTGACATGGCTTAATTACTGCTATTAATCAATAACAGTCGGGACTGACAGCTTCACGTGCCATCCGAAGCACGGAGCGATGGAAAGCCACACATAACTTAGAAAATCATTGGTGCGGAGCCTAGGACCGAACCCGGTATCATTGGATCCTAAGTTGCACTTTTGAACCGTTAGGCTACCATCGCTTTTACATTAAGATATACTTAGATGGTATAAAATATTAGGTGCTGGTATAGTTAAGTCAGATCAACCTCGGTCGAAAAAGAGGGATTTTATAAATTTGAAGACTTTTTCTGTGTGTTTTAGTATTGTACGAGTAGCTCGAATCAATTTCAATGCTATTTTTTAAATTTGGTGTTAGTAAATGGTTCTAAGATTTGTTTGTAATAAATTGGTGCAATATTTCCAAGACAATAAGCTCTGACTTGCTCTCATCACCTATTTGATACGGGTCTCGGGTACTACATTTATTTATTTATTGGCAAATACTACTTTATAATACATAACATAATGACAAGAAACGTAACTATAAAGTACCCAAAACGCTATTTACATGTTATTTGAAAATATTTGCTTAAAACTACCAACGGAGTTGAAGAATACAAAATGAATAAGAATATGCTGAGTGAAACAACAAAAACAAAAAGTGCCAGTAACTTATTAAATTTAGAAGATATTCAAGAGGTAGATAGTGAATACATGTAACAAATTCAAGATAGTGAATACAGGTAACAAATTCAAGACAGTGAATGCAGGTAACAAATTCAAGATAGTGAATACATGTAACAAATTCAATACAATAAAAAAATTACTCACTGGGAAAACCTTGTCTAACCTAACCACCCGTTTAAAACTTAGATTTCATAAAAATATATTTAAAAACCTAAATGTTTAAAATTATCGTAAGTTTTATTACGGCAGTTTCTCACGCACCTGGTGCAAAGTTTACATTATTCACGTTGAAAACATACAAGAAAAATTACAAAATAAACTAAACCGCTACAAAAACTCGGCCACAACATCTGTTTGCACAAAAACATAAGCAGATGTTTCCCGAAGGCGGCCAGCACTTTTCTCCCGATAAAATAATCCCGTTTTATCATCGTAAAAAAGTTTTCGCCCCATCGATCAGGGCATGGAATAACAGGAAAAATCTAACACCACCTGTGTCAGGGACTCGACCCCGGGAATTAATCAAGTCCGTGAAGTATTTGGCAGATTTGTCATCGGGAGTTTTAAACAGATTTTGGATTTTGTTATGTAAATTGGTGAAAATGAAGTGAGTTATTCCGCCAAGCCAAGTAAATAAAAATCTTTATACTTATAATGAAGCAGTAAGTAACTAAAAGTATGTAAAAAGGAGATAATAAAAATGGTCTGTCTATCTGTCCACGCATGAGGTAAAAACTATTGGACAGATTGCAATGCGGTTTCACTGATGGATAACTTAGTTTGAATTAAAAACTGGAGTACTCTCAAAATAATGTGTAAAAGCCGAGCAACCAATAAAAAACTTTTTGACGGCTGAAGGAATTTTGATTAAATGTTGGTAGGTATATTAGTATTTTAGGACTTCGTAATATTAATTAGCACATTTTAACCTAAAGAAATGAACACATGTGTGAAGCCGCGGGCACAGCTAGTTTACATGTTATTTGATAGTGTAGTATAATATTGTTCTATATAGGTACGTTTGGTACTGGAATAAAACATAGATTACTTTTAACCCAGAGAAATGACCATGCGGGGAAAGCCGCCGGCACAGCTCAACATCATCGTCATTATAGGCCTATATTCGTCCACTGCTGCACTTTAATCACACTAATATTAAAAAAGCGAAATTTTTTATATATTTATGGGTGTGTGTAGTGTGTGCGTGCGAGTTTGAGGGTGTGTTTGTGTGTGTGTGTGTGTGTGTGTGTGTGTGTGTGTGTTACTTCTTCACGCTTAAACGGCTGAAAGGATTTAGATGAAATTTGGTATGGAGGTAGCTTATACCGTTATATCCTGGATTAACGTGTAGGCTACTTTTATCCCGAAAAAATGCACGGTCCCTAAGGGATGCCGGTAAAACTGCGGGGTGCAACTATTATTTACATAACTTTAATATTTCTTACTTACATACTTTATTTTACTTTAATATCTTGCAATTGCAAGATCAGACTATAGTTATCTTGAATAATCTATAATTGAAAATTTTGCAACAAGCTTTAAAATACAATGGCAGCAATTTGGTCATTTTACTCTTTAAACTAAATTAGACTAAATTTCTTCAAATGTAATTTAAACCTTGTCGACGTTGTAGCAAGGTCTTTTTGCCCCTGGCATCTATTATCTCTTTTAGTGATATTTTAGTGAGTGAAGGATAGATGCCAGAGGAAAAAATACCTTGTTACGAAGCCAACAAGGTTTAAATTACATTTGAAGAAATTAAGTTTAGTTTAGGGGATGTCTCAATCGCTGCCATTTGCTACTGTTTAGTTATAAGAATTATATATTTTTACCCGAATGAGGAGAGTTATGTATTTGGCTTGTATGTATGTTTGTTATTACATTTCTTACGCGCATCCTACAGCCTGAACGACTTGATGGATTTTGATCGATTTTGATAATTGAGGAGGTATCATTGGATTCGTCTTAATCACGAGAGAGCTGTAGGATAGATATATATATATATATATATATATATATATATATATATATATGAAGTGTAAAAAAAACTATTTTGGCGGCTTACAGCTGCCATATTGTAATTGTTATTTCCGATGGAACAAAACATGATCAATACTTATCGAGTGAGGTATCAAAATAAAGGTATTTAAAAGACCATTTCAATAGGTAATAGTACGGTACTGCCGCGGTCTGTAATGATTGCGTTGCTGGCAGCGATGATGATGGTCAAGAGCGTAGCTAAGTTAAGTTCGACGCCATCACAGCGCGGTCAGCATTGCAGGCCTTGATGGCCAAGCTGGAATGAAGGCTGAGACCGAAGGTCGAGGCCTTTATAGCGCGGACAGCAAGGGCTGCAATGATGGCCAAGCTTGAAGGCCGAGAACTTAACTAAGCAAAGCTTGAGGCCAACATAGCGTGGCCAGCAGCGCAGTCATTGCGGACCAAGGCTTGTATAGTGCTTTACTCAAACAATGCGAGGAATTTAAATAAAACCAGCTTAGTATAATAAGAATTTACTCAAACAATGCAACAACAACGAAAACAACAACGACAACGACAAAGACATTAACAATGACCACAACAACAGACAGAAACAAAAACAGAAACAGAAACATAAACATAAACAGAAACAAAAACATAAACAGAAACAGTAACAGAAACAACAACAACAACAACAATCACGATCACATCAGCTTTCAAACAGAAAAAACCCATCAAAATCGGTCCATTCGTCTGGGAGCTACAACGCCTCTCTTTTCGCGTTTGGGGTTAACGAACCCACGGAATAAATAATAGTGCTACAGACAATAGACGACAATAATGGATTTTCAAAGGAAATTGCTGGCCGCAAAACACGACAATAATGAAATTCCATACAACTTTGCTGGCGCCTATTCAAGCAGCGCGGCAAGGTTGACTTTGCCCAAAGAACGTTGTCGAAATAATGACCACATTACTAGTATTGTTTGTAAAATATATTATTTAAAACAAAAATCCGACTGCAAACTAAACTATTAAATAAAATTTTAAACAACTCACGCGTCAAGACGAATCCAATGATACCTAATTTATTAAAATCCATCAAGCCGTTTAGCCGTTTACAAACAAATATACGTACAACCCAAACACATAACACTCCGTGCAGTCGGGTAAAAACTACCTTCCTTTGCTTCGCAGAAGTCGTATAGCAAAAAAATGCCTATGACACTTATAAGTGAAGATGTATTGATTTTTAAATCGCTTGTCAAAATCGGACAAAATTAAATAGGGGCGACGCTATGACGGATCATCAACATACCCACATACATACATACATACATACATACATACATACATACATACATACATAGAATGTTGATTTCATTAACCATCCCTTGCTTCGCCGTAGTCAGGTAATAAAAGCAGTAAGCCTGCTATGACGTTTCGCTTAGGGTGACTTTGTCTTGGTTAGGGTCAAAGTGTTCTTTTAGGGTCAAGTTTTAGTGAAAAATCCAAAACAAAACAACCGTCTCGGCTTCATTTCCCGCCGAAAGTCATCAGTGACCGCTTCATGCTTTGACACTAAGAAAGAAAATTTTCAGTTAGTTTCATTAACTACTAGCTTTCACCCGCGACCTACAGTTTATCGCGAAAAAAAACATCCTATGTTTTTCTAGGATATTAATAACCAATGCAAAAGTAGGTATAACACACATGTCTTGATGTTTTTTGACAGACTTGTTATTTTGTTTCTACGGCAACCGTTCCTTATAGCAAGTAATCAACATTTTCCAGGTTTCCAAAAGTATCCCATGTTTTATTCCTGGGTATAAACTATCTCCATTCCAAATTTCATCAAAATCCATCCTGCCGTTATCGCGTTAAAACTCCCCAAACAAACAAAAAAACCTTTTCACTTTTATATATTGGTATGGATGGAGATGGAATTCATCACATCAGCATCATTAGTCTGAAGTTAGAGAGCGGTAGAGGAAGTATTTCATACATTTTAGCTTTGAATTTGATATTCCAGGGATTTTCCGGGACCATTTTTACACGTCAGTGTCAGTGACGTTCAAATCAGTGACGCCCCGACGCTCTCAGTTCTCCGACGTGCAATTCTAGCTGAGAATATTTTGCATGAAGCAAAGTTCAAAGATGGACAACGTGGTACTCGTTCGCATATGTGGAAAATGTACAGGAATTAGTAAAAAATGATATATGGAGAACTAGCTGCGCCCCAAAGATTAAAATCATAAATGATGATGAAAAATAGCCTATGTGTTAGTCGAGGACATATCCTGGTATAAAATTTCATCCAAATCCGTTCAGCTGGTTGAGCGCGAAAGAGTAACAAACATATACATACTTCAGAAGATAGCTGGCGCTTATCAGTTCTCATGTATTTTATTACAGTTTTTTAATGGACTGACAGTTCTAATGTATGGAGTTCTGCATCGCGCATACGAAGCTTTTCGCTCGATAGGAGAGTATTCATTTTTTTAACTCAAAGCTCTGGTTGGCCTGTTTACGACAGTGGCTAAACTTCTCTGATCACACTAATATTATAAATGCGAATTGTGTGTGTGTGTTTGTTGCTCCTTCACACTTAAACGGCTGAACGGATTTGGATGAAATTTGGTACCACGATATCTTATATCCTGGAATAAGACATTGTAACTAACCTCTCTCCCTCTAAAAAAATAAATCGCTTGGCCAATTGATCGTCTATACTACGTTGTGAATATAAGTAACCCGGAACTTTTAGAGTGCGTGACTGTACTGGGAAGGAATGAAAATTATTATGAAAGTACAAATACAGATATTACAATAAATATGTTAACTTGGCATCTGAGATTTGGTTATTAACATAGTGTTAACAAGAGCATGTTCTTTGATAATATAAATGTGTTATTATAATATTCAAATAATTACTGAAGTCATATCGTTTGCATCTCTGCATACAGCACATCATAAAATATAAAACAGGAAATCAGAAGACTTATTGTTTACTTATTATTTAATTGTGAGAAGGTGTTTGTTTGTTCTGCCTGATATTCTCCGACAATATGATCGGAGACCTTAAGGCATAACATGTTTATTCTCTATTTATTTTAGAGTTTGGTTATGTAAAACCACTCATATGATAGTAGAACTTTCATCGTCTACTAAACGGAGTGGTATGAGGATGGAGTAGCGTAGGTATATTTTATGTGTATAGCAAAATAAACCATTCAGTCTAACATAACTGGAGTTAGTTCAGGTTGACTTAATTGAACATAATCGGTCTATGCCGTAACTTGTCTTTTACTGACTATGTCAGTTAGTTTTATTTAAATAAAGTCTGGATTATACCAGTAAATGGTTTTAGTTGTCATTTAGTTTATCGGCCTTGCCGTAATTCGTAGTTGAGACTAAAGCCTCTGATATTCAATATGTTTCCTTAAAATATTTAAGGGTTTTATCTGGACTATGCCAGTGTGAATTATTTAGTATTCAGGAATAATCCTCAGTAAATTAATTATGAAATTTTTACACTTTTGTAAGTACATTCCCATAATAATTGTTATTAATTCAAGGTTGTACCTTAATTAAAGATTTCGTAATCGATCAACAGTAAGCATGTCAATCCATCACTAGTGCCTGACAGAGCCAGAATTTACACGATAAGGGTCCCTTCGTTCAGCTTATAGCCTTCATCTTTTTTCGGAACATAAGATATTCTATCAGTGCTGGGTGCCAAAACAACAAAGTGAAAATTAACATCCCTTCCATATATTTCAACCAAGAAACCTATTACTTAGTTCGTGATTGACTATATAAATATAATTAAAGATTTCGTAATCGATCAACAGTAAGCATGTCAATCCATCACTAGTGCCTGACAGAGCCAGAATTTACACGATAAGGGTCCCTTTGTTCAGCTTATAGCCTTCATCTTTTTTCGGAACATAAGATATTCTATCAGTGCTGGGTGCCAAAACAACAAAGTGAAAATTAACATCCCTTCCATATATTTCAACCAAGAAACCTACTAATTAGTTCGTGGTTGATTATATAAATATAACAGTTCTGCTAGACTGAAATAGTATTAAAATTCACCCTTAAGGCGTAATTCATCTTTAATCTTACATAAAGAAATTGGTTTGAAGGGTAGGAATATGACAGTTAGGAGGAAGCAATCGGAGTCAACCTCCGCTATCACCGTTTACTAATCAAGCCATAATTTATCTGTATTTGATATTTATGTTTGAAGGTTGAGTCAGTAAGCAAAGATCTGTTGGCCGAACAGAACAATACTCCACTTACTCATTGTATTGTGTGCGTAAGGGTATCTCCTCTTTGTGAAGTCCTTTTGATAGCAGCAGATATTATTTACAAGTCAGCAATGCATAGGAAAGATCACGTATATAGTAAAGGTTGTGAGGCTTTAAAATCGCATCTATCTCCATACAATATCACTCACTTGGTAATAATTCATACAGTATGTAAATGAATAAGCTATCACTCAATTAGTATATAATGTAAAACAAAAGTTCGTTATTTTTCTATTCTATGAGGATAAGGGTATGTTATACTTATTTCTAACGCTGTTGTATTTAGTGGTCATTCACCTGCGCCAACCAAGGGAAAGGGGGATCCTGCTTCTTCAGAAACTGAAAGCCGTTCCGAGACCTATCAAATGAATGATCATTAAATAAACGATTCCGCCTTATTAGCTCTAAAACCCTCCACCAATATATTCTAAGATCAGGAAATCTCGTGCCGTTATCTAAAAGGAATATAATAATAAAATATAATATACAAGTTTAATAATTGGCATTGATTTTCAATTAGACTTCAATTTATAAGTAAACTATCTACCTTAGTATTATAAATTATCGCATTATTAGCACTAGGTATCGTTCCAAATCTAATTCCTTAGAATACAAGGAATCAAATCCACTCCTTCCCTTAACTGTTAAAAGAAAACCCAATCCAGTCTTAACAAGATAAAACATGAAATATATTAAAGAAAATCTGTTTGTAAATAAATATTTATTTTCTGTAGAGGGCATAACGTATCTCATTTATTAATTATATATTAAGATAATATTATTTCATTATTAATATTAATATTTTCAAGGCAGTATTAAATAGACCTGTTAAACAAGGGAAAAGAAAATTGCTTATCAAAATTATTTGCTGAAAATTTATAATGTAAACAAGAGAGTATTGTTATGTTAAATGCACACTTAGAAACATACTCAAACAATTTATCTCCTGCTGAAATAGTAACATACTCAACCCCAAATCGTACAATGAGTGATCTTTGTACTTATAAAGGATAATTATAATTATTATTATTTTTGAGAATTAATCACTCATTATAACAATAGGTACTTGTCATATTGGATCTCTATTCATGTACTTTAATAATGAAATACTCATTGTTATTTTTTTTTTTTTTATTGAAATCAAGATTAAGAGACTATAATAAAAAAAAACAGTTTTAGATCCAAGATGACTAACATAATAAAAGGCCACAAACCTTGGTCGACTTCTTTATTTCCTTAAGATTGTCATGTTAGTATCTGAAATAGACTATTCCTAGCTTAGAGAAAACAACATACATATTTCCGATTCCTTGAATATCTGTTAATAGCCCCTTTAAGGCTCCTGAACCAGAAATAGTTATAAGTCACAATGTCCATTTGAAATAGTTTTTGTGATCTCGTTCTATAATTTTTCTACATCCAAGTGTCACCTTAAACCTTGAAAACCATCGAAGGTTTTCTTTTCAGTAGCCAACTCAACCAGTTTAAATAACCATTAAAAAAAATATTCTCGGGACCATTCCTCACCAATCACCTAGCCCAACTAGGATACCCTATACAGTGCCAGATAACGGACAAACATACATAAATACAAATATCAACATCCATGACTCGGAAACGAACACCACCGCTTATCTCACAAATGATTGCCCTTGCAGGATTCGAACCTGCGACCGCCCGATTTCGCTCCTAGAGTTGCCAGCCACTCAGATTAACCAACTGTTAAAACCATCCATCCATTTAACTGTTTAACTAGATTCCAATTAAGTTTAAAAAAACCATCGAAGGTTTTAATAGTTTGGCAGCTCAATTTTCAGATTATTCTTGACTATTAATTCAGATATTACTTCAATTTCTGAAAACCATCGAAGGCTCTCGTTGTTAGTCAACCTTAAAAAAAATAGTCCTTTATTTTCATAAAAATAATCGCTCGTTCTTTTATTATTTATCTAAATTCCACTTAAAGTCAGAACACCATCGAAGGCTTCTATTGATAGTCAACTCAAAATAGTTAATTAAAACTTCAAAAATTCATTGCTGAAACAAAATATCTATTAATGGAGAACATGACAATCTCTAGGATCCGGACTCGTTGATTTCTAGAATCCTCGTACCTGTAAGAAACAATTAATATTTCCCCTTCCCATGAAATTGAACTATAACGAGTTTTCTAAACTTGACCTTATTTAGATTTCTAGGTCTTGTGAAGTTCTCTCTTTTCTCTTTTTTTTTTTTTGATCGCGACGGAGATAGAAGTGATTTACACGTTTGCCCTTCACAATTGGCATTGTTTACGTTTTCTTAATTTAAGTTGCTAACTACATAAAAGCTGAAAAGAAGTGATTAACTTAATTCTAATTCTATTAATGCCTTCCGGGTCGCGATAACGTGGGGTCACAAGTTTGATTATTTTTTGTCGCTATCTCCGTATAATTTCACTGAAAGAATCCCAATTTCCCCTGGATGAGGAATTTTATTGAAACCCTTAAAGGAAAATGAAATCGTATTAAAATTTATGAGAGATTTCAGTATTTTATTAGTTAATCGCGACTGTGCTCATAATAGAAATGCAATAATTTTAAAGAGTCGCCAAAACATAGGAATTACGAACTTCGATTTTTCCTACTGCAGTGAAGAAATCTTTAATAATTTACTGTTTAAGATGTCGTCACTGTTCACTCTGAAATTGTTTTTTTTTTTTTTTTAATGTTATTTAACTGTAATTTGTAGCACAGGAATACTGACTAATTTCCCCACTTATAATAGCTGAAAGGTCTGTTTGAATCTCTTTAAATTAATTTCAAATAATTTTAATAAAATGACTGAGTTAAAACTCAAGTCTTGGCTGGTATCATGCTAACCTTAAAACTAGATTCGAAAGACTTCTACAATAAGTCTAGATTCTAATAATTCCGGCCAAGACTTTTTCAATAATTTAGTAGTGTGTGTGTTGATTAATGGTTATGTTTTCTTTTTTTAATGGTTATGAATGATTGACTTAATCTAATTTAATGGTGATGAATGATGATAGTTCAGAATGGATGACTTAATTTAACTGATATAATGGTAATGCATATGATAAATGAATGAATGTTGTTTTCCTTTCCTTTATTTTATTTTTTTTTAAACTCATCTCGAGTAATTATGTGTATTTTATAACAAGTGAAATTGACTTATAAACTATAAGCTGTTCTAAATTTTTTTTTTTTTTTGGTTCATGTTTTATAATTTGTCCATTATAGGGAAAATAAAACATTGAAATTCTATTAAAGCGCTCCTATGACCTTACCGATCAGAAATATCAGTTAAGCTTCAATCTCTTAGAATCAATAAGGTAACCTCCACCCAAAATAATGTAAGTTAAAATTTTATAAGATTCAAACAGATTTTTAACACAAAACATAAAATAAGAAATGAAATAATATAAAATTCAAATGATAATTTCGAAGATTGCTTATGATAAACAAATTAAGTTACAACGGATACAAATTATCATAATCATTCTTTAAAAGAAAGTGCACGTTATTTACAAAACATCCTTACACAACGAAAATCAAACATATATTGCTCATGTAACAAAACAATCAATATTTTTAAATTTAATAAAAAGAATTCAAGTCAGAAAATTATACTTTGTTATATTTTAATAAAATAAAAACTAGTTTAGCTCCGTTATTATTTCTCAAAAGTTAATTTGAAATTCCAAACTTTGTAAGTCTTGTCAAGTTATTAATTTTCTAGAAAAGTTTCATTATTTAATAGTTTTCCTTTTTATTGCTAGATCGACTACAATGCGCCTTTCATCACCGAATAGCTCAAAATGTCGGCTCAAAAACTGATGTACACAGCATCTCGATGTGATAAGAAGGAGTCAACGATTAAACTTAAAATATTATTATTATTTAAATATGTAATATTAAGTATTGAAGGCCAGTGTATAATTTTAAATATCCACTCGAATTGAAGATCTACTCGAATTGATTTATTATTGCTAGCGTAAACTAACACACTCTAATGAGGTAAATGTTATTATCACGTGGTTTTTTTTTTTAATATACACACAATCTAGATTTCTATAATGACGTCTAGGCAACCTAACTAAAACGAATCATGCTGCCATTATAATCCATTCCTGTAAGTAATAATTTTCTAAAATTTTCAATTATCAACATTCTTAGAAACGTTTTCGTTCATATCGTTAGATTTGAATATTTTGTTTAGTTTGTTTCAAACAAACAACTAACGTCACGTGAGCAATATATTCTAATATACAGTAAATAACTCACGTCCTCTGCTAGTGGGACACTAACCAAATTCTCTGAAAAAAAACACAATTAATAATGCTATTTGTTGTGCATTAAAGCTAAAGAAAAAAACACAACCAACAAAGCATTATCATTAACATTTTCAATAGAACTTCCCGCACAAGTTCTTTACATAAACGGAACACTTTTACGGATTTTTTATTTATTATTTTAGTGAGAATTTACAGTTGAATTTTTTGTTTGAGACCCATCCGGCGTGGTTCTCAACACGTGTTAATTTCTCGAGGTCCCGCAACGAGCACCTCGGACGCCCGGCCTCGCTTAGCTTCTTACGTACGTGTCTCGCGGAGACGCACCGCACTCGACCTATCTTTGGAACGATTCCGCACAGACTGGCCTTGCATCGAGCGGAGTGAAAGATCCCATTCCCGGGAGTACTCTCTCGCTCCCCCCGTTTTTTCCATGCGCATGATTTAACGGACTACGTTCGTTGTTCCCCCACCCCTGGGCTGCAATGCTATAACGCCGAGCCAAAACTTTCCACTCATAACACTAAATAATTCCAGTACCCACGAATTCTATGATTAGTATATCAATGCAATGTTCACGTTAAGGAAGGGGTTAAACACATTGATGACCGAATTATGGTTAGGTACATTCACCCCCCAAAATTATAAAAAGTTTATCTGGTTAGAATTTTGAAAAGATAACATAATTTGGATTCTATTCTTTATTAACAAAGGAAGAAGAGAAAAGCAAAAAAAAAAATTTTTTTTTTTTTTGATTGGCCGCCCAGCACCCCTCCAACCACATTTATTTCAAACTATCATTCATTCTTTATGTATATATATATATATTTATATATATTTATTATTTATATAGTATTGATTAGTTCTTTGGAAAATGTGATTGAGCCAATACCCTTTCCTCCATTTTTTTTTTTTATTTTACAATAAAATGGTTTCACACAAAAAAAAAATTTATTACTAAAGTTTTTTTTTTTTTCAAGTAATCCAACGATTTGCTTGTTACAAAATATAATTGAGCCAATAAATTATATAATGCAAGTTTTCTTGTTATTTACGTTTGTATTTAGCATACATTTTCTTTATGTAAAGAATTATTTCCACATACCAACTAACATCATAAATTATAATAACAACATTTGGTAAGTTACATTATTACAATCAAGTTGGTTAAATTTAATCTAAAATACACAAGATCAAATAAGTAATATTATTATTTGTCACATAGACTCACATGAATCAGCCTTATTTATAATATTTAGACAAATGAATAGCGTTAAATTTACCCCTTATCCTCTTATTGATGGGATCCATTACAGTATATACATTTGGAAAAGGATTAGTTACTACTACATATGGTCCCTCGTAAAGTAACTCAAATTTTTTTGTCAATTTTTTCATTGCGTCTGATTTGTTTAACTTCTGAATCTTGACTAAATCCCCTAATTTAAATTGTATCAATCGATGCCTCTTATTATATTTACCTTGTCGTTTAATACTAGCTTGTTCCAAATTCTCCCGCACCCTTTTATGTATTAAAGACACATCCTTTAATCTCAACATTGTTGGCAAATACCTATCTATGGTTAGCTTTGTCGATTCTCCATAAAGTATCTCGTTTGGAGTGAATCCAGTACTATCATGAAAGGAATTGTTGTAAAGTAATTCAATCTTTGGAAGCCATGTAGCCCAACTAGCATGATTTTTGTGACAATATGTTCGAAACATTCTACCTAATTCTTTATTGACTCTCTCGGTTGTATTTGGCCTAGGGTTTCTAACTGTTGTGTAAATAGTTTTAATTCCCATTTCTCTCAGACCTGTTTTCCATACCGTACTAATAAATTGACTGCCATTATCAGTCATTATAGTTTTTGGAGCTATTATCTTCGCAAAATGTTTCAACTTAGATACAACAGCCTTAGAAGAAGCGTTCCTGAGGTCAAAAAGTTTTACAAATTTACTGAAGGCATCCTGGATGACTAAAATATATGCCACACCAAATTTACCCTTTGGCAATGGTCCATATAAATCTGCCATTACAAGTTCTCCTACATTGTTGGGTATTATTGATTGACAAGGTCCAACAAATTTTACATTATTTGTTTTTGACAGTTGACAGATATGACAAGTTTTAATAACATTTTTAACGTCCTTAGTCATTCCAATCCAATAAAATCTATCCCGTATATACTTTAATACTTTGTAAGCCCCTTGATGTCCCATCTCTTGGTGTGTCTGTTTAATTACATCTTCTATCAAAACTTTTGGCAAATAAATAACTTTTTTATTTAACGTTTTAATGTTGTAGTACAGAATATGGTGTTCTTGTTGACAGTTAGCTGATATTCTACTCAATTTACATTGTCTATCTGTATCCAAATTTCTTTTAACTATTTTCTGTATCTCAACATCTTGTTGTTGCAAAGTCGAAAGATTTTTCAAATTTCTTATCAAATCTCTACTGGTTTCTGTTTCAGTATACATTATTTCAGGACACAACATTTTGTCTTCTTGAATCACTTCACCTGGAGGATATCTGGATAATATATCAGCTACTAAATTTTCCTTACCTTTTATATGTTCTATCTCGAAATCAAACTGATCTAAATACAACACCCAACGCGTAATCCTTCCGTTATACAATTTCCAATTTTTCACAAATATTAGTGCTTTATGATCAGTTCTAATTGTCAATTTTGATCCCCTTAAATATGTCTCAAATTTCTTTAAGCAGCAGATTACCGCAAACAACTCTTGTTCAGTAACCGTCCAGTGTATTTCAGGACCCTTTAATGCCCTACTATGATAACCTAAAATCTGCATTTCCTGTTGATCATCATATTGATATAACACTCCAGCTAATCCTATTCCTGAACAATCAGTATCTAAATAATAAGGTTTATCAAAGTTTGGATGATGTAATGTTATTGTTTTTAAAAATTGTTTCTTAATTTCATCGAAAGCTATTTGTTCTTTTTCACTCCAATTCCATTTCCTTTGTTTTCTTAATAAATCGCATAACGGTATGATGTTATTGCTGTAGTTAGGAATGAACTTCCTATAAAAATTACATAGCCCTAAAAAGGCCCTTACTTGTTTGACTTTCTTTGGAGCTGGAAATTCTTGAATTGCTCGTATCTTTCCCGGATCTGCTTTAATTCCGTCTGTAGAAATTAAAAAACCTAGCATTTTTACTTCTTTACGTAAAAATTCACATTTTTGAAGATTACATGTTAATCCAGCTTGATTTAATTTACTCAAAACAGCGTGAACGTGTCCTAAATGGTCGTCTATGTTTCCTTTAGTTATTATGGCCAAATCGTCTAAGTAATTAACACAGAACTCTCTTACTTCCGGTCCTAGTACAATATCCATGGCTCTACTGAAGCTGCCTACTGACGTTTTGAGGCCTTGAGGCAATACATTGTACACGTAAGATTTCCCATTAAAAGTAAATCCGGTATATTGCTTGCTGTCTTCGGTTAATGGAATTTGAAAATACGCATTGTTCAGATCAACTACACTAATGAAATTAACCCCATGAAAAGAACTTAATACATCATTAGGTAGTGGTGGTTTTTCAGAATCTGAGATCATGTATTTGTTGATTTCTCGTGCGTCAAGTAACACCCTTATAGATCCATCTTTTTTTAAAGTAAATGTCAACGGGCTGCTATATGGCGTAGCAGAACGACTAATTATTCCCATTTCCACCATCTCATTCAATTTATGTTCCATTTTGTCTCTGTAAGCATACGGAATAGGGTAAGATCTTTTTATGAATGGTACATGTTTCTCCATTTTTATTTCGTGTTCATAACAATTTGCCCTTCCCAATTTTATAGAAAACAGTTTAGGAATTTTTTTTAATACCCCTTTTAGTTTTTCTAACTCAATATTATTTATTGACTCCTCAACCTTTATCGACTCTATCCACTCAGCTAAATCGTTAGTTAAGTTACTATTATGACAGATTAGATTTACTAAATTCGATTGTTCAACCAAAGGTACAAATTGTTCTTCTATTCCTTGTTTGATAATTAAGCCTGGACAGATCTTGGACAAATTTAAATTAATCTCATGTTTTTTTAACCAATCAAATCCTAGTATCAAAACTTTCGCCAAATTTGGAACAATCAAGAATCCAGTTTCAAATTCTAAATTACCTATTTTAATTGGTAGCATGACTATTTGTTGAACCTTTGAACTTTTTTGACCTATCGCTCCCTTAATTTGAAATGGTTTCACTGGCAATAAAGCTACCTTTATATTTTGACCTTTAAGTTCTTGCCAAAAGGCTTCTGATATACATGTTATCTCACTACCCGTGTCTAACAACCCTTTTATACAAAAGTTAAATACTTTCAATTCAACTTCTGACTTTAAAAATTCTAGTCCTTCGTTAACTTCTTTATTTTCATTAAATACTGAATTGACAATATGTTCCTTTACATAAATTTGTTCGTTTATTATATTTGATTTAAACTTCAAAAGATTTATGATTTCAGATGAATCTGTGGCTTTAATATCGACATTTTCTGAAAACCCTAATCCTTCCTTATTTGTTTGTCCGTTCATTGTTATTGGGACTAAAATACCCTTATTATGTTTTCCCAATGATTGTCCTGGATTCCATCCCATTTTAAGCACTATATTTAAAGCTTTGCCCCCTACAAATGAGACTGATTCGGGGACTAAACTATCAGCCTCTATTGATTTAAATCTACTGTATTTTCGTTAGTAGCTAATGAATTGTCCGTAACTTCCACGCAATTTGTTTCAGCTGCCCTTTTCTTGTAATTATTGTTGGGTTCCGGCCTCTTCCAGTTTCGGTATTTGTGTTGCAATTCTTGACGATAGTTATTAGTGTGTGTTGTATTGTCTTGTTTTTCCAAATAATTGAAGATATTGACATCGTCCAGGTTTCGTAGAAACTCTGCAGTTTCCAGGATCGTGTTACACTTTGCTATAGCCCACAAGCTTTGGATATTCTTCGGGTAATGTCTCATTATGTCCGAAATTATTTGCTTCTCAGGAATTTGGTAAGTGAGCATTTTGGCTTGACCTGTCAGATGCAGAAAATGCGACAACATTGTCGGATGAGTATTGCTATTCCATTTATTAGAAACAATGTTTCTACGCAACACGCTTTGTTCTTTCTCTCCCCAAAACGTTTCCAAGAAGTCAACCTTAAAATCTTCAAAATTTGTCCATCTAGCATTATATATACGTGCCCAATCTTTTGCTTGTCCAAGTAAGCATTCTTGGGCTACATCAAGTTCTTTCCCAATAGCATGGACCCTTTTTACATAGGTTGTCAGTTCTTCTATAAATGTTACTGGATGTGTAGTAGTTTTGTCCGAGAACTTTGGTTTTTCTACAACTTGGTTCAGCAAATGATAATTGTATACAGTTTTCTCCGGTTGCGGTGAACCATTTACAATTTGTATTCCATGGTTGTTTTCCCTCGTTTCTGTTTGTTGCATCATTGAATTAGCAACTGGTGTTTCATTGTTATTCCCTGTAATTTTCCTGATGTCAGAAATTTCTGTTTGTTGCATCACTGGATTAGCAACTGGTGTTTCATGACTATTTCCAGTTGTTTTTTTAATTTCTGATTCTAAATCATTGATTTTAGACGTAAGAGTTCCTACAGTTCGTCTTAGCATGCGATAAATGAGTTGAAATTCGTTGCTTCTCTTTTTTTTAATTGTTTTAGCAGTCGGGCTGGTTCCTGAAGCTTCACTGTCTGTCGGGGTTCGTCGTGTTGTAGAGGCTAACTCTACCGGTGTAGAAGTCTTTGTTTTTGGTTTGACCATTGTTCACTTTTTTTTTTTTTAGCACTGGTTATAGATATAAGATTTTCTTTCTGTAATTTATGTGACCCTGTAAACAAGCGTATAACTCTCTATTAATATACTTCAAATGGAATAATTTCTCATACCCCTAAAGAGGATTTTCCCCTTAATATATTAAAATTAATGTCCGAGATATTAATGAGTCGGACTTTCAAACTCATTAATATCTCAATATTTACCCATTAACAACCCCATATTTCTAAAACTCGACCAACAAAACTTTTTTTTTTTTTCTTTTCTTTTTTTTTTATCTCAAGTTTTACTCACTAACACCCCCATATTTCTAAAACTCAAACATCTGAACTCACTAAAATGCCCAAACGACTCTAGCCCGCGACGCGTACGTGCATGTGCGCAATGCCAAATATATCGAATTCTTGTAATATCTTAAACCTTTTTCACTAACACCCCCACAATTTTAAGACTCAACACTTCTCACTGTGATCTGTATACTCTCAATCTCAAAACGTACTTTATCAAAACATTTTATAATAAATAGTTTTTCCCAGAACTAGTCTCGACAACTCTTTCCATTTCACGAACACCAAATTGTAGGCTATTAAAGCCTACTTTCAGGATAACTGTAATATCCTGGTCACGGCTTCACCATATTGTAACTAACCTCTCTCCCTCTAAAAAAATAAATCGCTTGGCCAATTGATCGTCTATACTACGTTGTGAATATAAGTAACCCGGAACTTTTAGAGTGCGTGACTGTACTGGGAAGGAATGAAAATTATTATGAAAGTACAAATACAGATATTACAATAAATATGTTAACTTGGCATCTGAGATTTGGTTATTAACATAGTGTTAACAAGAGCATGTTTTTTGATAATATAAATGTGTTATTATAATATTCAAATAATTACTGAAGTCATATCGTTTGCATCTCTCCATACAGCACATCATAAAATATAAAACAGGAAATCAGAAGACTTATTGTTTACTTATTATTTAATTGTGAGAAGGTGTTTGTTTGTTCTGCCTGATATTCTCCGACAATATGATCGGAGACCTTAAGGCATAACATGTTTATTCTCTATTTATTTTAGAGTTTGGTTATGTAAAACCACTCATATGATAGTAGAACTTTCATCGTCTACTAAACGGAGTGGTATGAGGATGGAGTAGCGTAGGTATATTTTATGTGTATAGCAAAATAAACCATTCAGTCTAACATAACTGGAGTTAGTTCAGGTTGACTTAATTGAACATAATCGGTCTATGCCGTAACTTGTCTTTTACTGACTATGTCAGTTAGTTTTATTTAAATAAAGTCTGGATTATACCAGTAAATGGTTTTAGTTGTCATTTAGTTTATCGGCCTTGCCGTAATTCGTAGTTGAGACTAAAGCCTCTGATATTCAATATGTTTCCTTAAAATATTTAAGGGTTTTATCTGGACTATGCCAGTGTGAATTATTTAGTATTCAGGAATAATCCTCAGTAAATTAATTATGAAATTTTTACACTTTTGTAAGTACATTCCCATAATAATTGTTATTAATTCAAGGTTGTACCTTAATTAAAGATTTCGTAATCGATCAACAGTAAGCATGTCAATCCATCACTAGTGCCTGACAGAGCCAGAATTTACACGATAAGGGTCCCTTCGTTCAGCTTATAGCCTTCATCTTTTTTCGGAACATAAGATATTCTATCAGTGCTGGGTGCCAAAACAACAAAGTGAAAATTAACATCCCTTCCATATATTTCAACCAAGAAACCTATTACTTAGTTCGTGATTGACTATATAAATATAATTAAAGATTTCGTAATCGATCAACAGTAAGCATGTCAATCCATCACTAGTGCCTGACAGAGCCAGAATTTACACGATAAGGGTCCCTTTGTTCAGCTTATAGCCTTCATCTTTTTTCGGAACATAAGATATTCTATCAGTGCTGGGTGCCAAAACAACAAAGTGAAAATTAACATCCCTTCCATATATTTCAACCAAGAAACCTACTAATTAGTTCGTGGTTGATTATATAAATATAACAGTTCTGCTAGACTGAAATAGTATTAAAATTCACCCTTAAGGCGTAATTCATCTTTAATCTTACATAAAGAAATTGGTTTGAAGGGTAGGAATATGACAGTTAGGAGGAAGCAATCGGAGTCAACCTCCGCTATCACCGTTTACTAATCAAGCCATAATTTATCTGTATTTGATATTTATGTTTGAAGGTTGAGTCAGTAAGCAAAGATCTGTTGGCCGAACAGAACAATACTCCACTTACTCATTGTATTGTGTGCGTAAGGGTATCTCCTCTTTGTGAAGTCCTTTTGATAGCAGCAGATATTATTTACAAGTCAGCAATGCATAGGAAAGATCACGTATATAGTAAAGGTTGTGAGGCTTTAAAATCGCATCTATCTCCATACAATATCACTCACTTGGTAATAATTCATACAGTATGTAAATGAATAAGCTATCACTCAATTAGTATATAATGTAAAACAAAAGTTCGTTATTTTTCTATTCTATGAGGATAAGGGTATGTTATACTTATTTCTAACGCTGTTGTATTTAGTGGTCATTCACCTGCGCCAACCAAGGGAAAGGGGGATCCTGCTTCTTCAGAAACTGAAAGCCGTTCCGAGACCTATCAAATGAATGATCATTAAATAAACGATTCCGCCTTATTAGCTCTAAAACCCTCCACCAATATATTCTAAGATCAGGAAATCTCGTGCCGTTATCTAAAAGGAATATAATAATAAAATATAATATACAAGTTTAATAATTGGCATTGATTTTCAATTAGACTTCAATTTATAAGTAAACTATCTACCTTAGTATTATAAATTATCGCATTATTAGCACTAGGTATCGTTCCAAATCTAATTCCTTAGAATACAAGGAATCAAATCCACTCCTTCCCTTAACTGTTAAAAGAAAACCCAATCCAGTCTTAACAAGATAAAACATGAAATATATTAAAGAAAATCTGTTTGTAAATAAATATTTATTTTCTGTAGAGGGCATAACGTATCTCATTTATTAATTATATATTAAGATAATATTATTTCATTATTAATATTAATATTTTCAAGGCAGTATTAAATAGACCTGTTAAACAAGGGAAAAGAAAATTGCTTATCAAAATTATTTGCTGAAAATTTATAATGTAAACAAGAGAGTATTGTTATGTTAAATGCACACTTAGAAACATACTCAAACAATTTATCTCCTGCTGAAATAGTAACATACTCAACCCCAAATCGTACAATGAGTGATCTTTGTACTTATAAAGGATAATTATAATTATTATTATTTTTGAGAATTAATCACTCATTATAACAATAGGTACTTGTCATATTGGATCTCTATTCATGTACTTTAATAATGAAATACTCATTGTTATTTTTTTTTTTTTTATTGAAATCAAGATTAAGAGACTATAATAAAAAAAAACAGTTTTAGATCCAAGATGACTAACATAATAAAAGGCCACAAACCTTGGTCGACTTCTTTATTTCCTTAAGATTGTCATGTTAGTATCTGAAATAGACTATTCCTAGCTTAGAGAAAACAACATACATATTTCCGATTCCTTGAATATCTGTTAATAGCCCCTTTAAGGCTCCTGAACCAGAAATAGTTATAAGTCACAATGTCCATTTGAAATAGTTTTTGTGATCTCGTTCTATAATTTTTCTACATCCAAGTGTCACCTTAAACCTTGAAAACCATCGAAGGTTTTCTTTTCAGTAGCCAACTCAACCAGTTTAAATAACCATTAAAAAAAATATTCTCGGGACCATTCCTCACCAATCACCTAGCCCAACTAGGATACCCTATACAGTGCCAGATAACGGACAAACATACATAAATACAAATATCAACATCCATGACTCGGAAACGAACACCACCGCTTATCTCACAAATGATTGCCCTTGCAGGATTCGAACCTGCGACCGCCCGATTTCGCTCCTAGAGTTGCCAGCCACTCAGATTAACCAACTGTTAAAACCATCCATCCATTTAACTGTTTAACTAGATTCCAATTAAGTTTAAAAAAACCATCGAAGGTTTTAATAGTTTGGCAGCTCAATTTTCAGATTATTCTTGACTATTAATTCAGATATTACTTCAATTTCTGAAAACCATCGAAGGCTCTCGTTGTTAGTCAACCTTAAAAAAAATAGTCCTTTATTTTCATAAAAATAATCGCTCGTTCTTTTATTATTTATCTAAATTCCACTTAAAGTCAGAACACCATCGAAGGCTTCTATTGATAGTCAACTCAAAATAGTTAATTAAAACTTCAAAAATTCATTGCTGAAACAAAATATCTATTAATGGAGAACATGACAATCTCTAGGATCCGGACTCGTTGATTTCTAGAATCCTCGTACCTGTAAGAAACAATTAATATTTCCCCTTCCCATGAAATTGAACTATAACGAGTTTTCTAAACTTGACCTTATTTAGATTTCTAGGTCTTGTGAAGTTCTCTCTTTTCTCTTTTTTTTTTTTTGATCGCGACGGAGATAGAAGTGATTTACACGTTTGCCCTTCACAATTGGCATTGTTTACGTTTTCTTAATTTAAGTTGCTAACTACATAAAAGCTGAAAAGAAGTGATTAACTTAATTCTAATTCTATTAATGCCTTCCGGGTCGCGATAACGTGGGGTCACAAGTTTGATTATTTTTTGTCGCTATCTCCGTATAATTTCACTGAAAGAATCCCAATTTCCCCTGGATGAGGAATTTTATTGAAACCCTTAAAGGAAAATGAAATCGTATTAAAATTTATGAGAGATTTCAGTATTTTATTAGTTAATCGCGACTGTGCTCATAATAGAAATGCAATAATTTTAAAGAGTCGCCAAAACATAGGAATTACGAACTTCGATTTTTCCTACTGCAGTGAAGAAATCTTTAATAATTTACTGTTTAAGATGTCGTCACTGTTCACTCTGAAATTGTTTTTTTTTTTTTTTTAATGTTATTTAACTGTAATTTGTAGCACAGGAATACTGACTAATTTCCCCACTTATAATAGCTGAAAGGTCTGTTTGAATCTCTTTAAATTAATTTCAAATAATTTTAATAAAATGACTGAGTTAAAACTCAAGTCTTGGCTGGTATCATGCTAACCTTAAAACTAGATTCGAAAGACTTCTACAATAAGTCTAGATTCTAATAATTCCGGCCAAGACTTTTTCAATAATTTAGTAGTGTGTGTGTTGATTAATGGTTATGTTTTCTTTTTTTAATGGTTATGAATGATTGACTTAATCTAATTTAATGGTGATGAATGATGATAGTTCAGAATGGATGACTTAATTTAACTGATATAATGGTAATGCATATGATAAATGAATGAATGTTGTTTTCCTTTCCTTTATTTTATTTTTTTTTAAACTCATCTCGAGTAATTATGTGTATTTTATAACAAGTGAAATTGACTTATAAACTATAAGCTGTTCTAAATTTTTTTTTTTTTTTTGGTTCATGTTTTATAATTTGTCCATTATAGGGAAAATAAAACATTGAAATTCTATTAAAGCGCTCCTATGACCTTACCGATCAGAAATATCAGTTAAGCTTCAATCTCTTAGAATCAATAAGGTAACCTCCACCCAAAATAATGTAAGTTAAAATTTTATAAGATTCAAACAGATTTTTAACACAAAACATAAAATAGGAAATGAAATAATATAAAATTCAAATGATAATTTCGAAGATTGCTTATGATAAACAAATTAAGTTACAACGGATACAAATTATCATAATCATTCTTTAAAAGAAAGTGCACGTTATTTACAAAACATCCTTACACAACGAAAATCAAACATATATTGCTCATGTAACAAAACAATCAATATTTTTAAATTTAATAAAAAGAATTCAAGTCAGAAAATTATACTTTGTTATATTTTAATAAAATAAAAACTAGTTTAGCTCCGTTATTATTTCTCAAAAGTTAATTTGAAATTCCAAACTTTGTAAGTCTTGTCAAGTTATTAATTTTCTAGAAAAGTTTCATTATTTAATAGTTTTCCTTTTTATTGCTAGATCGACTACAATGCGCCTTTCATCACCGAATAGCTCAAAATGTCGGCTCAAAAACTGATGTACACAGCATCTCGATGTGATAAGAAGGAGTCAACGATTAAACTTAAAATATTATTATTATTTAAATATGTAATATTAAGTATTGAAGGCCAGTGTATAATTTTAAATATCCACTCGAATTGAAGATCTACTCGAATTGATTTATTATTGCTAGCGTAAACTAACACACTCTAATGAGGTAAATGTTATTATCACGTGGTTTTTTTTTTTAATATACACACAATCTAGATTTCTATAATGACGTCTAGGCAACCTAACTAAAACGAATCATGCTGCCATTATAATCCATTCCTGTAAGTAATAATTTTCTAAAATTTTCAATTATCAACATTCTTAGAAACGTTTTCGTTCATATCGTTAGATTTGAATATTTTGTTTAGTTTGTTTCAAACAAACAACTAACGTCACGTGAGCAATATATTCTAATATACAGTAAATAACTCACGTCCTCTGCTAGTGGGACACTAACCAAATTCTCTGAAAAAAAACACAATTAATAATGCTATTTGTTGTGCATTAAAGCTAAAGAAAAAAACACAACCAACAAAGCATTATCATTAACATTTTCAATAGAACTTCCCGCACAAGTTCTTTACATAAACGGAACACTTTTACGGATTTTTTATTTATTATTTTAGTGAGAATTTACAGTTGAATTTTTTGTTTGAGACCCATCCGGCGTGGTTCTCAACACGTGTTAATTTCTCGAGGTCCCGCAACGACCACCTCGGACGCCCGGCCTCGCTTAGCTTCTTACGTACGTGTCTCGCGGAGACGCACCGCACTCGACCTATCTTTGGAACGATTCCGCACAGACTGGCCTTGCATCGAGCGGAGTGAAAGATCCCATTCCCGGGAGTACTCTCTCGCTCCCCCCGTTTTTTCCATGCGCATGATTTAACGGACTACGTTCGTTGTTCCCCCACCCCTGGGCTGCAATGCTATAACGCCGAGCCAAAACTTTCCACTCATAACACTAAATAATTCCAGTACCCACGAATTCTATGATTAGTATATCAATGCAATGTTCACGTTAAGGAAGGGGTTAAACACATTGATGACCGAATTATGGTTAGGTACATTCACCCCCCAAAATTATAAAAAGTTTATCTGGTTAGAATTTTGAAAAGATAACATAATTTGGATTCTATTCTTTATTAACAAAGGAAGAAGAGAAAAGCAAAAAAAAAAATTTTTTTTTTTTTGATTGGCCGCCCAGCACCCCTCCAACCACATTTATTTCAAACTATCATTCATTCTTTATGTATATATATATATATTTATATATATTTATTATTTATATAGTATTGATTAGTTCTTTGGAAAATGTGATTGAGCCAATACCCTTTCCTCCATTTTTTTTTTTTTATTTTACAATAAAATGGTTTCACACAAAAAAAAATTTTATTACTAAAGTTTTTTTTTTTTCAAGTAATCCAACGATTTGCTTGTTACAAAATATAATTGAGCCAATAAATTATATAATGCAAGTTTTCTTGTTATTTACGTTTGTATTTAGCATACATTTTCTTTATGTAAAGAATTATTTCCACATACCAACTAACATCATAAATTATAATAACAACATTTGGTAAGTTACATTATTACAATCAAGTTGGTTAAATTTAATCTAAAATACACAAGATCAAATAAGTAATATTATTATTTGTCACATAGACTCACATGAATCAGCCTTATTTATAATATTTAGACAAATGAATAGCGTTAAATTTACCCCTTATCCTCTTATTGATGGGATCCATTACAGTATATACATTTGGAAAAGGATTAGTTACTACTACATATGGTCCCTCGTAAAGTAACTCAAATTTTTTTGTCAATTTTTTCATTGCGTCTGATTTGTTTAACTTCTGAATCTTGACTAAATCCCCTAATTTAAATTGTATCAATCGATGCCTCTTATTATATTTACCTTGTCGTTTAATACTAGCTTGTTCCAAATTCTCCCGCACCCTTTTATGTATTAAAGACACATCCTTTAATCTCAACATTGTTGGCAAATACCTATCTATGGTTAGCTTTGTCGATTCTCCATAAAGTATCTCGTTTGGAGTGAATCCAGTACTATCATGAAAGGAATTGTTGTAAAGTAATTCAATCTTTGGAAGCCATGTAGCCCAACTAGCATGATTTTTGTGACAATATGTTCGAAACATTCTACCTAATTCTTTATTGACTCTCTCGGTTGTATTTGGCCTAGGGTTTCTAACTGTTGTGTAAATAGTTTTAATTCCCATTTCTCTCAGACCTGTTTTCCATACCGTACTAATAAATTGACTGCCATTATCAGTCATTATAGTTTTTGGAGCTATTATCTTCGCAAAATGTTTCAACTTAGATACAACAGCCTTAGAAGAAGCGTTCCTGAGGTCAAAAAGTTTTACAAATTTACTGAAGGCATCCTGGATGACTAAAATATATGCCACACCAAATTTACCCTTTGGCAATGGTCCATATAAATCTGCCATTACAAGTTCTCCTACATTGTTGGGTATTATTGATTGACAAGGTCCAACAAATTTTACATTATTTGTTTTTGACAGTTGACAGATATGACAAGTTTTAATAACATTTTTAACGTCCTTAGTCATTCCAATCCAATAAAATCTATCCCGTATATACTTTAATACTTTGTAAGCCCCTTGATGTCCTATCTCTTGGTGTGTCTGTTTAATTACATCTTCTATCAAAACTTTTGGCAAATAAATAACTTTTTTATTTAACGTTTTAATGTTGTAGTACAGAATATGGTGTTCTTGTTGACAGTTAGCTGATATTCTACTCAATTTACATTGTCTATCTGTATCCAAATTTCTTTTAACTATTTTCTGTATCTCAACATCTTGTTGTTGCAAAGTCGAAAGATTTTTCAAATTTCTTATCAAATCTCTACTGGTTTCTGTTTCAGTATACATTATTTCAGGACACAACATTTTGTCTTCTTGAATCACTTCACCTGGAGGATATCTGGATAATATATCAGCTACTAAATTTTCCTTACCTTTTATATGTTCTATCTCGAAATCAAACTGATCTAAATACAACACCCAACGCGTAATCCTTCCGTTATACAATTTCCAATTTTTCACAAATATTAGTGCTTTATGATCAGTTCTAATTGTCAATTTTGATCCCCTTAAATATGTCTCAAATTTCTTTAAGCAGCAGATTACCGCAAACAACTCTTGTTCAGTAACCGTCCAGTGTATTTCAGGACCCTTTAATGCCCTACTATGATAACCTAAAATCTGCATTTCCTGTTGATCATCATATTGATATAACACTCCAGCTAATCCTATTCCTGAACAATCAGTATCTAAATAATAAGGTTTATCAAAGTTTGGATGATGTAATGTTATTGTTTTTAAAAATTGTTTCTTAATTTCATCGAAAGCTATTTGTTCTTTTTCACTCCAATTCCATTTCCTTTGTTTTCTTAATAAATCGCATAACGGTATGATGTTATTGCTGTAGTTAGGAATGAACTTCCTATAAAAATTACATAGCCCTAAAAAGGCCCTTACTTGTTTGACTTTCTTTGGAGCTGGAAATTCTTGAATTGCTCGTATCTTTCCCGGATCTGCTTTAATTCCGTCTGTAGAAATTAAAAAACCTAGCATTTTTACTTCTTTACGTAAAAATTCACATTTTTGAAGATTACATGTTAATCCAGCTTGATTTAATTTACTCAAAACAGCGTGAACGTGTCCTAAATGGTCGTCTATGTTTCCTTTAGTTATTATGGCCAAATCGTCTAAGTAATTAACACAGAACTCTCTTACTTCCGGTCCTAGTACAATATCCATGGCTCTACTGAAGCTGCCTACTGACGTTTTGAGGCCTTGAGGCAATACATTGTACACGTAAGATTTCCCATTAAAAGTAAATCCGGTATATTGCTTGCTGTCTTCGGTTAATGGAATTTGAAAATACGCATTGTTCAGATCAACTACACTAATGAAATTAACCCCATGAAAAGAACTTAATACATCATTAGGTAGTGGTGGTTTTTCAGAATCTGAGATCATGTATTTGTTGATTTCTCGTGCGTCAAGTAACACCCTTATAGATCCATCTTTTTTTAAAGTAAATGTCAACGGGCTGCTATATGGCGTAGCAGAACGACTAATTATTCCCATTTCCACCATCTCATTCAATTTATGTTCCATTTTGTCTCTGTAAGCATACGGAATAGGGTAAGATCTTTTTATGAATGGTACATG